>CM053408.1:15936810-15967351 GCA_028644305.1 Xerus rutilus | reverse complement strand
CTCACCATGCACAAAATTCAACTCAAAGTGGATCAAGGACCTGGGAATCAGACCAGAAACCCAACGTCTAATAGAAGAAAAAATAGGCCCAAATCTTCATCATGTCGGATTAGGACCATACTTCCTTAACAAGACTCGTATAGCTCAAAATTATTTTTGATGATTTGAAGTTATAAATGTATATCATTCAAGATGGGCTAAGTTAGGCTAGAGAAATGAGCAACTTTTAAAGGCATAAATGGTGAAGAATATTTCTCAGTCAAGATAGATATCCACAGGTAAGTTGACTAGGGCTCTGATCCATGTATTTAAAATTGAAGACCGAAGATCAAGGAATCAAGGAGTCCCTACCCTCTTCAGCAATGCCAGGGAAGTGTCAGTGCGAAGGAAGCCTGGTAAATTGTGCACCCGCTGCTAATAAGTTTACTGAAAATGCCATCTATCAGTTCTATCAAGATTTCATCAGCCAAAGTAAGTCCATGGCTTTAACAGCCTAATAATTGCAAATCTATTCTACTATGTGCCCAGAGCAGAAAGGAATAGAAATACTTGATGACTTATACTGAGGACTATCACACTATGTTTTCTGTGGGTTCAAAAGGAAAATATGGAAACTGGATGTGGATTTTCATGAGATGCCTTCACACTTTTAAAGGTGGTCATATTATTATGAGTACATTATTTCATTTTTTCAAGCATTTTGCTAATATGTCAAGGTGACAATTTTATTATATTTTTACCTGGCTTCATCTGATTTTTTCCTGAAACTCACAATGTGTTTCTCAATCCAGTCTTATAAAGTATGATGAGGTAATTGGAATGAGTGATTGGGAATGTATTCACTTCTCCTCACAAATGCTCCCAATTCTTGTTCTGTTCATGGAGAGGTATTGCATCAACATGGGCTACAGAACCCAACATCATTCTTGACATTTGATTTTCTTTAAGAAATATTTTTATATATGTTATAATCCAAGGTAACATTAATTTTCATTTGTTAGAAATTCAAACAAATGGTTGAGAGCTTGTTGCATCAGATCTTTGAAGCAGGTTAAGATTAGTTGAAGGAGACAGCTTGCAGTCTCCCTAGAAGGAGACCATACTGCTTAAAAGTAAACTCTTGTTTCTTATCTGAGCTTTATGATTGCTGTAGAGCAGTGAGAATACTTGTCCTGTGCATATGTTCATAAAACTGTGATAGAATTCATTCAAATTGTGAGACCAATGATATATTTACAATATCATTTGGATACTGACCTCCAAAGATAAAAGGGTAAATGGCACGGACACTTTTCAGACCTATAATTTTGGACATGATTTTACTGAAATTATTTTCCAATTCGCTTGTGTTAACTTGAGGCTATATTTTTGTCTTGTGTTTCATTTGCTTTCTAAGTGCATTAATTAGTGGCATCCGAATCTTCTGTAGCATTAATCTTAAAAAGGTGAACATTCAACATTATGGTTTATAGCTACTAAAATAAAGCAAAACAGAATTGTAAGGGATTGTCAAAGCCCAAGGGGCAACAGGTCAACAGATGAATGGCCTCTGAGTGCAATTGTAAGATCTGAATTTATCAACCTTACTTTCTTCCAATGAACCATTTCATCATGTTTATTATTTAAATTTCTAGGTATTTGTGTATATCTTTTACTTAAGTATTTTAATATATTCAATTTTATGCTTTTGATTTAATCTCTTATTCTTTTTTATGAATCATTTATATATGCATTTATTGTTCATCAAGTATCTTATTCTCTGGTAGGCCAGTGAGCTTGAACTGACTTGGGTCTTCCTTGTGGAAGCTGAAGTGCCACTCAGTGAGAGACATCCACTAATCAAATAAATATGCATGCTAGTTTTTGAGTTACTGTGAACTAGGGGAGCATTGGGTGGTTGGAGTATATAATAGGGATGTTTGACCTTATGGTGGAGCAGTGTGGTTAAGAAATTATTCCCTAAGGAAGCAAAGCAGAATGACCCAGAGAAAACCAGAGGGAACCCTGTCCTGGCAGTGGCCTGTGAAAAGACTTGGGGCTGGGAGGAAGCAGGGCATTTCCTAGAAAGGAAAGGATGAACAGTTACTAGAACAGAGAGATCCTGCTGCAGAGGAGGATGGGGAGACCTGCCACAGGCCTGGGCAGGCCCTCCAGTGATTCTTCACTGTCCTGTGATCAGTTGCAAACCTTGGAGAGTTTTCAAGTAGAGGAAGAAGTTTGTAAGAATATCATTTCTACCATTCTGCAGAGAAGGCTCAGAGCTGAGTAAGACCAAATGCAGAGATCAGGGTAGAAGAATACATGGGCCTGTGACTATGTGGACCCGGATGATGGTGGCAAACAGTGGGAACAAATGGCCATATCTTAGTAATAATTAGAAAATACATTAACATGGCAATGAATTGAAAGTAGAAATTGGCCATCCATAACAAAAATTTCTCATGTCTCTCTTCAGTGAAGATTGACTCAGGATTTAACGTCTGGCTATTGAAACAACAGGGAAATTCAAAGAAAAATATCATTTATGTGAAATGTTCTAATGCATTAAAATGTGTTTATCAGTTATATTCAGTTTAATGTGTTAATTTCAATATTTTGAAAAGAATTTGATAATTGGCCTTTTATAGATGATACTAGTAAATTCTGGCACCTTTCTTGAGAAACAGTCCCCTTCTGCCTAGTTTCTTAGTTTTCTAGTTAAGGTCTTTTTGCTTAGTAGCAAGACTGTGGGATTGACAGCAAATGTGACCTTCACACATCCTGTAAAAACATCTACTCTAGAAATTCTATTCAGAGGACAGTACCGTTTTACTCAAGTGTGGATAACAATAAATCAAGTTGTAATAATGTTGAAAGCAACATTATCAACTTGGACTCATAAAAGAGAAATTACTTCTCATAGATACCACACTAATGTGCACAGGCGGCTACATGTGGCAAGTTTGCCCATCACTTTTTCCAGTTTTTGATGCTAGATAAACGTGTTTTGCTTACCTAAGATTCATCATTCTTCTGACGGCTTTCCAAGGACTTTCCTAAGTCACAGAATTAATTTTCCAGAAAAAAACCTACTTGTTCTGGTCCCAGAATGTTTCACTTGAAAAACTGGGCAAGGACTGCCTCCCTCTTTCCCTGTCTGCCTTTCTTCCATCAGTATTGCTCTTTCTTCTTGTTTTGAAGGATGACTTTTTTTCTTGGTAAGGACTTTTCTTGGTAATGGCTCTTTCACACTACCTAATTCATCAGTGTATCTGCTGACCTTATTTTTAAAGTGTATCCAGAAACCAGGCAATTCTCACGATCCCCATATTGTAGCTCTAGTCCAAATCAGTGCCAGCTCCTTCCTAAGATTTGGTGTTTATTAGTATTCTTCAGGCTGTTACCCGGGCTCTCAGAGGTCATGTTCTCCCTCCAGCCATCACTTTAAAATTATAACCCATACCTAACATTTCTTTAAGTAATGTCTGCCTATCTCAGAGGCCATGTCCTCATCACAGTCTTCATGATGCTTTGTGACCTGCACTTCAGCTCCACGACCTTATCCTCTCCTCTTCTCTCCAGCCACAATCAGGCTCCTTGCTCTGTCTTAGGCCAAGCATCCTTTTGCATTAAGGTATCTTCAGTTGTTTTGATGCCTAAATATCCTTCCTCCAGATACCTTGATTTGTTTCTTTATTCAGGGATCTACTCAATTTTAGTCTGATCCTTACTTAAAAGAACTCTTCTCAACATGGTCTTCTATTACTTTTTCCTGATTTAGTTTTCTTCATTTTACAGGTCATTTTCCTAATAAGTATGAATATTTGTTCACTTGTTTATTTTTTCCTTTCATTAGAATGCAAATTCAATGACAGTTTGGGATTTGCACTTTTTGATCAGCTCAGCATCTATGGCATTTAGAATAGTGTCTTATGCCTGACAATTAATTAATATTGGTCTAAGGAGTGGATATTGTGGAATTGACATCTTCTAGAAGCTGGAAAAGGCAGGGAGGGATTTTCTCCTAGAGCCCCAGAAGGAATGCAGCCCTACCAATATCCGAATTTCAGGATTTCTGACCTCCAAAATGTAGGATAAAACATCTGGGTTAAGACAGGACATTTGTGGTAATTTGTTTCAGCAGCAATAAGAAACGAATACATCTTCTGAGCTAAGATGGAGCTCAGAATGCTTTTCAGCTCATTGTTTCAGTTATCCATACACTGGAATTTGCATGTGTCAGAGTCATTATTACTATTCACTAAATATTTCTTTGGGGGCAAGGGGAAGAATTCTACATTCCTGCCCACTATGGAGCTTTCTTAATTACGATGGTGACTGATGAGTGGAAACCACATATGTATTTTCTACATAAAGCTTTATGAACCTTGGCAACTTTACCATTGTTCTGTTCCTTCCTTCTTCCCTTCCTCCCTTCCTCCCTTCCTCCCTCCTTCCCTCCTTCCCTTTCTATACAACCTTGATGAAATGTGGTCTTCATGATCCTACGTCCCTGAGAAAACAGAGAACACATTTTTTTTCAAACAACAACAGTAAATAAGTAGTGTAAATGAGAAATAGATTCATTTGTTGAAGCTGCAGAGAATCTGGGGTCATTTTGATAAAAGAGCAAAACCTAGCCCAGTGTTTTGTTTTAAAATTTTTTTACTCTCAAAATTTATTGAAGGTCCTTAAATAGCTTTTATTTATGGGGGTTATATAAATCAATATTTAAATTGTAGAAATCAAAATATTTCAAAATTTTATTCAAAAATAAACATTTTATGTTCACATACAATATATTTTAATGAAAATAACTATATTTGCTGGGTGTGGTGGCATAGGATTTGGGAAGTTGAGGCAGGAGGATTGCAGATTTGAGCAACTAGTCTCAAGACCTTGTCTCAAAATCAAAAATAAAAAAGGCTAAGAATGCACATGTTTGATGGTAGAGTGCTCCTGCCAAAAAAAAAAAACTAATAAAGAAAAAAAGAATTATATATTTTTTTCACATGAAAAAAGTTTCATGAGAAAAAGAATGTTTTATACATATTTGTAAATATCTTCAATATTTGGCTTAGTAGAAGGTAGTAAGTAGTGTTTTCATATAACTTCTCCTGCAGTATTCAAACTGTTGCCATTTTTGATGTGGTTAAAATATGATAAAAGATTCAGCCTCATATAGTTATATGGTTTTATGGTTTGGATTTGGAATGTCTACTAAAAGCTCATGTTAAAGGTTTGGTACCCCATGTTAGAGGTCAGGCATTTAGGAAATGGTTGAATCATAAGGGCTTAAACCTCTTTAGTGGATTAATCCATTTGATGGATTGATTGAGTTGATTATTGGTAGATGGGACCTAGTTGGAGTATGTAGGTCAATAGGGGCATGTCCTGAGGACTTGTCTTGTCCTTGGGCCCTTTCTTTCTCTTTTTCCTCCACCTTCCCTCTCTCTCTTTCTCTCCCTTTCTCTCTCCTTTTAAGGGTAAGTGGTGTTTAATGAGATAAGCAGCTAGCTCAACTTGTATCAGCTTACACCACAACTTTTCCTGGAGATGCCTGTCCCAGGAGCTATCTTCTGACTTAGCTCTCAATGACTATAGGTTCTTATGTAATTCCCTCTCCTTGATTGTGGGCAGGGCGTGCTGACCTGCAGAATATCATGCCAAGTGAGGTAAGCCAAACTCAAAATACCAAACTCTGAATGTTTTCTCTGATAAATGGATGCTGATCCATAATGAGGAGAGGGGAGCATGAGAGGAATGGAGAACTTTGGATAGGGTGAAGAGGAGGGAAGAGAGGGAGCATGGGGGTAGGAAAGATGGTGGAATGAGATGGACATCATTACCGTAGGTACATGTGTGAAGACACGAAATGTTGTGACTACTTTATGTACAACCAGAGAAATGAAAAATTATGGTCCATTTGTATACTATGAATTGAAATGCATTCTGCTGTTATGTATGAAAAATTAGACCAAATGAATTTAAAAAAGAAAAAAATAAATAAAATGAGGAAGGGTCACTTTTGTGATTACATGATAAAAGCCTGGATTTCTGTCCTGCTGGGCTTCTCTCTGAATCTCCTCTCATGCTTGCTGGGAGAAAGACATCTGGCAAAGAATGGAGAGTGATCTTCAGCCAGAAATCCTTAAGAGACTAATTTCATCCAACAACCAACCGTACCTCTAAGCTTAGAAAAGGATCCCTCCCCAGCTGGGCCTTGAGATGACTTGACCCCATTTAACACCTTGATAGCAGCCCTATAAGAACTTGAGCCAGCTAAGCAGCCCATAACTTCCTGACCCTCACAAACTGGGATGATAAATGTATGTTGTTTTAAGCTACTAAATTTTAGAGTAATTTGTTACAACAGTAATAAATAACTAATACAACTCTCTACTGCACTATGTAGAAGTGCTTTATATGCACTTTTAATTTCTGTCACCCACATTGACTATTAAAATGTGTATACAAAGGCCAAGAATTAATAGAATTAATAATTTTCCCTGCTTCATCAAAGACTCTTAAATGCAACTTGCGTTTTGGTGCATGACGATGAAGTTTCCAAAGTCTACCATATTTTGGTTCTACTGCCTTGATTTTTTCTCTCTAAACCACCAGCAAGCTTACTCATTTCACTGGTAGGATCAGTGTAAATGCCAACATAGTGAAAGAGGACATGTGACAACACCGTAAAATTAAAAAAAGAGAGAGAAAAAAAGAATGAAAAATAAATAATGTGGTGAGAATTGCTTTGACTTCATAGACCTTCTGGAAAGTATCCTGGAACACTGATGGAACTGAGGATCACACTGTCAGAACTGCTGGTCTAGACTCTTTTTTAATGATTGCATTGAATAAATTGTTAATTTGCTGACCTTGCTCTATATGTTACTATATGGTAAACTTTTTCTAAGGAAAGACAATAAATAATTCTCTTCATTTAAAAAAGAGAACTGGGCTTTAAAATTTTGAGGTTCTTCCTGCAGGGTACATGCACATGGGTCCCTGTCAGTTCATGACTGCTGAAAGGAGCCTTCATTTCAGTGCTTGGTGCCCACTAGACCAAGTACCTACAAATCAGGAGAACAGTTTGACTCTGTTACTTGCTACTATCTGCATCTGCTTTCTTAATTATCGAAAAAGACATTACAAGTATGTTTTTGGGGTATGTGTGTGTGTGTGTGCAGGAGTTCATTTTTGTTTTTGTATGAATTCTATAAAAAAATACTGGTACATGTTTGAATAAGATTTATATTTCCAAGTACATATTTCATTAGTATCTTATTAACATCAGTGCTAAAATTAATGGTAATACTTGCTGTGATAGGGGATTTAGAGAATAAATATGTATCGATGGAAAGATTATATATTCTCTCTCCACCTAGACAAAATCATAGCTAGTGGTTTTGTGTATTTTCTTTTTCATGCACTTGATATTTAAGGGATATTTTGATTTTCCTTTAACAAAATTAAAGGGCAGTTTCAACACTATACCTGTTTTAATTCTCCTAGTTGTGGTATTAGATAAATTAAACACATGAGTAAATAGATTTTATTGTAAAGAACCATGGTTTTCCAGCACAAAAACCGTGGTACTGAACTTTCCAAAATATTGAGAAATTTAAAACTTTTTCAGTGTAGGTTAATTTTGTCTAAATTTTCGACTATGTTACACAAAATTATTAAAAAGACATTTTATTGATTTTATATGCTTTTCTACATATTTCACAGATATTTAAGTTCACATGTATTCATGCATAAGATATCATAATTACAAAGGTAAAGGAACTAAGAAACAAATCAGAATTATCCTGGGTTTACAAATAGTAAAAGTGACAGATTTCAAAGTCCCTAAAGATTCATCTTGTTTTATTAAACATGGGTCCACAGATGTTACTAGGCAGTCATTACTAATTTAAAATCCAGGTGGTATCCTCATGTGCGTCTTGCTCCAGAGCATGCTGTGGTTGATTGCCTCATCTCAGGTGTCTATACAGTTGATCCTGGTAGTCACAACTGAGCTGAATCTTTGCAACTGGAAGTGACACTTATTATGGGGAAAATTAGAACACTGGTCAGGTCTCTGGTAGGTTATTGTAAGGACCTCTCATTATTTTTCCACCTCCATTTTCATCATAGAATCAATAAAACATATAAACACACACAAGAAATCTGAAACTACCCAAATATTTTCTGTGGCTGGCTACTGCTCTATTCTTCTTGCACACTTACACCTACTGAATAAAAGATGAAATTTATTTTTAAAATAAAGATGCTTCTAAATAGCACAGATGCAGTATGTTCTTTGCAGAATGCTGTCTTGCACTGGAGGTGGTCAATAGCTACACATATATTGATCACTTTTATATTTCATGGCCAGGGACTCTTATTATTAAAAGTTGGTCTGTATATTGATGTCTGTTTTATATTTAAAGACCAAGAATTCCTACTTTTAAAAGCTGGGTTCTAGGCTATTCTCACCCTCATTCATTATTGATAAAGCTCTGTAAGTGTGTGTGGTACTTAATGTTAGATGACATTGTACCAGGCAGATTGCCTCCCCTGAGGAGCCTGTGGAGCTGAGAGCTGGAGGACAGTGCAGGAGAGAGGTCTTGGGAAGAGCACAGACTGATTAGAGGTTATGAACTCGGCACTGCTTTGCCCAGTAGGTGGATTTCAAGGTCAATTTGAAAACTCAGAAATGATTCTGACATTGGAAAGTTGTTTGGTAAAATAAGACCAAAACTGAAAGCAAGTAAAGGCATCAAAAAGAATTTTGGCTTACTTCTGTATCATAAGTCTACACCTACAGCTGTGGTATTTCCTTCTGTGTCATGTTCACCTGGCTTCTCAACATCAGCTCCTACTCAGCATGATCCAGACTAGTGGTCCCAGTCTTGAGCGTGCCACAGAATTGCCTGGGAAGCTAAACTACAGATTGGGAGTCCACACAGGAAAGTATCCTAGAAGGTCTGGGGTCCTGAATTTACATTTCTAATAAGTGCTATAGAATGGCTGCTGCTTCTCTTTCTGGACCCTCACTCTCAGAACCCCTGTTCTGAACCACTATCTTCTATTTCTCTTTCAGCCTGTCCTCTAAACCCCAACCTGGAGTCATGTCTGAGTTATAAGCAGGCAATGACCCAATTCAAACTGACTTTTCCTAGGATTTCTTTCACATTTAGCTTTCTTTTCAGACTTGCAGCTACCAATCTAATCAGATACTTTCTGCTATGAACTAGCAACAACAGAACTAAAATTAATACCACTAAATTGTTTGAACACCTATTATATATAAAGTAGTATGGTAACTACTTCTAAGTGCATTATTAAGTAAAACTATTAGGTAAGTTATATTGTCTTCATTTATAGGTCAGGAAATTCATTTGTAGCAAGAGTAACTCACCTGAAGTGAGTATTACAGAAGGGATATAAATGAAGGTCTAGAATTTTGGCTTACTTCTAATTTGGCAACTAGAACTCATGTTGTTATACTTTGTCCATCCTGAATTCTGATCCGCCTGCAGCTCACTTCTTTCATGAAGCTCCTCTTAGCTATGAAATGGAGACCTCTCTTCCTTCTCTCAACTCCTAATGACCGCTATATTTCGCAGACTTGTTTATGATGAGGGGGCACTAGAAATTAATGCAGATGGTATAGATTAATCAAGAAACACGACTAGGGCAGTTAGGTACCTCATGACACATGCATAAATAAATAGCAGATGGGAGAAAATCATCAATGTGAAAAATAAAACCTTGAAAATTTTAGAAGAAAACATTAAGAAACTACTCACCACAAAAATTGGGAAGGATGTGAGATATTGCATATGTCAATGAAGTTGATTTAGTCATTCCACAATGCATGTGTATTTCAAAACAAGTGTTTGTTTATGTTAAATGCAAGCAATTTTATTTTGTAATTAAAAGAAATCAATTGCCACCCCTGAACTGAGCTGAGCTCACATCCCAAACTGGAAAGTTAAGGTGCAATAGGGATGGTGTAGGATGGTAGAGTGTATATTGAAATACAATCATAGTGTCTTCTATCAACCACTATAATCTGCTGTCAAATCTTATGTTTATTATCTCATTTAATCCTCACTAAGATTTTGGGAAATGAATTTCTTGCGAAAGCTTCTTTTCTAATATTTGATTGTTATCTCCCATGGTTTAAATAGTGTCTCTTTAAATAATATCTTCTGAAATTTAGCCTTTTATCCTGTGTTTTAATTTACAATGTTCCAGGAATTTAGGGATCATAACTAAGGAAAGAAAAACAAGAGCTGGGGATGTAGCTCAGTGGTAGAGCACATGCCTAACATCGATCCCTAGTACTACACACCAATCAGTCAATAAAGACACCAAAAGTACAAACTTTACAAAATTGATAAATATAAAAGCTTATAGGAGCACAACAAAAATTATTATGAAAATGTGAATGGCAAACCATAAACCAGGGGAAATTTTTTCAGCAAATAATACCAATGAAAGATTAGTTTATAAAATATATAATCCAATTTTATGAAATCTTCTCAACTCACAAAAGAGTAAAATAAGATCTCTAAAACATTTATGAAAATATGCTCAGATTTCAAAAGTAAGGGAAGTTAACATCATATGTCAGCACAATGTAAGTTCATACTTAAAGACTGGCAGAAAGAATGTTAGCATACCCACAGAGATTTGTGTCCTTGAAAACTTCTGAGGTCTTTTGGTCTGAGTGTAAGTTCGATACTTTGGAGAGAAGTTCAAAATGTCTACTGAAGGGAATACTGTAGGTACCTGTGACTTATTAATTCCATCTCTAATTATTCTCAGTAATTCCTCCAGACTTCTCAGTAGACACACAAGGAGGAAGGTGTGAGGAAGTTTACTGTGTTGTCTGTGATAGTGAATCACAGAAAACAATACAAATGTCCTCAAACCTTATTGGATGGTTAATTTGTGTGGTTTATTTACTTACTTTGACTTTGAGAATATTTTAATTTCTGGGCACAATGAAATATTTTACAATTAACCATGAACATGTATTCAGGTAATGATTAATAAAGTGTATTAAGGATGAACTTTTAGAGTTATTGGAGAGCAAAAACATTCTGTGTTTCAGTCACTAATGTTATCTTTGTCTCTTTTTTTAATCAACAAATAGAGCATCTCTTAGGGTATGAGAATAACCTAGTTAGGTAATACAGAAAAATTTAAGAGTGTATCAAGATTGCAATAAAAAGTTAAAATACTATCCAGGTGTAGTGGCACACACACACCTGCAAACCCAGCTGCTGAGAAAGATGATGAGCTGAAGGCCAGCCTGAACAACATAGCAAAACCCCATGTCAAAAAAAAAAGAAAAGAAAAAGAAAAAGAAGGAAAACAAACTTAAAATTCCTAAAGAGAGATGTGTAATAAAAAAATGCAATAGTAGATATAAAGACATAACAGAAGTACAGTATTTTCATAGAATTGCCTAGGATAACAATAATGAAGTGTGCAAGATAACCCAAATTAACATAGCTCAGTGTAGATATGTTACATTCTCTCTAATTTAAATCTCACAGTTGTAAAAAAAAATGTTGAGTCATTGTTTTATATATGTAGGCATTGACTAGCAGGGAGAAATAACTAACTGAAAGCACAGAGCCCAGCAGTGGCCAGCAGGACTCTAATCTACTGTTATTATGTGAGAATTATGGAATAAACAGCAGTTTAGTAATTTGCCTATTGGATTTTAAAATTTTTTCTTAATAAAAACAAAATTATGTTATCTACTTATACATAGAATGTAATCGCTCAATTAAAATAAACTAAATCTGTATGAATTATCATAGATATATACCTCACAAGCATAATGTTAAATAAAACTAGTAAAATCACAATAATACAAAAATACTTTTATAAATTTAAAACAGAAATCTCAAAGTATTTTTTGATACAAAGATGTGAATCAAAAGTAAAACTCTGGACAAGAAGAATGTCAGTTTCAACATGTTGGCAACATCTGGGGAAAGGAGAAAAAAAGAGGGTCAGGTATCCTTAGTTGCATAAGGGCTTTTTTTTTTATTCTTTAAATTAAAAAATCTGAAACAAATATGGCAAAATGGTAATGTCTGTTAATGTGGCAAGTAATTGTGTTATTTTTTCTCTTTTTTGCATTTTGAAATTCTCATGATTAGAGAAAATTTGGACACATGCTTCCATGGTCAGAGGGATTCTGGACATTCTAAGTTAATCAAAAGTACAACTATTTTCTTTGCTGAAAAACTTTGTACTCATTAATATGCTAATGGAAAGTGTGGATTGCCAAGAGGGTAATGTCTTATGAAATATTTCCCAAACTTATTTGACCATAGAAACCTTTTATTTTTTTTCACGAAACATCTATTAACAGCTCATGGATTTTTTGGGAAATACTGTTATACATCAAAGCACTTAATTTTCCTAATTGTTTTATTTAATTTAACTTAATTTCCCTGATTATCTTTTCCATCTCCTTGGTGTCAGGACCTCAGTCTTATTTCTTTTAGCTAGTAACACTTTGATGGTTTGTTTGATTTTTCTTAGACATTATTGTGTAGTTCATTAGACTAAATGTAGATTTGGGGCAAGAGGCTAGTAGTAAAAGGAGTGTTTCCAGAGTTTTAAATGGGACTGAAAAACAAATCTAAAGAACACGAAGATCAACATAAGGATAACAGTGTTGTGCCAACAAATGAAATATATCTGTGCCAAAACATTGCCAGAAACAATTGCTGGGGACTTTTTTTCCTTATTTATGCATTCATTTTATTCAACAAGTGTCATAAAAATTTGAAGAAAAATAATACCCTCATAATATCTAGAAATTGGATAGTCCAATGCATAGTTTCTCAGAATTAAATCATCTGTGATTTCTCAGAGCAGAATAGCTCAGTCCTTTTGAAGTAACATTAAGCATAAATCCAATTCACAGTTTTATTTAAATAATTGGTTCATTTAAGGATTTGTGACTACTGAACATATCTTAAATTCCTTGATTAGTGAGGGTATAATTTTGATCCAAAAATAAATAAAATAGAATCCCTGAAGCAAAATTTTGTTGATTTAATACTATATTTTGTATTTCACCACATCTGAGGCTCTCACCCACCTTAATTTTAGAAGTAAATGTCCCTCATTTCTACTTTCAGTAATTTATAAATATATTGAATATAGGTATTAAGTGAAATAAATATCAAAGTTTTTAAATGATATGTAAAGATCTAGTACTCAGAGTGAATGAATCATCTCTTGTCCATTTGAGTGTTTCAGAAAAGCAGTTTTGATTTTCATTCCCAAATCATTACCCTTGATACTATTTTTATTTGCAAAAATTTTGCTGCTATTTAAGGATAAGACATTTGAATCTTGTTTCTAAAATTTTTCATTTTGTTGTAATTCTTACAATTCAAAAAACTGTTTGGGAGACATGTACAAAAGAAAATTTCTGTGCTTTGGAGAAGCATCATTTGTACATTTAAATCATATTTGAAGTATAATTCAATATCTTCAACATTGTTTAGGCTACTTTACAATCCTGATTTCCCTAGAAAGGATTCACATCAAGACTAAGAAAATAATCTGTGTTTTCAGTCTATTATTGTACTGGGATATAACACTGAAATCAGTGTTAAGAAGTTTTAGTAAAGAAATTCTACAAGTACCCAAAAGTTTTCAGAGATGAGATTTTTTTCACCTCCTTTGTTATTTTAGCCTTGGAAATATAGTGACATCAACAGTAAATATTTACTTCTCTAATTTTATCATATTTTAATATTGATCTGAAATGTTAGTAATAAATTGATATTTATGTAAGCTAAAAAGTGTCAAGAAGGATGCCATATCTGCTTTGGGTTCCTCTGATGTTTGTGCTTTAGCACTCTTAAAATGTCGTCATGACTCATGTTGAAGTTGCACTTAATGATAGTTTGAAATTTTTTGCACCTGAAGAAACTACTATTTGATTAAAATGCATTGCTAAACTGGAACAATATTTCAGGCAGATGTCCCTCTTCACTGTCTAACTCACTTATTTCACTTCAGCTGAGATAAGATGACTCAATTACTCCAGTTAACAGGAGTCAATGGCAGGATAACAACTCGCTGCTTGTTAACTACCTGGGCAGTAAAGTGATATCACCAATATTCCATTTTAGCTCCTAAAATAAAATCAAATAATCTGCTGTGCTACAAATAAATTAAAACATACACAATAATGAAGTGACATTAATGTGCTGTGTGTGATATTTCGTTATATAAACATTTTCTTGGATGAGGACATTTTTCAGATGCACCTTCATTGCATGTACAGATGCAACTCTGGACACCTCTATCCTAGAGTGTTAATATTTTTTGAAAGTGCTCTTATCAAAGTATACTTGTTCTAGACATTTTTGCTGTGCTACTATATGGAGGGCTTGCTTGAAAAACAGGCTGTGTATCTATACACAACATACACCTTGTGTAGGTGGGAGGAGCAGCATGAAGAATGTTTTAGGTATGTGGTCCTACATAGCAAATTACCCTCAAGTTTGTGGCATTAAAAAACAAACATATTATCTCATGTAATCGCTGTGGATCTAGAATTTAGAAGGGAGCTACAGAGTGAGTTGTGCTTGGGAGTTCTCACCAGATTACAGTGGGCAGGGCTGGTATCAGCTGAGGACTTGACTGGGCAGGAAGGTCCTCTACCAAGATGGCTTAATTCCATGATGGTAATGGGTGCTGGCTTTCAGGAGAAGCCCTCAGTGCCTCAACACAAGGGTCATTGTGTTGAGGAACTTGAATGCTGTTTATATGTTGCAACTGCTTTCTCCTGGAAATAGTAAACTGAGAGAAGAAGGTTGATGCCCAGTAAGTTATGAACCAGCCTTGGAAGTCACACACTATCATTTAGGAAATATCATACACAGGTTGGTACTGATACTGTGGGGGAGAGGGTGACTAACAGAGGGTGAAGTCCTTGGAGGAGGCCACCTCAGTCTTAGAGTTCTGCCCTTAATTTCTTAGAGAAATTGCATATGTAATTTGAAAGAACCACTGTATCTGGATTTTGCTTCTGGACAATGAGAATCTAAATCAATAAAAATAATTTATGAATGATATCTGCTAGGTGAAATATCACAAGGTTTTTCGTACCCTTTATGTACATATAAATCACTTTTTAATGCTAATGATTTTGTGACTAGGTCATGCAGATAAAGTTGTCATTTGATAGTGGGGGAGCTCTAGTGTCACACATCAAGATAGTGACAAGTTAGAGGAATGAGACCCAGGGTTCCTGACTTTTAACCTTTGGTCATTGCTTCCTGCCAGTCCAGGAATGCCCCAAGAAGATTCTCAAATGCTAATTGCTGAAGTAGGTCAGCATGGTAGGCGTTTATTTCCAACCATTGTTTTATGAAATTGTACCTAGGATGATGTTCATTTGTTGTGTCTACTCCACTGGTACTTATACATGCTGTGACACTTCCTGTTGATGAAACAATGAAGTTTATAAAAAAAGGTCAGCAGTTTATTGCCATACACATTTAGCTTTGTAAATATCCACATGTAGTAAAGGAAATGCATCTTCAGATACCAAACCAGCTGAATTTGCAGTTGTGAAGCTAGACTGATAACATGAGAACCAGGAATGGAAGAGATAAGAGTTGTCAGCACTCTTAGGTGGATGAGGGTTAGGAAGGGATGGATGATTGTGGGTTTTTTTTAAGATTAGGACTCAGAGAATTGTTCTTATATCCCTTTTAGTGGGAAAGCCTCATTTTCATCACTGGGTGGGCTGCTACAGGAAATGCCAAGAGCAAGCTTAGGTGTTTTGAAGAAGAAATGCTATAGTCAGTTGAGATGGTCACTCTCTTTAAGAGCAAGACCCATTTCCACATGTGCATTGCTTGTGATGAAAGCCTACACTGAAGGATGAAGGATGACAGAAGGTGGTACCTGGTGTGTCTCTGCACCATGAGATTACATTTCCTGGATGAACTTTACTACCTGGTTCCAGGAAGTCAACTGTCTAGATTCTTAGCTGCAGACATTAGATATTTTTGTTTTTAATTAAGTTGAATGTCTGATTTATGACATCTGAGCCAGGGCTTCTATAAGGTCATTCATTCAGCAGCCAACACCCAGCATGAATAATTCTGTCAATGTCCTGTTGCTTCACACTCATGATGCTTTAATAGACAAAATGACTATTAGAATAAAAATATTGTTCTATTAGCAGACTTCAGTTCCTGGCCTTTTACAAAAATCCTAGAAAATTGGAAAACAATTTTCACAGAGGCTTGTCTTGGGAGTAATGGAGCTTCATTTGGACAGCTGTAGAAGTTTATTTCCTGGGTCTGGTGTGCAGAGAGTGGAAGGTGAGGATAATGAGTACAATTCTGCAACTTTTGTGTGGTCATATGTAAACTAGATTAAGAAATAAATGCACTGCTCAGATTCTTCAAAGAGCAACCTGAGAAAAGCTTGATAAAAATTTTTACAAAGATGTGGCGAGAGTTTAGGGAAAATAACAGATATGGTATAATGCCCCAGTGAGTGTAAATGATGGAGAGTTATTTTTAGGAGCAGAGGAAGTAGGAGATGCATAATCCAGAGTGGACTGTGTCATTTGACAGGTGATACAGCTTTCAACAGAAGGATGCAGCCAACTAGTAATGACCTGATGGGAAAGAATGAGGAAAATAAATACCTTGACTTCACTCTCCCCATTACTTCTCATCTCTGGGTAGCACCAAATACAACTCACTGATGCTGTTGGCACAGGTGCTAGACTACAGAGCAAAGTAGGTAAGTTTGGATTGTGGAAACAGGGGCAAAATTTATATCCAAATAAATCCTATTTTTCCTTTTCTAATGAGACTAAAACTAAAATATTGTATAGTGATCTCTGCAACTGGATTCCTGGGCTTGAATCTTAGCTCTAATACTGACTTTGGACAGATGATTCACTCTGTTTGGGCCACATTGGTGAAAGAAGAATCATGGGATTAAGTCCTCAGGGTGAAGGTGGGGAAAAAATGACAGGTGTTTGAACACTTGAACCCACGTCTGGCACACAGGAAGCATTTTACATCTTGACCATCATTTAAGTCCATACAGTACCCTGCAGTTGTTTGCTACTGTTCAGGACAAATAATTGAATTCAATTAGATTCCTGTGGTTAGTGATTACTTTTCAGTATCCCTTTGGCATTTGACTATAACCTAGAATTAAATATCTAGGTGGCAGTAATCATATTAGATCATTAGGCTTCTCACGTCCAGCAAAAGGCAGGCAGCACTTTCCTGAATATCTGCATAACAGCCAGGAAATCTCATGAATTTCTTTTATGCAAAAGACCCTGGTGGGGTTGACCCTGTGTGAATTCCATTTGTGACGGGCAAGTTCAGTCTACTGTTTGTGCTTCCTTCATTGAATGAGTTTGTTTAGAAAGAATACTTTAAATATGCTTATTGCACAGAATGGTAGAAATAAAAATGGATCTGATTTGGAACCATGCCTATTGCTGAGATATATTATCTAATTAAGCAATTTCCCAATGAAACAGGCATTAAAATTTTCACAGGAACAAAGAAACATCCATAATAATGTTTTAAACCTGCATTGGTAAATCATAGTGCCGCCTAAAAGGGCATTCACATTTATTGGCTCAGTGGTTTTCAAACTTAGGTTTTTTTGTCATGGAGCATCACACACACACGCGGGGTTTTCTGAATCTAGTCCACCTAATCAGGCTCCCTTTCCCCACTCTGAGCTGACTCCAATGGAGGGCTCCTAGTTTCTTATTTGAATGCTGCTTTGGTTGCTTTCTAGATTCTCTCATTTCCTTGGCTTCATCGCTCTGCTGTTGTTTGGAGTTTTATTTTAAAGACAGAATGCTGGGCTTCAAGATAGTGTGCCATGAAAATATTTATATAATGTAGAAGAAGTAACCGAGGGCTTTGAGAATAGAAACACTGAAGAAAATCAGGGAAAGATATTTAGCTTCTCTTTTCCATGCCCCATGAGAATTGCGTTGGAAAGCTGATGTGAACTCTATGGCCAAGAATTAGCATAGCTTAGGATTTCAAATTCCCTAAACCCCATATTAAATAATTCACCCAAATAAAATTGGTGGAGAGCTCTCCTTAGATGACCACAAACAGGTAAGAATTTCAGGAGATCATTCAAATCTATGTAGCATAATTAAATTATATATCATTTTTACTACTACTGAGCTCTTTATAAATATGATATTTTAAAATTATCCCAAACTGGGATGTGTGTGGGCATACTGTTTTTCTCTCTCTGTCTTTATTGAAGGCTTGCTGTGTGTTAGGTCTCAGCTAAACTCTGTACATTATCTCTGTTAAAACTCACAATATTTTTATTATAACAAGAAAATTGAGTCTGGCCTAAGTAGCTTGGGTAAGACTTTGCACTAATAACTGTCCATTGTCCCTGCTTATTTATGCTACTAAAACACTTATCTCAGCTTGACATAGTTCATTTCCATGAACAACCATAGCAGCACCAATTGGAAATGTCAAGAATCATCAAAAATTTGTGGTAAAAATTTATGGCAAAAATGAAGGACGATACAGATTTGAATCAGATTATGTGATACCTTCTAACTTTATCTTTGGTTAGAAGTTCAGGGAGGAATTTGGTGATATCAGTTGTCATTGTGATCAGTGAGTGATGTAACAAAGGCATTGGCATCTACATGGCTTCTGAGGAAGGATGAATTAAGATGGCGATGTGCTTTAGGGGAATGAGCAGAGGACTGGAGAGGAAGGACATTGTGAAGGCTTGCTCACTCTTTGCCTGTTCTTTCATGAAGATGTCTCTTGGAGGTAATTAAAAATGTTTAGGAAGGTGGCATTAGTCTACTCTTCTCACATTTACATATATCAAGAATTTCGGCCACATATTACTTCAAATAATTTCCCAATTATTTTCACATGACTGCATCCTGCTTATCATTCAAATCTCAGATCAAGCACTACCTACTTACCTTGTATCATCTTCCCAAATACATGCCCTCCCCAACAGTCCCCTCTCAAGAGGTCAGAATCCCATGACTGTTTTCCTGTCTTCAAAATAAGAATCAGTATCTTATACTATCTTATTGGTTTTTTTCAATTGTCTTTTTCTCCTCACTAGATTATAAATTCTATAGAGCAGGAATATCATAGCTATGTAGTTAATATTTGTGGCTCCCCCCAAAATTCATATTTGGAAATAACCCCAGTGTAATGGATATAGGAATTGGGAGTGGTCTTTGGAAGGTGACTAGAGCAGAAAGGTGGAGCCCTGGTGAATGGGATTAGTGCCTTATAAAAATGAGGCTCCAGAGGGCTGTCGTGTCCCTCATACCATGTGAAGACACAGGGAGCAAAGCGAACTAGGAAACAGGCCCTGACTAAACACCACATGTGCTGGTACCTTGATTTTGGACTTCTCAGTCTCCCAAAGCCCTGAGAAATAAATTTCTATAGTTTGTAAGCTGCACAATTTATGTTTTTATTTTTTATTATGGTAGTCAAAGTGGACTAAGATACTTTTTTCCTTCTGTGTCCTAAGAATCTAGAATAATAATTAGGACATAGAAGGTAGCACATACATATTTGCTCATTCATATTCTGAAGCTTTTGAAGTCCTCTGTCATGGTAAGAATTTCAGCTACATACTGTTTCAAAGGAAATTTTTTAATAAAGTTTTTAAGGAAGGAGGAAACAAGGATAAAGGAGGAGGGAAGAGAAAGGTGAAAGAATTTGACCAAATTATGCTATATGCATGTATAAATATGTCACAGTGAACCCCGCTATTATGAATAATTGTAATGCACCAATAAAAATTAATTTTAAAAATTTGACTTTCTGTTTAAAAAGTCAAATTATTCAAGTTCCTTTGATATCCTGTGAATTATCAGTGGAGATTAATGGGTCTTATAGCACATTATAGTGAGGTTTTCAAGATAATTTAGTAATAATTAAATATGGATTTGGAATTTTTTAAAAGTTCTTAATGGTATTTTAAGTTTCTTAATATATACTGTGAATAAAATTTTAAGGATGGTATACAAGATTTTTAAATTCAGTGTGATGTGTAAAAATTTGATAGAGAAAAGCATGTAAAAATGTCAAAAAATGGTTGTCATGGTGAGTTATAAGTAATTATCTCAAACATTAGAGTATGATTTCTACATATTTTATAATAAAAATGTAAAATAACCAAATCCAAAACATTTTTTTAAAATAGATTAACAATTTTCCAATGCCATAATTTTTACCTCTGAACACTTTTTTCAATTACACATTAAGAGACTACTCTGCCGGTTGTGATAATCAGCAGAGTAAAAGAGCAAAAGAGAAACAGAAAATTGGGGACAGGTGGAAATAGGATAATTGTCAATTTTTTTTGCATAAACCTTCATAAACTCAAGGAGTAATGTTTACATTAGCACATCTTCAGAAGATGAAGTATAGGAAAAGGCATAGAAAACCATCCCAGACAATCTGAAAATATTGTATAAATAAATGGCAATTCATTCAGAACTTGATATTACTAATGTTCTAATGATATTGTGGGCTTATGGTAAATGTGTAGCTAGATTCATAATCTTTGCCTGATTTACAAATCAGCCAGCAGGGCTGAGAGTCAAGGGTGGGTAGGAATGGAGTCTTTCCCTTTACTGCTACATCCTTAGGGACTAGCATGGTGCTGTATACCTAAATATTTTTAATGAATGAGTTAACAAATTGGTCATAATATTTTCTTGTAAGACAGGAAGCAAAAGCTATTTTTCAGCTATGTCATGATAGGTCCTGCTTTGGAGGAAATAAAATTGAAAAGCCAGTGACGACTACTTTTCTTTTACCTACAGTCACTTGAATGTGGAGCAATGTTTTTTATTTGTATTTAATAGTCTTTTAAATTGCTATGGCAAATCAAATTGCCCCATCTTAGATACACACATAGAAAAGACCTCAAGTTTCGGTTGTAGCATTGTAAAAGTACTTAAATATTTAAAATGTATTTCAGTAGCAGCATTAAACCTCGTCTTCAATGTTATAGTTAGGGGTGAAAAGTTTTCCTCTTATTCTAGCCATCAATTATGAAAATATATGTGAATATCCCTTTTAACTCTATTGTCTCTTGGCCACTGTTGTGAAATCTTCCATCTCTCATCTGGTTGAGTATTAGAACAAAACTGATGTTTAAGTCTCAGTCTGGACATTCTGATTTAATTGATTTGGGAACAGTCTGAACACTGTATTGCTTAAAAGCTCCAAAGATGCTCAGTAGGTTCTAATGTCCCACCAGGGTTGAGAACCACTGATTTAAACTGAATACCAGTCTACTTAGACTGTAACATTGTTTTCCAAATAATCTAACCAGCTGACTTTGTTTAGCTCTGGATCTATAACTGGTCAGGACCTTTATAGCAAAGGACCTTCCAAACCATGTGTATAGAGGGTTTCTAGATGATGAAAATTGTCCCTTTTAGATGGAGTGTGTCAACCAGGCCATTTTCCCTCCATTTAGGGTTATTGTAAAGGGTAATTCTGTGGCTTTGGCACTCTTTATAATTCTCTTTTGTTAAAAAAAAATTCTTAATATTATGTCCTGATTTGTGCCCCATTGAAGTGATATTCTGATAATCTTCCTTTTGGAAAGTACATTAGGGAGGACTGGCACTTTGGAGATTTTATTCTTTTACTTGAAATTTTTAGGATAAAAATTGAAAAATGAGCATGTAAGAAGTTAAAGTAGGAATAGCATATTGAACTAACCAAAATGCACCCTGTGGAACTCATAAAGAGAGAAATTTGAACATCTGAATACAACTCTGCTTCATAGAGGAACAGAAAATGAAGTAAGATATCTCGCACTTCCCAGGATTTCAGAAACCCAAGTCACATTCAATTTTGAATTGATGAGTCTATCCGAAGAAAAGATTAGTTCAGAAAATTTGGAGAAGAGAAATCCATTGTTTGTTATCTTTGAATTTCTTTTAGTCTGGTTGTTGAAATGCATTCTCTACATACTAATTTAGTAATGAGTTATTGAGTGGAGACTGAAGGGATTTCACTGTTTTGCTTCACATATACTAATGTATTTTTAAATCTAAACTACTGAGCTTGAGGAAACTAAGGTAATCTTGAGCATATTACTAAGAAGGCATAAGACAAATATAAATCATTGAAGCTCTAGATGTGGAACAAATAAAAATAAGGAATGATATTTATTGTCTCTTACTCAAAATATAGTTGATGAAAGTACAATAGAGCCCTCTGTTACAAGCTAAGCCAAATTCATTTGCATCTGAGCTATATACAATTACCTTAAACTCGCTTTTCCTGATTTTTCAAGCTGCAAGCAAGATGGAAGAGGAGAAATACTTTTTAATTTTATTGTGTTTTTGCCAAATAATATGAGATCAATGTACCACAAGTGAATTAAATCTGTTTATATTTTATTATCTTTACAATAATTGTGTCTTGTGTAAATGAAAAGAAAATCAAGTAACCTGCTATGGTAACTTGCCAGGTATGGAGATAGCTTCTGCAAATTTAAAAATTTGTCTAAAGATGTTATCAGCTCAATGAAAAGCCATTGCTTTGTCAATGAGATATTGATAGGTGGTGTCATCCTGTGTTGGAGTAATCATAGTTCTTATTGATTAAATACATTAACTAAGATGAACCTCTAAAGCAGATAATGGCAGAATGGTCATTCATTTGTTTCTCCAGATTAATCAAGCATCTAATTAGATTCTTACTAGGAAATACCTTTATGTGTATTATGATTTTAAAGTGACTCAGCATATCACAAAGTGGATTATCTCAAACTTAAATTGTCATAAAAATAAATGCATTGGAAGAGTTACCTTGATTTTAAAATATTAAATGATCAACTTAATTATATGCCATTTATTTTATCATTTATTTTTTAATTAATTTGTAAGTTCCCTATTTTCTTTTTTTAATTTAATTTTTTAAATTTGTTCTTTTTAGATATATATGAGAGTAGCATGTATTTTAACATATTATGTATTCATGGAGTATACCTTTTTTTATTAGGATCTCTTTTTTTTTTTTTTTTTGGTACTGGGGATTGAACTCAGGTGCACTCGACCACTAAGCCACATCCCCAGCCCCAGCCCTATTTTGTGTTTTATAGAGACAGGGTCTCACTGAGTTGCTTAACCTCGCCCTTGCTGAGGCTGGCTTTGAAGATGGGATTCTCCTGTCTCAGCCTCCCAAAGTGCAGGAATTACAGGCGTGCGCCACCGCGCCTGGCTTAGGATCTCATTCTGGCAGTTGTAAATGATGTGGAGTTTCACTGGTCACCTCTTCATATATGAACATACAAAGTTCTGTCCAATTCATTCTACTGTCTTTCCTATTCCCATCCCTCCACCCTTCCCTTCATTCCCCTTTGTCTAATCCAGTGAACTTCTATCCACCTCCTCAATTGTGTGTTAGCATCTGTATAATAGTGAAAACATTCAGTCTTGGGTTTTTTGGGATTGGCTTATTTCACTTAACTTGATATACTCTAGTTCCATCCATTTACTGGCAAATGCCATAATTTTATTCTTCTTGATTGCATAATCTACATTTATTGTTAACCTAATAACTTCATATTCTATAAGTTTTATTGGTTCTGCTCATGTTTCTCAAAGGTGGTATTCTATAGAGCTATTTAGAGTTATTTCTCAGCTGCCTGCTTTTCTGTGTTTTAGGAGCTATAATCTATGTTGATGTGAGCATTTGGGACCAACCTAATTTTCCCAACCAGGTTAAGACTAAGATAAGAGTGCTTTTAGGATCCTAGATATTTAAAATAGTTTCCAACCATTTAGTTAGCCAATTGCTCTTTGTGGTGAGGGGTCCCTATGAACAGGAAAATGTTTAGCACCACTCCTGGCCTTACCTCACTAGATGCCAACAGCAAACTTGCCTCTTCTTCTCCCACTTGTGACAACCAAGGGAACAAATTGGTCTTGGTAAGAACCAGTGCTTTATAATATCACAAAATGCTGTTGAATATATATATGCGCATATATATATTTTAACTAGTCACACTCATTTTATCATTATGCCATGGATGAAATGCTGTGAAGTTGTCAAAGAGAAAGTGCAAAGAACAGGCCAAGAAGAATTCAATCAGGAATATTGAGATAGAGGAAAGAGATTGAATGCAACTCTGCCTAAAGCAAAGGCGGAGGAGTGATTAAACATCAGGGTGAGCTAGTGGAAATGAGCTAGAGATCTCAGATCAAGGTTGATCATGTGATTAGGCCATCTGTGTTCACTCACTGTGTGAATGGACTTTACGCTCCTCCCCTGTTATGGAGACTGGAAGATTGGCTCTGTCTTTCTTAATGACTGTATGTCAAAGGGAAGGCCTGCAGGTCCCAAGAAAGACATTTCTGGGCAGTAAAACTTACAAAAGGCAGGGAGGAGATTCAGAACTCAAAGTGTATCTAAAGAATCTGCAATAATGAGTTTTCTAGAGTAAATGCCTTGGGGAAGTCTGGCATATGGTCAGAAAGAAACCTGCCTCCAGCTTAGTCAAGGTGATAAGTTAAGGTCTTGGTTATTTGCTGAGGGTAAAACTGGAATGCGCCATTATTAAATCAGTGGGGAGATAGAGGTTTGTGCAGCCTCCACACACTCAGCAAAGAAGATCTGTTTGTGCCAGGGATTGCTTTAATGCCCCTGATTGTGCCCACTTTTGTTGCTGTATCTTTGTCTTGCAGAGCTAGCATTGCACATCAGAGTTCCACCAGCTCTGAATTTAAGCTGCTGGTGGTCTCAGCCAAGGTTGATCATTTATTTTCCAAGCAAAGTTCTGTTTAATATCATTGTAAGCTGTTTAAAGGAATATGGCAGTTGCTGTGTCCTCTCCGCTGTTCACTCCCAAGACCTGAAACACAGTAGGAGCTTAATAGTTGTTTGCTTCTTTTATGGATGACACCTACATCTCAGTTTTCCTGGGTATTTACCTGAGTCAGAGTTGTCTTCAATCTTCCTGGTAAGTCCTTAGGAAAGCAGAAACAGAATTCTGCTGCCTGGGGGTGTTTTCTGGATTTATCCCCCATAGGCGTGTATGTGTGTACACACACACATATATACACACATGTATATATACAAACACATGACTCTAGAGTATATACATATATATGTATATAGACATACACATATACATATACACGTGCATATATATGCATATATGTGTATATACACAAACACAATATATATATCAAGGTCCTGGAATCTGTGACTGATTTCACTCATTAATTTATTCCACAATAATTTACACAGTTAGCAATGAATTTTTAGCTTGAGCATGATAGTGTGATAAGCTCTGGAAATAAAAGACTAGCAAGACACCGTGCCCATGCTGAATGATCTCACTGTTTCTGAGCAGACTGACTCTACTTGTGGCTGTAAGACTGTGTCATTGTTTGGATTTAAAGGCTTTGGGAATGCAGAAGAAAATATGAATTCATCAGGAGTCAGTATGAAAGACATTTTGGAAACAGGGTCAGGAAAGATGAGACTCCAACACTGGAAAGAATTTCAGCAGAGAGCAACATGAACAATGTCAGACACAGCAGAGGGGAAGAGTAGTGGTCGCTTAGGTCACCAGAATGTAGAATAATCATGAAGCAGGCTTGTCCCTTCTCCTACCACTATCCCACAACAGGCTTTGTGAAATCTCCCCTCTCTACCTGCAAAGAATATCTCAGAAGGATCTCAGCTTGTCCAGAAATAATATTAAAACAGTCATTGGATAGGACTGTCATTTTCTGATGTTAAAAGTACAGTAGAAGCCAGGCGCAGTGGCGCAAGCCTGTAATCCCAGCACTTAGGGAGGCTGAGACAGGAGAATCGCGAGTTCAAAGCCAGCCTCAGCAATGGTGAGGTGCTAAGCAACTCAGTGAGACCCTGTCTCTACATAAAACACAAAATAGGGCTGGGGTTGTGGCTCAGTGGTCCAGTGTCCCTGAGTTCAATCCCCAGTACCCAAAAAAAAAAAAAAAAAGTACAGTAGATATCATAATTCACTTCTCTAATTTCAGGCATCTATGTACCCATTTTTCCAGTGTAGGCTTGACACAAGAATCCTGTGGACCTTAGGCTAGAGGCAGGAACATTGTCTGTATTTTTACTTTTGCATCCTTTCCCCCATAACTTTTGGATGGGCTAGGAAATAGGAGTAAAGGCCCACGTCTCCCCATTGGGCACTCTTGAACCTGGCTCATTGCTCTGTGTTCCAGATGCCCAAGAGCTTGTCCTTCTGTAATGCAATCCTTCTTGAACACACAGTGTGAAACTGAGGAGGTGAAAAACTTGACCTCCCTCTTCCAGGCCAATGTGTTTTCTATAAAGCCCATTACCTAATCTACTTTATATTCATTACATATAGAGTTGGCGAGGGGTAAGGAGGTGAGGACACATTTGGTTTTATCTCAGAAGCTCTAGGTAGGAGTATCTGGCACCTCTTTTTGTAATGTGTGATCATTTATCACTTGCCATCCTCAATTTTAGGACCTCAGCCAAGACTCTTAAGGCAACTGAAGCCTCCCATTAAATATCCTGCTACATTTAAATTTTGTAGAATATTCACTGTTTATGGAATATTTACATACACTGATGGCAACAAGCTTTATTAGAACCTGCCTGGAGTTGGTAGACATAGGTCATGTCAAAACAAACTTTGACACTCATTTGAACTATGGTCATATTAATTCTGTTATCTGCAAAATTGGGGAAATAGAATATACTTTTCAATGTTATTGCATAAATAGCAGTTCTTGGAATGTAATCGGTGATCCTAAAATATGAGTCAACGTCTTTACTATATGATCCTAATAGCAACTTTAGAGTAGGTATTGCAGGAATTGTTTAGAAAATACACAGAATATCTAGGCACAGGCAAATTGTTGAAATTTAGAATGGTTGAAATTAGCTGACAGACTTTGAGGATCCTGAATTCCTACTGATTGCAACATAGGAAAGAGAATTTAAAATATAGCAATGTGATCTCGAATCACTTACACTTGAATCTCAAAAACATCTTTCTCTCTCTCTCTCCTCTTTTTTAACCATGACCCAAATCCGGCCAATTTGCAGTAACTATAAAACCAATAGTGTTAATATTCAAAATCTATCGAGCATTTGCCGTGTGCAATGTGCTGAGCAGTTTAATTACACTGCTGAAATTTGTTCTCATAACTTAGTTCATGACTGAGGAAACGGTGAACCTAGAAGAGTGAAAAATGCAACTGGAATCTCATCTCCAGTTGGTGGCAGGGCTGAGATATGAATTCCAGCCCAACATCAAAGATTGTGGACCCGTCCTCTCCCTGCCATTTCCTATACACACCCAGAGAAACTTTCCTTGTCACTGAGAAAAAAGTTACAGAAACAAAAATGATAAAACTATGTTTAAGGGTGAAAATCTGCTTTCACATATGTAATCATACTCACATATATAATCATATTTTGAATATGTGTATAGTTTTCAGTTTTTAATACTTCATTTTTTATTTTATTTTTGCTGATTCCTTTCTGTCTTCCATCTTTAATACGAACTGCACTTCTAAACATCTCCCAAAGCAGGGCAATATTTGGTGAAGTCCTAATATTGACTCCTAATATTTATCCTTCCATATCTCCTGTGATACTATAATAATAAAAAATATGTTTATGCTATTTGTAATTATTCACATGTATTTGTAATCATTTACATTGCAAATATGGTGACATCTTATGCATGTTTCAGTATCTTCCTTTGGTGATTCAGCACTGTAGTATGGAACTATTGCTAGATTAACTGGTAATGCTTTAATTCATTGTCCTTAATAGCCCAATAATTTTCCATTTCATCTATTCCAGGAATGAGACTTTTTCCCTAGTAAAGTGTATGTATTTATTTTGTAGTGACTGTTGCTAGACTGCGTTCCAAATAAGCTGCAACACTTCACATCCCAGAAAGATATTAGAGTGACTTTTCTCCCACATTCCTGTTACTATGTGGTGTTAGATTTTTTTTTTTTAATATTTGGAAGCCTGATATGTATAAAGACATATTTCATCAGTTTTTATTTGTATTTCTCTGCATTTTTCCTCTGTGGACTGTTTTCATATTTCTATTGAGTTGCTTGCCTTTTCCATAATAATTTTAAATATTATTTTGTATACTACATAGATAATTAATCTTTAGTCAGCTATTTGCTTGGCAAATATATTTTTCTGACTCATTTGTCTATGGATTTTTATGTATGTATGTATGTCTGTCTATCTATATCTATCTATCTATCTATCTATCTATCTATCTATCTATCTATCTATCTATCTATCTTTTTGCATGGTTTTTGTCTAGATTTTCCCACTCCTTGAGCATAGATGTATCTCCTGTTTTTCTTAGTTTTGTTTACCATTGAGTTTATAGTTGATAAATATTTTTTTGTGTATGGTAATAGGGATAAATCTTAAATTTTTTTGCATAGCTAGTTATGCCAGATTATCAGTTGGATAATTTTTTCTATTTTACTGATCATTTGTGAGATTCGTTTCTAGGTTCTCTCTTATTTCATTGATTGCTTGTTCTAGTACATATCAATTTGCTAATAACACAGTGTCTTTATCATGTTTTTAAGTGCTTCCTTGTTATTACTCTACTACATAATTTTATTTGCTATTTTGGGCACCTATTCTTGTAAATACTAATTATTTTATCCAATTCTAATTAAAGTCCTGTTGGGAATTTTATTTACAATCCTATTAAATGCACATACTAATTTTGGGGGGAAATTATCATTTTTATGACATAATTTCTTCCCACTTAAGGACCTTCCTACTTGGTTTAGATGCTATTTAATAACTTTCAATACAATTGTATTGTTTTCTTCAGATATAATATGTTCCATGCCATTTTTGTTAAGTCACTAAATATTTTATAATGTTTATAACTATTATGAATGACATATGGCTCTTCTTTTAAAGTGTAGTATTATTAAAGAAGATAAAAACTACTCTCTAGTCATCTCACTTCACATTAACCTGCTGTCTTCATCCATTTCATTAACTGTAATTTCTACTGTTCCAGCATTCATAATCTGGTACATATGACCCAAATGTTTTCCCCTGTTCACTAGTGTCTGGCTTGAGCACATCTTTCTTCATTTTGAAATTTCTGCTCTGATTTTTTAGTTACTTTTCCAAGTATCTTCTCACTCTTTATAAGGGTGATGTTCCAGATAGTATTTCACATGTTCAATTATTGTTCTGTTTTCTTTAAAAACCTGAAAAGGTTCTAATGTTGCTGGCTTGTTTCTCAGTTAGCTCTAAATTTTATTCCACTGCCTTAGAGCTTTCAGGGTCTCATATAGAAATCTCAGTCTGGTACTTTTCTCTTAGATAACTTTTTCTTTGTGTTTTAAAGCCATGTGGCATTTTCAGACTTGGAATTTCCATTGCACATGTCTGGAAATATGTATTTTATTATCAATGAAGTATGCAACTTAGTAATTTCAAACACTTGTTTACATTCCTTTACCTCAGAAAAATTCTCTTTTATTATTACTCAGTTTTTACTTTTCCTTCTTTTTTTCTCTTTTTGGAATCTCTATTATTTGTATGTAAGACCTGTTTATCATCAAAATCTCTAATGTTTTATATTTTCCATTTCCTTCTTTTTTTATTCTTGATTTTTTAACATAACTCTAGATTTTTGAAGCCACCATTTTTGTTCTTGATGGTGACAATTCATTTTTTACTTAATTAAATCTTTACTTTGGAAGTCAAGTTTATTAACTTTGTGTTGTGCATGCATTGAACTGAAGTTCAAATATAATGAATATCATTCAAATACTATTTTGCTGAGTAGACTGTTCTAATGTTCCTTGTTTTCTCTGTCTGCTAATTACCTACAGTGGGTTGTAAGGGACTTTTTGGAAATACATTGAAACTCAGGTCTCCTCATTGGCTGTTCCACAAAAGGTGAAAGGTCACTCTTTTCTACATTTTCAGCCCTGTTTAAGAGAAGACAACAGCTGTCAGTCCCTTGATAAGCTACTGAATATTGGCAATATTGGCAGAAGTGGCTCAGGGTAATGAGGCCATCTGTGTTTACTAGTTGGTGCTAATTTGGCTCCTATCTTCTTACAGTGACTGAAGGATTAGAGCACTATTTTAAAAACTTACTTTTTGTGGCTAAAAAATTAAACATTTATATATAGTCTGTTAACAAATTTTAAGTGTACTTGGCAGTATCGTTAACTATAAGCAGAATGTTCTACAGCAGATCTCTACAACTTTTTCATTCATGTAAGTAAATGCTATTTCTTTCTCAAGAAATTAGAATTCTTTCTAATGCTTCCTTTCTAAAATTTCTACTTAGTTTCAGGGATTTTGGAGATAAAACCTATGAAGCAATTGAATTTTTTCTATCTTCCTTCATAGCTGGCTTTGAGTAAAACCCATTTTCCTACCAATTTGACTCCAGATATTTCTGGAGCAATGAGCCTCTT
>CM053408.1:15914879-15936310 GCA_028644305.1 Xerus rutilus | reverse complement strand
CTTTGGGAGGCTGAGACAGGAGAATCGCAATTTCAAAGCCAGTCTCAGCAATGGTGAGGTGCTAAGCAACTCAGTGAGACCCTGTCTCTAAATAAAACACAAAATAGGGCTGGGGATGTGGCTCAGTGTTCAAGTGCCCCTGAGTTCAATCCCCAGTACCAAAAAAAAAAAAGTAGAAATGAGGACAAATATGCGTGTGTATAAATGTCCATGAACCATTCAGCACACAAAATTTTAAAAAATTTGTGTGTTTTGTGTTCTCAGCTTCCCTTCATAGTGTTATGAGGTGGGGCAGATTGGAGGGTATTATCTACTCCACTTACAAGCAAGGGATCACTGTAGAGTTCTGTGAGAGGAGTTCCCAGAGGCCAAGCTCCTAGAGGCAGGGTTTGGGTCTAGCTGGACCCACACTGCTTTATTGAATGACAGTTGGTCTGAAGCTTTTAAGTCAGGAAGGTCTGGCTGCTTCCTCTTCATGCTGAGAGCCTACACCACTGGAATCTTCCCTGGGTTTCACTTGTGCAGGGGAAGAGCCAGTCCTTTGCCCCCTCAGGCACCCATGGCTCCCATGTTTCCACCTCCCAATGTGTGCATTCATTCTTCTCCCACCTGATCAAGTCCCCAGTTGTCCTGATCTGGTTGTGTGAACCATGAGGCTCTAAGAGATACTCAGGATCTCTTGGATCTGAGTGTCCCAAATTCCCCTGGGTACTACACTCTTCATGCCTAAATTTCTCATGGATTTCTAGTCATACTCTGGGTGGTGTGGCAGGCCTCTGCCAGTTCAGGTTTTCAGACGCAGCTGGAATTACACAAGTCTGGGCACCTGAGTTTGAACCCATACCTGCTAGCTGCCATTGAGAAGCAGAAGAAAATGGTACCTATTCTCTGTGGGAACCTGGCAGACATGCAGTGTCTTTCCCACACCAGAATTTAGTGTAGCTCACCCACTGGATCTGTTCCCCAATGTCCTTGATCACTGATTTCTCTGTTTCAAGACATGCCGTGATGCCACCTAAAATGCAAGTTTTCTTAGTCCCTGTTTCTGATTTGTCTATGGTGGATCCATAGTGGTGGCTGCCAGTGCCCACACTGGTTTTTTGTTTCTTTTTTATTTTTTTGTATCCAAACTTCTGAGTCCCTAGGCTATTCTGAGAGTCCAGTATAAAATCCCAGTGAGGTTTCTTTTTTCACCCACCTCACTGAGAAGCTGTTTGCTTTCCTGGTCTCATGTCATGGAATAGCTTTGAAAGTAACCTCCTCTACTCCTCCATCTTGACCAAATTCTAGGTTTCTCTTTATCCTTCATATTTTGGATTTCTGTAATTAGTAGGCATCAAAATCAAGCAAATGGAGCTGAAATAATTTGTTACTGATAAAATCTTGATTTGATGATATGACCCATTTCATATCAAATTGTGCTTCCTAATGTTTCCTTCTGGGATTACCTACTCAGGCAGATGTAGCTGGACCAATGCAGGTTTACTGCCTAAGGCAGAGCCCACCCTTGCAGACTCACCACAGGTAGAAGCAAAAGAAAATAAAGTCTTCTCAGATTCCAAACAGAGCAGGAAGTCAGAGTCAGTAAGAAAGGAGGAGAAAGGCAGGAGTATTTTCTAGTGCAATTCTGTCAAAAATAATAGTCCTAAGGAATGGAAAACCCCCACCTGAGTCATACTCTTTTTGTTCTCTTAAACCATTAGATTTAGCAGTCAAACTAGTGGCTCATGAGAGTTAAGACTGATCTCATCTGAGGAGAAGACTGTTGATTCCCTGGGAATTCTACTCTTAGTTCATAAAGTTGAGAATAACACTTCCTTTGTGTATTTAGTGGGAAGTTTAATTTTCACTCCTAGAACGGTATTGTCCTATAAGACAGCCACCAACTATCTTAAATTTACATGAATTAAAATAAAATAAAATATAAATTCAATCACTTGATCAGAACAGGCACGTTTCAGTGCTCAATACATAGTGGAGGCCTCTAGGATAGAACAGACTAGAACATATTTGCATCATCATAGAACCATCTATTAGATCTCATTACTTTAGAAAGCATTAAAATATTTTAGAATAGCACACTAATGAACCTTAGGACCTTGCTGTGTCTCACCTCAGACTCACACATCCAATATGTTTCCTCAGAAGTTACTCGATTATAATATCTGACAAAAATGCTCCAGTAATTCAATGTTGACTAATTATTTTTAATGTTACAATATTCCTAACACAAGAGAAATTATATCCAAGGATAAAGCCCAAGTAAATTAAACTTTTTTTAATCTTATTTTTTTTTTGGTGGGATTCTTTTTTTTTTTGGAACTAGGGGTTGAACCCAGGGCTTTGGGAATGCAAGGCAGACACTTTGCTACTGAGCTACATCCCAGCCCTAAATTAAAACTGTGCATTTCCCTCTGCTTTCTTTCTAACTCTGGTCCACCTCAGCTGGACTGGTCCCTCAGAAGCTTGGATCAGGTAGGGCTCCTTAATGGCAGTGGGAAGGTCCCTTCTCATAGTCCACTGAAAACCCTATGTCCTGCCTGATAGTTTTTCTCAGCTCCTTTTTCACATTTTCTAGACTTAATTAGCTTTCACCCTATAGAGGAGTGGACTGGTTTTCTTCTGTCTCATAGTTCTTTAAAGGAGAGGCTCCATTTCTGCTGCTCATTCTCTGTCACTTTGGCAGGAAGCGTCACAGAGGAGCAGATGATTTTCTCCGCTTCATCAATTGGTTCTTTTTTCCTCTACCTCATGGAGTACGGATACTGTTTGCTGCACTTGAGCACCTTTTTTCCTCTTGGCTCAGAAAAATTGATCTTCTAACATATTCTTTTGAATTTTTTATTATACAGACTCCTATAGTGAGAGACATAAAATCATTCACTTCTGAATGTGCCAAAAGTATCTAATATGTATGCAAATTTTATTTATCCTCACCTCCCTGACCGATAATATTACCTTTAGTACAACAGCTAACCAAGGCCTGGATGGTCTTTATCATCTTCCTCCTTGGATTTTCTTTAGTGTATCTCCTAAGAATTGTTCCTCCTTCTGGAGTCAGGTTCTACATGTCTCCAACATGTCCCTTTAGGCAGTGGTGTGCTGGTAAACTAGATCTCTAGAAAACAAAACAGAAAGTCCTGATTTGAGACATTTGTCCACTTTCCAGGTATAAATACTTCCACCATGGCTGATTTCAGGGTCCTAATGGCATGTCACTGAGTACAGATTTGGCAAGACGTGTGTTTCATGGGCTGAATCAGCCATAGATGCAGCCACTCTGAAACTAATCCAATAAGATTCTAAGTTTTTGGGCTGGGGCTGTAGCTCAGTGGTAGAGCGCTTGCCTAGCATGTGTGAGGCAGTGGGTTTGATCCTCAGCACAACATATAAATAATAAATGAATAAAATAAAGATCCATCAACTAAAAAAATATTTTAAAAAAAGATTCTAATTTTTTTTATAGACATGAACAGACTTTTATCTATTTTATTCTTCAACACTCCTCACCAAAATAAGATTTTTATTTTTTATTTTTTTTAAAACAGAATGCATTTCCATTCATAGTACACAATATGGAGCACAATTTTTCAATTTTCTGGTTGTACACAAAGTAGAGTCACACCATTTGTGTCTTCATACATGTACCAAGGGTAATGATGTCCATTTCATTCCACCATCTTTCCTCCCACTATACCCCCCCTTCCCCTTTTTCCTCTATGTCCTATTCAAAGTTCCTCCATTTCGCCCATGCTCCTTGCCACATCCCTATTATGGATCAGCATCCACTAATCAGAGAGAACATTTGTCCTTTTTATTTTGGGGATTGGCTTACTTCACTTTGCATGATATTCTCCTACTCCATCTATTTATCTGCAAATGCCATGATTTTATTCTCTTTTATTGCTCAGTAATATTCCATTGTGTGTATATACCACAGTTTCTTTATCCATTCATCTGTTGAAGGCATCTAGGTTGGTTCCACAATTTAGCTACCGTGCTGCTATACACATTGATGTACCTTCTGAATCTCTGACACCAATTTTTGTGTCTTTGGTCCTCAAAAAGAATGCAAGTTTCTGAAATTCCTTTCCAGAGCCATTTGGGTTCTCAAGGCATGTTTTCCCTGTTGCTCACATTGTGGACTTTGTATGAACATGTATTTCAGTTGCTTCACAGGCCCAGCATCATGAGGAGAAACCATTTTGGTCTGGCCTATTCTTAGTTCTTGACTTTTTTTTTTTTTTTTGACATTGATGATTTGGGCTTCAGCCAGCCTTTCTCATGTGGAAACAACTAAAACAAAGAGGATAAAGAATTAGTGTAAAATAGCTTAGGACCTGATCATAATAAAGCCTTAAAGAAGCAAACTCCTATGGATAGATTTTTATGTAACTATTTATTCTGTCACCTAACCTGCTATTTTAGGGGATAATTCATGATATGCCTTAAACCTTTCCCCTGTTAGTCTGTTTTTGTTTGTTCTTAAGATCCTGACTGGTCGTTGTGGGGTTCTCTGAGTCTTTAACTGGCCCTTTTCCTTTGATATATTAAAAACAATGTTTATATTTGCTTTAACCTTCCTTGAAAGGTAATCTTGCAAATTTTGGGGGGAAAACGTTTATTTCCAGATATTGCTCAACCTGTAGGCTGTTGTGAGGGCTTCCCTGTCATCATGACTCTGCCTGACTGGGTGTTTTGAAGGACAGTTTTTAACAGGTGACAGTTTATGGCATTTAATTGGTAGTATTTACCACTTTGTCCAGAGCTACTTTAAAGAGGCAAAAACTCAAAACTGTATAGGATTGGGGCTGGGATTATAGCTCAGTGGTAGAGTGCTTGCCTTGCATGCATGAGGCACTGGGTTCCATCCTCAGAACCACATAAAAATAAATGAAGATATTTTTAAAAACTCTATAGCATTACTCAAAATTGATAAATATAGCTGAACTTTAAGTACAAATCACTTTTTTCTTACAGTCATATCTTTGTCTCACTTGATAAGCCATGCCTATAGTTTTGATCCTTGATATATATTTTTTCCTAGTTTTATTGTAAAAGAATTCATAAACATCACCAATATTTACATAAGCTATTTGACTTTTTCTACTTTAATTTAAAATGATTTCTCCACTAACTCCCACATATGGCTGCCACATGTTTTTTGCCTTTTGTTTGTTAATATTTAATGATGCCTTACTTCCTCACCCTTAGAAAGGTCCAAGGAAATGCTATTGTGATGGTGATTACTTTGTGGGTCACCCACTGTCCTCCCTTGCACCCTTTCTGGGCACCAGACCACAGAAAATGGAAGGGAGTCTCCTTTCTTGGGAAGTTTTAACTGCTAGTTCTAGGAAATAGTCTCAATCCTATTTAAACTTTTTGGTGCTAAATCATATCCCTATCAGTTTATGTTTGGATGTTTAAAACTACTGATTTCATAGTATTTTTTGTCTGCAGTGTGACTTAACAGTTTTAACTCAGATTCAGCAGAATTACTTCTCTTTCTTTCCTCAAAGCTAATGAAATCAAATCATCTGGGAGCTTTTTAGAAATGAAACATATGCATCCTATTTTCCTGAATGAGAATCTGTATTCCCAAAGTAATTCTGGTATGCTTAGAAAACACTAGTTTAATATATAAATCTGTTTTTAACTTTTCAACCATTGACTAAATATTTTAATTCCTTCTATATACAAAGAGCTGTGATAGTGTGAAGAACCAAAAAAAGAAAAAAATGTAAATTTACATAACATTATACCAATAAGCAGCTACATAAGTTGCCACCATATCACAAACAATAGGAGAATTCCCAAGGGAAAGAATGGGAACATTCTTCTGGGCTAGGTGAAGGACTTGGGTTGGGTTGGTAAAGGTCTAGCAGGTATCATAATGATGGAAGGTGGGTCCAGACAGAGGAAATTTGCAGAGTTGCCTAACAAGGCAAACTCCATGTAACGAACTCTGAAAGGAGAAGAGACTAAAAAGGAGCAGATTAGAAAATGACCTGAGAAGTATTTTCATGATTTATTACCTGACTGTAGAAACAGCACCCTTAGAAATTCTCATTTTAATATGACTATTGCCCCAAAGATATTTCTGTTACTTCTCATTAGAAACCTTTTCCTTCTGGATCCCTGTTGACTATTCTCCCTGAGGTAGTTGCTGCTTATAATCATCACATTCTTCTGATTATCCTCTTGTCTTCAGCTATTTCAGATGCCAATTTTAACCAAATCCTTTTTTATTACCTTTCACTTTGCCTGTTTTATTATTTAGATATGTATCATTGGTATAGACTAATGTGTGTTACCTGCCTTGGGCCAGTTGAGCCTCACAAAGTCTTAAACTACAGTGGACTGTGATGGAGATGGCCAGCTGCCCATCAAATATTATTACCTTTCACTTTACATGTCTAAATTTTGAATTGGGCTCCAAATTTCTATTTAAATTATGCCCCACTTCGTTTTCTTTTTATGGGAGTCAAGGAAATGATGAGCCTGTGATCTGAAGAGATGGAAGAGTTGGTGCCTCTGATGTGGCAACTCCTGGGTCTGCTCTGGAGTGACAGGTTATCCAGGGAAGTGCTGGACAGACAGAGTACTGGCAGGAACACATGTGTGAAGGTTTTTTGAGTTGAGGAGTGAGGTGGAGGTTCAGAGGACTGATACTGAGTACCTAAACTTGGAGCATAAAGAATATTCAAACCTCAGAAATACACTCAAGTAAAAACAAATGTTTCAGGAATATGTTTTGGCTCAACATTAAAGAAGAACATTTAATAGCCAGCTATATGCCACAGAATGTCTGATGTTGCTTTCTGATGTGGTGATTTATCGAGTTCATTATCATTAGAGGTAACAATTTGGTCAGAGTATGTGGGGTAATGGAGATTCAAATGAAAATGGGTGACATTTTTTTTTCACAGTGATCTTTGCAGTACTTGTTTAGCTTGAGGTTCAGAAATATGCTGGGTTTTCCTTTGTTGCTCTCAGCTACTGCTTATACATCAATTGGTTAGACTTTCTTCTTTTCTTTTCCTTCATAAATGTATTATTTTCCCTTTAATAAATAAACATACTTTTTTCAAAAAATTTGAGAATTCCTGGAAAAGTGAAAAAAAAAGCAAAAATAATTTCATTGTTTTGCAACCTGAATAATTAGGTTTCTTAGCTGTAAATATGGAGGTAAAGAGGAAATCAATTTATTTGGGGGCATTCAGCAGAGTAGACTTACCCAAAAAGCACCATAGGCATAATGTTAAGGCCCTCAATTCTTTTAGCAACCCATGACAAACTTTTAATTTCTTTTTAAAATCTGAATAAAAAATGAGTTTTTAGGGCCTGGGGCAGTAGCTCAGTGGCAGAGTGCTTGCCTAGCATGTGTGAGGCACTGGGTTCGATCCTCAACACCACATAAAAGTAAATAAATAAACTAAAGGTATGCTGTCCATCTACAACCACAAAAAAAATTTTTTAAAAATGAATTTTTAGACTGAAAAACTATTGTCACAAATATATCATTTTACCAGTTCAATCATAAAATATGCTATATAGCTATGTGAGAGTTTGTGTATATGTGGGAAAAAGAATTTAATGAATGCAAAGTGTCTAGGGTCCCCTAAAATAAAGAACACAGAGGCTGAGGTTTGGAGGCCACCCTCTCAGGAGCTACATACCAAACCAAATCCACATGAGCTCTGTTCCAGGAAAAATTTTCTGTTGCTGCTGCTGGCACTGGGACCTCCTCCCATTCTGCTGGCACTGGGAAGAGGGTAGAGCCTCTGCCCCCACTGACTCTGAGGGCTGGCAGAGGTGTCATCTCTCAGATGGCCAGATGGCTTCCATGAAGCATATGTTTCTGAGCTGATGCTTTGTGTGGTGATATCATGGGAGACTTGCCTAAATGCTCGCATACTCTCCGTTAGAAACACTGAGAAGTAGATTCCTGGTGTCTGTCTGGGTGAGGGTGAACTTGTCAGGTGGGACCTTTCCCAGACATAGGAAAGGTATTCCTGAGGTTCCAGACAGGGAAGTCACCACACAAAAACCCCCGCACATTGATGTATTACCCTCTAAACTTTGTGTCACACATAGGTGTGACTGCTGTCTAATAATTCACATAAAAGCTGCAGTGTCTAAATACTTACAATATGATATTCTGTTTGAATTTTATAATTTAATCATCAATTTAAAATAACAGCATTTTGGGATAGGCATTATTGTTGCTACTTTCCCATTCTGTTAATGAAGAAAGGGGCTTAAAGATGTTCAGTCACTTGTGCATGAAGATCAAGTTAAGGATTCGTGAAGATGAGATTTTTATTCTGAGTCTTACCTGCTATACTACATCAAGTCATAAATGAGATACACAGCTTTAAATATTGCCTTTACATTTAGTGTTTTGGTGAAGTCTTTTCAATTGTGGATTTTAAATTCTTTGTGGTTATCTTTATAATGGGACAGAATATTCCACCCAGTTAATGCAACAATTTATTCAAAGATTTCTATATTGTTAAATATTTAGGTTGGTTCTGTTTTTTCCAACATAAGTCATATTGTAGAAATTCTTTGTATATGCTTTTCCCCTGAGTTCCAGCCCTGGTACAAAATATATATATATATATATATATATTTCTTCTACATTTATATTTTCTTCTCTAAAATACAGACCTAGAGTTAGAATTGTAAAATCAAAGGATATGGAAATATATTTTCTCCGAAGCCAATGCCACACTTTTGTTTAAGGTGAAGAAACAAACTCCTTGATAAATCTATTCAGCATTCAACATATTCATTTCATGCCTCCCTCATACTGTGGGGGTACTTGTAAGCCCATGCTGAATATTTGGCATTTACCTAAAAAGAAGTATTATGGCTTCATAGATGTTAAATTAGGATGGGCCTAAAGTGAACATTTCAACTCATATTAACTAAATTAGAATGTTCCCTAGATATTCTGGGATGGGCTAAGAACACTTTTCAAGTTCTGAGAAAATACTTTTAGGATGAAGGAAAGTAGCATTCAAAACAATCTCAAGTAGCATCAAGTATAAGTTATTTTCTTCTTTGCCAATGTGTTAGGTGAAATATTTTCAATCACTGTTTTAATGGTTATTCCCTTGAGTACTGATGAGGTCGAATATTTTTTTTCATATATTCATTAATGAGTTATTTCTTCTCTGGGAAATGTCTGACTATTTCTCACTTGGTATTTAATATTTGTATAAAATAGATTTGGTGCATTGTATTTTTTGCAAATAATATATCTGCTTTTATTTTATTAATTTTTAATCTAGGGAAATTTTTTACATAATCTAAACTGCCGGGCACTTTCTTTTTAATTTCTTTTAGCACTAGAAGTTTCAGAAGTACAATTGACTTTTCTCAACTTTGTCTGTTTTTTGTGTTGTATTTTATTTTTCCTTATTAGGTTATACATTTGGAATTTCTATTACATCTAGTGCAACATATTTTATTTTATTCCCCAGAGCTCGACAATTATCTCAAAAAGTATTAAACCATTACTTTTTGCATTCATTTGTGGTTCTGATTTTATTATGCAATGAATTTAGGTTTCCTTTCTGTATGTATCCACAGAGTCCTATGCCTGTTTACATCAATTTCTAAAACTGTAATGAAAAATAGCTATTAATTTTCTTCCACCAAATTTAATGGGAGGAGACAGAATTGTGTTGTCCCTTTGATGACTAGCACAGTGCTTGGCATGTAACAGGCATTATATATTTGTTGAATGAAGAATGCTTAAACAGGATGTTTCTGGCAAACCCATATTTTTCCCCTAATTACACCCATTCCAGGATCATTTCTGCACTATGGTGAATGTTGTGTCACAATAATACATTTTATCATTAGAGTCAAACCTCTTAATAATATTCATCTTCAGAATGTTCTTTGGAGCTCATTCTTCAAATAAACTTTAGAAAATTTCAACAGGCTCTAAAATTGGTATTATTAGAATCTTTGAATTATGTTAAAATATAAATTAAGTTTTGGAAGAATCAATAATTTGTATTGTAAATACCTTCCTACTCACATACGTTATAGCTCCTTATTTCCCTTTACAGCTTTCAATAATTTTCTTTACACAGTCATTCATAAGCCTTTTATTGATTTTCTTGTTACAGCTTTAGTGTTTCAGATTATTATTGCTGCTTGTTGGGATTTATATTCATTTATTTTGGAAAACTTATTTTCTATTTATTGCGATTATATAGAAAAGTTACTGTTTCATATTTACCTTGCATCCTGGGAGTTTGCTTGAATCATTTTACTAATTCTAATAGAGAAAATTTTATAGTTTTCTAGTTGAACTAAAGACTACATTGAGCATAATGTCATCGTCAGCTAAATTCTATTTTGTCTTTACAATTAGAGATGGGAATTGGGTAACAAAAATATGATTCTAAAAATTTGCTTTTGGAGAGTACATGGAACTTATGCACCTATTTTAGAGACAGTTTATTATATTAGCTTCTAGTAACTACATGCAAATAATCTGAGCAGTGTTTAAATACTGGACCTTTCAGGGGCAAATGTGGAGGTTTTTCAGAACCCATGAGTACCTTCATATTTTACAATTCCCTGATTTACATGCACGTGCCCTCTCGAATCTCTTCTGAACTCTAAGCTTCTCAGCTCCAGGGTTTGGCATAATATCCCAAAACTCTCAATGAGGGGACCATTGGCTTGGAGTCATGTAGGCTGTTTTGGGTCAGCATAAGACATCTAAAGCCTAGGTTTTTAAGTCTTCTGGATATAGACCAAGGAATGGGACAGCTGGGTCAAATGGTGGTTCCATTTCAAGCTTTCTAAGGAATCTCCATACTGCATTCCAGATTGGTTGTACCAATTTGCAGTTCCACCAGCAATGTATGAGTGTGCCTTTTTCCCCACAACCCTGCCAACACTTATTGTTGTTTGTATTCTTGATAATTGCCATTCTGACTGGTGTGAGATGAAATCTGAGGGTAGTTTTGATTTGTATTCTCTGATTGCAAGAGATGTTGAACATTTTTTCATATGTCTGTTGATTGATTGTATACCTACTCTGATATCATGTAAACCTAAATAGAACAAATAAATAAATTAAATATGAAAAAAATAAAGCCTAGGTTTCTTCCATGGGGTAACATGAAAAGACAAATAGTCAGCCTTGATGTTAGCAACATCCTCTTTACACATACTCTGAAGCAGAAGAGACCTGTGTCTTTTAGGACCACAGACAGAATGAGCACAAGGACCACAGAATTCACGAGCTGCATCACATGTGGTGAAAGCCCAATGGTGACTACTTCAATTTCCTTTTGGGTTGTGAACATTCTAATGTTCAACAATAATATACAATTCACCCTAGCATCCAAATATAACTTAAAGTAGAATTCTATTTAAAACAGAATTTTTTTATTTTCTTAATTTTTTTTTAACTTTCATGTACTGATGAATGCAGTATCCTCTTTGGTCATTTATTGTGAAGGTAATGATAAGTGTTAAATGAGGCTTTTTGTTTGCATAAACTCTGTGGGATGCTTGTCTAACGTGGCCATGCACTTCAGTAGGTTTGAGTAAATATTGGTTCTTGCTAAATGATGGGAGCTGACAAGTGATGAACACCATAATGGGGACAAAACAAGTGTGAAAGACAGGTTCATATAACACCATTGATCTTTCTGCCTCATAAACTTTTGTTCTTTGGACTTGTACAATTATTCTTTTTGTATTCAATATATGTACTCATTGTGTGAGGGGTTGCCCTTCCTCTGTATGCTTAATTTGCATTTTTAAGAATTATTCAGTGGCTTATTAGGATACTGTGGATCATATGAGATTCTGTTGACCTCTGTACATCTGCATTGCATCTGTAAGGCAGACTCTTCACCTTTGCAGATATCTGAGATCTCAAAGTATCAAGAGGGACATATAATCTCTTCTGATAAGGACAGGACACTGCCATGTGCTCTACATACAACAGGGCATAATGTTAGTTAGGCTTTGGTTAGATTGGAAAAATATAAGGGATAGATGGCTTATATTAAGTGTTAGAATAAAGCTATTCTTTCATATACCTAATGACCAGTACTAATTAGACCTAAGTGTCTTTTGCAAAGTCACTAAATAAAAATAAAGTCTCTAAATAAAAAGCTCAATTTACTAAACCTAAGACTTTTCTATGTGACTGATGTAGTTTATGTTTAGTAATCAATAGGTGGTTTTCATTTTCTTTAGTTGCAATTGAGTGACTATTTTCATGGTTTTTCTTATTATGAAACTTTTCTTTCCAAACATTTATCTTAAAAGCAACTTTGGTTCTATCAGACTCAAAATTGACAACTGTTAGGACAAATTTGGATGAAGTATTTTGTTTTCCCCAAATGAAATTAGATCTTATGTGATTTATAGCTTACTTGTTGAAGTTTCCTCTTTCTAAATCAAAAACCATATACAGTTAGCCATTCGTTTCTGTGGGTTCTGTATCCTTAGATGCAATGAACTACAGATCAAAAATATCAAAAATTCTGTGTCTGTGCCAAACATGCACATTTTTCTTGTCATTATTCCTTAAACAATATATTATGGTGGTTATTTAGATAGTATTTATATTGTATTTGGTGCATTATAAATAATCTAGAGATGATTTAAAGTACAGGGAAGATATGCCTAGTTTATATGAAAATACTATGCCTCTTAATATAAGGAGTTCGAACATTTGCAAATGTTAGCATCTGTACAAGATCCTGGAACCCATTTCTCAGAGTTGTACTGAGGGACAACTGTAGAATTGAGAGAGAGATGTGATAAGATGAAGGAGAAATTCTGATGCAACATCTATTTTTTATGTGATTGGAGGAAAGTACTTTTTGAAAAGTACAGTAGTACTTTAGTTCAATAAATTGTTATTCTCTTTTGACAGATAAAATGAAATTTTTGTAATTTGATAATAAAATTACAATTTGAAAATTATAATTTCTGACAATAAGAAATAGGAAAAAAGGCCTAGGTATCATTTTAATACTCTTTTTGTATGCCATATAATAAAAAATATTTTGATAAACAGTATGGCAGAGTGATAAAATGTCCATACTTGGGGCCTAGATGTTGAACTCAAATTCACATACTGATACTTAAACCAGCTGTGCTAGCTGAGCTATCTCATATTTCTTGGCCAAATTCTTTGCCTGCAAATGGTTGTGTTGGAGGTCTCCCAGCCCACCTTCAGTTTGATGATTTACTTACTAGAAGATTCAGAAGAACTGTATAATCAGTCATTTTGTTGGGGAGGCTGTTACTAGAGATTGAACTCAGCGGCACTCAACCACTGAGCCACATCCTCAGCCCTATTTTGCATTTTATTTAGAGACAGGGGCTCACTGAGTTGCTTAGTACCTCACTTTTGCTGAGGCTGGCTTTGAACTCACAATCCACTTGCCTCAGCCTCCTGAACCACTGGGATTACTTACAGGTGTGTGCCACCACCACGATAGTCATGGGTTTTTTTTTTTTAATAGTGAAAGAATACAGAGTAAAATCAGCAAAGGAAAAAGGCTCATGAAGAAAATTCGAAGAACCAATTTCCAGGTATCCCTTCCAGTGGAGTCCTATGCTTGGAGCTCCTAGCAAAAACCTCTGATATGTAAGCAAGCTAGGGAAGCTTAGCAGAACTTTGGTTGTCAGACTTCTATTGGGAATTAGTCACATAAATGTGTAGCACTGAGCAATTGACCTCAACTATGCAGACTCCAGCAACCCTTGCCTTCAGGCAAAACCAGGTGTTCACTATAAATCACATTTTAGAGTAAACTTCTCTGGTTGGATTGAAACAGCATCGCCTAAGGCCTCATACATATAAAAACATTCTTACCACTCAGACTATTCCCAGAGCTTAGAGTTATCTCCCAGGAGCCAGCCAGAGGCCCATCCTGGAGACTTGCCTTTCTTTGGAATGTGCAGGGTTTAAGCAATGCAGGCTGGCTGCGTTAACCCTTTTTTGCCCAGGGGTTATGAGGATAACCATGTTAATCTTGTAACTTAGAATAGCATTTGGCACAAAGGAGTGCTTGGCACTTGTGAGCAGTACATGAGGGTCAACTCTAATTCCTTCTAGTAGAGCTCTGTGAACTGAATGAGGCAGATTAATATGAAACTGAGATAAATAGTTGTGTTCTATGGATCTATGATGATGATGAATCCTCAAGTTTGTAATGATACTGTCAGGATAAGGCTATTAAATATGATATCTATGGATGCTTTAGTAAGAGAAGTTTCCTGTACAATGCCAAATTCTAAAATCTTCTCTTGTCCTTTGCAGAGCCCTGAACCCAGCAAAACAATAGTCAAAGAGCAGAGCTGTTGAGGAATACAACATAGATAAGGTACAGAATCATTCTCAATAATTGACACATAATAATCATTTAAATTGATGATGAATTCAAGCTTATTACTCATTTTTTATTTTTATTTTTTTTGATACTGGAGATTGAACTCAGGGGCACTTGACCACTGAGCCACATGCCCAGCCCTATTTTGTGTTTTATGTAGAGACAGGGTCTCACTGAGTTGCTTCGCGCCTCCCCCTTGCTGAGGCTGGCTTTGAACTCACGATTCTCCTGTCTCAGCCTCCCTAAGTGCTGGGATTACAGGCTTGTGCCACCACGCCTGGCTTATTACTCCATTATTAACAAGATATTTTACAGTAATGCCAGTTTGGTGTCAGCATATGTGGGACTGTGTGCTATATGTAGCTAACCATATCCTAAAGAGAAATTGATTTCTAGATCTATATCACCAATTTTGAAGGTTTTAGTTAAGCTAGGCCTAGACAGAAATGTGAAGGAATCAAATTATTATTATTACTTAATTTTTTTGTATTTCATTTTGTCTTATTATACTTCTACTTACAGTTATTACTCAGGGAAAGTAATTTTAACATACATTTTCTTGACCATGTGCCCTTAATGTTAATACTGTATTTATTTAGTTTTTATTTCTACTTAATTTTTTTATTTGTTCTTTTTAGTTATACATGACAGTAGAATGTATTTTGGCAAATTATACATACATACAGTATAACTTATTCTCTTTAGGATTCCACTCTTGTGGTTGTACATGATGTGTAGTTACCCTGGTCACGTATTCAAATACAAGGCTAGGAAGGTTATGTCCAATTAATTCTGCTCTTTCCTATTTCTCTTCCCCCTCTCCTCCCCCTGTTTCCCTTTGTCTAATCCAGTGGATTTCTATTATTCCCCTCCTCAACCTCCCTTGTTTGAGGTTAACATCCACAAATCAGAGATAAGATTCGGCCTTTGTTTTTTTCAGTGCATACCTATTAAAGATCTATTATATGAGAAATTCATCTTTGAAGTGATTTCACATCATTGGGCAAAACAGGCATGGTCCAGTCCAGCCTCCATGGTGCCTAAATGCAGTGAAGGAGACATTAAGTGATCAAATAATAATATATGACTGAAAGCTGTGATAAATGCTATTGAAGAAGTACAGAGAAAAAGTGCAGAGTTCTATGGGAGAATATATGAGGAAAGAAAGGAAGAGTCTCTGTGGGTTGTGTAACTAGCATGTGTCTTTAGAAGATGACTTTTGAACTAAGGTCTCAATTGTGAAGATAAAATCCCAGCAAATGGAACAACAATGAGTAAAGAAAATAATTGAACAAATAGAAAACAAGAAAAAATTGAAAGAAGGTTAATGCGGCTATAACACAATCACAGAAGTAGAAACTGGGTTGAATATGGGAAATAACCCAGTCCCACAAGGCCTTCATGTTTGGTAAGGTGTCCTGGGCCCAGTCCTGCTTGGCCCCTTCTTGCCTTTGGCAATTTTGTGTGATGTCATTTGTCTTCTCTTTTGATCTCCTGAACAGAGATGATTTCAAATCTGTCACCCAGCTTGGCACTACCGTACTGCATCTTGGCAAAGTTCTAGAGTTAAAAAAAAAAAAAAAGTGTGTGTGTGTGTGTGTGTGTGTGCACATGTGCACGCACACACCCCTGTTTCACACAGTACTTCCCAAAGCTATTTTAAGAATTAGGGTAGAAATTATTTTGAAAGATTTCTTCTTGAAAATATGCATTTTAAGCAGTTCCTTTTGCTCCTGGGACTGGCCTGCTGCTAGGTAATGTGGCCTATTTTATGTCTATGCACATTAAGCTGTATTAGATAATTTCCTAGAATCAAGATAATTCAAGTCAGGGAAAGAAAAATCTGTTTGCCTTGGTGGTTTAGCTTTTTCCAGCAGAGGATTTTTGTTGACCTGAGTTATGTAGTTAATTGCTTCAAGCCCTGATTATATTTTGCATGTGAAAATTTATCCTTAGGTTCCAATACAGAGGTCTGTAGTAAGAACTTAATAATAATGTTTAATATCAGCATTAGTCATATTGATTTGCTTAAGTCAAACACATGGAGGAAAAATCACAAAAACTCATGTTTGCCTCTCAGCTAATCTGGCCTATATTCCTTTCTATCAAAAAATGCTGTTGCTTCTTGATTTATAACATTCTCAAAATTTGGGCTCTTAAAAGAAGTCTTAAAGTGAGGCAAATGACCTGGGGGTATTGCATACTTAAGTACTTTAAAGAACGAGTTGATGCTATATGAAATATGGAGATTTTGTACTTGTCGCAAGGAAAGCCCTGAGGATCTGGAGTATTAAATTGACTTACGCTTGTTTCAAAAGAGAGGATTTCAGTGTGTATGTTAGAAGAGGTATCCACTTTCTTAGAGCAATTCGGTATCTTTCAATTAAATTAACTATTATTTCAAAAGAAGAAAAGCACAAAAAATTCCTCAGGATTTCAAAACTTTGAAACCCAAAGCCTTATCCCCAGGAAGACAAGAGACAGCTGTTTTAATCACTACTCTTACTATTGGCTCTCTACCAGTAATATGTCTCAAATTTGGAATCTAATTAGAAATCTTAATTGAAAATGGCTTTTACAAAAAGGAAAGAATAAGAATCAACATAGAAACATGAAAATATGGAGAAAAACACAAATGTAATATTCCAACCAAATTGAATAAATCACCTCTCTGAAATTGAGTTGGCCTTTGGGGAGCACAGTATTGGCTCCACATTGAAACTTTCCTGTTTCCACTTTCAAGAGGAATTTTCTTAGTCAACTGAAGAGTCTAAATCTCTTTAAATTAATTTCAGATATTTTTCTCACTGTAAAAACATTTTAATGTTTTGAAGCCTGGGTTGAATGCCCAGCTCTCTAATTGATTCTCTGTGTGATCATGGACAGATTTTTGTAACTGTTTTCAAACTCCTAATATACCCATTTCTAAAACTGGGTTTTCAACATTTCTATCTTGTTTCTCTCCTGGTTTTACCCACTGACTGGTATGTAGTAGCAGATCTAGACATATAATATTAAGTTCTAGAAAGGAAGGATAGAGAAGGAAGTAAAACAAAGAAGAAGAACTTTGAGAATATATACTATAATATGTAGCACAGAATATTTCAAGTGAAAATACTTATTGGTTCTACATACTGGAGGCAAAGATTCAGACAGTTTCATTCACCCTTTTATTCAAACTATTTATGTTTCTTATAGATGTTCTGGATTCTGCCATCCAGATTGTAAACTCTACTTAGAGGCAGTATTAACTATTTCTGGATTATGGATAGCACTTTGCATGGTACCAGGTAGGATAGACGATCAATTCAAGTTTGACTGGTTGAGTGAGGCTATGAGCTAATGGTGCCAGAGAACACATAACCCAGATTGCCACATACCCCAGCTTATAAACACCAGGTCTCACATCAGAGCAAGAACATACGCCTTTCTGTGGATTGTGGTGTTCATGGGTAGTACATCCACTTCTTGCTGCTTCTCCATGCTCTACTCCCAGCAGATTGGCTACTGTTCCATTATTTGTGAACATTCCACATGCTTAGCTTTTGGGCTTTGCTTGCATTCCCAGTATTCTTCATTTCATTCTTTTCTTCCCTTCTTTGATGGCTCATTTCTCTCTCTTCTCCCTTTCTTTTATTTATTCTCAATGTTTGTATACAAATCCCTTAAATTCACATCTGATATTATGTCTTCTATGAAACTGTCCCAGGAAATTATCTTACTGATTATCGTGTCTCCTAAGAGATTATCTCGCTGCCTTTGCTTTGTTCTGATTTTTTTGTTTGCAGGCATTATCCCTTGTTCCCCTTTGGTGAAAACTGAGTCTGAGGAAGCCCGTAAAAGCCAAGGCAAATAAAGTGTTAACAGCTCTTACCTTTCATTCTCTGCTTCATCCCGCTTCCCTTTAGTAGCAGAGGAGAGAACCTGGAGCTCAGTTAGTAGTTTGCTTCCACACTGACGTCTGCATTGCTAGTAGGATGAATTTAGGCCACAAGTACCAGCATTCGGAAGCTCCAGGCTACAGTCACAATTGCCTGAGTCAAGATGGCTTTCTGGATGAATCCTCAGTTCTTGCCCATGTATCCTCAGAGTTAGCAGCCAGGCTGTGCAGCCCAGTGGCCCAGGACCTCTGGTTGCCAGGACCCTGGCCTGCATCTCTCTCCCTGTGATGTGTCTTTACCTCAGGATCCCTCCCTGATTATTCGATATACATATGATGCTGAGAACTGCCCTCCACAGCAGGCCACTGGAGTGCTTCTCCACCCCCCATCTCAACCCCATGGGTGCCCCTTACTTATTGATGCATGTAGAGACAAACTTGAGTGAATCAGTTAAACCTCGGTGTTAGGGACTCTTGGCTCCTTCACAGATGCACCATGATTTCTTTTCCACATTATCCTTCTTGACTCCCTTATTAAACAGATTTCCATTTCTTCTTTTCATGTGCCTACATTTTTTTTCATTGAATTCACATTGTTCTTCTTCCTTACATGGTCATTATTAATAATAGAATTAAATCAACGATGCTGTTATGTTTACTGACCATTTCTAAAATATCATTTGTTTTTATTCACTCTGTAAACTTTTATGTAAGGTAAAATTAACACTTTTTGGTGTAATGTTCTTTAATTTATGGAAACCAATGTTACAAATCAAGATTCAATGTTACAATCAATGCCCTTGCATTGTAGAGGAAGCTTCCCTCCCACCATCCCTTTATGGTCAGCCTCTTCTGCCTACTAAAGACCCTTAGAATCCACTGATCTGTTTTTATCCTTGTAATTGGGCCTTTTCCAATTATGCCATATAAATGGAAACACAGAGTGCAGAGCCTTCTGAGGTCACCTCCTTTCACCTATCATATTGTGCTTGAAATTTGCCCGTGATGTTGTAGTTATTAGTGTTTATTCCTTTCTACTGCTAAGTAGTATTTCATCTTACAGATTTATCACTGTGTGTGTGTGTGTGTGTGTGTGTGTGTGTGTGTACATGTACCATTTGTGGAGAGCAAACTGTGGTCTATTCTGTCTTCCTACATGATGTATACAGCAGCGCTTTTCAGGCTGTGCCTAAACCTGACTTACTCCATTGTGTAAGGCAGTGGTTTGCCATAAGCTATTCCATTTTGGATTTAAGTGGTCAAGTGGAATGACTCTGCACCTTGTTTGTGCAACCTGCCTGGCATAACCATAAGGCACAAACTGATAGGTAAATTAATCATGCTAATAAAAATGACCACCTGTGAACTTATCAAATTAATCAGAAGCACATGAAAACAAGGGCTTATCAAATTCATATTAGAAAAACCAGACCTGCAAGCTTATAGAACTCAAGAGATCACCACATGAAGCAACGCCCTCACTCAAGGTCCAAGAAAGTAGGAGTACCCCAAGACTGGACACGGCAGCACCCTGACCTGTCTCCTGGTCTCTCACTGCAAGCCTTGTCCAGGAAAATTGCAACAGGGACAGACATCTGAATCTCTCTCCTTGGGCTTTAGCAGAGCATGATTTCTCCTGCCTTTGACACACACGGCCCACTCCAAGCTGACACTATGAAACTGCCGTAGTCAGGACCTTCACCTAGAGTAAGTCCCTGTGCTTTGGCAGCCCTGTGCCCTAAAAGATTCTTTGGCTTGTTCTTAAATCTTACCTGATGACCTGCAGTGAATTCCTGCATTCTTGTCTGCCGGTTGTCTTTGCTCCACGTTCAGCCTGCTGAACCCCTATGACTACCTTAACCATCCCTAGCTTTTCTGTATATTTGCTTGAAGTGTGACTTGTGACTTGAGTTTATAGATATTAGAAATTCAGACTGAAATAAAAGAACCTGTGCTTGACTTATGACTTCCAAGTGACCCACAAATGTTCAGTGAACTGCCGCTGATGAAGTTGGTGTAGCCTATGAATGTATTGTTCAATAAATTTGGACATTGTAGAAAGGCACAAATGAGTTTGGTCTGTTTATGGCATGGCTTGCTCATGATACCATTCAAAGAGCCTTTGGGTTGTTCAGTTTTTATTGATTTAAAAAAAAGCCACTAGAAACATCCACATCCAGGCTCTTAGTTATCAAAATCTGTATTTCTCATGGGTAAAATTATAGGAGGTGAACTTCTGAGTCATATGGTAGGTATGTGTGGGCCTTTGTAACAAACTCCCAGCCACTCTTCCAAAATGGCTGTGCTGGTTTGCATTCTTTGTTGCAGTGTCTGAAAGGGATGGTAAGTTCACATTTTGACCAGAGGTTGTTATTGTCAGTCTTCTAAAATGTATTTAGAGCTATTCCAATGGTGTGAAGTGATGGCTCTTTATGGTGTTAATTTACATTTTCCTGGGGATTTGTGAGGCAATGTTTTTTCATGTGCTTATTTACCATCTTTTTATCTTATGTAGTTTCTTCGGTGAAATGTCTACTCAAATCATTTGCCCATTTTTTTAGTGCATTGCTTTTTTTTTAAAATAGAATTTGAAACATCTTTAAATGTTTTATTGGAATTCTTAATCACTTATAAACTGAGCAAAATATTTTCTCCCAAGGTACTGCTTGTCTTCTTGTTCCCTTGGTGACATTCACAGAGTAAAGGTTTTTAATTGACATGAAGACAACTTACCTAATCATTTTCTTTTATGGTTTATAACTTATGTATTATATGTTAGGAGATGTAGCTCAGTTCTACAGCCTCTGTTTAGCATGTATAAGGCTCTGTTTTCAATCTCCCAACACCAAGAGAAAAAGAAAAAGAAAATCTTTGCCAAGATCAATAGTATTTTCTGCCATGCTTTTTCTTTTTTTTTTTTTTTTATTTTTTTTTATTTTATTTTTATTTATTTTTATTTTTATTTTATTTTTTTCCCAAAAGTTGCATTTTAATACATGTTGGCAAACATAACAGAAAAAAACAAATTATCAGAAGCTGTACACACTATTCACTGAAAACATTTGTTGAGGCAAATAGAAAAAAATTGTTTCAATCATAATTTTTCTAACTTTGCACAAAATTATAAGCAGATTACATTCTTCATATTAAACATC
>CM053408.1:15723730-15914779 GCA_028644305.1 Xerus rutilus | reverse complement strand
GGAAAGCAGTATGGAGACTGCTTAAAAAACTCGGAATGGATCCACCGTTTGACCCAGCTATCCCACTCCTTGGCCTATACCCTAAAGACTTAAAAACAGCATGCTTTTTCTAATACCATTATAGTTTTAGATTTTATAATTAGATGATCCATATTAATTGTATAATTAGAAAGGTTCAAGGTGTATTCTTATATTTTAACTTTAATTTTTTATATTCAATTGTTATGACACTAAAATAATTATTTGCATCTTTTCCAAAATTAGGACCATTTAGGTAAAACAGACCATATATGTAGGTACTATCTTTGTTTTTTGTTCTGTATCTGTCCTTTTTCTAAAGTCTTATTATTTTTTAAACTAGGTAGTGTGAATCTTCTAATTTTTTTTATGCTTTATCAACATTGTTTGGGCTATTCTACTTCTTTTGCCTTTAGATATAAATTTTAAAATTAAATTCTCATTGAGATCTACAAAAATATTTTGCAGAAATTTGACATTTTTAAGAATAAGTTTTCTAATTCATGAACATAATATACCTCTTCATTTAAATAGATATTATTTCATATCTTTCATCAGTGTTTTTAGCTTACAGCACACATACAGATTCCACATTTTCTTCTCTTTAGTCCTAAAATGTGAATTTTTTTTGGTGCTATGATATCTAGTTAATTTTTTAAATTTGGTTTCTCATTTTTTAATTGCTGGTTTATACATTTATTTTGTATTATGTAACTTTGATAAACTCACTTCTTATTTTTAAACAGCTTCATTGAGATATAGTTTATGTATCATACAATTGAACCATTTAAATTGTACAATTAAATATTTTTTGTATTTACAAAGTTGGTCAGTCAGTGATATAATATGGGTTCGTTTTCATTTTCTCCAAAAGAAACCCTTTATCTCTAAGCCATATTCTTAATTTCCCACCAACTTCTCCAACCCTAGGCAACCACTAATCTACTTTCTATCTCTATAGATTTGTTTTCTCTGGACATTTCTTATAGCATAATCACACAATGTAGATACTTTTCACTTAGCTTAATGTTATCAAGGTTCATCCATGTTGTACCATTCTCCTGCTAGCTTCATTGATATATTATTGACAATTTGAAAATGTTTAGTACATTTACTTAATATTCTTGGTTATTTTCATAGCAATTTTGAGAGAATTTCTATGGAAATATTCATGTTTTCCACAAACAGAAACACCTTTATTTCTTTTCAATTCATATGCCCTTTGTTTTTCTTGTGTTATTGCATAGGCATTATACATCTCATATAAATGTTGCAGAGGAGAGATGAGAATAGATACTCTTTCCTTATTCCTAATTTTAGAGGCAAAGACTCAAGCCTTCATCATTCTGTATGTTCATTTTCAAATTAAGGAACTTCAATCTCTAAATTATCTAAATTGCTGAGTTTTTTTAAGGATTAGAATTTAAAAATTTTGTATGTTGGATTTTGTTAAGTACATTTTTTTGCATCATTGGAATGATCATATGTTTTCTTTTGTAGTCTATTAGAATAATAAGTTGTATTGATTGATATTTGAATGTAGATCCAGTTTTGCATTCTGGGGATAAACTCTTCTTGGAAATATTTCCTTTTTATATACTGTTGGATCACATTTTCTAATGGCCAAAATTTGGTTGCTGATTGTTTTGGTTATCTAGATTCATTAAGAAATTTTGTCTGTATTTTTTGTATTGTCTTCAGTTTTGGTGTCAGATGATGCTGTTTTCATAAAACAAGTTGGGAAATATTCCCTCTTCTCCTGTTTTCTGGAGGGGTTTATGTTATTTATAAAATTTGTTTTTCAAATTTTTGGTGCAGCTCATCAAGGCCAGCAGTTTTCTTTGTAGATTTTAACTATGAATTCAGTTTCAGTAATAGGCACAGGATTAGTCAGGTTATCTAGGATTCTTTTCAATAAATTCACTTATCTCATTAATAAATTGATAAATTTTATTTAGTTTCTCTTTATCATTATAATACTGTCATATTTCCTTTTTATTATGATTTATCAGGATGTCCCTTTTCTATTTCTGACATGGAAATCTTATGTTTCCCTGATCTATCTGTGTAGAAATTTATCAATTTTATTAATCTTTTCAAAGAATCAACTATTTATTTCATTGATTTTTCTCTATTGCTTTAGTTTTCAGTTGCACTAATTTTTGCTTTTCTTTTTACTACTCCCTTTCTACTGTCTGCTTTTAATGTAATATATATTTTGTTATTCTCCATGATGGAAGCTTAAGTTATTTATTCACAACTTCTTTTCTAATATAAGTACCCTATATTTTCCTGTAAGCACTACTGTAGCTATAGCCTATAAATATGGTATAGGAGTATGTTGCCTAGTTCTGAAAAATTTGTGCTCTCCAGATATTGTTCTGCTATTGAATTCTAGTTTAATACCATTATTAAACTATAATATTGAAGTATTGGGAACATACTTCATTGTGATTTCATTTCTTTTAAATTTTTCATAATTTGTTTTATGGTCCATGTCAAAATTTGAAAGTATCCTCAGATCAAAACCATGAGGAAAACAGAGAAAAATGAAATATTCATCCTTATATGGTTATCTTCTCTAAATTTTAATTCCTTCCAAAAAATTTCTTGCTTGTTAGTTTTCAGAATTTTTAGGCAGCATGCTTTTTATAGATATCCCCAGTCAGTTGGAGATGCAGCCTTTAGTTGCTTTGGTTTATCTTGGCCAGCAATGGCATGCTTAAACTTTGTGTATATCAATGGATTTAATCCCTCTTAATTTATTAGATGGGAATTAGCATTTTCATAATTTATGATGAAGAAGTTATGTTCAAATGAATTGCCCAACATCACAGAGTAAGTGGAAAGGCCTAGGCAGTCTGGATTCACACTTGGTCTCTTACCACTTGCTGTCTAGCACTTGGCTGAATTACTGTGATGATAAAGCATTGAGTGAGAGGGATGAGGATATGTAAGTTAGAATAATACATCATCAAAGAATAAAAAGACCTCAGAACAGCAAGCAGAAATAGCCAAATAAAGGCAAGTTTATAACTTGACATGGGAAAAAAACTAGTGAAGAAATTCTTCCAGTATTTTCATAAGAGAAAGAGTCAAGGAATTTTATATGATAAAAAGTGCAGGGGTAGAAAGGTCTAGAAAGAGGAGGCAGAACAGGCTGTTATGTTGGTTATGCTAATTAAGGATTAAAAACTAGTAGTCTGGCAAGGTCCAAATGCAAAAGGAAACTTTTCTATTTATAACAGTACACTATGTTAGTATATATAGTGTAGTTTTAGTATGTTTAGTATATATAGTATAGTTTCAGTATATATAGTATGTGCTCAATAAATGCATATCCCGTGAATTATGGTTATGATATTTCCTTTCCTCACCTCTCCTTACACATAGGATCAGAGCAATCCTAAAAGCTGGAGATCATCCACCAGAGATAGCAAAGGTAGAAAAGGTAGTAGGAAAGCCTACATATATTGTTTTGGTCACTATTCAGACATATATATTGATGAGATACTTTGGCATAATATTTGAGTTCATAGCTCCCTAATGTCTCAGTGACAGTCCTTCATGTGTGATCACAGAAGACTAACCTGTGTCACAGAGAGGATTTGTTACATGAGTCCCTGGTTTTCTATAGTTCCATGAGAGAAATGCTGGAGGAATTTGCAGTATTCCAGAACTTCACTGCTCATCCTGGTTCTTTTTGTAGATATCCTGCCCAGTTTGTGCCCAGCAATTGAATTTTCCTTTTTAAACATCATGCATTGCTTTTTCTTATTCTCATTGTGGTGCAGTTTTACTCAATAAATATTTTAAGGTGGAATATGTCATTGGATACATCTCAGAGAACAAGGAAACTTTGTGGTGAAGGATTTAAGATGTGTTATCTGTATGCACTAGGCAATGGGCATGAGAGAACTTAGTTATGCCATTTTATATTCTTTGTGGATAACCTCGGGCATTCTGTGAACTTCTCTAGAGAGCTAAAATGAAATTATAATAATCATATATATACATTTATTCTTGCCTGTCATAATAAAAAGCAGAAGATAAAATTTTAATTAAATTCATTATCTGTTCTTACTTTGAAATTTTAAATTTCAAAAGAAAATGGGTAATTCATCATCAAAAACTACAGATAATTTAGTCAATACTAATTTGAACCTGAACTATATCATCATAAGCAATTCAATCAGCTCTGTGAATTAATAACATCTGATGATGTCTGTATTAGTAATGTCCTGAGGATATAATCAAAGCTTCAGTTTTAGTTTTACTCTCACACATGAAATTTAACTGGCCTTGGATATATATGTGGGACTGTGTTCATAAGAATTTTGAAACATCTGCCTCTGCTAAGACCACAATTCTGCAGTCCTCTTTATGTGAAATAAAAATCAACTTCCAACCAGATTACACTTTTCTCTGTACATCTCTGCTTCTTGATGTGGGCTGGAGATAGGCTATTAGGAAACATTATATTTGGAATAGGCAGTTTGTTTGAAGACAAGAATCAGGAAAAGAATTTTCCATCTGTGTGTGGAAAATAAATTCCTTTTTTTCAGATGACACAGAAAGGCATTTAAAAGTCTATATCGAGACACTGCTCCATAACCCTCATGTGCTGTTTGTTTGGTTTTTTTAACCTTTGCTGTGTGACAGCCATTTTTTTTAATAACTGTATTTGGGGCTCCAGGTTTTATAAAGTTTTGATAAGTAAGCAAAATCCAATATGACACATGAAGAAAAATTTCCATGAAATATTAGTCTTTTCTGGAACATCCAATGGAAGTTCCTATCCTTTGAGATGACATTTGAGAGGTAGTCAAGAGGCTCATACCCTCAGCACCTCAGAACAGACCTGCTGTCTGATCCCAGTGTGGCCGCTGGCCAGCCACGTCCACTTCTGGCCACCTATGGGTTTTGGTGCTCTCATCTCTAATGTGAGAATGGCCCCTAGTTTCTTTAAGGCTCTTCAATTTTATATTGTGTCAAAACATTTTATTCCTATATCTTAAAAAGCAATGGTAAGTGGATATATTTAGCCTGTTTCTAAGAGAAGATTGAGATTAAACCCAGCCTTCACATCTGTACTCTCTCATTCGTTAGGTTACGTTTTCACTTTTGCTGTTAGACACAGAACAAATGGAAATATCTGATGACCGACTTCATCTATTCCCAAAGTTATGCTCCCCTTCAGGACATCAGGTTGCTGTTGGATACTGTATAAATTCTGATTTAGATTTGATGCCTTCTGAGTTCTTGGGATTAAGCCTGCCTTGTCAAAGAGATTGATCGAGCCTCCCTCCTTTGCTTTGTATACATTGGAGACTGTGTTAGTGCTTAATCACTAAGACAAAATACCTGAAATAATTAACTCATAAAGAGGAAAGGTTTATTTTAGCTCATGGCTTTCTAGTACATGATTAGGAGGACCCATGAGATCTGTCCGGAGGTGCTGGATGGCTACGGCAAGTAACGTGATAGAGCAAAACTGCTCACTGTGTGACCAGAAAGCAAGAGAGGGAAAGGCTGGAGCCCTGGAGTCCCCTTCAGAGGGACACTCTCAGTGATTTTAGGATCTTCTACAGGCCCCACCTCTCAAAGGTTGCACCACTTTCTGATAGCACCACCTGGACATAGAGTCTTTAACCCATGGTCCTTTGGGGGACATTCAATATCCAAACTATAGCAAAGACCCAAATAATTCTTATACCTAATTAGAAACAAGTGAGTAACAGACTGACCTCCAATTTATAATGAACCAAAAGTACAGTTCTGCTGGCAGAGCTGAGGCCTCTGTGTCGTTGCATCCTGTGCTGTGCTTCTGAACGTCAAGATCCTGCTGGTTTCAGTGATTACTGATTACCCATTATGCTTTGGGATTACTTCTTGACTGGGATTATGACCTCCCAAAGGGGACCTGCGATTCAAAGTAGTAAAAATAAGAAAAGAAGATCTCTTTATGAAGTAAACGGCACGCTGGCTCTGGAGAATGGGGTATATTCCACCACTCGATTCTATTTTCAAACTTCAGTGATTTTAAATTTTTATTCTTGAATTTTCTCACGCTGACTTGTCCACTAAAAATGTATTCATATCAGGACCCAGTAAAAGAACCAAAAAAGAGTATGTTTCAAATGGACAGGATATTACAAATAGAATCGTAAAAGTATGGTGTCCTGTTTTACTTGCCTTGGGTTGTGGTACTTTGGCATTAAATGCTGTACTGAGAAATTAAAGATCTTTTTCCAGAGGGTTTTTATTCTTAAGAATAACATTTTTTAAAAGTGTACTAATTATTATTATAGTTGTACATATTTATGGAATACAGTGTAATAATTTGATGTATGTATACTGTAATGATCAAATCAGAGTAGCCGACAGTTTAATCTCCTAAAACATTTAAAAACATTTTTTGGTTGACATGTAATAATTGTACACATTCGGGGTGTACAGTGTGTTATTTTAATACATGTGTACAAATTATAATGATCAAATCAGAGTAGAATAATATTTCATCTCTTAAGAAAACTTAAATAAAACACAGAAAATATAAGGTAAGCATCTTCTAGTCCTCTCTCCTATCAAACTCTGCCTTAAAATTTTTCTTAAGGGATAATAAATGGTTGAAAAAAAATTGTTTTAGTCATCTTTTCAACACAGTGACCAAAATGCTAACAAGAACAACTCAGGAGGAAACGTTTATTTGGGGCTCATGGTTTCAGAGATCTCAGTCCATAGATGGACCAACTGTATTGCTTTTGGTCCAAGGGGAAACAGCACATCATGGAGGAAGGGTCCAGCAAAGGAAATCTGTTCAGTTCATGGGGGGGGGGGTCAGAAAGTAGAGGGGGATCAAAATGCTGGTGCCACAGGGAAGAGGAACTCTCTCAGGGCATGTCCTAGTGACCCACCTCCTCCAGCCATGCCCTATCTGCCTACAGTTACCATCCAGTCTATCCATTCAAAATAGGATGAATTGATTAGGTTCAGTGTCTCCCAATTCAATCATATATCTATGAATATTCCTGCAGAAACCTAGGAGCTGTTGGGGAACACCTCATATCAAATCTATAATGATATTTGAATGTTAAAATTAAAAACTGGATGGCAGATAGACTAGGGAAGAGTTCTGTAATCAGAAACCCAAGTTCACAGCCCCATTTGTCAACTAGTAAATGGGTCCTGGAACAAATTACCCTTTAATTTTCAGTTTTTCCATTTCAACTTATAAAGTTGTAGTTACTTCATAAATTGATTGCAAAGATTAATACACACAAAGTAATAGAACAGTATGGCACCGTAAACGTGTCAACACCTGTATTAGTTGAAATGAATTTTAAACACAGTAGTAGAGATAGAATTCTGTGATGATTATGGATAGATATTAGTAGAGACTCCTTTGATTTGGTATTTTTAAAGAAAGGGAAGTGCAACCTATAGTCATTGTATTTTACAGAATTGATTCTATTTCTGGTCTCATTCTGTCTTTCCCTCCTTCATTCCATTTATCACAATAGTTTTAACTACTTTGTGCCTAAAACCCACAGTCCAGACTTTTTTTTTTTTCCTCCTTGTGAATGACTGGACACTAGATGGTCCTGCTTTGATGACATTAGGGCATTAGTTCTTTTTGTGAACTGCTGCATAACTGTCCTTGCCAAATTCTAACACATTCCAAAAGTTATCCACAGAAGTACCTTGATCTGTCCTTGCCAAGGGTCAAGTGGACTGCCAAGGGTCAGGCTGCAGAACTGAAGCTGGGAAAAGCAAAGGTGAAAGGGAATAAAACCTGGGGACAGAATTTAGGCTGGGTCAGGGCTGGTCTACAGCAAGATTCCATCACAAAGAGACCAACATACAGGAGGGTGAAAGGGTAAGCAGACATCAATATCCCAAAAGAGAACTTGAGGTTATGAGATCCTGGCCAGTGTTGATGGTAAAATGTGAACCAATGGCTAGAGTGACTGAAGCCCAGGCCAGGATCCATGATCTCCTGGCATCACTCTAGAAATGTAGTTAAGGACATGGATTTTAGCCTACATTGGCTTTTTATCCAGCAGTACTCCCTATTCACCTCTTCCAGTTTATGAGTCTGGAATCTGGGTTGTCATCTATGTTTTATTGTGGTGCTTCTGAAGATTAAGCATGTATAGGAATTACCTTTGCTAAAATGAATGTTCTAATTTAGTAGACTGGGATGGGACTTAGGTTCTGTATTTCTATCAAGCTTCTAGCAAATGTAAATGCTGCTGATAAAATGTCCATCTTTTAAGTGGCAAAACCTTTAAAGACTATTGTTGTTTGGTCTCGTTGGATCTATGGGTCTTCTCTATGTGCTTTATGTTGATAATGCTTCCTCAAAGTACAAAGGAAGAGAATACTATCAACTAGTTGCTGCGCTAGACTTCATTTGGACTGGTTGCCTTCTGAATTTTTGATTAAACTGGAGTGCTAACAATTTTCTTCTTTATTCTTCTGTAACAAAACAGGTCTTCACTGAATTTAACACTGGTGGAAAAACCATACCCATAGCATGCCAGTCAGCTTTATGTTATGGTAACAAAATACCTGAGATAATACAATTAAAAGGAAGAAAGGTTTATTTTAGTTCCGTTTCAGAGGTTTCTGTCCATGGTCACTTGGTCTCATTTTCTTTGGGCTACTGCATCGTGTTGGTGAGCATATGTTAGAGAAGGCAGCTTACCTCATGGTGGCTGGGAAGAGAGAGAGAGAGAGGAAGGGGCAAGGTCCCAATCCCCTTTAAGGACCCAGCTCCAGTGAACTAGCTTCCTTCTACTAGGCTCCACCTTTTAAAGGTTCACCACAACCCAACAGTGCCACAGGATAGCAACCAATCCTTTAACCCATGGGAACATTGAAAATCCAAACTGTAGCAGATGAATTGGAGAATTCAGTTGTCCCCTGATGTAACTGGTTTCTCTGGGTAGAAGCATTCGCCATGCTGTTCATCCTCTGCTCCGATAGGAGTTTACCTCTGCCTGGTTAGATCCACCCTACCCCCTCAAGAATCCAGGAATATCTTTGATTATTTAAATTACATGCTTGGCTGTTTTCTTTAGGTAAAATATAGAATTTGACAATTCATACCATTTTCCTCAAAGTGAACCCTTTTATCTAAAACTCTTTTTTTAACTCCATTATTGCTTTTGAATGATGTCATATCAGAAAAAATTCAAACTACTGAGCACAAGGACCTAGTTGCAAAACTGAATCTAGTTGTTCTGTACTCACGGTCATCTTCACAGTAGCCTGATGTTTTCCAGGAGCAGAAAGGGAAAGGCAGAGGCAAAATTCCAACTGAATCATGTCCCTGATCCTACTTGTTCTTGGCACTATTTAGTATTTGGCTGATGCTTATAAGCTCTGTCTATCTTCAATTGGCAAATACCAGATATTTAGAAGGTTTTAGGGGTAATTTGGTACTATGAAATATTTATTTTTCCTTTATCTTGTTTTTTTTTTTTTCTCTCCTATGAATTGAACATCATGACTGCTAGGCAAGTTCTCTATCACTGAGCTGCACCTCCAGCCTGTTTTATGTGGTTTACCAGAATGAATGAAGTTTTGAGACACTGCTGAGAAGTGAGCAAATTTAGCTGTTTAGCTATTAAAAGACGACATCATCAGCACAAAAGAGACTTGCTCTTGAGTTTCATTTTAAGATGATAGGAAAGAACAACTCATTCAGCCCTTCATATAAGAGCACAGTTTAGAAACCTTAGGAAAAGTCACAGATATGTCGCATCATCAAGTCTCTAGCACTCTCTGCCTGGACTTCAGCCTGCCTGGGCCAAGAAGCATCTTTATCAGAAGTCTATTTGGAATGGCTCATCATGTAATGGCTCACATCTCTGTCATTCCAGGGTACGCCCTAGAACCAAGTGCCTCCTGTCTTTTAGCCTTGCCTACCACATCATCCCCTTTCACTTAGTTGGCCATGATTTAATCTATACCTTAACATCTCACTTCCAAAATATTGCATAAAGTCCAAAAAGAGTCTTTTCTACCTTCTCTTTCTTTAGAGAAAGTTTCCTTTCTCTAAAGACTGTTTTTGTTCACCAGGATGCTGAACACCAGTGGAAAAAGCCACATCACAGACTGAGATCTTGCAAGTCTATAGTCTCTAGCCCCAGCTGTACCCACAGAGCTGCCCCTGTATGAGGTTGTTTGTTCTTCCATCCAGTGCTCAAGAAGGCCAGTTCAAAACGCCATTGCTCTTCTCAGCTGTCCTACATGCTTCATTATTACCTCTCAATACAGGATTTTGCCTGTGTTAGCTTTGTAAACTCATTGTTTCAGTCAACCTTTTCACTTCTGTGACCAGAAAACCATGACAAGAACAATTAGAGGAGGAAAAGTTTATTTGGAGGCTAGTGGTTTCAGAGGTCTCAGTCCCTAGATGGCCAGCTACATTGCTCTGGGCCAGAGGAGAGGTCCAAAGGGCATGACAGGGGAAAGCAGCTGGAAACATGACCCCAGAGAGGAGAGCAATGGAGAGGGAAAGAAATGGGGGCAAGGGCGGAGAGAGAGAGAGAGAGAGAGAGAGAGAGAGATCTCACCAAGGACAAAATATATACTCCAAAGGCATACCTCCAATGGTCCACCTCTTCCAGCCACACCCTACCTGCCTACAGTTATGACCCAGTCAATCCCTATCAGAGGATTAATGCAATAATTAAGTTAAGATGCTCATAATCCAATCGTTTCACCTCTAAGCTTTCTTGCATTGGCTCACATGAGCTTTTGAGGGACACTTAATACCTAAACCATAACACTCAATGAATACTTAGGGCATAAACATATATAAAGAAAAATTATAGTGGACATTATGTTTCTATTACACAATTTAAGGTGTAAAACTTTCCCGGCACAGTTGAAAACCACTGTGTTCCCTTTGCAGATCATATCCCCAGTGCCCATCCTTCCTCCAGACATTCTGATTCTAATTTCAGTGTTCAACCTGAATTTCCCTGTAATGGCACCCCATGTGTATGGTGCACATAATATAGAACTATGGAGAGTTGCTTTACATATTTTAAATTTTTCTATAAATGCCATTAGGGTTCGCTCTGTCTTGCTACCCCTACTCACTCTTTCTTCAATACTTTTTGAAGGTTATTTATATTGCTGGTACAAATGAAGATTCATTTATGCTCACTGCTACACAAAACAAATAAACCATAATATATTTACCTCCTTTCTAGTTGATGAAATTCAGCCTGTTTTCAACATTTTATTATTAAATCTTGATTAGTTATAAACATCCCCCTAATTATTTCCTGATATATATTTGCAAGGGTTTCTCTAGAACATAATGCTTGGAAGTCAATTGCTTCTCAGCTTTTTTGGATATTATTTCTAATATGGTTGGAGCTCCACTGGTGTTTAAAAATTTATCTTATTCTAAATCCTCATCAATGAGGTTTTGAGACTAAAAGTTTTATTTATTGATGATTATATGATTACATGTCATTTGCTTTTTGTTTGCATTTCTCTGTTTGCAAGTAAAATTTAAAACCTTTTAAAATATTTCTTGGTAATTTATGTTTAATATTTTTTAATTACTTGTCTACATATTTTGAAAACTTTTTTTGATTTGTTTTTTGCTCTGTTTACTTGTTGATATTTTTAATATATTCTAGAAATGAACTTCCTCAGTTCTATTTATTACACATATTATTTTCTTTTTCTGCTTATTTTAGACTTGATTTTCATTTTTTTGCTTATGAAGTATAAGCTTAAATTATTATATGGAGAATATTTTCTATTATGTGCATATAATACTATGGATTCTTCTCTAAGCATGTTTCGATATGTAGTAGAGTAATTATATTTTGATTCAAATATATGTGAATTTTCCTTGTGGCTTCCTTTTTGATTTATGAGTTATTTGGAAATACATTACTTAATTTCCAAATATTTGGGGTCTTTATAGACCTCTTTTAGTGAATAATTTCTAGTTTAATTCCATGGTTATAAGAAAATGTTCCTTGTTGAATGGAGTTCAAGATGGCAGATTAGAGGAAGACTGAATCCTAGGTGCTCCGTGACTCAAGATTCAAGCTATAGGAGTATTGCTTCTCAGAGAGAAGTGGGTGAAAGAGGCTTTTTATGAAAATTCAATATTGGACAGTCAGAGCATCTTAGAGACTCAGAAATTTGGATACCTTGAACAAAGAAGGAAGAGTATATTGTAGGCAAACTGATTATAGCAGTTGTAGTGGTTCATCTCAGAGGAGAGAGATCACAGAGAAATACAATGGACTGACAGATTCAGTAGAAAATCCTGAGTTCAGAAAGGTAGCCTGAAATTAGAGGCTGCACTGTGAAGTTGTGCTTGGAAAATACTCTGTTTCTCTGAGCCCTTGGAGAGCTGATGCGGAGCCATCTTTAGGTGACCATGCTGTCCTGGCAAGCACCTATCATATGGTCTAGGGTGTATCTAGCAGAACATGAGAGAAACAGGCATTGTACCCAGGGGAATTCAAATTGGATAACTGAAGGGGATCCCAGCTTCTCTTTTGAGTCTAGTGACTCATAACCAGCTGAAGCAGATCAGGAATCTGAACAAGGGAGTGTGAATATACTCAGGGACTAAGATGGGGAAGACTGTGTTCATGGGAGCGGTGTGTGTGGAGGACTGGCTCCCTTACCCCACAGTGGAATCCTTGGAAGGCTCCAGAGAACCAGATTCCTGAGAGAGATCAGCAACTGCTGGTCCCCAGGAGTGTGTCGATCTCATCTCTGCAGAGCAGATACCACCCAACAAAGCCCCTGAGGCCTGATTAGACTTGAGTTCCAGAATCCAGATCTCCCCTTATAGAACTTTGCAGCGATGCTGGAAGTGCATCAATCTGGTCTGTGTGGACAAAACTCCAACTGACAGTACTTTCCACTCCATCCTACCTCCTGCTGGTGAGAAGGGAAGTTGACAGCTGTTTCAGTTGGCTTCAGTCTTAGGTGACTCCAGCTGGCAGTTAGGTGAGCAACACAAAAAGAAAAAGGGGTTAACAATCCCCAGCCCCGGCCCCTGCCAGTACACAGTCCAAGAACCAATAAGGAGTAGAGTTGAGCATAGTGACCATCCATTTTTGTCAACTATTTTGACCCCCTTAATGGAGATGATTTCTTCACTTTTCATTGAGAATATATTTATTTATTTATTTTTTACTTGTTTTGTTTTGTTTTTTGGTGTTCTTGCCATGCTGATTGGTTCATGAACTATGTACATGTTTATTTTTTCCCCTCATTTTTAGCATTTTTAATGTAGTTATTTTTACTTGTCTAATCTTTTGAGAGTTAGGGATTTGGGTTTGTTTATTTGGGTTTGGTTTGGTTTTCATTTATTTCTCTTTTTCTATTTTTTCCTTTCTTCTGCTAACCATGAAATTCTCTTTTTCGATCTTTCACTCTCCCTTTACCTTGTTTTTCCCATTTTTTTTTTTACAACCATCACTTGCTTTATCTCTTCTGCATTCTCTCTCTGCACCAGGGATTGAACTCAGGGAACTTAACCACTGAACCACATTCCTTTTTTTTTTTTTTTTTCAATTTTGAGATAGAGTCTTGCTAAGTTTCTTAGGGACTTGCTAAGTTGCTGAGGCTGATCTTGATCTCAAGCTTGCCATCTTCCTTTATTGGCTTACTGAGCCACTGGGATTATAGGTATGTGTCACCATGCCTTGGTCTCTGTGCATTTTCAAAAAATGGAATCTTTCTTGCCAGGCACAGTGGCTTACACCTGTAATCCCAGGCTAATGGAATGGATAAACTCTTCAGGGAAATAATAACCCAAAATTTTCCAAACTTTGATAATGAGATGGACATCCAGATACAGGATGAATTCAGAACACTGAACAGAGAAGATCAAAAAAGAACCTCTTTGTGACACTTTATTAAAGAAAATGTACTTGTTACAGTTTCATTTATTTTAGTTTTGTTGAGGTTTGCTCTGTGACTCAGGATATAATTTTTCCTAGTGAATGTTCCATGTGCACTCTGAAAAAAAAAATGTATGTTCTGTTTTTAGGTAGATCATTTTATAAAAGAGGATTGTATAACTCTCCTGCATGCTCACTTATTTTTTATATATTCATTCTCTTAGCTACTGGGAGAGAGATGTTGATGTCCCCAGGTATAACTGTGGATTGGTCTACATCTTCTAGAGGTCTTGTCAGTTTTTGTTTTATGTATTATGAAGCTCTGTTGTTAGATTCATACACATTTAGGATTATTATGTCTTCCTGGTGGATTAACCATTTTGTAATTAATCATGCCCCTGCTAATATTTCTTGATGTAAAATAAATATTCGAAATCAAAAATCAAAATCCGGTACTACTGTAGCCACTCCAGCTTTCTTCTGATGGCTCTCCGTATTGTATATATTCTCCCATCCCTTTGCTTCTATCCCATCTGTGTTATCATATTTAACTAAAACTACAAAGCATATAGCAAGTCATGCTGTTATCATCCAAACTGATAATCTCCATTTTCTAATTGGGGTATGTGTGTTTATGTGTGCACACATGTGTGAAGACTATATTTAATATAATTATGGATATAGTTGGATTAAAAATATTTTGGTAGTTGGTTTCTAGTTATTCCATTTATTTTTTTTCTTTTTCCTTGCTTGTAGATGAATTGTAGATTTTTTTTTCCATTCTCTCTGTCATTAGCTTGTTATATTTTTATTTATTTATTTTTGGTACCAGGGATTGAACTCAGGAGTACTCAACCACTGAGCCACATCCTCAGCCCTATTTTGTGTTTTATTTAGAGACAGGGTCTCACTGAGTTGCTTAGTGCCTCTCTGTTGCTGCTTGTTATATTTTTAAGGTCAGTTGTGGCTACCCTAAGTTACCACATATGTTGTAATTAATCACAGTCTACTTTAAATATATTAGTGGCATAATTGTACACTGTATTGGTAGTACAAAGTTATATAATATACTCCATATTCCTTCCTCCCATGCTTATTGCTGTTTATGTTATGTATTTTCATTTGTATATTGTAAACACAATATTTTGCCACTGTTTTTGTACTAGCTAGTGGTTGGCAAATTCTGGCCCACAGGTCAAATCCAGAATGCTAGTGAGCTTTGTAAATATAGTTTATGGTAACATAGCTGTGCTTGTTGGTTATGTATTACCAGTGGCTGCCTTAACCTGAGTTGAAATGGTGTGATGAGCCTAGATAGCCCACAAAGCACAAAATATTGCTATCAGTACCTTCACAGACAATGTTTGCCAACCTCTGCCTTAGGCAGTTTTCTTTAATAGTCATGAAAAGCAAGAACAGATTAACTTTTGCTTCCTTTTATACCATCTGCAAAGCTGTTCATTTCTTTTATAAATCTGAGTGTCACACTTAAAGAACTTCCTGTAACATTTCTTGAAGTGCTGATAATGAAATTGTCATTCATTATTTCTGGATAAAAGCCTTCATTACTCCTTAGTTTTTATAAAAACTAAAAATTAGTTTTCTTTGTATAGAATTCTGAGTTGACAGGTTTTCTTCCTTCAGACCATTAAAGATGCCACTCCACTGTCCTCTGGATTACATGGTTTAACCAGATGGCAGTTATATTTCTTACTTTGATATTCTATATGTAATTTGCCTTTTTGCTTTATATTTATATTCTTTGTTTTTCAGTGGTTTGAATATGATATATGTTGTTTATTGGTTTATTGGTGTGTGTCAGGGAGGGGGTGTGTGTGATTATTCTTCTCGGTTTTCTGACATCTTGGGATCTGTGTTTTGATGTCTTTCACCCCTGGAAAATCTTCAGCCATTATCACTTCAAATATCTACATGTATTAGGCTGTTTGTTATTGTCACTGAGCTTTTGGATGCACTTTTGCTTTGTCACTTTTTACTCTTTTTATTTCAGTTTTGGTAATTTCTATTGGCCTACCTTTAAACTGACTGTTTCCTTGACTATTTTAAATCTATAGATAAGCCTGTTAAAGGTGTTTTTCAGTTCTGTTACTGTGTTTTAGATTTCTAATGTTTCCATTTTGTTCATTTTGTATTTTCTGTTTCTCTGCTCAACTTTCCCATCTGGTCATAGAGGTTGTCTTCCTTTTCCATTGAGTCTTTAGTATGTTCTTTTTCTGATTCTGTTCCTGACTTTCCAGTACTGGGCATAATATTCCAAATATGGCTTCATTGCTTATCTGCATTTTCTCTCAGTAATGTTTTTCTTTCTCCTCTCCTCCTCCTCAGTCTGAAGTAAAAATTACTTATGCCTGGAAGTGGGCATTTTGCTTTTTCTGGTAGGCCTTTAATTTGCATGTCAGGGAGTTTGACTCAGTCTAGTCAGTAATTTAGCTGAGTCTGGTTTTGTTGTTGCCAGGGCCAACTTCAGTGCCTCATGGGTTGCACATCCTTCCAGCATTAACTCATGCTCAGGATGGGGCTGAATGGTGGGGACTTCCATCTCAACTCTCAATTTGAGGCTTTGCTTGGGTGTTACTAACCACAGAGAGGGTCACTGTTTATGCTAGTTTCTCTTTCAGTGGTAGGAAGTCTACTGTGACCTGTGTTTTGTTGTTTGCTGGCCTGGAGGTAGGACCCAGGTACCCTCTGTGGTTCTCTTTCAGGTGGGTTCTTAGACAAGCTCCTTGATCTTGGGTCATAGTGATAGAGGATCTGAGTGTCTCAGGAAATGTCCCTTCCTCTCTTGCTTTCATCTCCTATCTGTAGTGAGTCTTCACCGTTGCCCCTCTGGCAACAGGGTTAGTCACCTTTGTTCTGTAGGGAAGAGGAGCCAAGTGGTATGTCCTGCTTTTCCTGCCCACGACTGTTCTCCCCTACCACAGGCATGTGTCATGGAGGGGCATTTCCACCAGACCTCCACTCTGCTCCTAGTCTTTCTCATAAACATGTGGGTGAGGTCCATGAAGAAGATTCTCTTAGAGATTACAGAGGACCCAGGAGTGGTGGCTCTCAGGACCACCCCTCTACTCCACGTGTTCACCTTTGGTAATTCATCAAATATTTTGGCTGATTTCTTATTACCAGCCTAGTTAGGGCCTGGCATCTCTTCCTCTCATTATCTGTTGTATGGAAGCATCTGTCTTATATTCAGCATAGTTAGTGTCCCCGAGATCTTATTTCTTCTATTAGTTAAGAAAAAGTTGTGATTTTAGACATGATTCAGCTTTTTACTGTGGTTGGAGTGGGAATGATATTATTTACATCTTTATTTATCCTAAAGTTCAGCTAGAACCATCTACTTTGCCTGTATGTAGTTTGTTTTCACATTTTTAAGGTATCTTCTGCTCACAGGACATTTGTATTTTAATGTAGTCACATATTAATATTTTCCTTTATGGACTGTGCTTTTGAAGTTGAGTTGAGAAATTTCCCCTTAAACTTAATTTATAAATATGCCTTTCTTGAAGTGAAAGAAGAAATGAGGCAATCGAGGAGACATCCTCAAGCTTTAGCCCTCACTTGTCAGATCATGCTTTCATTTCACTGCCATTCTTCTCATACCAGTGGACTGTGGATTCTAGATTTTTCCTTGCCCTATCAGTCATCTCCCTTCCTCCTCAACCCTCAGGTGTTCTGTTTTTCTGGCTGTATCCCTTCAGCATTTAGGTATGCTTACATCTCCCCATCCTTAAAATTAGGGAAATAAATAAATGAATAAATAAATAAAGCCATCTCTGAACCCAGTGATCTCATCTACCTGAGAAATACCCATCAAATCGAGGGACACTCCTACTGCTACTTCTCTTTGTTACTGTCCATGATTTTTCCAAGGAATCCCTTCTTATTCCTTAAATATTTTTTTGTGCCCTAAGGCAGATTCCTTAACTCTCTTCTCAGCCCATGCATTTTCTTTCTGGAACTTTATACATTCTTTGGTCTTAACTATAAGCCATTGATTTGCAAACACACTTTTCTGACCTTAGTTTCTCTCCTGAGAATCTAAATCCATGGGTGTTCAACTTCTTTCTGAATATCTGAAGTTATCTCAAAACAACATGGTTAAAACTAAATTCATCATGTTTAACTAAAATTCTTCCTTCTTTATTTTCCAGATGGTTTAGTGTTCCATCATTTTCTGGGAGTCACCAAGATTTTTATCACTAAGGCCAGTAAATTCTCTGTAATAACTTTCTTTGGAATCATGGTTCTCTTTTCTAATCATCTACTTCTATCTTGTTTTAGACTTCCATTATTATTTTATTTTCCTAGAATATTAAAATAACCTCCAACTAAGGTTATTTTCCATGTTATTACCACTTTGCAGGGCATTACTTACCTTGATACCTATTTTTCTAAAATTTAAGCACAATCATGTCACTGTCCTGCTTAAAGTGTATTGGACCTGCTTTCTTTCTACTTTTGCAAGTAAACTGAGTATCTCTAGTCTGGCCTGCAGTCTCCTCTACTGACTGATCTTTTCTTATCTCTGTAGTTTTTCTCTGGAAGCAACTCCCATGTAATTTCAGAAACAATCATCACAAGAAAAAAAATTAAAATGGGGAGACTCGTGAAGATTTCAAATTGAATTCTAGGAAGATATTGTACAAAATCCAAGAGAGGACAAGTAAGGCCAGGAAGGGAGTAGGGTCTCTGTTTTCCAGTCCAAACTCAAACAGAGTAGTTGTGCTTTTATCTGTTTTATGTTATGTTATACATTAGATTTTATATGAGAAAAATACATTGCTAGAATTTTTTTTAAAAAGTTCTTTTGTGTATATATACCACATTTTCTTTTATCCATTTATCTGTTGATGGACATCTAGGCTGATTCCATAACTTGGCTATTCTGAATTTTGTTGCTATAAACATGAATATGTATTTATCTCTAAAGTATGCAAATTTTAATTCTTTTGGATAAATACCAAAGAGTGGTTCAATTGGATCATATGGTAGTTCTATTTTTAGCTTTTTTTTTGGTACTGAGGATTGAACCCAAGGGTGCTTTACCACTGAGCCATATCCACAACCCTTTTATTTTCTTTATTTTGAGATAAGGTCTCACTAAGTTGTTGAGGGCCTTACTAAATTACTTAGCTGGATTTGAACTTGCAATCCTCCTGCCTCAGCTTCCAGAGCTGCTGGGATTACAGGCATGTGCCATGCTCAGCTGTTTTTAGCTTTTGGAGGAACTTCCATGCTAATTTCCATAATGGCTGTACCAACGTACCTTTCTACCAGTGAGTGTATAAGAATTCCTTTTTCTCCACATCCTCACCAGCATTTATTATTATTGTATTTTTGATGATTGCCATCCCAACTGGAATGAGATGGAATCTCATTATAGTTTTAATTCGTACTTCTCTGATGTCTAAAGATGTTGAACTTTATATATATATATGTAATTGTTGGTGATTTGTATTAATTCTTTTGAGGAGTGTCTATTCAATTCATTTATTCATTTATTGATTGGGTTTTATTGTTTGTTTTTCCTTTAGTGTTGAGTTGCTTGAGTTCTTTATTTTTTCTGGATTTTACTCTCTGTCAGAAGAGTGGCTGGCAAAGATGTTCTCCCATTCTGTAGGAATTTTTTTTTCTCTCTGTTAATTGTTGCCTTTACTGCAAAGAAGTTTTTTACTATGATGCCATGTATTATAAAGTCTTGCTGTTTTCTTCCATATGTAGGAGCTTAGAGTAGGGAAAAATAGGAAGAAGAAAAAGAGATGCCATGAAAGTAGAAGGGAGGCCTGTAGGGTAGGCCTCCCTCAGGGGAGGGAGGAAGGCAGGATGAGAAGGTATTTGGGAGTAAAATTGATCAAACTACACTTTTGTATATGTTCAAATATGCCACAATGCAACTTGACCAGTCTGTATAAATAATATGCACCAATAATAAAGACTTTCTTGAAATGAGCAAAAGTAATTAATTTGAATGAATAAAATATAGGGGGAAAGTAGTAATAAAACACAGTATCTCATATTTAGCCAAAATGAACTACTTGCAGTACTCTAACTTGTCTAATTCTTATCCTCCTACATCTTCCCTTCCTCGGTTCTGTTGGACTGGAATGCCAACGAGGCACTCCTTTACCTAGCTCATCCTGAACCCTCTCTCTTGAGTTCATTTCTGATGACTGGAGCCTCCGTTGGGAGCCATTGATTGTGCTCCATTCCTTGATGGCACAACATTTACCACATTTGTAAATATTCACTTTACTTTCCCCTCTTAAGACCGACATCTTTTAAAAGAAGATTCGGAGTCACTTATTTATTTCCTACTCATTTTTCTGTTTAGAGATGATCTGCTTAAAGAGAGAAATATGCTGAAATTGAAAATATTCCATGTAAAATGATTCTAATTTATAAAAACATTTCAATTTGTGGCAGGAGTGGAACTTTTCCCTTTCATTGAAAGGACCTATTCTTCTTTTTCCTCTGTGACTTCATAGACACCCACTAGCTGAGAGTAGGAAAAAAGAAAAGAAAAATAAGACTTTCAACATTTAGATCATGTTATGGTTTTGATCTGTTATGTCCCCAAGGCTCAAGTGTTGAAGGCTTGTTCCCCAATGCAAGGTTGAGAGGCAGGACTTGGGGGAAGTGATTGGATCATGACTGTGCTAACTTCATCAATGGATTAGGTCATCAATGAGTTCATAGCCTGAATAGAATTTTAAGAGGTAGAATAGGGTCCAGGTAGAGGAAGTAGATCCTGGAGAGTTTGCTCTTGGGGACTATATCTTGTCCCTGTCCCCTTCCCCTCTCTCTCCCTCTCTTCAGCAACCATGAACTGAGCAGCTTTTCTCTGCCATGCCCTCCTGCCATGATAGTCTGCTCTGAAACAATAAAGCCAGCCAATCACCAAAATCTCAGAAGCCATGAGCCAAAATAAACTTTCCTTCTCTAAGTTGATTTTCTTTTGTCACAGTGACAAGAAGCTAATTAACACACTCCACTACTATTTAAATCTCTATTTGGTAAGACAGTATAAGCCATACTAGAAAGGGCTCATTCTGTGTGTCTCCCAGCTAGCCTCTCTTTTCTCTGCATCTCCTCCAGTGAGGAAATGGGTCTCACATGCCTGTGTGACATTGGATAAATGAATTCACTGCTCTCGTGCTGTTCCTGGGTGGATGCTTTTTATTGTCCACTGAGGCATGGTGATCCTGGCTCTGTCACTGCTTGCCTACCTGGCTGGAGTACTCCCTGAGCTGTGTTCTCCTAGCCTAGTCAGTAATTTCTGACTAGAAGGGCCTTACCTTGGCTCTAGATGGGAAAGATTGCCTGCTCCATTTTGGCTGATCTTCTGTCTGCTTCATGGCCTTGGAGGCTAATATCTTAACCTCTGCCACACAGTTCTCATTTCCCTTTTGTCAACAACCCCAAGGCTTACCTGCTCGGTGTCAATTCTGCTTTCTTATGTACTTCCTTTGAGAGTCAGATGGTCTGTTTCTCAGGCCCATGCATGCTCTAGAGAAGTAGAGGGAATCCTGGGTTTAAACAGAGGTCTTGTCCCTCTACCCATCTACATGGCAGACCCTCTTTCACTATTAGGAGAAAGCCCTGTGTTGACACAGAGGCAACCTGGAAGGTGACTTATTCCATATTTACAATGTGGGACCAGATATCCACCTGCTATCTACCAATAAGCTTCTCCACACTTTTAGGACTTCAAGTCCCAGGGAGGAGTATGGCTGTCCACCCTTGACTCCTGGTCTCACTCACCTCTACTCCTCGATCTCTGGTTCCACCTTCACTCATGTCAGGATTACGTTCAGTCTACTATGTAAATACTCCAGAATTTTGCCAACCAGGTACAACCAGGAGAAAGGATTTAGAACAGCCTGCTTCCCTAAACCTAATTGTTTTATTCTTTCCTATTCTGGAATGACAATTATCACTGTCAGATGTAAGAGTATTTTAAGTCGTATTATTTAATATTTGCAAAGCGTTTGCCTTATCATGACTTGTTACATGCAATCACTAAGAGACCTTATCTTCTTCTCCTCCTTTCATCACCTAGACTTTTTATTAAAACCCTTCATCTTATTTCATTCATCTCCACTTTCTTTTTAAAATTTTTCAAATTTGATGGTGCCTATGTTCTATGACACTGAGGTGGAAGTGTGATGTTTAGTAAAGCATGAACGCTAAGGGCGGTCAACTTTATACCATCTCCCGTACCCACTGTTCACCACCAGAGCACTCTGCCTGGACATCAAGATACTCTTTTATTTCCTATCACCAGGAAGTGGCCAGTATCACCCTGCAGAATTCTAACATTGAACACATCCCATTTTGCCCTTCATTACACAGTCTAATATTTCTGTACGTGTTACTAGTCTTTTCTTTCTAATTAACCATGATCTCCTCGTATGTTTCCATGTGCACATCAGATTCTTCTCTGCAGTGTAAGATGTACAAAACATTAACAAATGCCTGATAGTATAGAAGTCAGAAATACTGTTCAGTTACACATAACTGAATGATAGCTCTTGATGCTTTCTGTTCCCTGGTGGAGCAGCAGGAGAAAGCCCTGTGTTGACACAGAGGCAACCTGGAATATTTTCTGAATATTATGGCCATTTGGTCTGTGGCTCTTTGGAGTAGGACAAAAGATAGGAGAACTGGACTGAGCAGTCGCTACGCTTAGAAGTTGTCTTTTAAAGATACTCATGGTATGCAAAAACCACAGTCTGTTCTTGTGAATGATCGCCAAACCAGAAAATTTCCAAGTAGACACAGAAAAGGAACTATTGTACCAAACCATAACCATAGGTAAAAGTGCCCCTTATCAGCTAGAAATACAACTCTTTCCTGGAGCTCAGTCTCTGGTTCCTTCTGAAATATGCTCTTTAAGTCTTCAGTGAGTCCTCAGTGCAACAAAGGAGGAATGAAAATGAACAGAATCTCACAGAGGATCACATAATCCTTGTGTGGGACATCTGGCTCAGTATTCTCTAAATTGGCAGTTATATTTTCTTAGTGACCTCACTTAAAATGGTTGATATGCTGACAATGGGTTCATGGCCAGGAGTCATCACAGACATCTTGGTTCAGTCCTATCCTCTCCCCAAATTACACAAGTATGCACATTCACACACAGAGTGGAAATTTATTCTATTAATTTTCCCTATTGTGCTGAGCTGTTATTTTATAAGGATTCATTCATACTGTCTCATGTAAACCTCCTTTTATATTTTTAAGATGGCTTTTCAGGATTAAGGTTTGAGTGTTTGGTAAAGGAACATAGTGAAGTTAACAAGGTCCTTACATTCAGCTGACAAGGTCCTTATAATTGCAGTCCTCTGTGGGTATAAGTAGAATTTGTCACGGGCCCTTGGGAGTGTAATGAATGTTTCTCTTTCCTAATCAGAAAAGACTTCTAAATTTCATAGCTGAAAATGAAGTTAGGAAGCATTGTCTTTATTCAAAACATTATTAATGGATTTGGTCTAATTAATGGTATAATAGCCCTTTGCACCAGAAGTTGTTTCCTTATATAATTAGAAACCAATATGTATTTATCTGCAACTTTATTGTAATATTTTCTAAGGGTTTAAGATGCTTTCTGGATTTAATTTTTGCTAGATGATTTTTAAGAACTAGCATTGAATTATAAATGAAACTGCTTTGTTAAGAACAACAGAAAGTGAGGCTGTCGATTTGTAAAGTTTGAGACTACATCAGTATTCCAAACCACTCAATTGCCGCTCTCTCATTAAACAGCGCTGGGTAGACACTTAAAGATTTTTCACACATTTTAATTCAGCTGGTAACTTGATTTAAAACAACATTGATTTTTTTTTTCCAATTCATTCTTGGTCATGTATATCATGCTAAGTATCAAAATGAATTTGTAACTATTTGAGGCTGTCTGAGTAATAGGGTATTAAATTTCTGGAGAAACTTTCTTTCCCCATGCTAATTTTCATCAATTTGCTATTACTTTCATATCCCCTTGAGTTTTAGCTTTTTAGAATTATTATTCATTCTTTTCACCATATACTTCAATCATTAAACAATTAAACCTGTATCAGGCATAACGGCAAGAAAGTTCGTGGGCAATAATAAGGTTGGAAACTCCACTATATGACCTGTTGGCCCATCTCAGAAGAAGCATGCCATGCCAAATTACCTTTTTATGGTCACGAATTATGTTCTAAGATGGGCAGATGGAAAGATGGGCAGAAAGGGCAGTTCTAATGGAAGGAATGATAATAGTTTTCACCTTGGCAAAAACAAGCTACTGCCTTGATATGAAGCTGCCTGCCCTTGCTGCTAAATGAGGCACATGTTACATTAACAGCCCCCTGTAGCTGTCTTCTCTGAAGAAAAAGAACATACGTTTCAGAATTTAGAAGTCATTCATGTGACCATCTAATAGTTGCCTGGAAAACTCCCTTTTAACCTTGAACTTACCGTGTGTTGATTTTGTGCACTGAGTGGGATGGGGAGGAAGAAAGCTTATTTACAGGTAGTTGAGCTCTGGTCACCTTTAATTCTTAGCTTTCTGTTGAAATCTGAGGTAAATGAGATCTTTCACTCTTGACGTTTCCTACGTGCAGAATTTCAGTGAGACATCAAACCCTTAGTGTGAAGATAGATCAACCAGAAATCATTGGCTGGTGACATTTTTGCAACAGACTATTTGGCAAATTAAACTTGTGAAGGACAATCATGGAAATCAAAGAGGAAGGAGCATCAGAAGAAGGCCAGCATTTTCTTCCCACAGCCCAGGCCAATGAAACTGGGGGCACTCAGTTCACAAGTAAGTATTTTTGTGCCCTTCCCCCTAACTCTCTGAAGAAGCAGATTGGGACAACTAAACACACATATACCAGTGCACTCACAGAAAGGCGGGTTCTAGCAAATGGCATGAGATTGCCTTACTTTTTCTTTTGCACTATTTACATTGCATGCAAGTGTATAGTATGCTTCCTATCCTTTATCTTGTAGATATAGATGACAGTCAGTCCACGAAATGGTTAAATATCAAATGACAAATCACAGTAATTTTTTTTTTATATTAGCACTAGTTGAAACCTCTTAAAGATATCTTCTGTACCCTAGGACTATATAAGAACCTCTTGTATTTGATATTTGTATATTCTTAGGCAGAATTATTTTTTGGAGCATAGATATTTTCTCTTTGAAACCAAAAGGCATTTAAGTTGAAAGCCGTAGTGAAAAATTGTTACACAAGAAGGGTAGACTGTTGCTTAATCAGAGAGCACTAATTTACTTTACTAGCACAAGCTTAGAGATTTGCCCCAAATTTGCATTTGAACATTAGAATTGGTTTTTGTGCTACTTAATTAAAATCATTGGAAGAATTGTATGCTTTCTCTCATGCTTAAAATTTTGGGGTTTGCATTTTATAATTTAGTATGAATTACGTCTTTTTCTTTCAGAAGATTCTTGTTGCCCAGTTATTTAACACTGGCAAATATATTCTTAACCTTCTCTTTTAATATATATTATAAAAATTATCTTTAGAAAATGGTGTTGGTTGGATGCATTTTCAAGAAGTTTGATTGTCAAAGCCTCCAGCGGAGTTAATTATTCATAACCTTTTAAAAAATCCAGTCTATTCAAATTTCACAAAGACCTACCTAATGATTGTCCCTCTAACCTCTCTTGGAAAGTCTAAAATTATTAACCTACAGCATTGTTAAATGTCAGCAGGGGAAAAAAATAAGTGGTTACCATGTAAAAAAAATTAACTCTGTGAATAAAATATTATTTTTATGAAAAGATGTGGCTTTAGAAATATATTAGTGACAGTCTATTTGAATAGTGTCTCCTGAATGCACCAACAAAAATAAACAAAATATTTTTATAATGTTCTTACATTTATTGCCAAGTGGTTGCCTTTTCCATGCATTCGACTTTGGCTTCTTAAGCCACTCATAAGTTGGAACAGATGACAGCCCATTCATCCAGCCAGTCTTCACCTGCTCTGCCTCAGGAGGACCCTGCACTGTGTGTCCTTCCAGCATCCACCTCCCACATTACCTCTTATTGCAACCCAACCATTCCACTTTTTTTTTTAAATATTTATTTACTTTTTTAGCTGTATGTGGACAGAATATCTTTATTTTTTTATTTTTATGTGGTGCTGAGGATCGAACCCAGTGCCTCACGCATGCTAGGCGAGCACACTACCACTGCGCCACAATCCCAGCCCCAACCATTCCACTTTGTAGCCGTTAGATGTTTGCATTTCCATGCCTTTGTTCCTCAGACTCACTTTCCCTCCTATTTCATCATAAGTCATTTAGCCACATCACATTTTTTTAAACATTGCTAACAAAAAGAATGGGAACATTCATCAGAATATTGGTTTAAGCTCTCAGTAAATTAGCAGAATAAGCAGCATCCTGACAGTGCACACGATACCCTAGTTGGAGACTTCCTTTAGCTAATGATTTCCTGTTTGCAGCCAGTGACAGCATCTTGGGGAAAAAAAAAAATCTATATAAAGGAATACTTTGGTGAGGCAGTTTCTTTTAAAGGTTTAACTTCTGTCTGCATGTTTCCCAAAGAAATGGCAATCTCCAGTCACATCTAGTTCAGCTACATTGGCTACAAATAGTATGCCCTCTTCTGAGAATTTACTATGATTGAGCCTGATTAGCCATGTGAATATATTGTCAAATAATGTATTTGTACATTCTGGTCAGAGTGAAATACAGTAATATATACTGTCATATTATTGATAATGAGTTGAATTTTTTAAATCTGAATTTATACCTGTTGTTTACTAGGTATTCAGAAGATGCCAAATGAACCACAATTGGAATTCATCCTTGGTAAGGAGTCTTATTTTTTCTATACCAATAAGTATCATACAAATTTGTGTTGCATAGTTTGCAAGTTATACATACATTACTTATATCATTACGTTTTGCAAACTTCCATGAATGTTGTTCTCTTAAAAATGTATTCCATAAGGTAGGTATTAATATCCCCAATTGTTAAGTAAGAAGTCCTGGCTGCTGCACATGGTACTTTGCTGCTCAAAGGATACAGGGTTCATTGGTGGTAGAGTTTTACCTCTCAACCAGGTATGCTGACCACAAATCCCTGCCCCAACATTCATTCCATTGTAGTGACTTTTTGTTGTTGGAAATCTACTCGTCCAAATTTTTTACTCTTTGGGCTGGAGACTGACCCCAGGAAGTTTCCCTTCATGTTTCTTTATGTCATTTACAGGATTCTTGCTCCCTTTCTGCCTTACTAAAAAATATTCATTTATTGATTCCCTTATTCTTCCATATTGATTTTGTGGACAGATCTTTGGCCCTTGAAAATTTAACTTTAAATCCAAGTTTGGACTTGCTGAGCCATTTTCAAGTTCTGTCACATGTTGAATTTTGTGACTTTGTCCAAGAATAAATTAAAAATGTGCACTGAGACGAGGCCACCCTGTCAGGATGGAGAGGGAACTGCTTTGGACTTGAACCACATATAACTGCAAACTTACCCAAAGGAAATTAGCTGCAGAAAGGTATTTAATGAGGGTTAAAAATAAAGTTTGTGGGCTGGGGTTGTGGCTCAGTGGTAGAATGCTTGCCTAGCATGTGTGAGGCACTGGGTTCAATTCTCAGCACCGCATACAGATAAATAAAATAAAGATTCAACAAGAACTAATAAAAAATTTTAAAAAAATAAAGTTTGTATAAACTATTTAGAGAGTTCTTTTATTTTCTTCCTAGATGGTCTTGAAATATTTTGAAAGGGTAACAATATCTTTATGTTTTATTTTAAACTAAGCTTTAAAAACTATCACAACACATACTTAATATGGAAACCAGATACATTTTAGTATACAAATCTTTACATACAAATGCAGGTATTTTCTTAAGTTTTGGGGCAAATTTAAATATGTACATATACTATACTGGTCTTTAGTGGTTTGAATCCCAATTATTTTAGGAACATATATTTCTATTGCATTGCAAATTTATATCCTTTGCTCAAAATATTTCACTTTAAAGCATAGATTTTTGAGATAATAATTGAGTATAATTTATATTTTGAACATTTTATTTTTGTCACAGTTATACCTAAAGGGTGCTATAACTAAGGATTCTAGATTCCCTCCTCCCCCAGGTTTTGAGAAACAGGGAAAAATGTGAAGACTCTAGAAACTTTTGTGGGAACACAAAGAAAGCTATACTTTTACTTCTTCAAGTTTTCTGATAGTGTGGGATCATAGATATTATTTTCAGAAATGAAGCTCAGAGGCAGAAGGAAACCTAGGTACCCCGTGACTCACTGACTAGACTCTTCCTACTTGGTGTCTATCCACCTTTTGTTTTTAGAGAAGAAACTCCTTTTTTACCTTTCTGATAGACCTTCTAAAAAGTTAAGGCTTGTTAGATTGATTTGGTGTATTTCAAAGTACAAGCAAAGCCTTCTTATTTGCATGATGGAGAAAGGGGGAACCGGAAGAAGATAGAACCAGCTGGAATGGAAAGTGTTGGATATGGCCGCCGACCTTCCAGAGACAATGTTCTTGGGCCAGACACCTGTCCACTGCCAATAAAACAAAACAATATCTTCTGTTCAAAGGCCTAACTATGCTGATTGTAAGTCAAGCTCAATAACAACACTGTCCTCACTTACAGTTCTGGTTTTGAATCATAGATCTGATTCACAGATGCAAGAATTTATTGGCATTAATGTTCTTCTAGTTTAAGAAACTTCATTTTTTTTCTTTTTCTCTGCATTTATTCAAAAATACATTGTCTTTTTTTTTTTTTTTTTTTTTTGGTACTGGAGATTGAACTCAGGGGCACTCGACCACTCAGCCACATCCCCAGCCCTATTTTGTGTTTTATTTAGAGACAGGGTCTCACTGAGTTGCTTAGCGCCTCGCCGTTGCTGAGGCTGGCTTTGAACTCGCGATTCTCCTATCTCAGCCTCCCTAAGTGCTGGGATTACAGGCTTGCGCCACCGCGCCCGGCTCAAAAATGCACTATCTTAAGAATAGATAATATTACCTTTACAAATGGCAAGAAATGTCTGAAGAGTGAATACAAATTTACTAAAGAAAGTTAGTTAGTCTTCATGGAATTGTATTGTTGACTGTGCACATTTTCTAGACTGTTATGCTTCTTAGCACTTTTAGATCCTCAACTACATCATTTCTTGAAGAACTTTAAAAAAAAACAAACTTACTTTTTCAAGAATAGCACAGATAAATCCTTGTAAGTTTTGCTGTAGACTTCTGGATTTCCATCAGTTTTTTCCTTGGAGTTCTTTTTCTTTTATTTTTAATCCTATAAATTCTTCAGCTTCACCTATTATATAATTAACTTGTACACATTTCATATTGAATAGTGAGAGGATAATAGTTTCCTAAAATATTTTGATCATTCTTTAAGAATGTGTATACTTAGTTAATTAGAAATAAAACACGAACATGTTCTAGAGAAAAAAATTAGAAGATAGAGAACTGTTTGTCCATCTAAAAGTTTTATATTTGATCACTCCTTAAATTGGGGAAACAGCTATACTAATCATGTTGCTAGGTATCATGTTGCTTTGCCCAAGTTATTTTCCACAAGGACTCATTTCTCTTTTGGTTGTGTGAGGTCATAAAGTCATTGCATCTCAGTGAGGTTCCTTGGCTACATCTTTATTCAGATAATTGAGGTAGGAGATGCTCAGTCAATTGAGCAAGCTACTTGGCTAGGGACATCCTGATGGCACTAAATATGCATATGCTGGAAATGGGAGTATCTTATGTGCACTGTTGACCATTTTTCTGATGGGTAACTGTATTTATATTAATTTACCCTTACCCTGCTACAACTCTGTGTCCATACTTCTTATTTCTTTGAATGTACTTATAACTCTTTTTATTTTCACAAAGCAAAAAAATAATTAAAAACATAAGGGAATACTAATTTTGTTTAGAGATTAATAAAATTTATTTCAAAAAAGTAGACTCTTGAAAAGAGGGATTATTTCTTAAAATATGGGTATATTTCATTCTTGAAACCATTGTGAAAAATATGTAGAGAAGACTAATCTTAAAAAGATATAAAAGAAATTTCTATGAACTATTTTCAGTTTATCCTCCTTGGTTATAATGTTGTCAGAGGCCTCCATTGATTATCTCTAGTCAATAGAATGTTTAAGAGAATATTTTCATATTTATAAATACATGAATTACATTATAAACTGAAGTCAATAGGTAGTAATGCCTACTGAATATACAGGATAAAATGGCATGTGTGTGTTTGTATGTGATCTTTGTGTTCTTTTTTTTTTTTTGGTACCAGGGATTGAACTGAGGGGTACTTGACCACTGGGCCACATCCCAAGCCCTATTTTTTTTGTGTGTTTTATGTAGAGACAGGGTCCCACTGAGTTGCTTAGCACCTCGCTGTTTTTGAGGCTGGCTTTGAACTCGAGATTTTCCTGTCTAAGCCTCCCAAAGTGCTGGCATTATAGGCGTGTGCCACTGTGCCCGGCTAATCTTTGTATTCTTGACTGGACATTGCAAAGTCATGTTCTTGAACTTAATTTATTTTTTGATGGCTGATACCCAATGGAAACCAAATGGCCTGTAATAAGGCACAATAAAAGCTACACTTTGTACACGTTTATAAGCTTTGGGGTTGATTATGATGCATATGGAAACATGAAAGCTACAGGGAAACCCCTAACAAATATAAGTCATTCGTTTATTCAAACTATATTGTAAGAGTCACAGAATAATTAGAAATAAAATGAATCCAGCACATGGTTCTTGGAACAAGATGAACATTTCAAATTTAGAACATACCCTGAAGACAAGCAATAATAAGTACTTGTACCTAGCTATAAAGAGGTATGTAAGTCAGTTTTCCATTGTTTTAATAAAATACCTGAGAAAATGAAATTATAGGGAGAAAAGTTTATTTTGGCTTACATTTTTAGATGTTTCAGTGCATCGTCACTAGCCCTGTTGCTTCTGGGCCTGTGATATGACAGTACAGCCCAGCATGGTGGGAGCCTATGGTGAAGGAAACTGCTAGCTTCGTGGCAGCTAGAAAGGAAAAAAGAGATAGAAAAGAGACCAAGGTCCCAATATCTTATTCAAGGACACACCACCAATGACCTAACTTCCTTCCACAAGACCCCATGTCTTAAAGGTTTCCCCACCTGTTGGTAGCATCACGCCTAGGGACCGGGTCTTCAACACATGGACTCTTGGAGTCATTTACGATCCAAACTATAGTAGCAGGACAACTGTCTTGTCTTCCTAGAAGAGAAGATGCAGAGTGTTCTTTTTACATAGAATTCTTGATTCATCTATTTCCTCCTCCTTTGGGAAGAGGTAGTATACATGTAAAAATATTTGTGATTCCATGTGCCTTATGGAGAATTAATTATTCTATCAAATGTAGCATGATCATATAGATGAAGTGTAATTCTTGTAGAAGCTCTGTTTTCTTTATGCAAGTGGATGATTAAAACAGAAAAGTCTAGATGTACAGCCCATTGTATACCTGTACCAGGCAAATAGTGAGTAGCACCTTGGAGTTCAGTGCTGAAAATTTAGTTTTATCACAGCATCATGTCCTGGTACAATGACAAGATGTCCTTAGGCAGGTTACAGCAAACACCACAGTGATAGTGAATCAGGAGAGAGATTATGTCCTTTGATTATTAAGGCTTTGTCCAGAAAAGTGCTGATTCTAAATAATATATAGCTTGTCCCTTGTTTTATGTATTAAATGGCATGCATCAATTTTGGATTTTATAAAGAGAGCCACTGTATTTCTTATTTTATTTTAAATTATTTTTATTTCTTAGAAGTACTGGGGATTGAACCCATGGATGCTATACCACTGAGTTACATCCCCAGCCCATTTTATTTTTTATTTTGAGACAGGATCTCACTAAGTCACCAAGATTGGCCTTGAACTTGTGATCCTCTTGCCTAAGCCTCCCAAGTTGCCGGAATTTCAGGTGTGCACCACTGTACCCAGCTAAACAAAGAGTCACTGTATTTCTAACAGCTCAGTTAGGAGAAAAAAATCATGAAATCGTGATCAGTTTTCAGTGCTCAGTATAAGTAACTGCACAGAATTGTGCCCCAAATGACGAGCTGCATGAGAAATACTGTCTCACCTCTTAAAAAATCCATCTTTTACCACTTGCAAGGGCCTTCATTAGCCTGCATGTCAGGTTCATTTATATTTTACGAATGGCTATAAATCAAGCATTGCTTTATATTTCTCTTAAAAAAAAAATCTTAGGAGGCCCAATTTACCAATTCTTTTCTGTATTCATACTTCTCTCCTGATTTTTCATGTTCTAGAAATGATTATAAAGCTTTGACTTTTTAAACCTCCAGTGGGGGAAAGGAAGCTTTTAGTATATCTTCCTCAGTATTTTCACCTTTTACATGGTACACTGAGTCAGCTGAAAGAGACACTAAGCAGAGAAATATATTTTTTTATTTAGTGATGAAAATATTACTTCGCCATATACAGTGCAAGATGATCTTCAGAGCAAGAAGAGGGCTGGGGATGTAACTCAGTGGTATAGAGCAAGAGAAGCCAGTGCATTAGACAAGGCTTTGTACTTGCCTAATTGTGTTGACTTATTACAAATGGATCATCATTTTCTCAATTCTTACATTATACTATGTCCCATGTAAAACATTGCATTCTGAGGCTGGGACTGTAGCTCAGTGGTAAAGCGCTTGCCTAGCATGCGTGAGGCACTGGGTTCGAGTCTCAGCACCACATATAAATAATAATGAATAAAATAAAAATCCATCAACAACTAAAATATTTTAAAAAACAAAACCATTACATTCTGCTGAAAATTGTTTTCTGGGAATCTTCCAAAGACAGGGTATATGCAGGGTCCTAAGAGATCACAGGATTAGCTGCCATTGTTCACAACTCACCACGTGCTTAGTTCTTTACAAGCAGGATGTCACGTATACCCTATCACAGTTCTACTGGATAATAATATTAAAAGTAGCTAACATTTATTGTGGGCTTACTTGTCTGCTATATGGTGTGTTAAATAATTTATGTAGATTAATTACTTTAATTCCCACAATTTCATTTTTGAGTCCTTGCTTTATTAACATCCTTGTTTTACAGGTAAGAAAAATTAGGCATGAATAAGTAATGAGCCCAAGAGTTGAACCCAGGAGTCTTGAATCTCGAACATGTTCTCATATACTATCTCTAGCTGACAGATGAAGAATCTTAGACTCCCAAAGGTTAACTTCTCAAAGATCTTATGGAAGAGGAGTGACAAGGTCAGGATCTGAGCTGAGTTTTGTCTGATTCTAAACCCTTGCATTTAACCAACAGACTGGCATACCCACCTCCTTATTGATTCCTGCTTCCTAGGAATTTTCAGGAAAGGATGGGGACAAAAAACATAATAATGACATGCAGATTCCCATAAGGGAGAAACAAAGCCATAAGTCAATGACTGTGGAAGTGCTGAGCAAGTAATGATTAAACATTACTATGGCATTAGAGGCAGCATCTCTGAAGAAAGGATGAACATAATCTCAGTTGGTTTAGAAGGACTCATGAGAAAATTCAGGCAAAAGGAGTAGAAAGCTACATGAAATATAAAAACCTAGAGCTCATTTTCCAAGGTAGTGCATTTAATGCTCATTTACATTTTCTTTTATTGTTTATAATGCCCTCTAAAGCTCTAGAAGTCCTCTTGCAATATTTTACAATTGTTGCCTGAATAGTTGGACTTTGTTCCAAAATTCTAAGTGAACAATTTTAAACATTGCTTTATGCTAGTTAATTATATTGGGGTATCATGAAAAAGTGGGTCTTATTGACATTGGGATTGTGCTGGATGAAACTCAGAGAAGGCTCAGGCCATTCTTAGTGGGACAGCGTGGACTATAGGCCGTTGTGCCCCAGACAATTGCCTGCTTACGAGGAATTTGCATGTAGGGCAGCCTTTGCAGTGAGTCTTTGAATTGTCACCATTTTGACAACAGCGGGTAACTAGCAATACAGTTGAGGAGATATTTTTCACAACTGTCATTTACCAAAAAATGAAACTGCAACAACAACAAAATAAGGAAAATGGATAGAAATGAATTTGCATTTTAGGCTGAAGCAGAGTCTGAGAGGGAAGGCTATTTAGCTCTCCTAGTGAGCATTGTGGGTGTGCAGGTAACTTGCTAGGATTCAAATGCTACTACCCAGCCATGTGACTTAGAGAAATTACCCAGTGTCTCAGGACCTTTTAACATGGAAAGGGTATCATCATCCACTTTAGAAGGTTCTTGTGAAGATTAAATAGGTTAATATATGTGAAGCACAAATATGACATATGCTAAATGGTTAATTGCTATTATTATGAATATTAACTTAGGTGAATCACCTTATCACACTCAGCCAGTACTTCCTTGATGAGTATTTCCTTGAGTCAGGAGTCTTGGCTCTGCTTTCTTGGTGCATAATGATTGCTATCACTTATTGAACACCTGAGTGCCAGGAATTATTAGGCTGTACGTTTGTATCCTGATCCTACAGTGTGCCCACAGGGGCTTCTCACTTTTCATGTTTCTCTGATAACTTTAGTCCTTTGCACAATGGCACACTCCTAGGGTATGGAGGGAAGGATCTCAATTTTAACTCCAAAGGCCATGTTCTTTGCCATTATTATTAAAAATACAAGAATGAGAAAGGGAAGAGCAATAAAAGGTTATCTAAGACCTGCATAATTGTTTCTGTACTGCTGAAATAATTAGAGATTTAATTGAAAGAAGAGAAAATGAACCAATTAGAGCATTTTAACAGGTCTGGCATGTGCTAGTGGTTTCTGGAGACCCAGCATTTAATGGGTTCTGCAGCTGGATTGTAACCTTTCTTATTGACACTGGTCTAAATTCCAGTTTGGCACTGTGCAGACATTGAGATGTGTGATATCAATCAACAAATGAGAAATATGCAAGAAGTCAAACTTCCCACTTCCCTCACTGTGACTGTTTAACTTGAGTCACATAACCATAAAATATATATTATTCACTTGGCATTTCTTTCTGAGTTATATATTGTAGGACATTTAATTAAGGGATGTCTTTGACCAGGTTTAACTCTGCAGGCATAATTGATTGTTCCATGTGGGTTAAACAAGTTATTTGTTAGGTTTTTTTTTCCCTTTCTAAATGTTCCTTTTCTACCTTTTTTATTTGTGTCTTTCATTCATGATCAACACACCACATCTAGTTTATTTCTCTTTCTGTGTGATTTACCTAATGACTTCCTTCCTTCTATTACCTAATTGCTGAGAGCGCTGGTCACTGGGATGGTCTACTTTTGCAGCATCTGTTGCCACTTATGGGTAATTGAGAAACTAGGGCTGTATTCATTGGATGCTTTTGCTTTTGAAAGTCAGTGAGGCTGTTGATGGAGCAGAATCCCGTCATGTTCTTGTCTATGTGGTTAAAACATGTCAGTCCACCTTCTTGTCCAGCAAATGATTGCACATGTATCCTGGGCCACCTGGGAACCATGCCATGGGGAAGAGGAGAGACCTGGCAGAACAGAAGGCAATAGTTTTTTAAAAATCCCTTTGCATTTCCATTGAACTAAACAATTTCCTCCACAGCCTTCTTACTGGAGTTTTGATCTTTTGTAGCTGACAAAGGTGATAATATTCCCATTTTCCAGTGAAAGAAACTAAATCTCAGTGAAGTTAAGCTGTTCACTTGGTACCACGTATCTGGTAGGGAGAAGCCCAAGACATTTCCAACATTCTTTTCTTTTCCCCTCTAATCTCTCCACATTACCAAGGACAAACGAATGGCTCTGGTAAGGTAGCAGAAGTCATTATGAAGCAAGAAGGTATTCCCAAATCAAAACGTATTCAAATTCAGGACATCAGTTTTATCTCAGGGCAAAACTTCAACTTTCTCACTCTAAGCAATTTCGAGGCCCATGGTTTTAAAATAATGTTTATGGGACCTCACTGACAACTAGATAACTCCTCTTGCTTGTCTAGAAGGTATTTTAAACTTAAAGTAGGTTATAACTGGAATTCTCAATTCCCATGCCTGTCTCCTCAAATGTGTTTTTCTCCATGATACCCGTGTTTTCAAAATATACCTCCTCCATTATTCCAATACCCAAACTACAACTCCATCTTAATTCTTCTTGTTCTCTAACTTTGCATCAAATCTACAATAGTTCTGTATGTTCTGCATTGAAAACATGGTGCTCATATTCTGAACTCTCTAGCGCCACCACTATGCTTCAGTTCCAAGCTATGCATAGCCCTGGCCTGGGCCAGTCTGGAGGATCCTCAGGTGTCTGTTTGGGTTCTTTTACCCTCCTGACAGAACAGAAGGAGCAGTTATTTGTAAATATAAATGTGATTGCTTTACTCCCCTAATTAAAATCTTCCTGTGGCTTCCATTCCCTAGAAATATACTCATAACTCTTATTGCCTTGGACCTGGATCCCGAGGAGGCTGTTCTTACCTTGCTTGTAGTAAGTTTAACTCACTCAGGATTAATTGCATTGGTTTTCTTGCCACTTCTCAAACAGGCCAAATATTTGTTGTTCCACCTCATTTAGCTCCTTGGCATGGTCTAGGTCACAGCTCAAATGACACCTTATCAGAGAAGCTTCTTTTCTTGATCCATCATCTTCCCACCTTGCTTAGAATTCTCAGCAGAGCTTATTATCTTCTTCTCCCACTAGACGGGGAGAACTTGATTTAAAAAATTTTTTTAACTGCCTAGAATCATAAAGGATACACTTTAGACATTCAGTAAATACCTGTGGACTGAATGCATGCATGAATTCCATTGCTTCACTTTCAGACACTTTTTTGTAAAAATCAATTGATGTATTTTGTAATTATTGTTGACACATTATTTGTAAAATCAAAAAAAGAAATCCCAAATGAATGCAAAATTATTTAATTATTGATATTTCTTTGACCTCAAATTCTATTTAGAAGGGATAAAGTCTTTTTGGGGGGGGTGGGTTACTGGGGATTGAACTCACCACTGAGCCACATCCCCAGCCCTATTTTGTGTTTTATGTAGAGACAGGGTCTCACTGAGTTGCTTAGTGGATCGCTGTTGCTGAGGCTGGCTTTGAACTCACGATTCTCCTGTCTCAGCCTCCCAAAGTGCTGGGATTACAGGCGTGCACCACCGTGCCTGGCAGGGATAAAGTCTTATTGGCCTTGGTGTTCTTCTAGAAGGAATCAACAAGGAGACTCTATTATAGGCTGAATGGAACACGTTAGTTCTTTACACAAGATCTCACAATGAAATATGGAATTACCTGTTGAATTTGATATGTAAATTCTTCACAAAGTAACTTTGGGATCTCTGTGTTATGGCAGTCTCCAGAAGCACTGAATCTTTTTATTGAGGTATATGTACAAATAGAAGCAAGAATAATAGACAACTAGAATAATAGCAATGGACCAGTCAGAAGACCTGAGCTGGCATTTCAGCCTGTAGCACGTGGCCCTGAGAAGCAGAGTTTGAGATCATGAACTGGGTGCTGGCCTAAGAGCTTTCTGTCTCCATTCTGCCACTGGCTACCTGTGTGTCCCTGAAGAATTCTCCTTTACCGTGTTGTTTTGCAGATTAAACAAGACAGTTCACCTTATCTGTAAGTTCCAGATAATAGTTTCACAGAGTGTTTGAGCTAAATATTTCCAAGTGATAAGCACATTATTAATATACTATTAAGAATTTCTTAAATCATCTTTCCCCATGTATTTGATTTAATTGGATCTTCATAAGGATTTGGTGAGACTAAGTATAATTAACATTGCTGTTTTCAGATGAGAATTCTAAGACTTCATAAGAAATCTAAAGTCACAGAGTCAGGGCTGGGATCTGTGACCTTGGAATTTTGACAATTTACAACACAAAGGGAGCAAAAATTGCCAAGGGGACCCTCAAACAGAAGGTGCCTCCTAATCTTATGTGGTCTACCAGGAGGAGCCAGGAGCCAGGAAAATTATTGTTGTTATTTTTTTTTGTATGTTTAAAATTTATTTGTTTTTTTAGATGTACATGAATAGTAGAGTGTATTTTGAGATATTATACAACAGAGTGTAGCTTATTCTAATTAGGATCCTATTCTAATGGTTATACACGATACTGTGTAACCCTGGTTGAATATTCAAACACAGGGCTAGGAAAGTAATGTCCCATTCTTTCTACTGCCTTCCTTATTCCCATTCCCCCTCCCTTCCAAGCATTTCCCTTTGTCTAAGTAGTAGTGAACTGCTGCTACTCTTCCCTGCTCCTCCCTTATTGAGTGTAAACATCCGTATATCAAAGTGAACATTCAGCCTTTGAATTTTGAGGATTGGTTTATTTCACTTAGCATGACAGTCTCCATTCCCATCCATTTACCAGCAAGTGCTATAATTTCATTCTTCATTATGGCTGAGTAATATTCATTGCATATATAAACCACATTTTCTCTATCCATTCATCTGTTGAAGGGCATTTAGGTTGGTTCCATAATTTAGCTATTGTGAATTGAGCTGCTGTAAACATTGATGTGGCTGCATCATTTCAGGATGCTGATTTTAAGTCCTTTGGGTATTTACCTAGGAGTGGTATAACTGGGTCAAATGGTGGCTCCATTCCCATGTTTTCTGAGGAATCTCCCTACTGCTCTCCAGAGACGTCTCACCAATTTGCACTCCCACCAGCAATGTATGAGTGCACCTTTTCCCCCACATCCTTGCCAACAGTTACTGTTGCCAGTATTCTTGATAATTGCCATTCTGATTGGAGTGAGGTGGAATCTCAGTGTAGTTTTAATTTGCAGTTCTTTGCTAGAGATGAATATTTTTTCATATATTTGTTGACCATTTTTTTTCTTTGAAGTGCCTGTTCAGTTCCTTTGCCTACTTATTGATTGAGTGATTTGATTTTTGGGTGTTGAGTTGAATTCTTTGGTAGTGTACAGGACTTCTTTGTTCTGCAGCTTCAACATATATGAGCTCTGAAGGATTCTGCATTCAGTTAGCTGCTCTGCCGAGCTCTAAGTTTGAGCTATTCTCCTGGGATATCTCAAATATTCTGAGAAATATGCTCTTTGTTTCCTTCAAACTCTGGTTCTTTTGGAGAACTGTCTCACTTTTAAATTGTCTGTTCTTCATTGTTTCCATGAACTACTGAAGGTAGTGGGTTTTGCTCCAAATAATTTCTGCCCTCAAAGTAGCCCCAGCTGGATTTCTCCTAGGTTCTTGCTCCTCCTTTTTTCTTATTTCTGGATCACTAGCTTTATCTTATCTGTATGGTTTGTTTTAATTCCTGTCAGTCAACATCTCATGACAGGAGAATGGCCACCCTCAGAGACCCATGGTTCAACACAAGTATTGAGATTTTCCTTTGTATATATATGTGATTGAAGGCTCAGTTGAAATGGGGAGTTGTCTTCATCAAGCTCTTCAAAACTTGCCCTACCCCAATAAATGATTGAGACAGAGACAATAAAACAAGATGCTAATTATCCTCCTAGAACCATCTATTTTTCCCATTTTTTCCCTCTCCCTCTGATTTCCTAAATATATCTCTTTGTGTCTGTGATTTTGTATTTTAATTTTACCTGTAAAATATTTGACATTAGAATGCTAGCAATTTCATAAAAACTTTTAATTTCATGCATGCTAAGCCCAATGCATTTGTAGGGAAAAAAACAAAACACTGAAATATTTTTTCACCATTGAGTACTGCCCCATATAATCAAGCTCTAAATACAATATATACAATGCAGTCCTTTGAAAACATTTTGGTTTAGGAAAGCATGTTTCAAAATTGCCTTGTTCAGGATTCAGTGAAGCCCAGACCCTTGAGTTGGTATATAATATGAGATATCATCTGAATTGAGAAGCTGATCCTCAAACTACTTGCTGCAGCCTGCCTAAACAAGGGGACCTCAGGTTCCCTTAGGAGACCATCAACCCTTCAAGGCAGCCTCAGAGGTCCCTGTTGCCTTTATTCTTCCTCAGATTCCCAAATGCCTCGTAGATGTCCTCAAATACCCTCAGTTGAAATCCAATAACCTGAGCACACTGGCCTTAGCCATCCACCTTTGCTGACTGAGACCCTGACTGTCCCTGCCGCCCTTTCTGTACCTGTCTCCTTCCACCAGCCACCCTAGCCTCAACCCCTTGGTCTGGAGGTAGATAGAAAAGAGCCCTTCCCATTAACCGCTTGCACTGCTGGATGCAATAATAGTCTGTGTGCTTGTCCCAAACGGGGTCCTTTTCACTTTCCTGTCAGAGTTGCCATCGTGGCCCCTGGAGAAGGGAGAGTAAATGGCTTAAGCAAGAGCATTCTCTGTGTTTCTTTTTACTTCTTCAATACTGGAAGTTACACTACAGATTTCCATTAACTGACTCACATTTTTTTTCTTTGAGTATTCAGTGGGACCTGCTTTCCTTCTTGGAATAACATTTCCCTCCTTTCTGAAGCAGCACATATGTTCTTGCTGAAAAGAACAGCAGAGAGCTGCAAGCACTTGCTGTTTCCAACGTGGAAGCGTGAATTTGGAGCCTGCACAGAAGGAGCCAAGTCTGTGTGCAACGTTAAAGCGATGTCAGGCCAGTTTGGGGTTTACAGCATGTAGCGTGGGATATCAAAATTGGAAGAGACATGGGCACAGAGTTGTTTTTAATTCAGTTGCCGGAGGATGGAATCATAGCCACCTAGGTAATATTCATGAAAACAAGACAAAATAGGGATTGTCTAAGGACTGACATCAGAGAAGCCAAGGAAGCAGGGGACAAGCTCAAGAATGGAAGTCTTCTGGTACTGACAACAGTGATTTGAACAAAATTTGTTCTTTTCATATGCAAATAAGCTGTCTGCTGTACAGCTGGTGTCTTCACTGCTCCCCATCACAATCCAAGTGTCTCCCCTGAGCACCATTGTTCCAGACAGAGGTCGCATTTTTTTCTTTCCCTTCAGATTCTTCAATGATACTTAGATTGAGAACTGGTACTGAGCGTGAAGTTTATTTGAACATCAATAATGTTCTCAAGTAAAGGAGTGAATTTCATTTTCTCAAACTCCTCCTTTAAAAAAAAAAGACTGACATGTTTCTATTTAACACACATATAGACACACGTAAAATATAGTGATATATTTTTATACCATTCTGTCGTGGGAAAAAGTAACAGTTTTCTTTTAGTTTCTATTTCCCAGCAATCTAGCTTTTTATATCAAGGAAATAAGTTTAATTTATCAGTGAATTGGTTGTCACAAATTAGGAGCCGTGGTGTTCAAATCTCAGTGTAGCAACAAATTCAAAGCAATATTTCTGTAACAAAATCTCTTAAGTTCCCTCTTGTAAATCATTGTATTCCTCAAGAGCTCTATCTTCTGTTTTCCCCCTATGGTATTAGCCTCAGCTTCTCAAGTTTTATTTGACTTCTATTATCTGAGTGTTGAGAGTCTTAAAATTCTCTTTACAAAGCCAAATCACAATTATAAGGCAGAGGACTAGACTGGGCTGATTGATGTTATTGAAAACATAGGAACTCCGACTCCAAATTACTGAGTTATTGGTAAAATGAAGATAGTCTTCATCCTTGAGCTAAATGCTGTCATCTGTAAGCATTGACTGACTAATAAAAATATGCATATAGAGCTGATGAGGCAACAAAAGGTACATTGTTGACCTGGATGTATATGAACTGACAAGCCGAGAGTCTGAGCAAGTGCTGCCAGCACATAGTAAAGGCTCAATAAATTCTGCCCCCTGTCCTCAGCCTTGCCTTCTTTGCACATTTCATGTATTATTTTAAATGAGAATAACCCTAAGTTATACATGACATTAGAATTTTTAGTTGCAATACAGGAGCAAAAATGTCTATCATTTTAATATGCCTAAGAGATTCTTGTATTAGAATGGCTTTGGTTATCATTTTTCACTTATCCATTCTCTATGTGTGTGTGTGCGTGCACACTTGAGTGTTTTAATTCCTTGGATCGATTTCTTTTCAACCTTAAATGTTAAATTGCTTTGTTTTCCCCTGATCTTCTAGAAACCTAGAATTAATATTGTTGTTACAAGTTATAGGAGTGTTGTCTTTCTTTGAATAAAAAGCCCTAGTTTTGGGTTAGGGACATTAATTTTTTGAACTCAGTGCCAATAAAGAGAAAATAAACCAAAAAAAAAAAATAGAAAAGAAAAATTGTAAATTTTTATCTTTTTTAAAAATATTAATTAGGATGTTTAATTTCCAACAAATATTACTTATGTTGGCATCTATGCATGGTTCACATGCTCTTTAGTATGCGGCAATGAAACAAGAGTTAAGAAGAAAATAACACATTTTTGTTATGTTTCTATGAAGACTTTTGACTTGACCAGCTTACTCAGGAGAAGCTGCACTTGTTATGAGTGAGAGTTGCTGACCCTGAGGGTGCCAAGTCTTTTGAATACAGGAGCAGTGACTTCCATGATCTATCTTTCAGAGTAATGAGAGCACCGTGTTAGGAAATTTGAGCTGGAGGACAAAAGAACACAAAGGATTAATACCAGAAAAAGAAAAATTACAGAAAGCAGCCTTGCCCAATTGAAAATACGCTGAAAGGAACAGAGAGGGCAAGTGGAGAAGCTACACTCGATGCATTAAATACTTTTAAAGATCATAGAGAATACAGAATGAACAGAATTAACGACCACAAATCAGCTCAGCATGATTTAGAGCCACGTTCTTCTGGGAAGTAACCTTAAGCAAATAATCAAAAATGAATAGAATGTTCCCAACTACTTGTGCAATTCCCATTGTGTGTTAATGTGAGGCAGGGGCATGGTGCATTATACCATTTTACTGGGCACAGTTGAATTATCCTGGAATGCAGTTCCCTGGCAACTAGGCACTACCGTCTTCTAAATCTACTCTGAAGATCTGAACTGTAGAGATCCTAGGCTTCAGAAAATTGCTGTCTTAAAATTCCTCAGGGGAAGGAAGAATAAAAAACAGACAGATAGTGGAAACTGAAAACAGGAAAGCATATTATAACCAGCAAAGTAATTAGGGAGAGGGGCTATTAGACTCTTAAGTGTCCTATATATCTTTTAATGTATGATGTAAATTGATTTAATCTAAATGTAATCACTGGTATAGAATGGTAACTGTGAAACCATATAATGGAGTCCAATAATTTATTGGACTGGAAACATAACCTAAATTGGCTTATCAGTTGATTAGTAGAATCTAATGTTCTGTAGTACAAGGAAAAAGAATATATATGTGACATTTGTAAGAAACTTGACCAAACATTAAGAATTTGAGAGGTGAATAAGAAAACTAGTCAGGGCTGTGAAAGTCCTTCCTGCATTTTCAGGGAAGTAACTGATTTTCTTAGCAGAGGTGGCAAGATAAGAATGCTTATTGATGGAGGCTGGAAGCTGAATGGTTATTCCTCTAAAGCCTTGGGGGTACAGGAGGTACATTCTATTCTAGAATGTTCCCTGCCCTCTTACTCTGGCCTTTCTTGCCCTTAATGGGCAGGTATTATTCTCTTCCATTTTCCCCATGAAGAGTCTGTGGAGGGGACAAGGAGTGCTCTTTCTTCAGAGACAAAATCTCAAAGTGTAGTTTCTACAAGGCTACAAAGGATTCTACCTGTAATATTGATTTTTAATTGCAAGATTAAGAAACTTTATTAGCATCTGTTGTCTTCCTTCCTGATGAAGGGAACCTGCAGCACAAGGAGCAAGTCCATCACCATGGCATCTCTCAATGGTTAATATAAGGTCTCTCTACCCCACTCAGACCCCATGGGCCAACATCCCCTAATTAAAGGAACAAGAGCCTCCCAGTGATCCCTCAGCTCAGAGGCCGAGTTGACCATTTTCTTTATTTCCTGGAGACAGGAGAATCGTGAGTTCAAAGCCAGCCTCAGCAAGGTGCTAAGCAACTCAGAGAGACCTTGTCTCTACATAAAACACAAAATAGGGCTGGGGATGTGGCTCAGTGGTCAAGTACCCCTGAGTTCAATCCCCAGTACCAAAAAAAAAAAGAGTGCTCACCTGCTTTTACAAGTGAGATGCCTTAATATGTCTGTCTTTTCCAGTTAACACACAATCCAATAAAGGGTTTCAAAATATCTCTAAATAAAGTACAAAAATAGGGCTGGGGATGTGGCTCAGTGGTTGAATGTGCCAGAGTTCAATCTCCAGTACCAAAAAAATAAAAATAAGTTTATTTAAGTATATGGAAACAACAAAGTACCAAGAAAAAAAAAAGTCACAGGTATATATTAGCAAATGCTTTTATTGGAAAAGAGTATCTTTACATGAAATCAGGAGTCAAGGAATTATCTTAAGGATTTAATTAGTATTTTGTGTAAAAATGTGAGATAAGACCATTTTATGTTAATTAATATTCTTATTAATGTCAGTAATAATAATGTAAAAGGCTTCTTCTATACATATAGTCTTATATAGTCCTTATAACAAATGTATACAGTCTCTCATTTCACTATTCTGTAAAGAAGAAAATAGAGGTCCCATTTCACAGATGAGAAAATAGAGACTCAAAGAGATTAATTTGATCAAGTCACATAGCACCTTAAGTGTGATTCATATCAAATATAGTTTTATCTTAAGTCAAAAAACATTACTTTACCCTCCATATGCTATGCTGTATGGTGTCTCCTCTAAGCCTAAAATTTCCTTTGGGTAATTTGGACTATAGAATTGTAGAGATCTGGGAATTCTTGACAAGCTGTCTTCCCCATCCTCATTCACTCACCCTCCCACACACACACGCCCAGTCTGCTTTGTTCTGGAAGGAAAGATTAGATGTCACTAATGCTGGAGGACTGGAACAGAGATGAATGGCAGTGGAGCAAGAAAAAATGACCCAACTTCACAGAAGAAAAAGTCCTTAGAGTCTAGGATAGTTGTTTGGGGCTGACCATGAACTCAGGCTGCTCAGGACTCTGGCCACCTTTCCTTCTGAAGGCCTGTGGCCCCTGCATGCCCACCTGCCACATCCAATGCAGGGTTCAGAGCTCCCTGACCTGGAAGTGCTACTGCATTCAACAGCACCTGAAGGTGCAGCTGGCTCCACCTCACACTGATCATTGCTGGGACAGAGCTTTCTGACATGAGGCAGGAAACATTTTTAGGCTACTGGCCAAAGTGGCCTAGAATGATGGAAAGCCTCTATGAAATCGATAGACTTGACGTGATTTAGAAATGATCGCCAAGTGAAATGAAACCCAATTCTTCATTTAAAAAACAGCAACATGGTGTTTTTCAGTGGAAGGGCTCTTTGACCCAACGAGAACCCCGAAGACTCTGGCTTTTAGATTCTGGATCCTCAAATATTAAAACGACTAGAAGATGAGACAGTCTGTTTTCTTGCTGAGTGAAGGAAGTAGCTGCCAGCATCTTGACCAGAGGTTGGCAACTTCTGCTCCTCAGGCCAAATTTAGCAAAGGAACATTTTGTGTGACTATTCCAGTGTTGGCCCACCCATGATAGGGATTTCAAGCTTTGGACAGATTCTAGAATCAGGCCTCAGTGGGCCTTCATTCATCAAGCAGTGAATTCCCAGAGAGGTTCCCTGTGGGAAAGGCTTTCCAATGGCCTAGTGCTTAGCTCTTCCTGGGGAGGGAGGCTTCCTTTATTTTTACCATTACACTTCCACTGAGGATTTGCTTTCCAGTGGAGAGCCACCTGGCTTCTGGACAAATGTGAGCTGGAGTGGCCGCTCGCTCACCATGATTGGCAAAGGAAAGTGAACCCCTCACATTGCTTATTATAATGACAGTTAGTAGGCAACATGTTCACTCAGAGCTTTTATTTTTTTCTCAAGAAATTTTTCAAATTATAGGTTTAAAAAAATAAGTCATTACTTCTGCATTGTTGTTTTCTTCCTTTTCAATAAAAAAAATAGTCACAGGGTATGGTGGCACATGTTTCTAATCGTGACTTGGGAGGCTGAGGCAGAAGGGTTATGAGTTCAAAGCCAGCCTCAGCAACTTAGCAAGGCCCAAGCAACTCCGCAAAACCCTGTCTCTAAATAAAATAGAAAAAAGGGCTGGGGATGTGGCTCAGTGGTCAAGTGCCCAAGTTCAATCCCCAATACCAAAAAAAAAAAAAAAAAAAAGTCAATCAGTGGACACAGGCACATTTGAATTCCAGCTTGTCAACATCATATGTAGTTCAACTCTTCTGGATTTGAGGATATACTTTTAAATAGCTTAAACTAAAGTCAGTAAAAAGATCAAAAAAAAATTTAAAAAATCTGTTGATGAATGTATTATTGCTGACTAGCATTTGTTGCTACCCATTTGATTCAAATAGTTAGATTTCTTAAATGAAACAGAAGCAAAGTCCCAAAACTTGGCCTTCTTTTAGTCTTTTAAGTTGAAGAAAGATATTTATGTAGGACACTTGGATAGAGTTTTATTTGGGTATTGGACAGTGGTAACTGTGGTTGGAAGATTGATATATTTTTAATTTGGAAAACAGATTTTTTTCAAGATCTTCTATTGGCTACTCAATAATTCCCATGCAGATTAGATTTTATACTGTTCAAATGAGTAATATCTCCTTGAAGCAATTCACTCATTCAACATTTATCACCCCTTCAGGGGTACAGTTTCAGTATGTTGAGATCCATGATGTTTATGGGTTTCACTTTACGAAATGTAATGATTCATGTAGTGAGTTAGCATTTATAAAGAAATGTTGGCTATGATAACTGCTTTTAAGGAACTGAGTAAGACTGAACCAATAAAAACCATGTTACATAGTAACACCAAATGTCGGTAAGTATTAGTATAATGGTATTAGTAAACATGATTTGTGCATAGAAAAGTCTGTTTATAACAGGTCTAGTTTCTTCCTTGCCTCTACCCTGAGAGGTAGGCAGACAGAGTTTGTGACTTCCGAAGCCCACAGAACTAAGAAGCGGGGAACCTAGGGCTGCATCTCAGGAGTTGTGTCTGATTTCAGGGCCTTGCGTGACATTTTGCCACTTAAGCCCTAAGGAACTGTCAGTGCTCTGGGCTGTTAGGAAGAAAAGAGATAAGTGCAGCACAAAAGATAACTGTTGTTTTCTGTGCCAGTTTTTAGATACAAAATATAATGAAATATGACATATCACTATTGTTTTTCCTTGCTTGGTACTGGGAGAGCTGCAGATTGGGCACAGAACATTTCAGTTTAGTAGAGATTTTTTCTGTCCTTGTGGGGCGTGAGGCTGAGAGTTTCTCTGGTGAAATGCAGAACAGCTGCTCACTTCTGGGAAATAACCACAGCCCACACTCGAGCCTGATAAGAACTCAGAAAGAATTGACTTATTTTGAGCAAAGGTGTCATGAGCTCACAAGATAGAGGTGAAGCTATAACCAGAAAGTGGGCAACATTCTTCTCTTGGAAACACAGTGGCCCCAGCTTTAAAATCCAGAGACAGATATATGCATGTGCTCACTGTGAACAGAAAACCAAGAGCAATAAAATTAAACACATTCATAAGGCAAGTCAAGAAAATGATCACAATAACCATCAAAGAACAGTAAAATCTAAATCTAGCTTTTTCTTTCCTTCCATTGACATGCTGATGTTATCGAAACCTTGTATCAGTCATTTATAGAACTGTAGATCTCTTGGGTTGAGCAATAAAGGAACATGGCAATAGGTCTTCCAAAGAGAGGTTCCATGGTGCAGGAGAGCAAATCCGTACCGCAGGGAAAGAAGTAGAGATAGTGGGGTTTGATGTTAGTACGCTGCTAGGGGATTCTAGCCATGTAGTTGTGAGCACTTCATGTTTCTGAGCTTAGTTCTTAATATGCAAAACTGCAATACTAATCCAAAGCACCATTTTGAGGAACAAAGATAATGAGCAGAGTGCTTTAAAAAATAGTGAGGGTTAAATAAACTCTGGCTATTATTTTCTTCCACAAGAGCTTTCCTAAGCTCTCCTATATTGCTAGAGGCATGTGGTTCAAATAAGGAAAACATAACAAAATGCCAGATAGGAATAAGAGGATCCTGAAGTCTGTTAAGAAGAAGTTAAATAATTTTCCTAGCATTGCTTAGCTATTAGAACTCTACTAAAAACAGGCATTTTCATTTCTGAACTCCTGCTTTTTCCTATCTCATTATGCTCCTATAAATGAGATGATCTGTAAGCAATTGAAAGGTGATAATTATATCTATAATTTCCTTTGCTTTCAAGTTTCAAATCTCAGCTGTATTACCTTTGTGCCCATGGATAAAGGCCTGCCAGCTGCAGCAGTACTGAGACCTAGCTTGAATGCACCACCCTCCCCTGCCTTTGTGCTTTGGTCATGGTCAGAGGAATGGGGCAAGAAAGGTACAGAACCCTGCAGCCCCTCCAGGTGAAATCCAGGATCCAGAGCCACCAGGCTGAGCCTAACTTAAGCCACCTTTGGTGAGGGCCCTTTGCATCACACTTAGCACACTTTACATCATATCGAGGGAGGAATGAAGTTACTCTTTAAAACTCAGCAGGGAGAATGTAGTAAGGAGAGCAGATATAGGACTGGCTGTGAAAACATATTCTTCTGGATGTTTTCTTCCCCAGATGGTGGTAAGGATATGTGAGAGGGAGAAAATATTCAAGTAAATATGGTATGGCGGTAAGCATCTGTAATATGAGCCGGGTGTCTCAAGGGAAAGTTCTTAGCACGTGTGGCCTCTGGGCAAGAATTACCCCATCTTTATCCCAGTCCCAGGCTTGGCTCGGAATTCCAGACGGAGGGCTTTTTTAACCCCTCCTCTGTTTCCTCTTCTGCTTGAGTGCTGCTGCTGCTACAGCAGGGTAATCGCTCTTCCTGTTTTGGTTGGTTTGATGCCTCTGACTGTAGGAAGGCAGTTCTAGAAAACAGACAGGCAAGGACCAAGCGCGCATTCTAACACCTGAACTACCATCTCAGCCACTGCCAGTAAGGGACATCCTAGTTTTCCTGAAGATGACCCAGATCAACTTACTTCATCAAGGAGTATAAATTAAAGCCCAGGGTTTAATGACTCATTAAAGCCACCCAAGTCCCCTGAGCAGGATGTGCAGAGTCACACATTAGAGCTGGGATCTCAGAGCAGTCAAGACTTGCATGAGTTGCAAATGTGGTCAGTGGAAATGAACTCTCAATTCGGCTCCGCAGCACGTGACTTCCTACTTCTGTAAGGTACTTCCAAGGGACTTCCTCTGTAAAACCAGCCTGAGTCCCAGGAGGTTTCCTTCAGCGCATAGCTAAGTTTACTTTCAACCAGGACAGAAGTTTTCCCTGAGAATATGGTGTTAGTTTCTTTTTCTTTTCTTTTCTCTTTCCTCTGCCGTTGCCAGCATGCAAGGATCTTGTGGCTCCTGTCCGTGATCGGAAACTGAACACAGTGGTGCAGATCTCTGTAATCCACCCCGCGGAGCAGAGTCTGATAAGATACTCCAGCACTGAAATTGTGGAGGTGAGCATGCTGTGCGCCTGCATTTCTCTCTCGCTCTCTCTCTTTTTCCCTCTCCCTCTTCCCCTCCCTCCCTTCCCTCTCTCTCTTCTCCTCCCGCTCCCACCCACCCACTACCTCCTTTTGAGCAAACAGCTGAAATGAGTTAGTTCACGGTCTCTCGCCATGCCCTTACTGTCTTCTGTCATTAGGGAACACATACCTGAGGTTACTAAGCCTGCATTGGTAACTCACCAGAATAAACACATAGGGGAAACTTAACCCTTTTCAATGAAAGATCTTATTTTTCTTCCATAGATAGGAAAGTTTCTCCTTTGAATCCCCAAAAGAGAGATTAGAATGGAGAGAAGGGGAATAGATTTTAAATGAAGGAAGATTTACTTTAGGGAAGAGTTGTAAAGTACTCATAGAGTTCTAAACAGGTTAAGTATTTTTGCTCTTTTTTTCCTCCGCTGTATTCTTCTGTCCGATTGTGGAAACTTTACATTCTTTGCTGTGTGTGTGTTTTTCAAAGTCGGATGTTTTTCAAAGAAAGGTAGGTGATTGATTTGCGAAACTGTAATGTTTCCAGGCTGAAGGTGTAAATATTACTCATCCGATGAGAGATTTCCTATTTACATTTATTGTTACTAATATGGCCTTCAGAATGTGTCAAGAGGAAACTCGTTATTGTGCTGGATCGGATTCAAAAGAGGAAGTGTTTCCCTTTTGATTATTTTGTTCGGATTGCATATTTCAGGACCTTAGTGAGGAGAGGTACTTAAGTGCACATCTGGGGCTGGGGAAAGTAGACTCAAAACTCCTTCAGATTTGCTTGTTTTTCTTAGACTTGTGAGCAGCGTCTGTTTGGAACCAGGAATTTCTCTGTAAGAACTTAAGCAGTCTGCCCCAGACCCGGCTGGCTCAGTGCTGCCTGTCTGCTTTGATGTAGTTGGCGGAATAAATGATTCAGACCAGTCACTTCTATAATGGGAATGACCCAGATAAGGCATGCAGCTCTGAGTCTGCCCTTTGAAAACCTTAGGTTCCTGGGCCAGTGTAATGTATAGTTAATGCTGCATTTGAATTAACAAAAATAATCTTAGTCATCTAAAGACAGCTTGGCTAACCTTGTAAAATTGTTTACATTCAATTTTTTCAATCATTATTCTAAATTAGTAATTTTCAACATTTTACCAAAAATTTAAAGGAATTTATTTATGAAATTCTCTTCTCTTCATCTTTTTACTATGATAAAACACATATGAAATACACCATTTTAAACATGAAAATGATTTATGTTTGCAAATTTCAAAATTTTATATTTAAACACATGTTGCTATTTTTGGCTGTTTTATTCACTTAAGTGTTTAACACCATACCAAGCAAAAAGTATTTGTTGCATAAAAGAATGGATAACTGAATGAATGAACCGCTTGGGTTTTCAGAAATTGCTGTAGAAAATTGCTTTATAGACCCCGAGCAAATATTCCTATAATATTCAGATATGTATGTATATGTGTATATATATACATAATTTAGTGTTGGATGTTCGCTCTCTAAGATTAAATCTTGGTGCGTTGAAATATCCAGTGTACTGCTTCCTGAGCTAGTTATTACATAGTCCCAAATCTATCATATTTAAAGTTTCTTTCATTAAGTTTTTAAGTTGATCTGAAGAGAAAAAAAAAAAGGTCACAGTTGATCATTTAAAGACAAGCAGACCCTCTCAGAGCATGGCTTTCAGTTGGATCAAAACAGGGAAAAAATGAATACCATAAGATCACCAAATGGCTCTTTTTGAGAAAATAACTTCATTTTAGTTTCATCAGTCACTATCTTATTCACATAAATTATGGGTTATAGCTATTAAATATATTTTAAATGGACTGAATGCGTTCTGCATATAATGAAAATAAATTGTTTTTCAAGTCTCAGGATTAGCAGCTTTGACGGTGATACAAGTCTATCTGCCATCAACAGCTGTAGCAGTACTCTGGGGTCCTGGCTCTAGCTGTTGCCCGTGAGCAACATTTGGCAATTCAGATCTGTCTTCTAATAGAACTATTTCCTAGAAAAAGAGCCTCAGACACACTTTCTGTCTACTCATGTGTCACCGCGTGCTGCAGACTGCAGTTGCTGCCTTATTGAATACAACTTGTCTGCTGGTGCTGTTTCAGGGGACAAGAGACCCACTGTTTTTGACTGGTGTCACATTCCCATCCGAGTATCCCATCTATGAGGAGACCAAAATAAAACTAACAGTCTATGATGTCAAGGACAAGTCTCATGACACTGTAAGTACTTGCGCTGCTTTCTTTCTTTAGTAAAAGGAGGAGTTAGTTATGCTTTTCCAAACTATTGGACTTTGGATGCAATTGGCATTTCTCAAAGAGAGTATTTAGACTGCATTCATGCTTGTCTTATGTTTATAGTTAGCTGGGTGTTTGTCAAATTCACTTGGTTGATTGCCAAATTGGCAATTGGTTTCAGAGGAGAAGCTTTCAGAACAGATTTTTCTCTTTTTTAGGAAAGCTGACTTGATCTCTTGGTTTACATTTTTTTGTTGTTGATGTTGTTTGAAGCTAAATGGACAATAATGTGGGCAGAAAGCAAATAGCAAAGATTAAGTAATATTTCAAAACTTTCACGATATTATAATTATTCTAAAAGCACAGGATTGACAACATACCCTACTTTTACTCTTTATTATTTTTTAAAATACTATAGGTAAACTTCCTCTGTTTTTCCTGATTTTGTTATTGGCACCAGTGCTAACCGAGAAAGTATTGGGAAGCACTAGGCAGAAACTTTAATTGGCCTCTTACATCAAGGCCATGCAAAGTCCCAATGGTGTTTTGTTCCAGATACTCCAATCTTCCACCTGGTTTGCATTTCTTTCCAACTGAATCATCTCTCCTGATTAGACAACTAGGTAACAAGGCACTGTCCCTAGGAGATACTCTTAAAACTCCTGGACAAGAGAGAGTGCTACTGGGAAGATATTGAAAAGAAGGAAGCAGTACTTTCCTTTTAATCTCTCCCTTAGCATAAATATCTGTGTTGTCAGGGCAGGGGACCTATGGGAATTATCATGGTGGTCAATAATGAAGTATGTGATAGGGAAGGCTTTGATGGCAGGTGGGCCTGTGGGTTCCAGGAGGGTTCTAGTTGAAGCTAAGGGACACTGCTGGCCCTATAGAAGAACACAGTGCCTCATGCCAGGGAAATTTGCTTTAAACGCTGTGCATACTTAGGCATTTCTGTCTGATCCATGATGAGTTTTACTCTTCTTTCTGTTCTTCACTGGTAGGTATATAACATAAGCAGAAGGAACTTACATTTTGTCCAATGCTGGGGATATTTAATAATCTATACTGAAGGGTTTTCAACTTAGCCTCAGAAAAGATCACTTCTTCAAAATGGTAGAACAGAGTCCCATTTCAATACACCGCATGTACATGAAATAGAAATAGGCAAGAGGGTTGGTTCTACAGTGACACTGTGTGGTTTTGTGTCACTTACCAGCTTTGTGACTCTGGGAGAGTTAATTTCCAGTGCTTCTGCTTCCTCTTGTATAATATTCACCTTGTAGGAGGGTGAAATAAGTTCATATACATAAGCTGCATAGAAGACTGATGCTGCTGGTGTTGGGCTGCTGCCCAGCAATTCTTCCTAAAGAGTAAAAGTCAAACAAGAGACTATCCACCAAAGTCTTTTCCTATATTTACTAACTTGGTCTCAGGTGGTCCCTCATTTGTTGTTTCTGACCTCTTTGAAAAAAGGGCAAGAATTTGGGTTAAAACCACAACTGAAAAATATTTGCTTGGGTGCTTTGTCTTTTCTTCTTGATTTTTGAAATAAATGTGGAAAAGTGGTTAATTGTGAGTAGGAATCTGGACCTGATGTGACAGAATTTGCCCAAAGCCCCCACGCATGGCTAATTTTGAAACCTCCAATCAGAGAAGAGAGAAAGGGAGGGAAAGGAAGAAAAATCATGAAGTTGGGGAGGAAGGAGATGTGGGTCCTCAGAATGGGTGGTGGTAGAACAGTGCCGAGGAGGAATAAGTGGAGAATGGCCAAAAGGAAAGGGAAAACAATCAGAAACGACAAGATTTTATGTTCTCCAGAGCTCATGGTTAAGTGCAGTCCTTCAGCAGCTCCAGGGTACAGGCAGGACAGAGAATGTGGAAGGGCCAGAGTTATAGGGACACCATGCTACACAGCTGATGATATTGCCCTGAGCGTTTGGTTTTGTTAAGGATTTAGAAATATCTGTGCTAGAAGTATTAAATACTGAAGGTGTTTGTATTCCCTTCAAGTTCCTTCATTTAAAATGTGCATGCATATTAATACTCTACAGATAAACAATTTGCTTACTCATTAATTATGCTTTTTGTTGACTCCAGTTCTGGAAACTAATTATTTGGAGGCTTTGAAAGATTTTCTTCCTTGATCAGAAGTGTTATCACATGAAAGTATTGGATGAACTGGAATCCCTGCTGTGAAATAAAGTTTTTGAAATTTGAACATACTTAAGAAATACAGCTGGCTTTCATTTACCAAGTGCTATTAATTAAGGCATAACCTCTTCCTTAAAATAGCTAACAGTTAGCTCCAGTGATGGAAGTGTAAATAGAAACACAGTTCATTGATATGCTAATAGTCCCTGTGGACTGGTAGTCTTTATCCTAGCATTTTTTTCCCCTTATTTCTTCCTTTTTCCTTGGAGGTGGATGGTGGGGAGAGGAAACAAGGGATTTAAAATACAGCAATTAATTGTAAGCACTTAAAAGCCCAAATACTTGAAGATCATTATACTTTTAAGGTATAAACGAGACTCTGAATATGTATGTTTTGGAAAAGTAATGTTACAGGCATGCCTTTATATGTCCTTTAATTGGCTGGTTCTAGCAAATCATTGCTCATACTTGACTGACCCGTAACAGTCAGATCTTCTCTACTGGTTGATTGCTAATTAGTTAAAGTCCAATGACTAAGTTGCTTGTGTTTTCCTATTGACCTTATGATTACTTGGGATTAGTCAAATAAATATGTTACTTTGCCCTTTCAAATTCACTTACATACACACTAGTATTAGATATTTTTAGAGAAATAATGGCTTTTCCTCTGTGTCCTTGATACAGCTACTACTTTGCTAACTACTTGTTGTTCTTGTGCACTTCTAAAAATCCAGACCTAGATTGATTATCTTGGTGACTCCAGTAGAAATGCAATTAATCATCATAACAAATGAGGATAGTCTAACTGTTGATTTAGAATGCCTTTCCTTTCCTCCTACTACATCCTTCATCTTTCGGTTCTTTGCTGAGTCTCTCTCTGAGGCAGATGGATGGAAAAGGCTGGGCAGATGGGGTGAGTCGGGTTATAGGGGTATTAGCATCCTTATTAGGATTCAAGTGACATTTTGATTATTTTCCTCATCATGAGGGAATCATTTTTTCAAGATGGGCTGTTCCAATATCCAGCTGTTTGGGGGGTCTTTAAAGCCTGAAATTGAAGCCCATGGCTGGGAAATGAAAGCCCAAGTTCTTTCAGTGAAGTTGATGTCTTGAGATTTAACAATTGTATGTCCCACTTCAAATCTCCTGGAAACAGAAATATGGACAAAAGTGTTTTCAGAACACTATTTACAGTCTTAAGGAGTCAGGCTGAGAATCTGAGGCTTTCATATGTCACAGTGGAAACTTCAGAACAAGGAGGAACTTGGAAAACAAAGACTAGCACTATCAAAATCTACCTTTTTTCTCCCTTCCTCCCATACAAGTAGGTGTTTTGGAAGGGAGGATAAGGCTCTTTCAGAACCCCACTGAGGACAGCCAGCCATCAAAACTGCAAACATGACTAGGTTATGAAGTTGTTTTTGCCCATGGTTGAAATTTGAATCTCTGCTTTATTTTGCAGAAGTGCACATTGACCCTGTTCTTTTTACTCTGGGGGTAAATAAATGTTTGCTGTATCCTCACTAATTTATAGGAGAGAATCTAGACTCCAGTAGACACTAAACATTTCTCAGGTGAGGATATATACCCTGAGACATTTTTTATTACCAATTACTAGCAACTCCCATTAGAATCTTTTAGAAAAAGTGAGCTTATCAAGATTGGATGTAAATGTATTGAATTATGTGTGTTATATGCCCAAGGCAGTCTGGCCGTAATAGGATTTTCTAGACAGTAGTGTCAAGTTCACTGTTTTCATTTTTTCTAGGGAAAATAAAAGAACTTTGTGTTTAGAATAATTTGACTTTGCTTGATGTTCTAAACTGGTCTTCTGCAGAAATTTAAGTCCTAACTACACTTGTTGAGGTTTAAATTCTACTGGCTGGTCTTCCTCTTGATCTACATGACATGAAGCAGTGGGTAAGGAAAAAGAAATTGAGATTTCTAATCACTAAGTACATACCAAACGCTATATTTAATATGTGATGCAGGATTCCCTCTTTAACCCCCCTGTAACTCCTTTGAAGGAAGTGTTATTATGCCCAATTTGAAGATGAAAGAAACTGATATTCTGAGATATTTCAGCCAGATCAGAGATCCCTTAGTTTTTCCATCCTGTGTGATGGCACATACACCCTTGATAGATTTCCCTTCTCTTTTACCCCACAGTATAGTACCTTTACTTCAGCTGACATTTTGAAAACACTCCCTTCACTTGAAGTTTAATAGTTGATAGAGGAAAAAAAGTCAGTGTTCAAGTGTAGGGAAGAAGATCTTTTTTTTTTTTTTTTTTAAATATTTTTTTTAGTTGTAGGTGGACACAATGTCTTTATTTTATTGCTTTGTATGTGGTGCTGAGGATCGAACCCAGGGCCTCACGCATGCGAGGCAAGCACTCTACCGCTGAGCTACAGTCCCAGCCCCGGGAAGAAGATCTTTACCCTAAATATTTAAGCACTTAAGCATGTATAACTCATTGCAGATGTTCAAATAAATTTTATAATTAAGTGGCCAACTCCTATTGATGAAAACATGGCCATTAATATTGTGAAATGCCTCAGTTTATGGCTCAAATTTTGCTTTCCTCTCCTTGGTTTTGTGTTTCCCTTCTCTGTGTTCTGTGTGCTCTTTGAACTTGGCCACGTGCCCCGCCTTTGTCTTTTGGTCACATGACTTGTGATGGCAGTTATGGATTCCATGTGGAAGGAGCTCAGGTTTCTTAAATGTTAGTTCATTTTCTTTCTATCTGCTGAAAAGTGGCATATATTTACTAAGGCATATTTATTTTTTATTGAGGCATAATTTGCATAGAATAATATAGACAGATATCCAGTGTTCAATTTGATGAGTTTGACAATCACACATGCCCATGTAGACATTTTGTGTATTACAGAAGTACCCTTGCCACCCCATACAACTCAAGGCAGCCACTTTCCTATGGACTTGTTTTGCTGGTTGTGGAAATTTGCATGAATGAAATCATGCAGTATGTGTGCTCCCAGTAGCCAGTGTCTTTTGCTCTACAGATTGTATAGATTTATTCATTCGCTGCATGAATCAATACCCCATTCCTCTTTATTGCTAAATGGCATTCTGTTCTAGTGATATGCCACAATTTATTTACATGTTTTCTTATTCAAAGACTTTAGATTGCTTCTGGTTTTTGATAATGATGAATGAAACATCTATAAACATTGTGTATAAATATTTATTTGGATAAGTGCTTTTATTTGTCTGTAAAAACTGAGGAGTATACTTGTTAGATTACAAGGGAGATTCATGTTTAATGTTCCTAAAAAAACTGTAAGAAGAATTTTTTAAATATGACTTTTAAATATGACTTCATACTCCTACTTATGATAATGTATGAGAACTATGACTACTTGCAGCACATGAGATTGACAGTCATTTTCATTTATCTTTTCTAGTGAGCTTACAGTAGTGTGTCATTGTGCTTAGGATTTGCATTTTCCTGATGGCAAGTTATGCTTAGTATCTTTCTTAATGCTTACTGGACAGTCATCTATTTTTTTTTTTAAATCAAGTCTTTTGTCTATCTAAAGATAGCTTTCTTTTTATTATCAATTTCTAAGAGTTCTTTGTCTATTATAACAGTGCTGTTTTTGAATATGTGTGTTATAAGTTTTTTCAGACTTTGACTTGCCTAATCATTTCCTACTGGTATATTTTGTTGATCAGAAATTTTAGATTTATTAATTTTTCAATTCCATAGTGCTTTTTAAAAAGAAAATTTGATAAGAGCACTTAACATGAGAACTATCCCCCCCAAAATTTGAATTCAATAGTTTTAACTATAGGGATCATGTTGTACAGTGGATCTCTAGGACTTATTCATCTTGCATAACTGAGACTTTATGCTGATTAACTACCACTTCCCAATTTCCTGTGCTCAGCTCCTGGTGACCACACCTCTACTCTCTCATTCTAAAGTTTGACAACTTTAGATACTGCAAATATATGGAATCATGCAAGCAGTGTATGTCCTGTGGCAGGCTTATGTCACTTAGCATGATGCCATCCTGTTGTCACATAATGTAGGATTTCCTCTTCCTTTTAAGGATGAATAATATTCCATCAGTGCATTTACCACATTTTCTTTATTGGTTTGTCAATGGATGCTTAGGTTGTTGCCCATCTTGTCTATCATGAATAGTAATGCAATGGACATTGGAGCGCTCATGTCTTAAAGATCCTAATTTTAATTATTTTGGATTCACACCTGGAAGTGGGGTTGCTGTATTATATGGTGGCTCTAATTTTAATTTTCATGAGGAAGGTTCTAGAAAAGGTCTAAATTCTCCAAATTTCAATTTGGTTTATTTTTACACTCAGTTTTCTGATGGCTTGAACAAAAGCTATGATGTTGTGGTGTGTCTGGCTTCTCAGTTACACAATGGGGGTAATGATTGCTGGCAACTTTTTACATCTTATCCTCTACACATTTTCATTTCTATCTCTGTCTCTTTTATTTCCTCATCTTTGCACTTTATCTATTAGGTAAATTTTATTCTAGGCTGCTGCTTTTTGCACTGTTCCTCCTTTTCTCTCACACCCATTCTCTCTGTGTGCTATTCTCATTTATAATCATCTAGTACTTTTTCTGTATTCTCTCTTCAGAGGGTTTTTGTTGTTATTTTTGATTTGGACTCTCAAAAGAGAAGAAAAGGGTATTTATTGATCCCTCCCCTCTTTCCACAATAAATAATGAAGTTAGCTTGGAGAACGACTGCTGTTTGATGGTGGAATAATATAATTAAGCTAATCATGAGTGTTTCTTTTTATTTTTTAAACTTTTGGCCATAGCATTATAAAATCACTAGCAGGATACATGGGGAGAAGTCCTCATGGTATTGGTCTGAGCAAAGATTTCTTGGAGATGACTCCAAAAGCACAAGCAACAAAAGCAAAAATAAACTAATAGGGTTGTATCAAACTATAGAGAAGCTTTTGCACAGCAAAGGAAGTGATTAGGATAGTGAAAATACAAATACAGAGAAAATATTTACACTCTATATCTGATAAGTGCTGATATACAAAATGCAAAAGGAACTCAAACCACTCAGTAATATGAAAACAGCCTAATTTAAAAAATAGGCAAAATGCGTGAATAGACATTCTTGAAAGAAGATATAAACAGGGTGCAGTGGCACACGCCTGTAATCCCAGCACTTTGGGAGGCTAAGACAGAAGAATCGAGAGTTCAAAGCCAGCCTCAGCAATGGAGAGGTGCTAAGCAACTCAGTGAGACCCTGTCTCTACATAAAACACAAAATAGGGCTGGGGATGTGGCTCAGTAGTTGAGTGCCCCTGAGTTCAATCCCCATTAAAAAAAAAGAAGAAGAGGATATAAATGGCCAATGAGTATGTGAAAAACTGCTCATCATCACTAATCATCAGGGAAATAGGAATGTAAACTATAGTGAGATAACCGCATGCTCACTGGAATGGTTATTAGCTGTTAGATAAAAGATACAAGGGCAAGTGAGGAGGCAGGAGAAAATGAACTACTGGTGAAAATGTAAATTGGTAAGATCTCCATGGGAAACAGTAAGTCAGTTCCTCAGAAAATTAAAATGGAACTAGCATATGACCCAGCAATCCCAATCCCACTTCTAGTATATATCCAGAGGAGTTAAAATCAGAATGTCAAAGAGATAGTTGTATTCCTACATTCATTGCTGCATTATTCCCCATAATAAGAAATGGAACCAACCTAAATGTCAATGAACAGATGAATCGGTAAAGAAAATATGAGATATGTACACAGTGGAATCCTATTCCACCACAAAGAGAAGGAAATTCTGCCATTTGTGGTAACATGGGTGAATCTGGAGGATATCATGCTAAATGAAAGAAGCCAGACATATCACATAATCTCATTTAGGTGTGAAACATTAAGTAGTCCAATGTATAGAACTAGAGAGCAGAACAGTGTTTTCCAGAGGTTGTGGTGGATAGAGAAAGGAGAGATGCTGATCAATGGATGCAAAGCTTCAGTTACAAAGGAGGAGTGTCAGGCTGTCGTGCCCATGATGGTGACTATAACTGATAACAACGCGTTACATATTTCAGAATCGCCAAGAATAGATTTTAAACACTCTAGCCATATAAACAGAACTGACTGAGGAGAGGGATTGGTTAACTAACTTGATATAATCATTTCACAACATAAACATCAAAAAACAACAAACATACTATTATTTTTTAATTTATAAATTTTTTAAATTAAAAAATTCTTTTCATAACAAATCAATAAATAAAATGTTTTGCCCCTGGGCAAAGGCTTGAATTATCACATGCTTCAACGTAAAGTAGCCACATTCTTTTTCCCTGGGGACCAACAGAATTGTTATCTCAGCAGATGGGAAGTCTCAGTGCTCTCACTCTTGACTGTACATGAATGTGTAAGTTTCAGAAAAATTGTTTAACCTCGTTTGATATTGCCATACATGGGATTAAAATTGCCTTCTTTCAATTAAATAGGAATCCTTGGGTAAGGCCACTTGCTACTCTGTTTCTGAAGGTGGGCACCTTTACTACTATTAATCACCCCCAGCAGAGAAGCATAACCTAACCTGCATTTCCTAAGGGAATGGGTGTTGAGCAGACACACAGCTCAGTGAGAACTTGGGCCAGCATTCTCTATTTAATGTAAATTTTTAAAAACTCAAAAAGTTATTTTTATGGGAAGGAGGAATATTGGGGATAAAATTTCCTTAAAGTTTATGGGGGGTAGAGGCAACATCCAAGAAGAGCCATGAAGATATATATATGTGTGTGTATGTATATGTGTGTGTGTGTGTATATATATATAATATGTATAATATATATAATATGTATATATATATATCTCAGCTGTCTTATTATTTAAAAAACTATATATATACATACATACATATATATACACACAATGTCCAAGAAGAGCCAAGGAGATCTATAGATACATATATGTGTATATTGGATATTTTGTATATGTGTATATATATATGTATACATATATATGTATGTATGTATATTTTTAAAACAATAAGTTTTAGCTGATCAGGCATCAACACTTAACATGAAACCATAGCAATTAAACCTATACAGTGTTATGGCAAGAATGGACAAATAGAAAAAAGAGGCAGAATATAGAATCCAGAAATGGATTCCAGAATACATGATGATTAGCTTTGATTTAGATGATTTTAACTCAGCAGGTAAAGAATGGATTATTTAAGAAAACAGTGCTGGTGAAATAACTGTTCATCTGAAAAATCATATTACAATTGAATCATATTCCATGTATGGAAATACATTCCAGGTGGCTTAATGATGTGGGAAAGCTAAATTACATTAAAAGTCCTAGAAAATAATCTGAGAGATTAATAATAATCTGAGAATTTTTTATATACTTATCTGCATAATCTAGGGGTGAGAGGCAGCAGAAATTTTTTGAAGACTGGAAGTCCAAAAAGACATATATGTTAATTTATGACTCTATGGTACTGAAACATTTTTATGGGATGGTATAGCATACAAAAGAGAAAAAGTAGATATGGAATATATGATTTGCAATTTGCAGATTGGTAGGTTAATCTCTGTAAAATAGAGTTCTAGTTTGAGAAAAATGGTCAAAAAATTGAGCAAAGGATTTAAAAAGATAGTCTTGAGAAGACTGAATAAATTAGAAAAAAATCATGAAAAATATTCTAATTGTCTTTTCATGAAAACACAAAATTAGACCAGCAATGTGATTACCAATTTTTTTTTTTTTTGTCAGACTGGCTAAAATTTTAAAGATCAAGAGATACAGGGAAAAGTGTACTTTCATACATTGCTAATTTAATGTAAATTTTTGCATCTTTAAAAAAATAGTCTACCAGCATCCATTAAGATAAAAAGTGTACATTCCGATCCAGCAATAATATTCCTGGTTATCAACCTCATAGAACACCAAGATATAAGGATAAATGGAAAGAGCTAGGCACAGTGGCTCATGCTTGTAATCCCAGCTACTCAGGAGGCTGAGGCCATCTCAAAATGAAAAATTAAAAGGACTGAGATTGTAGTTCAGTGGTAAAGCACCTCTGGGTTCAACCTCCAGTACCCTCTCCCCACAAAGAAAAGAATATATGGAAAAGTAGATTTGAGCATGACTCAAAATAGTGATAAACCAGCGACAGGGTGAAGGCATATCAATAAGGGAAGCTGAGAATAAATTGGTGTATCCACAGAAGGATGTCATAAATTGAATCTCTTAAAGTATCCATGAAGAATCATGTGCCATTGCATAACTGAGAAAACCAAGATGTTCCAGAAAACACTATATCACTTCATTTTTTTAGAAACTTTGAAGGAAAAGTGCCTTTATCTATGTATGAGTTAGATATTATATAATTGTACATGACTATGATGAGCATGTAAAGAAGCATGGGAAGCGACGTACAGTAGATGGAATGGAGAAGAAAAGGAGTGAATGGAGAAGTGAGAGAGTATAAAATAAATACGATGATAACAGGATCCAATAGTCACGCTAACAGGTCTTCCTAAAGATTTCCTTATTTCTAATAAAATGAATATCACTTAAAGAGATGAGTGTCATCCCATTCCCTGTACACAGAATCTGTTGATCTGAGAGGAATGTTGCTTTTGCATTCTAAAGATTCCGCACATCAGGGCTGTCAGCGGTCCCCCAAGGGAGGGACTGTCCTGAGCAAGTGGCAACTTGGGAGCATACTGGCAGGTGCGGGCCTAGGGAGACACAAGGGACCTCCTGTCAGTGATCATCATATGGAATGAAGACAGTCACTGACAATATCACCCGGGCAGGTTCCTGCAGAGGAGGAGGAAAATTCCAGTCGTTCACAATATTTCATGAAGCCCCTGGGAACTCCCTGAAACAACTAAGAGGAAGTTCAAAGGGGCTCTGTGTTCTCCGCTAGCAAATGGGAACACACCATGGTGCTGGCTACGTGATAGCCAGTAGATGGTATAACTCATTCATACTCAAAGTAGACCTTGACCATTGATCTTTTCACCTGGTAACACCAATGAAATAATCTGATAACTGACGGACCTCTGAGATTTTTGAGTTAACACTGAAGCTCTGCAGTTTACTTTTCTTTCAAGTTATTTCCCTTGATAGGATATATGTGGATATATGCTTTATTCTTAACTTTTAAGTACTCTGAAGTTGCCTGGTGGCTTACCCCTGGAGCACCTGCTGGCCCACTCGCTGTCTTATCTACAGTGCAGCATTCTTGACGCAGCTGTAAGTGCGTGTGGATGATTAGAAACTGACTATCTGATGGTGGGGAGCCCACCTGATGGTGGGTGCTGGAGACATGTGTCTTGCATTGGCTTCTCATTAATGCTTGGTTTTGTAAAGCTGAGATGTGATATGTTGGCAAAATATTTCTTCTGCTTAGAAAGGAGCAGAAGCTAGTAATTTAAAAGGTTATTCTGCTTTGGCTAGGAACAGCTTTTAATCACCAAAAGTTTATATACACTACACAGTGGGAAGAAAAGGAAATTCTAAAGAAGCATGGGCTTTCCTTGGAGTCGTTTGAACAGAATGATAATTACAGCTAGTTTTGGGTTGGCCTTTAAATTCAGGTGCACATTATTTTTAAACTCAGAAAAGTCGTTTGTACCACAGCAGAAGATGATGTCACATACTGAAAAATGTTAAGGACATCTGTTTCCACATCACAAAGATTTTACTCTCCTTTTGCCATAAGCTAGGTTACTTAGGTTTTCATGGCATTCAGTCAAGCTGTCTTTGAAGATGCACTTATTGAGGCTGGAGCTGCACTTATTGAGCTGAGGTGACAGCTGCTCCTGGTACACTGTCCCAAGGAATTTGTGTGTGAACTGGCAAAGATATTGGTCTTTCACACAAACATGGGTAATAGTTTTGAATCATGCTAGAGACAGCAGCTTTTGAAAGGCACCACTGAAATTTGTTGAATCAATGATACCTAACATTTTATATAATATACTGATATTTTTTAAATTGCCTCTTTAAAAAACAAACAAAAAAGCACTGATGGTCATAATAGCATTTTGCAATGTGTGAAAGCAGTTTCTAAGAAAATATTAACTGCATAGGACCTAAGTGGAAACAACAGCTCACCCACCACAACCCCCACCCCCATTCCCTCTCAGGGAATTTGAAGCATATGTTTTGGCTACCACATTTGCTTTTCTTTCTTGAATTTCAATCGAGACACAGTGAAATATGCAAAGCAGCTTGTTCTGGCTTTGGAGCAACAAAGAAACTAGAGCCTCATCTTAGAAACTCCGGCCTTGTGGCTGTGGATTCACACATACACACAATTTTAAATATGAACTTGGTGCGTTAAGTAATACTCACAAAGTTGTGCAGTAAGGAAGGCTCTAAACTTTAAATTCTAGGCTCTAGATCATTTGTAGCTGTAAAAAGCCCACAATATCCTTTTGGGTGGTGTTGATATTCAGATGAATGTTCTCTGTACACTGAGACCCTCTTCAGTTAGTGCAGGTTTGGGGTAGAAGCATGTCTTTCAGGTTTTACTGTCTTTCTCTTTTTATTTCCCCAGAATACATGTGGAACAAACACCTTTCCTTCTCATTAGTTTCTTTGACTTTGAACTTGCCACCTAAGCAAGTATCTGAGAAAAGACAGTACCAAGCTGGAAATGAACAATTACAGTAGAAAGTGAGAGGCATTTGAAAATCCCACCGATGAATGTGAGAACAAGATTTCTGAACACCATAATGGAAAAAAACAGATACACAGAGAGTTGAAAGCCACACCAGGGACATTTGCATATTTAGGATCGAGGATAGAACTCTGTGTCTCCTCATAGATTGCTTCTCAATCATAATGCCATGTTGAGAGTAGAGAACACAGTGTTTTTTTAATGATTTCACTGATTTTATTTGCATTCACATAAGCACTGGGGGTAGGAAGCTGTTAATCTAGCCCCAGGGGTCTCCCCAGATATCTTCATTTTAAAGATTCTATTCTGTTTGCAGCTCTATGGACATATTTTCATATTTCTGTCTTGTTTGCTCTTCCACCATTCCATCTTTGAAGATAAGATCAATATCTTTAGCTGGGCGCTGTGGTGCACGCCTGTAATTCCAGCACTTTGGGAGGCTGAGACAGGAGGATCACAAGTTCAAAACCAGCCTCAGCAATGGCAAGGTGCTAAGCAACTCAGTGAGACTCTGTCTCTACATAAAACACAAAATAGGCTGGGTATGTGGCTCAGTGGCTGAGTACCCCTGAGTTCAAGCTCCGGTACCAAAAAAAAAAAAAAAAGAGCAATGTCTTTGTATCTACAGCAATCCTTTTACATATTGCTCAGGAATATTTGGTCCTCTAGTTACATCATTGGTCCACTAGCATTTCTTGAGCATCCAGGATGCATGGGCCAGGTCCTTCTGCTGATTGCTATTGCTATTGCTATCACCCCAGGTGCTTGTGACTTGGTGTGCCTTTTCTCTCTGATATTCTTGGGGAATGGAGGAGCAGCCATTTGGTTTTATTTCACAGAGGATTTTCAATGACTCTGCTTCAGTTTACCCCATTGTTCATTGGTTTCAGAAGTTTAGTCCCTGTTCGGCCGCATAGCCCTGGGCCTGAGGTAAGGCAGAACATCATGGTGGAAGGGTGTGGCTGATTAAAGCTGCTCAGCTCATGGCAGTCAGGGAGCAGAGGAGAAGACACAAAGTTGAAAGTCAAAGCTATAGTTTCAGATCTGCTATTTCACTGTGTGACTTTGGACAAGTTCTCTTGCTTGGGGTCTCGGGCTTCTGCAGCTCCAAAATGGAGACTTCAATATTGACTCTCTTCACCACTGGAAGGAAAATATAAAACTCATGTAAAATTGCTTTGGAAGTAGAAAATGCAAGAGAAATGCAAGTATCAGAAACATTTACTGAAGATATTACTTTTGTACTTAGGGGTTCTTTTCTGAGTGGCACTGTGTATTTCCAAGAGAAGGATTAGTGGTTTGATGGTATCAGACTCCACAGGGTTGACTATGTTCCCAGTGCATCCATCAATCTGCGTCTCATCTATGTTCTTGTCAGGCGATTTATGTCTGGGTACAGAGCCTGAGCTGATGCGCCAGAGCTGTTTCACTTTGAAATGCATGAAGAACAATGGATAAGAAACTATTTTATCTGTTTTTATTTTAGTCTTTCATTACTCTGATACTTAGTTTTCTGATACTCTAACATTCATTTCCTGAGTATTTCTTTCCTAAAGGGGAGAAAACCTGCAAAGCATGATAACTTCATAGATATGCCCACACTTTCCCTTGTCATGAAGTCATTTTGATACCTGATTCTCATTTTTGTCAGGTTATAAATGGCAACGTGTCTATGGGTCTCTCTTCTAAAACCACACGTGAAAAAGAATGACAGAGAAGAAAGAAAAAACACCCTCCTCTTTCAGATCACATTTGTACCTGATGGGCTGACCAGCAAGTCACCCTGTCCCTCTTCTCCATCCTTCTGATTCTCCCATCATCCAGTTTGATATTTGAGACATCACTCCCACTGTCCAAAATGAAAGGCTTTTGTGAGACCCTTTGACCCTGAACATGGCAAATAGTAAAAGCAAATACAAAATCATTTTCTATGTTTCACACAATCTTCCTTTGCTTTCTTTAAAGACATTTGTTAGAAAAAAATTAGCAGAATGTTTCTTCTCTAGCCTGACCTCATGAGATTCATAGATGTTTAAGTAGATTGGATCATTTGAAGCAATGTCTGAGACCATAGCCACCTAAAAATTGTGCAGAACTTCCCCTCCCCATGGGGAAAGTGTTTTAACCAGTTAGACTTTCAGAAACATCAAAGATAAAATAGAAGAAAGACTTAAGTGCTATTGCTTAATCATACATTGGACCAGAGTACAAGTGGTGTTAATGAATGGCAGATTGGAGAGAGGACTGTCACACTGCTCTGCTCTACATGTCACAGCATATCACTGCACTATTTATAGCATGGCTAAGTCTACTTAGGACATTAAAACATTAACAAATAAATGTCATAATATGTCATTAGTTACAAAGAGTTTCTGCATGCACCATCATATTTGATCCTCATAGGGGAGTGACATTCAGAGTGTCACTATATAGAAGAGGGAACTCTGGAAATTGAATTTAAATAAATTTTCTTAAAGTCATATTGAATTGGGAGCCAGAGTCCAGATCTTCTGACAATGAATCCAATGGACTAAGGGAATTTCCAAAGAATAGTATTAAGGTACCTATGTTAAATCATTTTGGTTTGATAAGGACTTCCAATCAGTACACTGCTGAAGATAACCCCCACTTATAAATGTGGTCTGGGTCTTGCTTCTTGAGGGGAAATCTTCAGTGGATGTCTAGAGTAACTGATTACATGATGCCTCATGCCCCAGGAGCTAGTGGATCTGAGCACACGAGCTAAAATGTCCTGACAGTCTTTACTTTTCCATTTCAATCCTGGTAAGCCTGTCATACCTTGCTGTATTATAGCTGTGATAATAATAAGAAGTCAGTCAGTGTCACTGGTGCCTGTCTTGGGTTTGCTGACTTCCGGATGTGAAACTCTGCTATAAATGAACTGACATCCGGGAAGAGCTAAATCGTGTTGTCATGTGATCGTGAGATCTTATCCCAGGATGCTGATAATTTCAAGATGAAAACAGTCAAGTGGGGAGAAGAACTGTGTATCTTAAGGTTGTTTCCTTTAATGGGAAGTTTCTAGAGATTATATTTGTTCCATCATGGTTCTGTCACAATTTAGTTTACACTAATTCCTTATAAAGTGCTATGTAGTAAAAATATAGAGAGACTACATATAAGGCTCCTTCATATTAATTTGATTCTCATTATGATAAATTTGACATGCAGGTGGGATATCCGTGTGGAAATAACTAACCAATCATGTGGAAGTAGGTGAATGGAATTAAGAGATAGGGATAAGATTTATATTATCTAGAAGCATCTAATAGTAGCTTCAATAATTAGTCACAATTTTTTTCTACACTGGCAAAAAGTTCAGATCCAGGCGTTGACTGATATTGGTTCATATGCCTCATGCTATGATCAAAGGCACAGGAGTTTTCTTTCTACTTTGCCGCTCTAATCATCTTGACCTTTAGTACACGTTTGTGTCTTACTGCATGGTTAGGAGATAAAATGCAGTAATTTCAAGGCCTCCTGTTTGCTTTATAAGCCAGAAAACCAAAGGGAAAAGAGTTGTACCTCTGATTTTGTCCCTTTCATTCAGGAAAGTAAAGTGTCCCAATCTCATTCTTGAATCTCAAGGATCAAAATTGTGTCTAGTGCAATCTGTTCTTCCAAATTCTTTGTACTGGTTTGTGAAAAAAAGAAGCTAATTGGGAATGACTTTTGGATTAAGCAAGTGCCACTGGCTTTAGAATCATGATTTAGAAGGGAACCTTACTGAAGCCATCTTTGAAAATGAGAGGTTCAAGAAAGAAAGGAGAAAATGATCCAAGGTAGTACCTTGGGAAATACTGACAGTGGATCTGAGAGGTGGTCAGCTTCCAATAAAAATGATAAAGAGCAGTAAGAAAAAAAATGGAGGAAAGCTGATAGTGCAGTAGGAAACTGAATACTGGGGCAGTTTTAAGATGGAGAGAAAGGGCAGTGCCACCAACTCTACACAGATACCCAGGAAGATGAAAAACAAATTGGACTCAGTGATTAGAAGGTAGGTCATTGGTCTTGAGAAAATACTTAGGTGCTGAGAAGAAGCTTGGAGGTTGAGAGGTGAATGAGGAGACTTGCAAACTGAGTGTCAGAAAGAAGGAAGAGGGAAGCAGTGCCAGCCAACACACAGAAAAGTTGTAGGATGCTAGGATGTGTTTGGCCACGTTTGTGTAGATGTGATCTAGGCCATCTCTGCACACGGTGAGTCACCAGAAGCCTGGAGGAGAGGGGAAGTGGGGGTTCCAGAACCGAGAGAGACAGACGTCTTGGTAATTTGTTTGGACTAATTACAAAGAATGCACGTGTGTGTGTGTGTGTGTGTGTGTGTGTGTGTGCACATACACCCACCTCCCCACACACAGATAGTTAGTTATATGTAGATATTTAAGTTCAAATTGGAAAATTTCTTCTGCGGCATTACTTATGCTGCCATCCTTTCCTTGGATCAGTTTACCAAGTAAATAATAAAATGCCTGTTTTGGAACCACACCATTTGAATAACAAGTGAGAGAATTATTTTTCATGATGTGTTTGGCAATTCTGGTGGGGAATAAATTGTATTATGAGACGCTTACCAGTAATATGACTTCCCTGAGGACATAAGGAGATTAGTGTCATCTAGTCATTCCTTAATATTTATAATAAGCTCAGTAAAAAAGATTATTTTGACTGGTTTGACAAAATCCAAGAATCCAGAATAAATATGCTAAAAAGAAAATCATGTGGAAGAATGAGAGAACGAAGATGTCAGAAATTACATTCAGAAATAATATATATGCTGCTTCTTGGCACCATCTTAAAAATATTGCAATATGAAAAGATCTCTCCTTTTATTAACCTCTTTATTCTGCATCTTCCAAAACGTGAGTCTTGCTAAGAAGTCTAGATCACTGCAGAAATTATAAGCACAAGAAATATCTTTGCTTATTAGAATGAGGTCACTGACATCATGGTTGAGATTATGAGCATGGGCCCACCTTCAATAGGTATCTATCCAGATTCCAACACCTTTTTATCCACTCTATCTATCTATCATCTATCTATCGGTATCAGGGTTTGAACTCAGGGGCCCTTGATCACTGAGCCGCATCCCCAGCACTATTTTGTATTTTATTTAAAGACCCTGTCTCATTGAGTTGCTCAGCACCTCAATTTTGCTCAGGCTAGCTTTGAACTTGCAATCCTCCTGTCTCAGCCTCCCCAGCCACTGGGATTACAGGCATGTGCCACCATGCCCAGCCCAATGCCTTTTAATCCTGTAAGCATCAGCCAGTTACTTAATCTCTCTAGACCTCAGTTTACTCATCAAAGAAATGGGAGACCATCAGAGTAGTGGCTGCTGGGGTGTTTGTAAGGAAACCACAGGTGCAAAGGTGTAGCCAATGCTGGCCACACTATTGTTACACAGGGCAGGCTACTTGCTCTGGCTGCTGGTCTTAATATTATTATGTAATCTTTATTTATATTTTATTACTATAATTAACTTTGGAAAAGTTTTGTTTTCTGTGTGCTTTAACAATAAAAAAAATGCTTACCTGAGAATATAATAAAGAATAGCATTTCCTAAATGACACTTTGCTTTGCATATTTATGTTCAAATATGCATTATTTACATTTATTTTAAAATTTTTTAGATAGGAGTTTCACTAAGTTGGTCCTCAATTCTTGGGTTCAAGTGGACCTCCCACCTCAGTCTCCTAAGGAGCTAGGACTACAAGCTTGTGTCACCATTTCCTGCTATTTATGTTTTAAATATGTGAGCATACTTATCATTTTTTGGGTTATTATACATTTATTTCATACTTATCATTATAATAGCAAATTCTTAACAGCACTGTTCTGTATCAGGCACAATTCTCTAAGCTTTATGTATTTTCCCATTTAATCTTTTTTTGGGGGTGTGTGTACAGAATTGAATCCAGGGGTGCTTTACCACTAAGCCACATCCCCAACCCTTTTTTATATTTATTTTGAGACAGGGTCTCACTAAGTTGCTTAGGGCCTTGCCAAGTTACTGAGACTGGCTTTGAACCTGCGATCCTTCTGCCTCAGCCTCCAAGCCACTGGGATTATAGGCGTGTACCACTGCACCCAACTTCATTTAATCTTTATAAGACTTTATTAGGAGATAGATGCCATTGGTATATTTCCTAGATGAGGAGATGGAGGCACAGAGAAGGAAGTACCTCTCCCAAGTCACAAAACTACAGAGTAGAATTTCTCAGATTTGAACCAGGCCATTTAGCTCTGGAGTATGCTCTTCTTAATCATTGTATTCTAAAATGACCATAACTAACATGGTAAATAATTGTCCAGATTGCTTTTCTATTTCCCACAAGAGTGTTTTTTACTTGTTTATTTTATGTCTCAAGGGGAGCAATTCTAATAGTGTCCCTAAAACATATTTTTCTCTAAGTATTTGAGATTTATTATCTTAGGTTTTGAGAACCTTAAAAGGTCAAACGTTGTTACTGTATTCATCTTCTCAAACACTTTTTACTTTATGAAAGGGCACCAGTCTATTCAGTATAGATGCAAAAAAATAGAATTTATGACACATACAGGACTTGGCTCTTCAATCAGGGCTCTTTCCACTATGCTGCATCACATGGAGTCAGATTTTCAAAATAGTAATTGTTAGCGCCTGCAGCTATTTGAGAATGATCCCTGTTCTGGCAAAGAAGAGAAATGATTCAGTTAAAAACCATCTATATTTCAAGTTCAGAAGAAAGGTTCACCGCATGCCCTTGTACGTGTGCATATCTGTATTTATTTATTTTGCAGGCAGGTACAGAGGGTGAGCCCTTGGTTCAGAGTGTAGATGGAGGTAAAAACCTAAATAAGCAATCATGTGAGACACTATTTGTGGTGACATCAGGGTAGCAGGAGCCAGTGTAGTTGACACTTTTGGGAATTCACTTCCAGAACTAGAAGACTCAGCTCATTATTCCTTCCTGGAGAAAAAATACTTCTGCCCATGATAGGAATGGCAATGTTGGCATCAAGCGTATGTTTTGTCCCTGAGAATGTGCCAAGCTTCTCCTTCAGAGACACACATTCCCACTGGCTGTCAAGTCACTCTGGAAATGAAGGACAGACTGGGGAAGCAAGACTTGCCATGTGTCCCAATCTCTCTACCCTTTTCCATGGCAAAACCAAATGTACATCTTATTTTCTGTCTTTATTATTACTTTCTTAGTGTTTCCTTCCCCTTCCCCCCCCGCCCCCCCAATAAAAGATGTGGGAAATCACTGAGAGTCTAAACTACTTTTATTGGGGTGATTTATTTTAAAGGAAAACCTAAAAGAGTTTTAGAACTCCAGACCAGCTCCAGTGGGACTCATTGTGCAGGGTTTACTGTGCTTCATAAGAGTGGGTAGTTTTTCAAACCAAGTGCTAGACATTGTTCCAGGGTGGTAATTGACTATTATGAAGGCACTTATTTATATCCGGAAGAAAGAGACTGGAGATGAACAGATTTGAGTTTGAGTATTTATTGGCTGTGATCTTGAGCATTTAACATCTCAGACTCTAATATTGTTTAGGCAATTAATATGTTTGTTACTTTTGGTATGTCAAGATGTTACCCTCAGTTTCCCAGGCAAGTGAACCAAACCAGGTAAATGAGACATCATCTGAACTACTGGGATTTTTTTTTCCCCTTTCTGGAAATACTGGGGAAATAATTCTTTGTTAGGATAAAAGATGATGCCCTCAGCAGTTATTTTGTTGGATCTTGGGATGAATCTGATAGTGTAGCCAACAAAGAGGAAAATCAAAATCTCAAGAGGGTAGATGATATTTAAGCATCAGTATCTCAGGGTAACCACACATGAGTAACCCTTGGGTACTTTACATGAGCAAAAAAATTCCAAGTTTCCCTATTTTTTTAATTTGTTCTTTTTAGTTCTATGTGACAGTAGCATCTATTTTGATATATTTCTACAAACATAGAATATATCTTATCCTTACTTTTTATAATTTTTCCCCTACCTCTCTTCATTTCTCCAGTATTCCCTCCTTCTCTTTTTCCCACTTTCCTTTCCTTTCTTTTGTCTCCCCCTTTTCTCTTCCTCCTGCCTCTCTGGAGAAATGTTGCAGCTCTTTGTCTTGTCACACGGGTCTTCCCAAAGTGTCCCGTGCTCAGTTCACCAAGACCTAAGGACAGTGACCTTTGAAGGAGTTATTTCACATTTGTGTATGATTTCTGTTGCTGGACTTGAAGAGTGCACATGTTTTGCACAGGCAACATGACTTAATAGAATTTATTTTCCACAGTGGTTCCCTCTTTGTTTTTCTGGATATCTTAATAATGGAAGGCTGGTAATGAAGAGCACAGTGAAATAGGTATATGGAGCCTTTGGCAGAGCTCATGACATGCCAAGAGTTTCATGTGTGGAATCTCTTTTATTACTACTATCGAATCAACATTTGACAGTGTTTGACAGAAATTATATAGTTTATAAAAGCTGATTTAAAGAATGAGGAAATTCCATTTCAATGCTTACAGCAGCTCAATTCACAATTGCTAAACTGTGAAAGCAACCTAGATGCTCTTCAATAGATGAATGGTAAAGAAACTGGTAGATATACACAATGGACTATTACTCAGCATTAAAAGAGAATAAAATGATGGCATTTGCAGGTAAATGGATGGAGTTGGAGAACATCATGCTAAGTGAAGTAAGCCAATCCCAAAGAACCAAAGGCCAAATGTTTGCTCTGATTAGTGGATGCTGATCCATAATGGGAGTGAGGGTGGGGCACATGAGAGAAACAGAGAAACTTTGGATAGGGCAAAGGGGAGGTAGGGGAAGGGAGGGAGCATGGGGGTAGCAAAGATGGTGGAATGGGACCCTAGGTACATGTATGAAGACACGAATGGTGTGACTATCTTGTTTACAACCAGAGAAATGGAAAATTGTGCTCCATATGTGTACTATGATTTGAAATGCATTCTTCTGTTTTAAAAAATAAAAATAAATAAATTAAAAAAGAGAATTAGGGAATTGTGTCCTAAAGAAAAGTCACATCTCCATCTTCAACATAATTCATAAAATCAAATTAGACTTCCTGTAATGACAGGAACTCTCTCTCTCTCTCTCTCTCTCTCTCTCTCACACACACACACACACACACACACACACACACACACACAGATACATACACATACAATCTGTTAATCACTAAAAATATATAGGGCATTCATCTTAGAGAAGCAGATTAGAAATATTCCAAATGTTGATAATTTCATTTTATGATATAAAACAGGGTAAAAAAAACAACTTATCTCCTCTTGGTTTTAGGTGTGGTAGAAGAAGAAATAAATAGCATTTGTTGAAGGTGAGACCAGGGCCTTGGCAAAAATACTGTGCAAACCAAATTTTCTCCAAAGGATTCAAAAACAAAGCTTCTTGAAGGAAGTTATCAATTATTCAATTGGAACCTACCTGAAGAAAAGCATATAAAAAGGAAGCTACTATGTTAAAAATTGTTTCGAAGGTGGTGTTTTTTTTTTTCTTTTTCTTCTGATTCACATTTGCTCCATTTACACCTTTAGATTTCTTTGAAATTGTGCTGGGAATTTTCAGTAGTCTATCAATGCTTTTCAGATAAGATGATAACAATCCTCCAAGGTACAGGAATGCTGGTAGGATTGAGGGTAGGTCAATAACCAACAAAATAGATCTTTCCCCTCAATCATTTAAAAAAAGTAAATGTTTGTTTCTAAATGTGCTTCTATAGTATCTCTTACCACTACAAAAGATATTCTTGGCTCTTTATGAAATTATGCTGAACTAGTTATTAGACCTCATTAATTATAAAGATTTCCAGTAGAATTGGTCAGTCAATGTTTGAATTTTGTATTTTTGTGATGACTTGCACTTAGATTGAAAGACCTAAAAGAGAGAATTTCTTTTATTTTGTGCCTATCTGAATTAAAATTCAGAGCTAATATTTGTGACCAATGTCAAGGCACCAGGAGAATTGTTTTTCTCCACGTGTTTTTTTAAATTTCTTTTGACATGCACACATTATTCTGAGAGTCAGGAAGGACTCCTGGGAGAATATCCTGTGTTTGGTGTTTCTGTCAGTTGAAGGCTCAACTAGTGCCCTCACAGAAGTCCTGCAACTTATATCAGGTCTTTTTTTTTTTTTTTTTTTTTTTTGCTACTGGAGATTGAACTCAGGAGCACTTGACCACTGAGCCACATCCCCAGCCCTATTTTGTGTTTTATGTAGAGACAGGGTCTCACTGAGTTGCTTAGCACCTTCACTGTTGCTGAGGCTGGCTTTGAACTCACGATTCTCCTGTCTCAGCCTCCCAAAGTGCAGGGATTACAGGCGTGTGCCACCACGCCCGGCTTATATCAGGTCTTAATTCATGTTTTATTACCAGCATTCTTCATTCACAAGAAGAACCAAGGTCCTGCTCATTTCCCACTGGAGAAGCCTTCATAGTTTTCCCTTTACAATTAAAAAAGCAGTCCTGGTCTTGAATGGAGTCATGAAAAATGAGAACAAGAAGTTAGCTTATCATGGAACTTATGCATATCAATTCTAAGGAATTTAGTGATACCAAATGGCGAGAATTATTGAGAAGACTGTGTTTAAGACCAGTTATTAATAATAAAAATCTCTCAGGCTTTCAATCAAAAGCATTGACATTTCATCCTGTACACTAAATCTTCTATTAGAGCTATGAAGTAGTTATTTGGGATAAATAACTTCCATGCCATGATACACTCTTATTTCCTTAACCTAAAATACCTTTAATCATAATTTGTCCTAAATATATGCATTTGATTTGCTGTAATCGGAATTACATATTATAGTTTCAAGCTTTCTTTTTTTCGTCCTGTATGTTCCCTGAATTGCTAAAGGTATGCGGAATTATTCCTCAGTTAAGTGCCTTCACTGAGTGCCTATTATGTGACAAATTCATTCTCAAAAAATAAGGAAAAATGGAGGCATGGGTTCCAGAGCTGCATACGAGAATGTGCCTCTCGTACCAGCACAGTTTAGATGTTTGCTTCGTGTTCCTAGGAACACTAGGGAGAAGGAAGCTTCTGTTGTCCAGGACTTACTTCCTTCATTGATGATCAGTGATAATGGACTCAGTGTCAGGATGGCACATGCCTTGAAGACTAGAGCATTTTAGTATGTTCTTCAAAGTCTCCCTTTTCCTCTATTCAGTATTGTGCCTTGTTTCAGTGTGAATACTGGTTTTTGAGACCTTATACGATTGAATAAGAGAAGTCTGGTTAACTATACTCTAAATTTCATTTTCACAAATGCACTATTTTGGTTGTCTATTCCTGCCCCCACTTCACCCCAGCCCTCCTCTGAAATCCTTGGCTTTCAGCTTTACAGTGTGTCTACACAGAGATGAATGGGAGGCCCTACCAGAGATCAGAACATGGAAGGAGAGACACATGCAGCTTGTTGCCACCCTCACCCTTTTGTGAGGTTCTGGGTCTGGCTGCCCTCTTCCCCTGCCATACTTTGTTGGGTCCACCAGGCCTGCTCCTGGCTCGCTCTCTCAGTAGGTCCTGAGAAACAGGTTCCTTCCCACAAATGGTAGGGAGAATTGACCAATGGGGCTTTATTGCTTCATGTGCTCTTCTTAAGTCCTTTGACACCCCCTCATACCTTTATACATGCTCCCTTCCTTTAATCCTTTTCATTTAAACCATTTTGAGCATGCTATCCGTTTCTTATCAGGCCGTGACTGGTATAGCAAATAAGATGCCCGTTAGCTTATAAATATATAGGTTCATTACACAGCATTTGACTGATAGTGATACCTTCAAACTTCCATTCCTTCCTCCTTGTTGACTTTATCTTACTTATCTTTGCAATACTGTGTTTCCATCAATTCTCCACATGTTTATTTATTCCTATAGGATGCTTTATGGAAATCTTTGTTTAGTTGAACTGAATCAGATTCATGCTGGATTCTCCTATTTTCACTGTTATCAGTTAATGTGTTAAACTACACATAACTTACTAAGTCACAATTTGCTCACATACACTCAAATAGTCATTTCTATAATTATATTTCAATTTATTTCCCTTCTTGCATTTATGTGATTTACTTTAGTTATCCTCATGCTGAAACTTAATTAATGAGTGTTTTAAATTAGAAATAGCAGCCTCTAATAATATTTTATTAGAGCCATTTACTTTTTAATATTTTATGCCAAATTTATGGCTGTCATTTCACAATGGTAGGGAAACACTTTTTAAAATTATTGTTGAATTACGCTAATTAGAGGGTCAATATATATCATCAGGATGGAAGGTCAAATGGAAGTTACCCTGAATAAGTGAGGAAGAGAGTAATTTTGACCAGCATTAATAATTTGGAGAATAAAACCATTGCAACAACTTAATATATTTTAAAAATAGTGATGTATGATCCATAATGATGCTTTGTGGTTTCATGCCTCACTGAATCGTGGCGGCTTTTGCAAAGCACATGCATTATAATGAGCTGCTATGTGAAATGACTAATGTTGTGAATACACATCGCATTTAATTGATGTAGCAACATGCCTGAAATAAATGTTCCTTGTAGTGTCAAGTATAAACCTCTCTAGATTTTTCAGTGTGCACTGCCCCCATCCAAGTGCATCTAAGTGGCAAAGAGGAATCTGGAAGGAATCTAAAAACTGCAAGTACTGCCAAAGAGAGGGCTGTGAGCATCCAGTTCTTCCCATTGCTTCCTCCTGGGCCTCGTGGGCTGTTTCTATTGCAGTAAATCATCTCTGTGGAGAAACACAGATCATATTCTTTTCTCACTGCCGAAGCCTGCCCTTCCTCCTGCACCGTCTCAGTTGATGTTGGCATATGCATGTAGCTAGTTTATTGAGCAGGCTCAGCTCAGCGGGGAACAAACATGAAATGCTTTTATTTTTTTACCAGTCCTTGCTCCCCTATTGTGTGATGTCAAATTCCTCTCTCCTGTTGGATAGCAAATCCCTTCACAGCATCCCAGGCAGATCCCATGACTTTCAAGTCATTTCCCATTATTCAAATTCCATCCAATTGAAAACTCCAATTTTGTGTCTTTTATAAAACTTTCTAACAGCATGGGGACAGGCTTTGGGGCCCCTTGATCCAGGAGAAGGGGCTGTGGCTTGCTTATCTCCTCCTCCTAGTTGAGAGTAGGGTTGTGGACAGGACTTTGGACACCTGCTTTCTCCTATTTTCCTTTGTGGTTAAGGTGAGAAGAAAAAAATAAGAGTAGTTGTCTTTTACATGATTGGTGCTATTGTAATTTTTATGGATTGCTCCTCCTACCCAGGTGATTCTCGGCTAGTTTCCTAGCTGAGTCTCTTAAAGGGGACATGCAAAAGTTGGTTAGAGGGCTTCTGGGGACTAGGCTTCCCTTCTGTAGTGTCTCCTGCACCTGATTCTGTAGACATGCGCTACAGGCCTCTTGCTGTGTGAGGTACCTAACTTGACCAGATGTCCTCCTCCATAATCACCTGGTGAGATGATTCCAGTCCAGCTCTCTTAACCATGGAAATCAAATACAGGAAGTACAAGGTATAGTACTTAAAATCACCTTTTCCTGACTTTTTTCTTTTTATCAATTAGCTTTCTCTTGGCTTAGATAGACACAGGAACGATGAAGAATTCTCTGTATAAATGGGAATCAGTGAGCTGCTAGAACCCCAATTATCTATTCAGGTTTCCCTTAGATACTTATTTAGCATGTTGAACAGAAGGTAGGCTTTATTTCCCATTAGGTCAAGAATTTAAAAGAAGAATGATGTATGGCCTCTTTGCTGTCTGCTTTTGCATTTTTATTTTTCATAGATAGGAAAGAGAAGACAGGAAGCTGAAGTGACATTGAGTTCACTTTAGCTGCCTTAGAATACTGTGAAGATGAGGAGCCCCTACTGTTTGCAGTTCTGTTTAGGATATGGGATACTAGTAGTATTCATTTGTTATTTGCATTAAATATTGATCATCAATTTAGAAAAAAAGGTTCTATTTTAAATCCTGTTGTTGCTTTAGAAAGAGATATTAGGAAAAGTAGAGTGGAATAGTAGGGTTATATCTGCTGAAATTTCCCAACCTCACTCTCCCAGACCCCCTTGCCTTCACTTGATTTTGTTACACAGATCAGCAGAGAAAGACTGAGGTTGGAAGCAGGCAGCTTAAATTCTGGTCTGATCACCATCTGAGCTCTGCAGCTCACGGTGACTTCACCCCTCCTTGCCTCAGATAATCCATCTTAGGGAATGCAGATGAACCTACCTGCCCTGACTTATCTTTGAAGGATGTTGGAAGACAAATGAGATAATATCTGAAAACCCTTTGGAAGAAATGTGATGTATAAATCTAGGGCGACATTATATATGAGACACCACCTTAATCATTCTTCCACCTGCTACAAGAGGAGATGTCTGTGTGCTGTTCTAAATGCATTAGAAGGATCACTGGACTCAATGAGTTTTGAAATCTTGGTTCTGCTTTACTTTCTGCATGAACTGACTTTTTTCTTTAGGCAAGCAACGTCATCCCTTTACATATATGTGTATGTGTATGTTTCTTTTTCATTTATGCTGATTGCATGGCTCCATTGGAGAAAGCAGTCCTCAAATTTGTTTTTTTAAACTGATGTATATAAATAAATAGTCAATTCAGTGCCGGGCATGGTAGTGCACACCTGTAATCCCAGTGGCTCAGGAGGCTGAGGCAGGAGGATCTCAAGTTCAACTCGTTGTAATTCATTTTATAATAATTTGAAAATTTGTCATTCCTTTATGTGTGCGTGTGCATGTATGTGATCAGACTTTCACAAGTAACTAAAACTTGAGTCTCCCAACTTTTTCTGTATCTTCCCTCTGGTCATGGCACTCTGGCTAAATGGGAATAAAAGGCACTTAAAGATAAAAGAACTACAATGAGATCACAGATGTGCAGAGATAGATTACATTACCCCTCAGTGTTCTATAAGCTGTACTTTCTTCAGCTCTCTTGTCTTACCTCTGTTGAACAGCTAATTTTCTGTGTTCTTACCTTCATAACAGATTCTTTTCCTTCCTATCTTGATTGATTCCCCATTTGGGATGGTGGAATTTTTAATGGAGTTAACATCCCCAGCTCCTGAAGATTTTGATAGAACTTGCACAGGACCCAACATTGGTTTCCTCTCTCTTCCTCCCTCGCACAACCGTATTAAATGACAGTTCCTCCTATTCATTAGGCCCTACTGGGTCATCCTCATGATGGCCAAGGTAAGGAATTAAAGGAAGTGAAAATATAGGAATGATATATTTGTGTACATTTTTTTTCCCTTGGTACTGAGGACTGAACCCAGGGGTGCTTAACCACTGGGCCATGTCTCTAACCCTAAAAAGCCCTAATTGTCTGTTTGTTTGATTGTTTGTTTTTTATTTTGAGAAAGAGTCTCACTAAGCTTTTTAGGACCTCGCTAAATTGCTGAGGCTGGCCTCAAACAGGTGATCCTTCTGTCTCAGCCTCCTGAGTGTCTGGGATTACAGTCATGTACCACCACATCTGGCAGCATGTTTGGTTTTTGATAAGTTGTTCCCTCTCATCCACACACAGCCTGAACTTCCTGAAAATGCCTTTTGAGTTTCCTCTCAGAGCAGCTTTTTCCCCACCTCCTCATCCCCCCTCCCATCTCCATTGGGATAATAGTGAACCTTACTGTCAGCTACACAGCAATTCTCTCACCGCTTCTTACCAACACTTATCAGTTGGCCTTTCTCTCTTCTTTGAACTCTTATCAACTATGTATCAGGCTTATAATACCTGCCATCCATTATGATCATATCCATATGGTTTTTGTAGTAGTCAGTGTCACTTTTTGTTACTTGTTTGTTCCTTGCAGATTGAACCCAGAGGCCCTCTACCACTGAGCTACACCCTCAGCCCTTTTCATTTTTTTTAGAGACATTGTCTCACCAACTTGCCCAGGCTGGCTTGGAACTTGCCATCCACTGCCTCAACCTCCATGGCTAGGATTACAGGTGTAAGCCACCATGCCCAGCTGGTAGTCTGTGTCATTCTTAAGGGTACAGGTCTTGTAGTATTAACCATTACATCTCCTCACCAAGCTGCTGCTTTAAACAAAATAAATGTGTGACTAATGTTTGTTGACATCATGGACTTATTATATAAGTTATAGTGTTTCACAGCTAATAATAGGATAAATTATTTTATTCTGTTGCTCGCAAATATTTTTCTGGCACCACTACTGTGAGAGGTGACAATATCCACTTGTAAATGAAGCACAAACGAGCATTTCACAACTTGCAGAGGAGCTGGGGGTAGAAATAGACCAATAAATACATTAAATATTTTCAAATGCAATCAGTGCCATGAAGAAATAGGATTTCACGACGCAAGTAACAGCAGGGAATTCGATTTTCCATGGGATGCTTAGAGACTATCTCTGTGAGCAGTGACACACACTTGGAAACTTGAAGGAAGCCCCTCCTCCTATGCAGCCATGTATACATACCTGACTGTAAACTGTTAGCCAGTCCTAACTATAAGGAGAACTGGGAGAACTGTCAGTCCTGGCCAAACCAAGATCATAGCAGGAAGGAAGAGGTTGACCTAGGGAGGGCAAATGGCTGTGCCTGTCCCACTTACTAAAACTAGTTCACATCCTTGTTAGAGATCAGGCGAGGGATTGTAGGTTGTGCCAACTCCTGCAGGGTTTTGAAGATATTTTAATTTCATTTTCTCTGATTTAGGAAACCACTGAATGACTTTAAGTAGGGAAAAGACATAATTCATTTGTACTTTTAGATGATCACACTAGTCACTTTGTAGAATATAGACTCACCAGGGAAACTGGAGAAGAGGCAGATAGATACCAGGAATGTATCAGGGTATTGACAGTGGAATGGAAAGAAGTGGCTTTATGCAGTCTTAAGAGACAGTGGACTTAGGGGACAATGAGAAAGTTGCTGAGGTCAAGATTAAACATCAAGGATGGCACCAGAGAGCGAAAAAAAAATAGCACATGCATACAGACTGTAAAAGTAATAAGTATGTAGATGTATGTATAGTGTAAATGTGTATCCTTGGTGAAACCCAGCTCCTATAAGCAAAAGTTAATGCAGATTTTTAATCATTTGGTAGACTTTTAAAACTATTTTCATGAAGACCAGAATATATTTTTTTCCACCATATATTTTACAAGACAATTACTTTTGGGGGATTGACGTAATTAAAAGGCTTTTCCTCATTGTAGTCATGATAATCATCATCTTCAACTGTCATCTAAAATTATGTTTTCCTTTCCTGCAGTATGTAGATCTCTGACCTGGATCCTGTGGGATTTGCAGAATTAACATAGACATTATCCTTTCCCTGAAATGACCTAAATTCTTCACAGCCTCGAGAGAGATTTTAGCATTAATTATTTTCAGTGTACCACAACTACACTTGGCTTTGCCATATGAAGGAGTCCAAGGAATAAAAATGTCTGCAATGTATTTTCAGAATAGTTTTCAGTGAGCTTTCCAGGTCTCCAATCTGTTTGCCTCATTGTGATGACTTTGAAACACCTTGACTCTGGGACATTTTCTATCCAGCACAAAAGACCAGATGGTTTAGATGACCAGCTGCTTCTCGGGGACAAGACAAAGTACTAAACAGTATTAAAAACCATAAGTGAGCAAGTTTTAGAACTTGACCCTGCTACATTAAAACCCTCTAGACATTAGACCTGAAATTGTTCATCATATTGCTGGTTACATGTGTTTTGTTTACATTAACAGAAGGGTCAGAATTCACATAGATGATGTCAGAATCCTGGCTTCATGGTCTATATTGTGATCCACTTTATGATTAAAATTGCCTCAAATAACATTTGTTTTAGTATTTCTTTAAAAGCCCCTCTTATTCATGACATTTAACTTAAAAGGAACCATATTATAACATTCTAGTATAATTTTTAAAGATTTGAGGTTCTTTCTACAATCAGTACTATGTAATAATAGTTATCACAAGTTCCATTTTTTTTTAAAGTGGGCATAAGAGCTAAACCTAGAGAAAATGAGATTAAAGTTCAGCATGACCAAAAATCTTTGACATGAAAACAAATTTCCTGCCTAACAGGGTTATTTTAACTCAACAAGTTATCAAAGTGAGTTATAGGATATCAAAACCTAGATGTCCCTGAAAAAATTGAATCCAAATAGCACAAAGCTTAAACCAAAGTAGACACTATGGTTGTATTATATTATAATTAATATCCCTCAACATTATTTATCAATAATAGTGCCCAAACTGGAGAGAAAACACATTTTATATATATTTTTTAAATATACAGTTGTTTTTTTTGAGAAAGGTTTAGGAATTTTGTTTGTTTTTCCTTTACTACAGTGAAAATAAAGAAATAGGGGTTTGAGTGGGTGAAAATGGGAAGAATTCCAGAAAATAAATTAAAAAACACTCAAGGAGACAACTGGGAAGTATAAATTTGTATTAGGAATAAACTAACCTTTTACTGAGCACTTAGATTCTAAGCATTTATATTCATTTTCTATTTATCCTTCATGACATTGTGAGGTTTAGGTACTATTTATTGTAACAGTTTTTCCAAAAGAGGGAACTGAGGCATGGTTCTGTTCAGTGTATTGCTCAGGATCACACAGCAGCTGTTTGAGGAGCCAGGAGTTCTCAGGCAGTCTGGCTCCAGAGACTGTTTTTCACCAGTGTTCTTTACAGCCACTTAAAGTAAGGCAAGAGACACTTCTGTGGCTAGAATCTCAAAGGCTATTTCCAAGAGTGCGTGTGTAGTGACATGGCAATCCAAGCTCATAGTCATCCTACCAAGCCCTTCACAAGGGCAGGCTTCTTTTCTGGTGGTTTCTGAACTCATCTTTCCAATTCCAGCCAGACTGACCAATACAGTAAGAAGGTCAGAGTGGCCACTCAGACATGGATGTTATCTGCAAAGGCAAGATGACTTGCTTGAATTGATCGCTACAACAAATGAGGGCTTTTGAGTAGCTGTAAAGCAGCTCTCTCCATACTGTTCATTTGAGACAGGGAAATTTTGCTTTTAGATATATACCTGAGGCATTTTTAAGTGTACAGGTTCCCAGCCTGGCCATTACAGAGTTTGGAAAATGAGGATATGCATTTGTAACAAGTGCTGCAGGTACTTCTCAGAGTCAGGGGAATTTAGTAGGTAACTAACTACATGATTCTTAGCTTTAGCTCTGTGTTGGAATCACCTGGGAAGTCTTTAAAAAGTACTGATGTCTTGATCCTTATTGCCAGATATTTAATCTGCCACAGCTTGGGTATAGCAGATTTTTAAAAGTTCTCCAGAAGATTCTAATTGCAGCCAAATTTGAGAATCCCTGCTCTAGTAAGATCCATTGGGTCAATATTTCTGACACATTGACATGCTGGAAATTGGGAAAAAATTTTCAATCTATTGAGTTTTGATTCATCATAGTCTTTGGAGTGTTTAGGTGTGGTTGGTGAGGCAGAAGTAACTGCTCCCCTTCTACAATCTGTAAGTAACTGCTTTACTGCACCCTGTAAGTATTATTTTTTAGGTCTGCCATGATGTAAAATCAAAATGGCATGCAGAGATCTAGGATGGAGCATCTGAATTTTCAGAAAATTCCCTAGATAATTGTAATGTTCAGACAGTGTTGCCACTAGTCTCCCAGAATTCCCCTGCAGCATTTTCTTTGTGTTAGTATAAAATTGCAGGAACTCTAAATGCCCATTAAGAGAGAATGGATAAACAAACTGGATGTTCATACTATAAGAGGAGTAAATAGGAATTAACTCCCAACATACATTGTAAAAAGCAAAAATATTTTAAAAAATAAACTTACAGATGCATACATGTTTATTAAAGATGTAAAATGTGCACGGTGATTATCAAAACTAAATTCAAAGCAGTGTTTAGTTATGTAATGATAGGAAGAGAAATGAGATCAAGAAAGGACACACAAAAGCTCACCATGTTTCTGTGTATATACATCTTCCTTTTGAAAGTAGAATTGATACAAATATGGCAAAAAGTTTTGATCAGATTAATGGTTGGTATAGGGATATTTGTTATATTATGCCTTTTTCTCTGTAGTTGTTTGGAAATAATTACAGATTAGTTAAGAGGTCATGGGTTTACTGTAGACAAAATAACAAGGTTTACTATAGACAATGCTAATGTCAGAAAGAACTGCAAAGAATTATTGTCAATATTATATCATAATTATTATATAATATTTATTATTATTATATATAATAATATATTTAATACCCATATTGTTTCATCAATATGAGGGTTTTCTAGAGGAAGGGGAGGCTCCCCCCTATATATAGGTCACATATTTTTGAGGTTTGTTTGAGGAGGGGGAGGTTTGAGTGGCCCACAAGAGTAGGAAGATTTGCTATGTGGATATAGGGAAAACCAGGCATATTTTTCTTCACTATACCCATGCTGAACAGTTCTGTGATCAGATGTGTGGGTTTTCCATGCCAACCAATGCTCTAATTCTCTGTGGACACCAAGTGAATGTCCTGTAATTTCATTCTGACACTAACAAGTGCAAAGTCAGCATAGACTGAAGTCAGCAAAGTCAGCAGGTTAAGGGCACCGTCCCACAAGACTGTCCCCAGCGGCAGATGCCATTCACAACACATCTGAGTTGTGACCGGGTCTGCAGGTTACTCACAACTTCTCTCCAACCTGGCTATAAACCAGAGGCTCCCCAACCTCTTCCTTTTTTCTTTTTTGTTTTTCCTCCAACCTTCTTCTTAGGTTGGATAATTTGCTAGAGTAGCTCACAGAATCCAGGAAAGCAGTTTACTTACTACTGATTTACCACAAAATATATTTTAAAGTACACAGATGAACTGTCAGATGAAGAGGTGTATAGCATGAGATCTGGAAGGGTTTCTGTCCCCTTGGAGGTGAAGTGCCCCCCCTCCTGACATGCGCATGTGTTCACCAACCCAGACATGCTCAGGACCTGTAGTTCAGAGATTTCTAGGAGACTTTGATCCAGCAGGGAAGATCAGTTATTAATTCAATCTCCAGCCCTTCTCCCCATCCCAGAGGACTGGGGTTAGGGTAGCTAAAAGGTCCAATGTGCTAATTATAGCTTGGTCTTTCTGGTGACCAGCCCCCATCTAGGAATTCACCAAGAGTTGCCTCATTGGAAGAATAGGGATTCCTGTCTCCCAGGTAGTTCCAACAGATTAGCTCTGTATTAGGAACTTGTCCAAGACAAATATCAGAACAGAAGATGCCCACAGAGCCCCTGTGGCTCAGGAAATTAGAAGAGTTATAGGGTTCTTTGCCATGTGGGGAACTCTGCCTCCTCCACAATCCTCCTCAGTGCCACAGTTTCAGCTCTTGGCTTTCTGGTTAACCAGGATCCAGAGACCTTCCACCCATTATCCTTGTAGGACTTTCCCTCTGAATCTGGCTTCAGTCTCTCAGCTGGAACGTTGGATGAGAGTTTTTCCTATCATGTCCTTAGAAGAAGCCTAGATTGTCTGCCTCGTTCTCCTGATCCCTCTTGGTTTCCAGCTTGGATAATTTCCACTGTGCAGTTACGTTCATCTTCTCAGGGTACCGAGCATAGCTAGAGAAATTTGCAAAATCAGACTAACTAGATTCTCCAGCAAAATGTGCGTCTCTTCTTAGTGGCTCCCTCAGCACAGCTTTTGAATCTTTCTCATGCCTGTTACTGCCCTTTTGTGTCTATGCTGGAGATGTCCCCAGCTCACTGAGTGTCCTAGCAAAGCCCACCATCGTTGTCTAGATAACTGGAAATATTGACACTATATTTTCCTCACATTCTCATCATCTCTATCAAACGTCTACATGAGATTTGTATTTGTTTAGTTTGTCTCCTGTCTGGGAAAGGAAGGCCACACGTTGCCTTAGATTGCAAACTGTCCCACAGTGCTGTGGATCTTTCTTCTTTATGGTTCTGACCTTTTAATATTCTCACATAGTTTACTGTAGTAGAAACCCAGCTTCTCTTCCTGACCACTCATTTCCATTCATTGTGGCCAGAATAAGCTTCCAAAAAATCCTACTCTGGTTATTTTATTGCACTACTCAAAAACTTTCAGTAGCTCCCCATGACTTTCCAAAATAAGATAAATCCTTTCTCATCTGACTCCAATCTACACTTATAGTTTTATTTCCCACTAATTTTCTCTCTTTAGACTTTTTTTAAAATTTTAAACATTCACTGTTCACTATTCTCCCTTTTATCTAGAAATGCTGTCCTCCCTTTCTCTGGCACAAATTTTATCACACATTTAAAATTACAGTATGATACCACCACCTTTGTACATTTTCTAGATTCCCTAGTATAAATATTTTTTTTTCCTTTAAACTCAATTCTAATTTGTACCTTCTCTTAAGCATTTTCTCATTTTATACATTGTACACTAATTGTTAGAACTGGCCTATTTTTTTTTTTTTTTGGTCCTGGTTACTAATCTAAAAATTTCTAGAGGGAAAAATCTATTATTGTCATTTTTTTGTAGCCTAGTTTGCATCTATTTGAGTGTGTGGCATTAAAAAAATGGATGCATCTTATTGAATCACATTGTCTCTTTTTCTTGAGGTTAAGAAAGTACCCAGTAGGGAGAGAATTGATCAAGGCTCTCCTTATGTAAAAAAGGATTCCTCTCCATTAAATTAATTGGCCTATCTGAAGATCAAAGCTTTGACTTCATAAGCTCCATGCCCTGATAAGCTGAATTACTTTACAAAATTTGTGTGATTAGACACCCGCTGCCTTGGATACTGTAGTCTTGCCAAAATCCTGTAACTTTTGGAATCTCTTTGCGTTGTTATATAAAGATCCTCTGTGCAAAAGTAATTGCTTTCCTCAGTACAGAAAGCAATGAATTTTTATTGTTACATATGCGCTTAATAAATAAACTCATCAAATGTAGTTTAGTTTCTGTGAAACATTTCTGTCCCTACATCTGTCCTCATTGTTGTTAGATTGTGGTTTTATCGAGTGCCAGTTGTGATGTAGACCTTGTAAGAAAGTGTAGCATTGGCATGGTTTCTATTTGTTAATAATTTTTTTTAAAAATATTTATTTATTTTTTTAGTTGTAGGTGGACAGAATATCTTTATTTTATTTTTATGTGGTGCTGAGGATCGAACCCAGTGCCTCACGCGTGCTAGGCGAGCACGCTACCACTGCGCCACAATCCCAGCCCCTCTATTTGTTAATAATTTAAAATAATTACCTGGAGTAACGACTAAATGACCTCTAGTATCTCTTTGGTCCCTAATACATAGTCTATTGAAAAAGGGGGAGGAGTGCAAATCTGCTTCTCGTTCAGCCTCCTGACTTCTCTCTATTCTGTATGTGCTAGATCAGATAGGATCACAAATCCTTTGCAGCGTCTATAAAGAGGTGGAGTCCGTTCTCCCACCACTTGATTCTGGTCTGTCCTCATGATGTACTCTGTTTGATAGGGAGAATGCACCAGAAGTGATAGGTGGTGGGTCTGTACTTCTAATTTAAGAGAGCTTACAGGTTACATTTGCCCTCTTGGAAAATTTCCAGCATTGTAAAAGCCCAGATGATAGATGGCAGGGAGAGGGTCCCAGATGTCATGACCATACCAGTGGTCCTAGCTGAGGCCCCAGGCTGGAGAGCGAGGCCATCTTAGGCATCTAGCCCACTCAAGCCACTAGCTGATTTAGCCTCATGAGTGAGTCCAGATAAGACAAATAGAACTGCTCAGTCAACTTACAGAACCAAGAGAAATAATAAATCATCACTAGGCCCCTAAGAATCAGATTGATTTGTTATGTTGAAAAGTATAACTAATGCATTGGCCATATGTCATGTATATTTTAATGGGATTCTCTGAACTGCAAAGTATGCAAAAGTATAATTTTCCACTTCCTTTCTCCACTATGGTAAGATACATAATAGTGTCTAAGCTAAACCCCAAATAAAGATCATCACAATGAAGGACTGGAGTTCTCTAAATTTGTTTTCTAATTTATTAAGAAGGTTTTGGATCAATTGCAGTTTAAGATCTTTCTTTATTCTACCTTCCATAATAATTATCACATTTTTCTGTTTGATTTCTCTGGGAGAATTGGAATTCCTGATTCTAATTTTCTTCTTTGTCCTTTACCTGAACTTCTCTGGCCAGTTTATTTTTAAACTGAGTACTGAAAATACACAAAATATACAAAATGGAAATGGATGGGAGCTGCAAGTGTGTAGGGGAGGGACAAGAATCTTCCTCTGCTTTTCCTGTGAAAATCCTGTGCCTCCTACACAAACATGGGCTGTGCGCATCCAAACCCATGTCTGAATTGCCACATACTTATGGAAAGAAGTGCTGCTGTCACACAGTCAAGAGGATGATTTATACAAGGTGTCTGTGCACCCACTGAATTTGTAGGTGTAAAAGTCCATGTGCACATTTGCTGAGCCCATGTCCCAAGGCTCTAGGAAAGCTTGTCGCACATGTTACACAATATGCTAGATTAAATCTAGGCAGATGTGACATTGCTGTTGAGATTGTCTATTCAGATGGTCTCTGCCTGTTGTGTTTCGGGTTTCTGCAGCTGACTGATCACATGCGTTGACTTGAATTCTTATATGCTTGCTGGGTGTTTTAGGTTTTTCTCTGTGACCTTGAGTGGATTGATGTCAATTAAATCAATGGTGGAGAAATGGTGTAGACTGCCAAGAGTTATTAAACAAAATTTCACTTAGTGTTGGAGACATTATTTAAAAAGAAAAAAAAGAAAAGAAAAAATACATAGAGTTTGGAAAAAATACATAGGCACATTCAAAACTGTTTAGTGAGGAAAGTGAGATTTGCAGAGCAAGGAGAGATGTTCAAAGTCACAATGCTAGGTTATGGTATTATGTACAATTTTAATAGACTATGTATTATTCTTGCATTTTATTAGAAACAGAGAAAGATCTTTAGTGCGTCAATATTGTGGCCAGGGAACCAGGCTTGACAAATATTCCTGTGTGCAATATTTACCCTCAAGGGCATGGACATAACTGGCTGAGCAAAGGCAGTACTTAGATGATCCTGGGTGCATTTGCATATGCATATGTGTTTCTATATATCTATCTGTGTGTATATCTAGAGAGAGAGAGGGAGTGCCAATTTGCCAGTTTGCCAGGGCAGTGATTTAGTCTGGTGCCACATGGAGGAAAATGGAGAGCTTAAGAAGTAGTTGCACACTGACCTCTTGAAGCTTCTGAAAGCTCCAGTTCTACAAAACATAGTCCATTCTATGTCCTGGAATCTGACAAATCTGATTATTCCCTCACAGGAGGATGGAGTTTTGTCTTTTCCTTTCTCAGCCTTTAGAAAAATTAAGGGGAAGAACCTGGAGTTCCCCCTAGAGGCTAATATATATACTTGCAACTTTAAAAACATTGCAATTGAATAATCAGTGTTTTTGTAACAATTTTCTGGTGAATATTTTAAATGATCTCTAGAACCTTCACAAATTTTAATAGGCTGAAAGTAGGATTATTTACAGATGTACTTCATTCATAAAAAGTTTTATGATAGAAACCTTTAAAAATAAGCATTTTGTGATTTTGACATTTTAATATGTGCTCATTGGCAACACTTTGGCTTCTGTGATATAATGCACAGATAATCTCCAGAGAAAAGAGTCAGGGGTTCAGTTATCTGGGTAGTGAACTGGGAGCACACCACCCTAATTTCTAAGGGGCTGTGTTCCTAACTGAGTAAGCTCCTTGTCACCAGCTGGAGCTTCCATATGTAACTTGGCACAAGATGTTCAAGGACTTTACTTCTTGTGTAGCAGACTGCACTCATCAATAAGAAGAGGCATCTTAGATGTTACCATTCACCATTAGTTTACCAATAACGAATTCTGACAATATTGGAATTATAAAAATGAAAGGTTGCACCTTCATAGCTATTTAATTAACAGAAAGAAACTAGGGACGTGGAAATGTAGATTCTGTTTTTCATTTCTTGCTTGACACTCTGTTAGTGATGAACCACCAAGCACCACAAGCGAGCTGAAGTCTGATCCTATTAAGGTAGCAGGTGGATTTCTCCAATTCTTGGTGTGACATATAGACATATAGGAGTATTTTATTATTATTATATGTAATGAAACTTAAAATTAAAAATTTTATTTTCATATCCTGTAGAATATATACTTTAATAGATTTGTATATCATAGTGTAGCATAAATACTACAAATATAATTGTAATTTTAATCTGGGTTTCCTATGTTTCAGTTCTGACAATGAAAAAAGAAGAATAAAAAATTGGCCTATTGTTTTTATATCCAGTTTTTTACTTTCTTTTGTTGTCTTCATGTTGATGGTTGTAGAAGTAGGAGATTTGAGAAATATTTTTGTGCTTTATTCTACTTGATTAGTCTTTGCTGCCCGGCTTTCCAGTTGCATTGTGAAGGAGGAATTCCTATAATTTACAGGAACACAAAGCAGTCTTGAGATACATATCTACAGAAATGCAAGAGGGAAAGGCACACTGTTTGACCAACCAGAGTAAGGAAGCCCATGTCTAGAAAATTTTATTTTTATTTTAAATGGCAGCTTCCATGATCTGTGATCATATGTATAAACTATCTAGCAGAAAGAAAATATAAATGGAAGCTAGCTACCTTTTATTTAGTATTTTGTTTTTCCAATTTTAAGACTATAGAAATAATGATCTTGTAAATATTATTTTGGCCTTCTTCAGTGTGGTCACATTTAATGGATTATGACTCTTTATTAGACAATAGGAATAAGAATACATCTTAATTCCATCTCTTGAAACTATTAGAAATGACTGACACTGCAGAGTCTTGACGTGGAAGTTAACCTGGGACTTTGTACAAATGATGTGGCTTTAAATAGCCATGTTCCTGTGGCCACTTGATCAAAGAATTTTGATGGAACATGTAGAGTAGCTATGAGAAGTACCTTACTCACTTTACATCTGAAACAATTTCTGTGGAAATGGTGTTGGAATTGGAGTTTGAATACTGGGTTCAAGTACCACGTTTTCCTCTTAACAATCAAGTGGAACATCACTTAACTCTTTGTGAAGAGAGGACAACAATGCTTGTTCTCCTGCCCCAGTGGGGCTATTGAATTCATTAGGGTGCAGTCAGGAGACAGAACCCACACTTATCACTCAAACATAGTTATTTAACCAAAGTAATCGTTAAGTAGGCATAACATTGCTGTTATTGGGGAAACTGAAAGGGTCAAAAGAGAATTCCAGATAATCACAAAGGTGGACACTGTGGGAGATGACTGCGGCCCCGGAGCTGGAGAAATAAAGGGAAGAGTTTGGAGCTGAAATATATTCCCTGCTGATGAGCCCCAGACAATAGCTCCAGGCACAGGCCTGAGATCCACTCTGTAGAGGAAACAGGGCAGGCTGACTCTGGTATTTCTGAAAGGTGCACACAGGTCTGCACATGTTAGAATATTGCAGATGTTAGAATATTGTATGTCTATAAAGTACTTTGCAATGTGACATATGGGGGAAAGTATAAGTTTATAGTATAAAAGCAGAATTTTGTAATCATTAACATTTTGCTCTTTTAAATCTTGAAAAAGAATAGTGGCTTAGATATTTTTAAATGTCTTCTGTGTTTCCAAGTATCTCCGCCAAAGCAAGGTAGTTAATCGATATTTATACTACACAAGGCCTTCTCATAGTAGATGCTCAATGGCTTATGTATAATATGCTCATTCGCTATATTAAAGTAAGGATTAGAACATTAATGAAGAATTAAGTAAGCCTAGTGTAAGGGGAAGTGTGCTGAGAATTTGAATTACATTGGTATTGGTGATGTGGAAGGCAAAGTGATTTAGGGTTTAGTTTCTTGTTTGTTTTGCTAAAGAAAATACTTGGAAGGAAAGTCACCAAGAAGAAAGATGTTGACTGTTCCCCATTATGTACTCTGATTTATCTTGGAATTATCCACTAGAAATGGCAATTGAAACATGGACACCAATTATTGAGCGGGGAATGTGACAATTCTTTACTCTTGCCTACACAAAGCAAGGGCATGGGGAACTTGCAGACCCTGTACCTGAATGCTCAGAGAAAGGCAGACAGAGCAGTGTTTGTTTTTCACAGTGGAAAGCAATAGCCACCCTAAGTTCTTCAGCCTCATAACTCATGGCAATACCAGTACTCCTTCTATACCTAGGCTATCTAAGAGCACAGAGGGAGCTTTCATTGTGATAAGCCCTACAACGTGATTGTTTTTTGAGTAAATTAAATAATAATAAAATGATTAATAAAAATATTAGTTATCTAATGAAATAATGGTATTAATAATTAATAGATTTATTATAATTATTTGGTACTAGGGATTGAACTCCAGAGGCACTTTACTACTAAGCTATCTTCCCAGCCCCTTTTTATTTTTTATTTTGAGACATGGCCTGGCTAAGTTTCCCAGGCTGACTTTGAATTTGTGATCCTCCTGCCTCTGCCTCCCCAGTTGCTGGGATTATAGGTGTGTTTTTTAAAAACCCTTTACCTTTGTCCTGCATTGAAGGGAACAAATACTTAGTGGTCAGATGGTGGTAATAATGATGGGTTTTTCTTTTAAAACATTTTTGACATTTTGATTTCAGAAAAATCTGAACTTATTTAAGCATAAAATTTGTGTTTTGTCTATTTTTAAACTATAGCTGAAAAAATAAAGAAATAAAGCTTGGCATAGATCAATCATAAATCATTTGTTCAGCACATGTGAGGCCCTGGTTTCAATCCCCAACATAAAATTCAAGCGAAAAATTCAGTTAAAAGAAGTAATTTTTGATTCTTTATTCCTTGAGAGGCAGAAAGATACAGTTTTTATGAAGAACAATTCTTTCTGTTGTATTCATAGGGTGATTAATGAACATTTTTCCTTTTTTTCCCAACAAAATTTCCCCTTCAAATATGTTTTGTTAGTATGCATGGAATGTTTATGAAATACTTTATTTTCATGAATTATTGATGTTGAAATCATCCTATATTTCATATTTTCAGAGAAATAATCTTATGCCACTGCATGAAAATGGGAAGTATGATCCATGAGATTCTTGTGTGCAAATTACTTTCCAGTTTTAAACTATTTACTAAGACAGTAGTTTGATCTTCACTCTCTTAGAGGACGATTTAGTGCTCAGTTTCTATGAGGTAGTAGATCTTGATTCCTAAGAATCTAACTTACAAAGATTTCGTATAACAGACAATATAAAAATAGCATCTCTTTCACATTATCTTTCTTTGGTCCCCTCATTTGGAAGTGATGCACAAATCTCTCTTGTATATCAGTTCTTATTCTCTGGGGTAAAAAGGGGGGTCGGCTGAGTGTGTTATCAGTTTCCGTCTACATTAAGCTATCTTGCTGGCAACTGACTCAAGTTATTATATTTTAACTTGGGTTGTAAATAAATGGCTATAGCCATGACAGTCTTGGCTACTAGACAGGGTATGTAGAGATAGCTAATCAACAGCCAAATGTGGTGGAATTTGGAAGAGGAACAAGAAATCATTCTTTTCAAAGAGTGTAAAAACACTAGCAAACTCCCATCTGCTCTGTGCTCCTCCTCATTGATGCTGGCAAGGTTGAACTGTAAATACCGGCTTCCCGTGGTAGCACCCTCCAGCTCCCTGCCTGAGCAGCATGAAGTGCTCTTCAGTCACTCTGCCCTCTGGCAGGTCAGCTCTTGGGAGGAGGCACTCAGTGAAGTTGACTTCGGGGGATTCTTAGGACAGAGAAAGCTCTGCTGTGGTAACCACTGACGGTTGTAAGAGGAAAGGGCTCTTCCTTCAAACCGATCACATTTGGGACATTTTAGACAATCATCACCCTGAGTCAAGCCAGTTTTGTTTGCAGCCCTGAGGCATTATTACTCTAATATATCACCCAGCTCATATTTATTTAGAAAGAGGTTCTTTTATTTTCTTATAATCCAGATTTCTACTTGTAAATTATGGGGATCCATAAAATAGAAGAGAGACAAAGACCCTCCTACTTGCTGATTTCTAGCCTCTCCTTTAACATTCTCTGTCTGCAAGGAAGAATTGGGGGCAGGGTGGTTGGTGCTGGGGCTCAGAAATGAATCTGATTTGAATTCCCGATTGAGTGATTCATGATTCTTCCTCTACAGTAAAAATAATCCAAAAATACTGATGAAGAACACAGAGGTGTCTGAATGGTGAATGCCTTGGGTTCATTGAGATGGCAAATATTCCATTTCTTATCCTCTGCCAAGATCATCAATAGGGAAGCAGTTGGTTTAGGGGCTGATAGAAACAGACTGTCCGGTGATGTCTCAGCAGGGTTGGGGTAGGGATCCACAGTACCCTGCTTCAGATCTCAAGACTTTTTCCCAACCCATCCAACATCATAAACAACAGCTTCAAGGTGGAAAGATATTATTCCCAAGATGGAGCTCCTAGTTGACCTTTGATGTGATGTTCATGTTGGCAGACTAGGCTGAGATCCCTGCAGTCCCAGAATGGAACTGTACCTTTTGGTTTAGAATAACAGCAGAGTTGTGGATTTATCATGTTTGCATGCTATGTCAATGTTTGTAACAATTAGAGTTCTCTGTCTCTTCATCTGTTCCCCTGAGAGTGTCAGGAAATTATTGTGACTTAGAATGGGAATATTTAACTTCAGGGTGGGAGAACTGGGACCCTATTTCTTCTACTTTTTGAGGAGATTGTCTGCCAATTGTGAACCTCCTCTGCTATTTCAGGTGCACCTCAATCCAGAAGGAAATATTCACCCTATCCAATCTTTCCTCATCTTATAAAGGCTTCCATACTTTCAATATTCTATACTATGATTTCAGAGAGACTTTATGAGAAAAGTTCACATAGAAATTATTTTCTTCCATATTTTAATTCATGCATGGATTATTTTTTAATAATGTTTTGAAATTAATATTTTCCACTTTTATTTTTCCAAGTCAAAAAGTAAATGAAAATAATAGCATCTTCACTAATTGAACTGTAAGAATGAATTTACTTGTTTTTCTTCAACCTTCATTTTGTATGTCAGCCATCATGTTACTCAGTTTTCCACCACTGTGAGAAAATGCCTGAGATAATGAGCTGAAAAAGAGAGATGGTCTGTTTTGGCTCACAGTTTTAAAGATTTCAACTTATGGTTTGTTGGTCTTACTGCTTTTGGATCCACAGCAAGGCAGCACATCATGGTGGTATCATGTGGCAGAGCAAACAGGTTCACCTCTTGATAGCTGGAAACAAGAAGAAGAGACAGGCATCCCCCAATCTCCTTTGAAGGCATAATGGGGCTACCCATTATGCCCCACCTCTTAAAGGTTCTACCACCTTCCACTAACACAAGCCTCAGAAAGAAGCCTTCAACACATGGGCTTTGGGGGCACATTCCAGATTGAACTATAGCAGCTGTGATGTAATATTCCAAGTTCCTCGTAATGATAATGGTTTTTCCTATCTCCCAGAGCACTGGCCAAATTATAATCAGGAATTAGGAATGTAGGTAGCACTTTCCTCCGAAAAATGAATTCATAGTAGCCTTGACAGTTTCAGACTCTCCTTAGGTTATCACATTAAGTAACTGTTGAAAAAATTTGGTCCCAGTAGCTGAAACAATAGCAGATATGCAATAGATATTTGTTGAGTATCTATTAAAGTTGAAATTGAAGTGACATCACTTTTGTTTAATTCTCACTGGGTTAATTTGAAAAGAAAATTATTTGCACATGAATTTACAATAGTATGGCACTAAATGTGATGAAATCAGATGAAATCAAATATGACTCTATCTTTTTCTTTTCATATTAAAGATGTGGCTGGTAATCCAGGCATTCCATGATTGCACATTAGTTAGAGAAGTTGTTTTGATGTTCTTAGAGAGAGGACTGGGCTGTCTTTTCACAAAAGGAAATGGAAAATTAAAGCAAGTATAGAATGAAGTAAGGCTGTCATCTTATTAAAACCTGAATGAGTCATGAAATTGAACCTGGTCAATAAGGGGGTGGTCGGTTTCCAAGTTTTCTGTTCTATGTCATTTCACATGGGAAGGGCTTTATTTATGGAACTTGTTCTGCCTTTTGGAATGCTGAATTCAGCCACATGCAGTGGCAGATACCTGTAATTCTTGTAACTCAGGAAGCTGAGGTAGAGGGATCACAAGTCCAAGGACAGCCTCAGCAACTTAGACCCTGTCTTAAAACAAAACAAAACCCTCAGGAGGGTTGGAAATATGGCTTAGTGTGGTTGAGCACTACCATGCTTGAGGACCTGGGCTCAATCACCAATCCCCAGCACCACACACACACACACACACACACACACACACATACACACACACACACACACTGGATGTAGCTCAATGGTAAAGCACCCTTGGGTTCAATCTCCAGTAGTACATACACAAAAATTATCCTAATTCAACACTTTTAAGCTACTCAGTATTGCATCTTTATGATTTAAAAATGTTGATTATATTTTAAGACAAATATTTTAATTATGTAGATAGTATAAGTTTGAATTATTTGTCATTTATCTAATTTGGTCCATTTTGCTGAGTTACTTAGAGCTATAATTAACATTAAAAATTATTTTGTTTAAACAGCTCCCAAGATCTCTCTTTTAATTTTTTTAAACATTATTTATTCCTATCTATTCTTGGTTAATTTACATTTCTTGATTATCACTCTTCAGCCAAATAATGCCCCTTACCTCCTGTTTATTTTGATGCTAGTCTGGTTCACAAAAGAGACTTTTATCCTGTTCCACATCCTAAATATACTACCTTTACCAAGTGTCACTTCAGCTTCTGTTATTCCACTTTATTTCGTGTTTGAGAATATTTTACCCTTTAGATTCTTTCTCTGCTTTTTATTCCCAATAATCTCCTTAAATTATGGAGTGATAGAGGGTGAGAGTGAAAAAGGAGAGAAGAGGAAACAGAATGAAGTAGTGGCCAGGGGATCTTAGAGTTCTGGTGCTTGCATTTAATTAGGAAGCTCACAGAGCAGATCCTCTTGGAAGGGATGAGAATGTGTTGTTGACGTTTTAGTTCATAAATTCACAGGCTATAGAGACCAGGTCTGTTTATGGGCCCAGCTCAGCACCACCTAAAAAGACACCAGTGATTTCTTATAAATTAGGGCCACTTCTGCTGTGTGTCCCCTCCTACCGTGCCACGTCCTTGCTGTTGTAACTGCATATGTGTGACTTAATGACAAGGATGTACAACTGCACGTTCACACCAGCAAACTGAGGCGAGATGAAAAACACTTCAAACTGCCACAGTGGCCTCATAGGGAGAGGAGGAAGATCTAGACACTGGTCTCTCAAAGGTTCACTTATTAGGCTAATTATACACTAAAAGAGGGAAATATTAGTGATTGTAGGAAAAATGGGCAGTTTTCAGCCTGAAATTCATGAAAGCATAAGCCCTCTGTTTTCTTTGATTATTTTGGTTCTTTTTGTCACTGTTATAATAAGTCAAATGTAAATAACTACGGATCAATTGTTTTTTACTATTAAAGCCACCAGAATTTATTGCATGAGTTAAATGAATTGATTGTCTGCTTCTACTCGGATTTTATACTTACTAATTAATGTGATCATGATCCATATTTTAGTGTCTTAGTAAGTTTTGTATTGCTATAACAAAATACCTTAGGCTTGTGTACTTTCTAAAGAAAAGAGATTCATTTAGTTCAGTGCTCTGGAGGTCTAAGAGCATGGTGCCAGAGTCTTTTCAGCTTCTGATGAGGGCTTCATGGTGGGCAAGTTATGGTGAAAAACTCAAAAGGAGAAGTAGGTATTTGAGGAAGAGCATGTTTGCAAGAGACTTAGGGTGGTTCCTGGCTCACCTGGTGCACTGGATCACTCTCATAGTGATCACCCCAGTGAGTGCAAGAAGTCACTTCCTTAACAGAGGAAAGCATTAATCTCTCTTAAAGGGCCCCTATCCCTCTCAATACTGATACAATGGGGACCAGGCCTCAATGTGAGTTTTGGTGAGGACCAAGTATATAAAAGCCATAGTAGTTCCACCAAGTGTGAATTTGTCTCTCTTCCTGGTCTGTAGCTGTGCACATTGACTGACATAATTCCATGCCTTAATCCACACCTGAAACGTGAAAATTTTGTCACATCTGCATGCATCATATATACTTTTCTTTAACTATTTCATCACTGTCTTTTAAATACTTTATTTTTCAACAATATTATTCCCCAGGGCTTTTTTTTTTTTTAGTTTTAAATCAGGAAAAATCTGATAGTGAATATAGATTCTTCTCATGAAGAAATCAATTATTTTTCTAGATATCTGGCACCTTTTATGTGCCTTGTGTTAGAACTTAATTAGTTGCAAATGTACCTGCTACCATATGATGTATCTCGTCCACTAAACCATAATATTATGCCCTGTAATGCATAGATACCTCCACAAGGATCTTTTTATTATACGTTTCCCCAAATATGAGAGAATTAGGTACACTTCATTGTTATTAAATTGTGAATTTTAAGACTACAGAAATAAGCAGAACCAAGCAAAGTTAGCTTGGAATAATTTGAAGAAAGCTATGTGGCATTTCTATACAAATCAAATGAGATGACAGAAAAACAAGGGAACTGTGTTATTTTAATGCACGAACCTAGAGAAAATATTGTTTTGTTCTAACTGAATGACACAAAATGGCAAAAAAGTGGAAATCAGGAGTATTTGACACTTTTATATTTGAAAGAAAACCTATCAGCATTTTAAGTGGTGAGCCTTTATCACATTGTCACATAAAGTTATGTCCTTGTTCTTAGATGACTGATGTGTATAGATGGGAAAGGAGTTGACTTTCTGGCTGCGTCTAGTATCTTTCTATTTATGTAAAGTTTCCCTTGGTAAAAGCTATGTGATTGTGAGCTGTGATCATGCTGAGCTACTTGAGATAGGTATGATGGAAACAAAAGAACTTACCACATACACATTTCCCACTTTCTTCCTGTCCTCTGACTTAGTAATTCTTACAGTTTGTTCAAAGTGCCTTTTAAATGCTTTACATGAACATATATAAATAATATGAACTTGTATGTAATGCATGTATTACATAAAATATATAACATATGTCTCTATATCTTTAGAGCTTTTTCTTTAGCCTGCCCTGTTTCATAGCCTGGATCTGGCTGGAGCACCTTAGTGCTAATGAGTCTAAGGTCCTCTTCCTTATGCAAGGATTTCTGTGGTCATTCCTCTTTAAATGCGTGCTATTCATTATAAGAGAGAAGAACTATTTTAGACAGTATGGAATAAAACTAATTTATGGCCATTATTAAAAAGATAACCAAAGTACACTCAATACTAAAGCAGCTAAATCTGGACATCTGGAATGCACAGAAAATATCATTGTTAATAAATGTTATGGGATTTCAGCGTATTACTTAGCAAAAATGATACTCAATGAGCAATCAAGGGCCAGAAGTGGTAGTATTAATATTTATAGTAATTTTATGTTGAATTTGCATAGTGCCTCACTGTTTTCCAATGTGCTTTCACATAATATTGCTTCTGAGGCCCTCAAAAAAGAGAAGAATAAAGAGAAGGATCCCTGACTTTTATTAGAGACAAACAAGGAGCCAAAGAGATTTAACAGGTTTGACCAAATTTACAATTAGTTAGTGGCTTTGCTATCAATAATAGCTGACCATTGAATTTCATTAGCATTTGGTTGATGAGGTGGTAAATAAACCAGAAGATAGGCAAATAATAGACAGAAAAGGCCTGTGGGGTGGTTTTGAGCTCTTGGTCATATTCTTACAGATAAGCCAGCAATTCTAAATATGGAGTGCATATATTTAAAAAAATAGGCAAAACTCCAATTTCTCAGTTTAGTGAAAGGCCAATTTATATTAGTTTGATTTATTATAAACTTTCAGGTTTTTTCTTGCTTTCACAGGTATAGGGATTTATGTGAACTCAGAAGCAAAGACTGTTCTTATAATCCATTAGATAAATGTCCTGTGCTTGTCCATTCCTTCATCTCAAGAACATCAATATCTTTGTCACCATAAAATATGAAATACACCCTTTAGAATAGGTTGTAAAATCTACTTAGTTTTTGAGATCCCTAGGTAATTTTCCAGGCAGAATATCAATTTCAGTGGTTCCTCTTTGGGTTATTGTATTGGAAAAATCCTCTTGGCCCCAGAGAAATAAACTGAGACCACACAATTCTTTTGCATCAGCTGCTATGTTGTAATATTCAGATTTCTTCTAATTCCTGTGTTTGAACTGACAGAATATAAATGAAATCCTTCATCTCCTCACTGATGATTTTCCTAATGAACTTGAGGAATGGATGAAATTTACACTTTTAAGCTAATGATGTTGATTTGTGCTTGACACATTTAAAGTTCTCCTCATTCTTTGCATTTCTTTACTCGTGATAGGGTTTCTATCCACATTTTTTTATGATGGCATTCACTTATAAAAATGGTTTATAGAACCTTTGGAATGAGGCCACTAACTATCCTAGCTTTAAGCATCCGCATAAGTAATAATCCATTCGATGTTGGTACTTGCTTTTTATTGGTAATTAAAATGATCTGAAATCAAAATGAGAGTCATAAATAAAGCTCAGTTTCAGAGATTAAGGCAGTAAGCAAGATAGTTCAGACTGCTATTAAAGAACATGAATGCCTTTGCAGAAGAATTTCTCTGTACAAAATGTATGAAGTCTATTTTGAAAGTGTTATGTATTATGAAAATGTTTGTATTCTTATAAATATTTCTCTGTCATTTTCATTTAACGTCTTGTGCAAATGTGGAACAATACTTATATTCTGGGAGAAGAGGCAAATTGTGTTTCCATTATGGCTCAAGCTACTATAAGATTTTCTTAAAATAGATGCTCTCATTTTTAACATACATGGCTGCTGAGGGAAACTGAGGACTTAGAGGGTGGAAGATTGTGGATGAATGTTAAAAGGGCTGTCGTGGCCAAGGAGAGGGTATCCATCACCAATTCCTTCTATTTCTTGATTTTGGTTAGGATTGTGGCAAGCGTTTGCTGTAATAAAATTGTTTGTCATGTTCTTGGTTAATCAGCATTCTTTTTGATTCCATCTTCACTATTATTAACATTAGCTGAACTCAACTCTCCCTAAGGCGATTAGCTTATATTTACCCTTCTGCTATTTAATGTTCTGCTATAGTTGTAATGATAACGTCACCATCAATGTTTGAGACTTTTCCCAGAACTAGGTCCCATGTGCAAAGAAAACAGGATACCATCTAATGTTCACAACTACTGTGGGAGATTCAATCATTTCTTTTTTGCACGTAAAGGTTCTCAGGGGTCAAGAAATGTGTAATGAATCACCACAAACTTAGCAGCTTAACCACAACACGTATGTACTATCTTAGCTTCTGCAGAGGAATTGTCCTTAGCTGAGTACTCAGCCCAGAGTCTTACAAGACTAAAATCAAGATATTGGACTCTGTGTCCTCATCTGCAGACTCCATTAGGGATGAATTATATTTCCTGGTGTCTCCAGTTGTTGGCAGATTCAGTGCCTTTTGGGCTGTGTAACCGAGGACTATAGCTTTTTGCTAGTTTTGACTTGAGGTCATCTCAAGTTGTAGAATGTGCCTGCGATTTCTTGCATCTCCAAGAGGTGAGCATCTCTAAGTCCATAAAGAGAGTCTTTGGGTCCAGGCTACTAAAACAGAATCTTATGATATGCATTAGAATCCCATGGGGACAGCCCATCACCTTTGCCATGTTACATAACCATCACAAGACTAGCATCCTGTCTGCTCTGTCATATTCTAGATTAGAAGCAAATCACAGGTCCTGTCCTCACTCAAGGCAAGGAAATTAAACAGGACAAAAATGTGAGGGGGGGGCGGAGACAAGGTGGGGATCCTGAGAGATCCTAAGTTCTGTCTGCTGCATTAAGTAGTTAACCAAGATCATAGAGCTACTAAGATTCACAATTAAAGGTTACTGACTTAAATGCTCATGCATTAACCATTGTATTGTGTTTCCATTATGGCTCAAGCTACTATAAGATTTTCTTAAAATAGATACTCTCATCTTTAACATACATGGCTGCTGAGGGAAACTGAGGACTTAGAGGGTGGAAGATTGTGGATGAATTCCTCTTCCATAGAATACAAATAAATTAAATATAACTCTATAAGATTTTTGACTGTACAGCCTTTGAACAGATCATTTTAAAGTATAACTTAAGTGATACAATTTCTAGATGAGAACTTTCTTAATAGTAAATTACCCCTTAAAATGAAATATAAGTATATTGTATCACCTCTGTGTTAAAACCTAATGTTGAATTAGACACCAAATAGCATCAATATAAACTCACTTTATGAGTGACTTTCTATAAAATGTTGAGTGTTGTCAAAGATTGGAACATGGATTTTCCAGTCCAATAAGTATATTTATATTGTTCACTAGTAAGCACAGTGAAACCTGTGTCATATTTTTCTCTTAGAAAATGTAGCTTATGTTTTATCATCAGAATCTCTAGTTGAACGATGTCAAATGCATTGTGAACTGCACGTTAAGTTCCTGTAGAAGGATGCTGTGGCTATGCTGGGCTTAGAGGTCTTCAGATCACTTCCTGTGTGGTCATGTCACAGACTAGTAACAGAGGGGATGTGTGAAGCAGAGGTTCCTCCAGGCTGGCAGGCAGAAGAGGACCATCATGGTGTCTGTAAGAAGGGGACATCACTGCACGCAGGGTACACAGTGGCCAGCTCTCATCTCCATATTTGCCTGCTGCCTGCTGCAGTGGCTAGTAAGTTGGGGAGCAAGAAGTCCCCCCACTGGGCCTCCCTCACTTTATACACAGAAACTAGGTCACCAGTCTATAGGAAAACAGGGAGAGCCCCCTTGCTACCCTCTATGTACTTCCAATTAGGAATTTAATTCTCTCTCTCCATTTAATGAGCTTTTTGTGGTATTAAATATGTTGTAACTCAAGGGTCTGTACCTTTATAATGTATAAACAATAAAACATGTTCTTAAGAAGACCCTGTAGCTGAGGAAAACATTTCCTTGCAGCATCCTGAGGTATGTGTGTTCATGTTGCTAATTATAATTTGCTTTCTTTTTCCAGCTTCCTAATTACTTTTTAGTTTTGCCTGAACTACAAATAAGACACCATCTTTTAACTTTTTAATACTGTATTGAATCATGAGGAATAATAGAGCTATACAATGAGGTATAGATGAATGAATAGGCAACCAACACTGCCTCTTCTTTTAGGGATAGAGTGAAAATAAAAATAAAAACCAGTAATGGAGAAAATTTCTTTTCTTTTCTTTTCTTTTTGATACCAGGGATTAAACTCAGGGACACTGAGCCACATCCTCAGCCCTTTTTTTGTATTTTATTTAGACACAAGGTCTTACTGAGTTGCTTAGGGCCTTGCTAAGTTGCTGAGGCTGGCTTTGAACTCCTGATCCTCCCAAGCCACTGAGATTACAGGTACCACCTTGCTTGGCTGGAGAAAATTTCTGAATATCATTCAGAGCCAGGATTCATTGGATCACTTGAAATATTATTCACTTTCCTGTACTAACTAATGTCCCCTTTTACTTTCAAAATGTGGATGTGACAAGAGGTCTAAAGAATTGCTGTTTGAAGAAAGCAAACAGCAGACCCCAGGATGCTATCCAGCTGGCAGATCATTACTAGGGCCTACAACCTAGTCCTGGAAAAAGAACGCATTCTTCCAAAAGAAAGGATCATTTTGTTCTTCATTATTTATTCCATTCCCAATGTCCAACATAATGGGTGTGCTGCCCATCATTTTCTGAGCTCCTTAGGAGAGTACTTGTGCCTCTCTGTGCCTCCTCTGTGAGCCTGGAAGAGCAGCACTCAGTTATCTACCTTAATGCTTTGTTTTGCTTCTCTCTTTGCACACAAGCATGGCTATTAAGTCTGTTATCAGTCAGAGTCCCAGAAGAAAACAGATGGCATTGGCAAATGAGGATGATTCCAGGAGGGTTTATTTACAAAGGGACTATTTGCAAAGCACAACCACAGAGCAAGGCAGTAACCTGGTTTAATAATAGCAGAGCTATTATTACTTTTAGGTCTGAAAGAAGGGAACTGTTTTCAGAAAGCAGAAAGAGAGGATTAAGTAGAGAATACCAGCTGGGTCGAGGAGCTCAGCCAGCCAGAAAGTACCTAGCAGGAAAGGAGCCAGAAGTAGGTGTCCGGACCTCTCTTCCCCCTGGGACCGCTGTTGTCCAGCTTGGTCCCCGTACTGTGGAACTCAACTGAAACCCACAGGGCAAGGAAGTCCCTTGATGTTGGCCGTGGGGCTCAATCTGCAACGGAAGAAGACAAGATGGAAAAGGCAGAACCTGGGATCTGGAGGTGTATGTAGAAGAGATTTAGCATACTTGGCACAAATTCTAATATGTGCAAATTTAAATCCTGAAATGCAGGTTATTCATAGCTTGTGAAAATCATAATAGTGAATATAGGAAATATTTAGTACTTATGAGGAGTTCAGGCTCCAAGAGCCTTTCTTTGTTGAATTTGAAGTGCAGGAAAAACAAAATCAGCCCACTCAATTATTGAGTGCCAAGGCAAAGGAGCAGGTTTCCATATACAGGCCACTTTATATTCTTTAAGAACAGCCTTTATTTATAAACTGCTAGGATAGTTGGACGGCTAGTCTTTCAGGTGGCAAATTTCTCTAAACTTTCAAAAAATTCATTAGATGTAGGTCAGCATCGAGGTTTGGGGTTTTGTGGGAGGAAAAGTTCCAGAAATCTTTAAAAAGCATTTGAAAAACAAAGCATAGGTAATTCTGGGTGGGTATGGTTGAAGTCAGATATGTAAGTGTTGACGGATCACTGGGTTCAATTCTCAGCACTGCATATAAATAAATGAATAAAATAAAGATCCATCAACAACTAAAAAAAATTTAAAATAAATCACAATGAGATTATAATTACTAAGTTCACAAAAAATTAAAAAGTCGGACCATTTCACGTATAAAGATATGACATTTCATATGCTTAAAGGCTAAATAATACCACCATTTGAAAAGCAGCTTAGCATTCCAGGCCCGTGGAAGATACAATCCCTAAAGATCCAGCAATTATTCTCCTGTCTGTGTCCTAGAAAGTGATTTATACATGGTCTCCAGATCCATGTGCAAGAATTTCATAGCAGCAGTTTATTTTAGTTCATTCCAACCAATTCATAGAAGTAACTCACATATCCATCAAGAGTAGTAGGGATGAATAAATCGTGGTATAATCGTGTAATAAATTGATGTATGGCAATGAAAATAAGTGAAACTTAGCTATATGAAACAATGTGAGTAAATCACAAAAATATTGGGTAAACAAAGAAAGAAGGAGCATATAACTATTTATATATTTTACACAAAAACTAAAAGTTGCATGGGAGAAAGGCACAAAAAAGTCGCTGACCAACTTGTGTTTCATCCACAGATAGAGGTTTCACATCAGTGTTACTTTGTACATATTCATTAAGCTGAATCTGTGTAATTATGCAGTTTTGTTTCTGTTAAAAATAGAGCAACAACTTTTTAAGTCTGTTGACTCTCCTTTTCTCTGTTCTGCCACCTGATACTGACTTTGCCTGTCTCCCAACGGGTTTAGTGGCACTGTTTTAGAATCTCAGGTTGCATTTTAGTATTGGAAAATTTAAACATCAGAAGCTTCACAGGAAAGGCAAATGTCCAATAAATATCCATGTGACTTTCACTGATACGTCTTTCCTGGTGGAACTTGGAAAGCAGAAGCATCCTTCAGACATACACGGGGAGCTCTGGGTTGTGAGAAGGGGTGCCAGTGCTGATATCAATGGCAAAATTGCAAAGAGGAAGGTAACTGGGGGTGTATGATGAGAAATGGGGAGAAGGCGCTTGAACTAGAAAAGTAATAAATAGGGCCAGAGTTGAAGCTTGGGAGAAAAAGTATCCTGTACGCCAAGCAAATGTTAGGAACCAGTTCTCTAGACATGTTTTTATTGCTAAATGATTTAAGCTGAGTCACTATCAATAAAGAAAATGAGAAAAGTGAAGAAGCTCCCATGGAAATGGTCAAATGCCTTTCTTTTTATAACTCCTCCAGCTGCTTTGGGAATTCATGGACTCTCAGAGAGACTTTTATGTTTTCTTCCCTGCATTTTTCCCAGGAAGTAGTAGGCTGAGCCTTAGTCAGCCTGCTAGAGTTATAGCACTTATTCTTTGGAGGTTTCATAAAGCAAAATCTTCAGGGGAGTGTGTACTATAAGTTCAGGTACTCTTTAAAGGATTTATCTATCCATTCAGTATTTAAAGGCAGTTCATTACCAACAAAAGGAAAAAGCAACCAAAGGAATGAGAGAAAATATTTGCAAACTGTACACCTGATAGAGGCTTAGTATCCAAAATAGAGAAGGAACTCACAACTGAACAGCAAAACAAAAGCAAAACCAAAACTGAGCTAACCCCTCCAAACCCTTAAATAATCCAATTCAAAAATGGGCAAAGGATTGAATAGATGTGTCTCTAAAGATGAAGATGGCCTCCATATGGCCAACAGATAATGGAAGGGTGACCAACTTCACCAGTCTTTAGGGAGTACAAATGAAAACCACAATGAGGTACCACTTCCTACACAGATGGCTATTATTAAAAAGACAAAAGATAAATGTTGGAGAGGATATGAACAAAAGGGAACTCTTGCACATTGTCGCAGGGAATGCAAGAGGTAGAGCCAATATGGAAAACAGTATTGAAATTCCTCAAAAAGTTTAAAATAGAATTACCATCTGATGTAGCAGTTCCACTTCTGAGAATATATCTGAAGGAAACAAAATCTCAAGAAATCCACACTCTGTGTTCATTGCAGCATTAAACACTTTACATGTGGAAACAACCTGAGTATCTTTTGATGTTGTGTATACACACACACAGGACTATTATTCAGTCATTAATGAGAAGACAATTCTGTCATTTGCACCAACATGGACACATCTTGTGGGCATTATGCTAAGTGACATAATTCAAACAGAAAGACAAATACTGTGTGATCTCGTATGTGCAATCTAAAAAAGTCAAATTCATAGAAACAGAATTGGAAAAGTTGCTGCCTAGGGCTAAGAGGAGGGGGAAATGGGGAAAATGGTGGTCAAAGGGTACAGACTTCCAGTTATAAGATGCATAAGTTCTGGGAATCTGATGTCAACATGAATATAGCTAACAATACTATATTGCATATTTGAACTTTATTAAAAGAATCAATCTTAAATGTTCTCACTGCCCTCCCCAACATACACACACACACACACACACACATAAAAGACACTTGTGAAGCTATGGTTAGGGTAGTTAAACTTTTTGTGATAATCACTTCATAATGAATATGGATATCAAAATATGTTGTACATAGTAAATATATTTATTCAATTTTATTTTCCAATTATACGATAATAAACCTAGAAGAAAATAAGGTACTGGACCAACTGTTTAAATGCAGTATGTACAAAAACAGAAAATAAACAAAAGCGAGGTGAATTTAGTTTTCTATAATACAGACAAGTCCTTGCAGTTAACTTATGCAGTTGAATGAGATGGTGTTTATGTAGAAGTCTTCCTTTCTTTATACGTGTGAGAACCCTAATGTGATGTAACATCATAAAATGTTCTCACATATCTTAATTGAGTTTGCTGTTATTTTCCCCATCTTCCCAATTTCTGCCAAATAGAATTTGAGGAAGGATGGAAAGGAAAGATCTGGTCCTTTAGCAAACTCTCCTCCATTTTGAGTGAATGTGTCCCTTCCCAGATCTTTAGGCTTAGGGACCAACTACCTTTGGATCTTGTGAAATGCAGATTGTTACCCTGGGAAGGACCTCAGATTCTGTATTTCTAACAAGTTCCCAAGTGATTCCAGTGCTGGGAGCCAAAGTCCTCACTTTGAGGAGTAAGAACAGAGAGAGAGGAAAGGTGGGCCCAGCTAATCAGATCAGACAAGTCCCTCACAACCCTGCTCAGCACCTGTGAGCAGGATGCTGTAGATGGTTCTTTCAAGTAACCTTTTTCAGTGTTTCACAGACTCACACTGTGGTACATCTCTGTGGTTTTGGAAGTTTTTGAAGGACAAAAGAAAACATTGAATCTAGGTACATTTGTTATGAACCAATATAGTAAGACCCGGAACAAGTCATGTATTCACCAATAGCCTCAGTTTTCTCAACTTCAAATGAAGGTAGTTAGATTAAATTAGTTCTAAGGTTCTGTCTCACCCTTTTGCTAATAAAAGATAGAATAACTATGACGTGGATTTTCATGATGCTGAAAGTGATCATGTATTTTCTTTTTTTAAAATTTTCTTAGCAAATCTGGTTTTTGTCCCCCACCTTTTCATTAGCTTAATTAGATTAGCTACTCACTTCCCAAAGTCATTGAGAAATATTTCTCTTTTGTTTTAAAAATAGCATCAAATACTTTTCTGTTCCATTGCTCTTTTCATTAATATGGATATGTCCATGAAGGCTACTAATCTAATTATTATTACAAAACCTGTACTAAATGTCTACTCATAATTACCCCCTTTCTGTTTTATTTTATAGGGAAGCCAAGAATAAAGAGTCTCATTATGGTGTTGTAAATTTCTTTCTCTATTTTTGATAAAATCATCTGAGGTCCCTGAAACACGGTAATATAAGCACCGATTGCCATATTATATAGCTTGTTTGAAATAAGCTGTGAAATTAAAATAATGTAAAATAGCTGTACTGAAGATTAGCATGTTTTTTAAGCAGGGCAAGGTTCTCAGCATGATAAATTCACTTAAAGAAATCTATTCTTAATTGGAGCAAATTTTTAAAATTCCTCAATGAAAAATTTTCCTTAGAGTTTAGACCTAATCTAGAAATTCCTGGTTATGAGCCTATTTATGGAATATGGGATTCTCTGGCAGCTGCAGGTTTCTTTCAACTTTGTGGGAGTACTTTTTAAAATACTGATGCATAACATGATCTGTGGCCTGTAAAGACCATAATTAGAGGCTCCAAAGATTGAGAAAATTTTAAAGCACCCAGTACAAACTGCCAGGGTGTTTAACACTGACCCTGGAGCTGCCAGGTCACTTAACTGACCCTGGAGCCAGATATGTCCTGAGACCAATTCTGATGAGCCAGATTCTTAATGTTTGTATGCATCTTTTCCATGACCAAAGTTTCCATTGATTTTTTTAAAAAATTCTTCAGCATCTACTGGGAATCTGATTAAACAGATAGTGCTGGGCACCTCTTAGACGTTTAAATTCTATTGAGTTTTAGTCCAATTAAAATTATTTGGTTCAAAGACGTGGTCTTACCTGTCAAAAATTACTTGGTTTCCAAATGATTGACTGGAGTATAATGGTATGTTAAGTTCTTTCTTCAAGACATACCTAGATACCAAATAGATGCTCCTGATAACCAGGATCTCAGTAGATTGAGATCCAGAGTATCTCCACAGTGCTGACTTCTCCATAGTGATTGTATGGTGGTATCCTGCAACCTCCTTGTATTAGCCCTGGAGACCCGACCCCCACGTCTCTACGCATGGTCAGTGATCTCAAGTCAGTAGCGTGGAATGGGCCTGGGTGGTATATACTACAGAGAGTGTAAGTCACCATGTGATAGCTGTCTTCCACCCATCCACCCATCTCCATCCTCTGAGCGGCGAATTGTCAAACTTTTACTGGTATACCACTGTCCTTAACGGCAAAATCCCATTCTGCATGGTTGCATTAAATCCCTTGAACTTTGTTACCTCTGGTTTCAGCTAGTTAGTGCAAATAAGGAGCTCTTTTAGCTGAGAGTATTTTAAAGTTTCTTTCTCTGACAGCATCAAAGAAAAATTCACCTTAAGCAGTGGAAAAGATGAAAGAACACTTTTTGATAGGATGAATTTATGACAGTGCTCTTATGAGTGGACATTGTTTTGTGCACTTCGTTTTGAAACAGTTCCTTCTAAAATGCCTGAACCTGTTAGCCCCAACTTAGCCAGCACCTAAGTGCTAAGGCAGCAAGAATATAAGGATAAATTCACTTTAAGCACAAAACATGCATTATAAATGATGAAGGTACTTCAACGTTAAGAATTTTTAAATGTAAGGATCCTGGTTTCAAATGTAGTTTCCTTGATATACTGAAGTCCTTAAACATAAGAGCAGATATATTCTTTAGGGTTTTTGAATGGTTTGGGGTAGGAGGAACATTTTGGCATTTGTTGAATAGTTACAACTTAGTGGAATTGAACAATTTCACTGCATATGCCTGTGTGCACACACGCATCCTTGGTTCTGACTGTCAATTACTCTATAAAACATGCAGAAAAAAACTCATTATAAAATAAAAGAAGCATTTCATAGGCATCTTCTGTGCTAGAACAGATGAAGAATGTTTCGTAATTCTAACTTTCAAAATCCAGAGATGGATTTTCAAGATGTATTTTAATCTAGGTCCAATGATGTGCAAAATGGTACCCACATGGAAAGGTGCTTTTCAAAAGTCCCATTAATCAGCCTTTTGGTGCTAGAAATAAGTGGTTTGTTTTAAAAATTAAAGATAATCTTTTTTCTTTTTCTATTCTTCCCTAAACCCATCAATGTTGCCAGTCATGGATCTTTGAATCATTGCTGCCTGGTACAATCCAAACACAAAAAGTAACAATGAAGATATTTTCTACATAGTACTGTCACAGGTTCCTATCAGAAGAGATAAGTCCATCCATAAACAATCTTATTCATTGGCCTGTTAATAATTATGATCATCATTATTACTCAAGGTATATATGTTTCCTAGTGAATTGACTTCCCTCATGCTCTAAGTTAGCAAGTTTCTTTGAAATATTCTTCTATTTTAAGAGCTGTGCTATTCTTTAACATGCACAATGTAAATAGGAAATAAATAGTGCAACATTTATTACCTGACATTAGATTTATTTTAATAATTGTTAACCCACAAATAGCTGTGTGACCAGTTGAGCATTATTATCTTTACAGATTAATGTAATTACACTTATAGGAATTTATGTATTTACTTTGTTTTTCTGTCAGTATCAAAGTGCTTTCTATAATTATTTAAAAACAAATGACTCAACGGAACTCAATGATTATTCCTCTAAACCTATATACCTGGCTTTATCTTGGCTCTAGAAAAAAGTAAATGGGGATAAGACTCTAATTTATAAATGGCTCCTATTGCTTCTCCTTTCGTTCTTGACCTCTTGCCGTCTGTTCTCCACATATTGGATGCTATTTTTAAAGCATGAAAAAGATCACACCACTTCTTGGCTCAAAATCCTGCTAGAGTTTTCTATTGTAATTATAATTTGAACTTGTGTTACTGGAACCCTGCCTTTCTTTGACCCTGCCTCCTACTTCTTCCCTCTTATTTGCTTTGAATTGGTAGCCACTTTGGCCTCAGGGCCTTTGCATTTGATGTTACTTTGGCCTGAAACACCCTGCCTTCTTAGCTTTCTCTGAACTGGTTCCTCTCATAATACAGGTTTTAATCAAAGTCACCTACTCAGAGAAACCGGCACTCACCATAGTAAATTATCCCACAACTAGTTACTTTTTTTTTTTTTGCCATTACTTTATTTCACTATTTTCCTATGGTGGTAGAAAACTTGTCGTGGCTGCTCAGTGCATGCCACCTGGGTAGCATTGGCAGTGAGGGAACCAGGAGGCAGGGGCAGATAGTTCAAGGGCACCCCACTGACCTTTCTCTAGTCATGCCTCACCTGCCTACAGGTATCACCCTGTAGTCCATTTAAATTATTAGGCCATCAAATGGATTAATCCACTGATGTGATTACAGCTCTCATGATCTAGTCATTTCACCTCTGAACAGGCCTACATTGCCTAACAAGAGCTGGTGGGGGGACATTAAAGATCCAAACACCTCTTTTACCCGTTCTGATATTTTCCACCTCTTCCTGATGCTAGAACGTCCATGAAGTGACCATGCCTTGTTCAAAACTATGTCCCTTGCACTTAAAGTGAAAGACCAGCCTATGCAGAGAAATGAGGGAGCTGACAGCAAACCAGGGACCCTTTGTAGTCCAGGGTGGCTGGAGTATCAGGTACCTCAATGAGCATCACACTGCCACTAATAAAGATGCTGAAGCACAAATCTTCTTTAAAAAAAACCATAAAATTGTCCCAATATTGAGACCTACTTATAGCAGTGTTTCTCTAACATAAAGGGTCTTGGAACCCCTTTACAATCATAAAACTTACAGAGAATCTTGAAGGCCTTTTATTTACATTGATGGACTCTGGATATTTCCTGTATTGGAAATTAAAACTCATAACATGTAAAAATATCTATTCATTTATATGAAATTGCAAATAAGAAACCTGTCATGTTAAATAATATGTATTTTTGAAAATCATGTTTCAGAAAATGAAAAACAGTTACTGAGATGGGAATTGTTTTATTTTTGCAAATGTCTGTCGTGCCTGACCAATAGGGGAAAACCTACATTGTCACATCTGCTTCTGTATGCAATCATTTGTGATATCATGTATCTTGTAACCTCTGGAAAACTCATTGTACCCTGCTGAAAGGATGAGAGTCAAAAAGGAAACTGTCATCTGAGTATTATTATGAAAATAGCTTTGACCTTCCAAATCCCTCACTGGATCACACTTGAGAACTGAAGACTGATGGTTTGAATAGATATGAGCTGCAGGCAGCATGCAACCAGCTGCTGTCCACGTGGGTGCCGGCACTTAGTGTGCACCTGGCTTATTATGGGAAGGGAACCCTCACCCTACTGAAATTCTTGAAAAATTCAAATACACTTGTCCAATGGAGACATTGTTGTATATTCTTACTAGTTTCCAGGAAAGAGCCCACAACCTTGAATTTAACACCTTTGCTCCTTTAAGATGACACTGAGTTAGGAAGTAGTCAGTGGTCACTGTGGTAAGGTGTTTCCTTGAGAAAAGACATGGCCCTCATCCCTGCAGGAGATGCTGCCCTCACAATACCCTCTGTTTGAGGGGAAACTGGGTGCTTTGCTGCAACTCATGCCTTTTGTGTAGTGGGCTTGTACTGTTATTTTATCACCACACTCAGGTGACACAGCAGAGGGTCTAAAAGCATGGATTGGAGAATACAGCAGAATCAAGTTGAAATATTAGTTCCTTTACTTATTACCAGCAACACAACCTGGGGAGAAATATACTTATCTTTGAGTTTGTGTTCTTACAAGTTGGAAGGTAGTTGAAGTTTGAGCCTCAGTTTTCTCGCAAGGTTGTTTTGCAGATGAAATCAAACAAGAAAGCAGTACAAGAAAATTCTGAGTGATTAGGAATCATCCAATTAAAGGAATGGATACAAGTACCTCAATGGCATCAGTGTAAAAATCTCCAAGTGAAGCTAGTGTAACGCCAACCTTGAGAATCCTTTATCAAACTATAGGATGTTTTGGTGGTAAAATTCCAGAGAGAAATAAACTAGTATGATGGTGGAATAGTTTCTGTCTGGAGGTAAACACAGCACTTCTTTGGATAGCTACACTGACTGATAGCTCCTGCACTTCCTGCCCACACACAGACCCCCAATTCAAGGAAAAAAACATACTTTGTAAGTTGATTACATTTAAATCAATTGATCTTTGTACAGGACTTCATGATCTTTTGACAAGAGTAACTTAAGTCCAGGTGGTAAATGATGTTTTCAAATACTTCAGCAATATCACAGCAGCTTTGAAGCTACCTACAAATTATTTAGCCTCACATTGTTGGGACTAATGACTTCCAAGGAGCCACAGATTGATAGACATGTGCTAGTGTTGATATTGCTGTTCTCTGTCTAATGGCTTGTTCATTCTCTCATGACTGTGGTCTTAATTGGGGGCTGTTAATACATACCGATGGTGTTTTTGAGTCTGGCAATGTGATGAATTGTGTCTGTTTTGATTCCCTGAGGCTAATAGATTTTTGGTTTTTAAAACTCTCATTAAGCAACCCTAGGGAAGACAATTAAAGCCACCATTAGTCTGAGTTCAGAAGTGGCACTCTGCTATGCTAAGGGCACAGCCTTTAGCAGCAGACCTAGAATCAAATCCGGGACTTGCTTGTGAAGTGACCTTGAACAGCTTCCTCTGATTATTATCAGAAACCCAGTTTTCTCATCTGTAAAATGGGCAAATCAATAACATTGATTAAAAATTAAATTAGATAATACAAATAAAATAATTAACGTAAGAGGCCCTGAAATAATTTAACCAAAGCTAAAGTACAGTTAGTACCATTTCCTTTGCACTTGGTATCCTTATTTACCAACTATAAGCTTCCCATTATTTCTCTATAGAGTAGGATATTCATAGAGTAGCATAAACTCCATCCAGGTCTAGTACTGTGGATAAGGAATTAACTTATTGATTCTCTTTCCACTTTTCCAAATGGTGGTACAATGATTTTGTATGCTGAGGCAGTAGAAGAAGGAGAGGAAGGGAGATAAAGGCAGTTGTGGAGCTGTGACTTCATAATACACTACTGTTATAGAATATGGGATTTGAATTGAGTTCTCTCTGTATTTCGTGTATTGATAATATCCACATATAAAGCTTTGGAAGTACGTCTGGCAGCTTTTCATCACTATAGTAAGCCCCTGAGAAAATCAAATTATAAAGAAAAAAGATTTGTTTTGGCTCATTGTTTTAGAGGTTTTGGTCCATGATCAGTTGGTGCCCTTGCTGCAGTGAGGCCACATGTCATGGCAGGAGCATATGGCATAACAAAACTGCTCACTTCATGGCCAGAGAGTGGAAAAGAGGAATAAAAGGGGCTGGGGGCCCGCTTCCCCCTTCAAGGGCACACCCCAATAAGCTCCCCACTTTAAGATGCCGCCTAAGGCTTATACCACTTCTCACTGGCACTAAGAGGTGGACCAAGCCTTTAATACATGGGCCTTTGAGGGACATTCCAGATTGAAACTGTAGCAGTGAGTCAGCAGAAATGGAGTCCTTAGCTTACACAGAACAGATATTTAGCAAGTTATCTACTGTTGTCTTAAGTGCCTGGAGAGGACATCCATAGCTTATAGTTTTGCAATGAAAGATGTGCATTTGTTCTTTATTTCTGTTTTTAAAATATCTAAACATCTCTTAACATTTGAAGAAAATCTGTTGTCTTAAATCATACAGCTTTTAGAGAATTGTCCCTTATGCTTTCATAAATGTGTGGGACAGAACTTGGCTTGTACACATAGTGCAAGAAAGCTGACGGGTTCTGGATGGTGCTTGCTTTCCTCACCTTGCGGTTCTTCTGGAAAGGTCCAGGAGTAAACAGTATGGAGTGTAGGAGGGTCGACTCAGAACAACTGCACAGAGACTTATTTGACTCATGAAAATGAAACCTGTCTTGTCATCTCTTATTTTCAGCAGAGCCTGGACCTTTCAGAGATGTAGCAAAGGAAGGAAATACCTAAAGATATTTTTATTGTTCCATATTCTTTTACCTGCCTGCAATAGATCCTGTAATTGTCGGAAAGGGAAATTGAATAAAATGTGGGTAACGGCAGGGATGCTCGGAATTATGTGACTCTGGAGCCACATTTGCCGTCTCCATTAACCTAAAGAACCACATGACTCCTGTATGACCGGTGGAATTTAGTATAATGGTACTTTCATAAAATTAGAACTCTTAAAGAGCCACCAATTAAACATAAAGGGGCCCATGTAACTACAGAACTGTTGTGTGAAAATCACTGCCTTAGAGAGATGGAAAACACTAAGATTAGATACATCCAAATTAAAACCATGCTGAAATTTGTCTTAAATAGTATTTCTTTTGGTGGAGGGAGTGGGGTGTACTGGGATTGAACTTAGGGGCACTCACCCACTGAGCCCCATCCCCAGCCCTATTCTATATGTTTTTATTTAGAGACAGGGTTTCACTGAGTCGCTTAGTGCCTCACTTTTGCTGAGGCTGGCTTTCAACTTGTGATCCTCCTGTCTCAGTCTCCCGAGCCACTGGGATTATAGGTATGCACCACCGTGCCTGGCTATTATATCTTTTTATGTTGGAAGTCTATAGAATAGTCTGTGTACAAAATTTTGCATAGTGTGCGTTGACATTTGAAAGATGATCACATTTACCCAGTCAAGTCTAAGGCAGCACAACAAGCTTTTGGATGTGTTTAGGTTTCAGGCTAAATGCTGTTTACCAAGAGAAGCACTTGTAGATGTGCATTTGTAACTGGTTTACCAAAGACTTAATTCAAAAGACAGACTAAGGCATAATGGTATTTTTTCCCCTTTCCAATCATATTTATCTTATGGCCTTTTGAATATAATTTTTCATCCCTTAGCCACATGTTAGGAAGATTCCTTAGCTTTCCTATAATAACTTTTAGATATTAAAAAGTTCAGGGACTGGTGGGGCATAGCTCAGTGATGGAGAGCATAGGATTAGCATATGTGAGGTTCTGGGTTCAATCTCTAGCACCAAAATGTGTGTGTGTGTGTGTGTGTGTGTGTGTGTGTGTAGGATGTGTAAGTGGGGCAAGAAATGTTATCTCTGACAACACCTAGAAAAAAGTCAAACATTACAAAAATCACACATGTGAATTCCTCATCAAGCTGGGGAAGCAGAAAAGACTAGAATAAGCTTCTAGAGAAAAGAGGACCTCTCAGTGTTGAGCTATTAAGAGCAATGACTTTTCATCTAGGGGCATATTCTAACTTTGAGAGAGAGCTGAGGAAAAGACCTGGGGGAAATAGGGCTACTTCTGCTTGGAGAAAGGGAGATCAGCAAAGTTTTCGGCAGTGCTGTTGGGTGACGTGAGAAATGGGGACTTCCTCCAGAAGTAGTCATTTTTCTCAGAAGACACTTGCTGAATTCTCATGCTTTGTAAGACACTAAAGAACCAGACAAAGGCTTATAAAAAGCAAAGCGAACCTCCCACAGTTTCACAATGCTTAGGAAAACAGGAAGAAGAAGGAAAAAAAAAAAAAGAACAGGCAAGAGAGGAAACCCTGGATTGATACCGAAGGACTAAAAAGGTAGTCACAGAATCTCCTTGTAGCTAGAAGTCTTAAGATCAAGGAGAAGTAAGCAGCTGGCAAAGGATTCCTCAAGGATTCTGGTTTGCTTGTATAGCCAGAATGACAAATTTGGAGTCCAAAGTGGATTCAAACACTTAGCTGGTTTTCCTCTAAAATTTTTTGCCAGATTTTGAGATTCTGTGCAGGGCACAGTGCTAAAGAGGTACACTGAAACCTTTGAGAATCTCCTGTGTTCTTTCAGGGATGAAAAACTAAGTCCACACATGCTCTTAGTAAAGAATCTGAGAAAGCCACACTCTGCACAAAATCAAGCGTCTCCCCCAGGGCTATGCATGACACATTCCACAGACCGGGTACCGGGTATTTAAACAACAGAAATTAATTTTGTTGCAGTTCTGGAGCTGGGGAGTCCAAGGTCAAGGTGCTCCTTGGCTTGCAGATGGCTATCCTCTTTTTTTTTTTTTTCTTCTAACTAGTTATACATGAAAGCAGAATGTATTTCATTTCATTGTACACAAATGGAGCACAACTTTTCATTTCTCTGGTTGTGTAAGATGCAGAGTCGCACCATTTGTGCAATCATACATGTTCCTAATCATACATGATGTCTATCTCATTCCACCATCATACCTACCCCCATGCCTCCTCCCCTCTACCTTCCTCTTTGACCAATCCAAAATTCCTTCATTCTGTGGATCAGCATCCACTTATCAGAGAGAACATTCGACCTTTGGTTCCTTGGGATTGGCTTACTTTGCTGAGCATGATTTTCTCCAACTCCATCCATTTACTGGCAAATGCCATAATTTTCATCTCTTTTAATGCTGAGTAATATTCCATTGTGTATACATACCACAGTTTCTTTATCCATTCATCTATTGAAGTGTACCTAGTTTGGTTCCATAGCTTAGCTATTGTGAATTGAGCTACTATGAACATTGATGTGGCTATGTCACTGTAGTATGCTATTTTTAAGTCCTTTGGGTATAAACCGAGGAGTGGGATAGCTGGGTCAAATCGTGGTTTCATTCCAAGTTTTCTAAGGAATCTCCATACTGCTTTCCACACAGTCCTACCAGCAATGTGTGAGTGTACCTTTTCCCCCACATCTTCACCAACGCTTATTGTTGCTTGTATTCGAGATAGTTGCCATTCTGACTGGAGTGAGATGAAATCTTAGAGTAGTTTTGATTTGCATTTCTCTAATTGCTAGAGATGTTGAACATTTTTTCATATATTTATTGATCAATTCTATATCTTCTTGTGAGAAGTGTCTATTCAGTTCCTTAGTCCATTTATTGATTGGGTTATTTGTTTTTTTGGTGTTAAATTTTTTGAATTCTTCATATATCCTGGAAATGAGTGTTCTGTCTGTACATGTAGTAAAGATGTTCTCCCACTCTGTAGGCTCTCTCTTCACATTATTGATCATTTCCTTTCCTGAGAAGAAGCTTTTTAGTTTGAGTCCATCTCATTTATTGATTCTTGATTTTATTTCTTGTGCTTTAGGAGTCTGGTTAAGGAAGTCAGGACCTAATCCCACATGATGAAGATTTGGGCCAGCTTTTTCTTCTCTTAGGTGTAGTGTCTCTGGTCTAATTCCTCATTCCTTGATCCACTTTGTTGAGTTTTGTGCATAGTGAGAGAGAGTGGTTTAATTTCATTTTGCTGCATGTGGCCTTCCAGTTTTCCCAGCACCATTTGTTGAGTAGGCTATCTTTTCTCTAATGTATGTTTTCAGCACCTTTGTCTAGTACAAGATAACAATATTGGGTATAACAAGTTAACCCTCTCTCCTTTAAAACTGATTATTTCAGGCATTCTGTTACAGTGAAAAAAAAAAAAAGCTGACAACAATAGCAACTGTTTTAGAGTAGTACTTTTAAAATTATTTTCACTAAAATAATAGTAGGCCTGCTTTGATCCACCCACTTCATTTACCAGGCATGTCCTTGGTAAATGTTCGTACATACAAATAATTGCCGACCTGTAAAAGAATTAGTGTTTACTCATTGTTGATATTTAAGTGAATCTTTCTCAGGAATTTTTTTGATAATGTAGAGCTAGATAGTCGCTGCTCTGTGGAGACTGACAATGTGATTTGCCTTTTTAAACCATCCTCTCCAATCCCTGTTGTGTCTTATACCCATCCTGCCTCTTTCGTTAGCAGCCTAGAGCCCTTGGAATATTAGTTTGCAACACTACATCTACAATATAGTGATATGTGAGATAGAATCTGTAAGTTCAGTGTTCAAGAAGAAATTTTAAATGTACTTCCCAGGGTTATTTCAGATCAAATTTTTAAATCACATAGGTGCTTTTTCTAGGTTCACTCTAATATGCCTTCCATCGCTAATATTCTGCATCTAAATCATGTAGGTTTGCTTATATATATTCTCTCCATCCAGGATAATAATTACACCATTTCAAGATCATTATCTAAGACTCACTGATAGCTTTTAGAACATTGGAGATTCTTAGTAATTATTGCTAGAAGTTTTCACTCTCACCATGTTGTCATTGTCTGGACAGCAAAGCAAACAAAGCAATAAAAACAACAAGAAAACTTTTGTCTTAATCCTTTACTTTCAGAGATTGCCGATGTTTATAATGGTGGCTGAGTCATAATAAGTGCTTAATATATGTTTGCTGAGCTTAAAATAGTGAGTTAAGATTTAATATGAGCTATTTTGCTTTATTTCCTCATAGCCATAAACTGAATTGGAAATTCCATTTAAAACAAATGAGAAGTCTAAATTATGCTGGCTGCTGAAACAATGTAAACATGCAAATTTCAGTATCTTAGCAAAATGTGTTTATTTCTCAATCATTGTGGTAGTTGGAATCTTAGAATGGTCCCTGAGACTACCACTCCATGGTGTAGGGTGCATGATCCCCATGACCACCCATATTAATGGCATTTACTCTTATGATTAGGTCTTGTTATATGGCCCAGCTGACTTTATAAAAGAGAGTTCATCTCTCCTGGAAGTCGAATGGTGATTATAGGAGACTGAGGGGGAAGGATGGGGAAAGGGTGGTTAATGGTAATAAGTTACAGTCAGAGAGAAGCAAGCAGAGCTAGTGTGCTATAGCACAGTGGGGTGATGGTAGCTATTAATTATGTACTGTATCAAAAAACTAGAAGAAAGGATAGGGAATGTTTTCAGTGTAAAGAAATGATAAATGTTTGATGAGATGGGTATGTTGAACCTGATCTAAACACTGTGGAGGGCTAGGGATTCAGCTGAGTAGGGCACTGGCTCAACATGCAGGACCGGGGTTCACTTCCCAGCACCACCAATAATAAATAAATAAATAAATAATAAATAAATAGATAAATAAATCCAATGTCTATGTGTTTCTCACATGGTAGCTCACTTATATGTACAATTAATGTTTTTTATGTATTGGTTAAAAATATAAAATAAGAAAGAAAGGGCGATCCTAAGGCAAGGCTAAACTACTCAGGTAAGCCTTTTAAAGGAGAGGATTCTTCCTGTGGATGAGATCTGAAGTGCAAGGATTTGATGCAAGGGGGATTCTCTCCTGTTGGATTTGAAGGTGGAGAAAGCCACACCCCAGCATTCCTGCCATGTGGCCTTCAGGAGTTCAAAGTGGCCCAGCTGGCAGCCATCAAGAAAAAGAGAATGTTCTAGAACTGCAAGAAACTGAATTCTAATAACAGCCAGAGGGAACTTGGAAGCACATCTTTCCCTAGCGAATCCTCTAGATCAGGACACAGCCAGCTGGCACCTTGACTTCAGCCTTGTGGTACCTTCGTATAGAACCAGCCTCATGCCTGGTTCTGATCCACAAAACTGAGAAAATAAATGAAGTTATTTTAAGCAGCTGGTTGTTACCTGCCAGGTAACAACCTGGCAATAGTGTAATATTGCTCGTGGTCATTGCCAGATGATTTTCTTTCATGTAGTCATTTGGAGACTCTGTTACAGCCCAAGGATTGTACCTCTGTACTTCTCACCATTAGAAGGAGAAAAAGACAGTGGAGAGAGCATACATACTATGTCTACTTCTGGAAACTCCAGCATAGGTGCAGCAAATATCACTTATGTATGTATTTTATTGGTATGAACGAGTTATAGGGCTATACCAGGGTAAAAGGGATCCTGGAATATATAATCGCAACTAAACAGCTTTCTTCTAGAAAAATTCATATGGTGGAAGGAAGCTAAACACTTCTGACCCAGCCAGGTTTTCATGTGTTCAAATATTAATACAGATCTGTGTTCTTTCCAAGTGAATGTGATGATAATCGTATATTTGAATTTGAGATACATAGATAATTGGAAATTCATATTGGAGGGGAAAATGAATGTGCTTCAATGTTACATTCATTTTCAGAGACACTCCCAGATGTGACAATGTTCTGGGCAGAGGACCTGAGCTCTCTCCCTGCTCAGAAGTATTCCTATGGAATAAGCCACACTTCCCTCTGCCTTCCTGCTGAGTCTTTCTAGGGTAGGTTGCTTCATTCTCAAATCAGTGAGGACATGCAGCTGCATATGGTCCAGGCACTGCCACCTTGATGTGCTGACTCATGGTAGCATGATCCACTGTTTGGGTGCCCGATAAAGCTCTAGCATTTCCAGCAGCCCCAATGTCACATTCTTGCCTACTCACCAATGAAAACCATGGCAGTCTTCACCTTAGCACAGTAGAGCCATGTTTCTAGCAAGATTGATTAGTTTAAGGAATGTTTCCTGCATTAATTTGAGCCTTTAAGTGTTGTATTGACCCACTGCAGGGGTAGCCCAAGCTTGCTTGGCAACAGTTAAGGTCAGTAAAATAGACTCTAGGAAAGTTGATGGTAGACTGAGTATAACTCACACATTAGGCAAGGAAGGATATGATAAATAGCTTGCTTAAAATAACTTCCATTTATTTTTGTTTTGGTTTCAAGGTAAATTTGGTTAGTAGAATTTTGAACATCTGAGGCTTATAGGGAAGCAAATTAGTTTGTTTTCTATGAACTTAAGACACAGAAAAGATGGGATGTATAACAAGGTCTCCTACCTGGCCACTCCTGTTAGCTGCTCTGCCTTGCTGAAGCAGAGCAGTGGACAGCAGTCTGCTATCAATGTCAAGACCAAAGGATGCTGCAAGAGCTTTTGGTCATCAATCAGGCAGACATTCTTCTGTTCTAAGAAAAGACAGAAGGGATGTGGTGTAGACAAACAGAGGAAACTTCTGATGAGACCAAAAAAGGGAAAATGAATTCCAGTAATTCTCAGGAGACATGACATTGTCAGTGAACTGGAATATTCCAAACACTTCCATGAGAGCCATCCCTTCACCCCTTCCTGGTCAAGAGGCCCCATCTAACTTTGTTCAGAGTTTAGTGTTTTTCAGTGACATGTTTCTCCCTCCTCCCTACTGTCCATCTCTCTCTACTCTTTTCTTTTTTCCTCTGTCTTGCCTTCTTCCTTTCTTTTCCTCATTTCCTTCTTTTTTCCCTTTCCTCTTCACTTACTCTGTTCCTTCTTCCATCTCCTCCTCTATCACTTCTTGCCTTCTTCTCTCTCTGGGTCTGGTACTGTTCTAAGGACTGAAAAATAAGTGAAAAAACAAGGGACAGAGTCTGTTACTAATTCCCTGTTAAAGAACTGACCCAAAGACTGAAAGGCAACTGATATACAGAGGGTAAAAAAACTCTCGCAAGGAGACTGGTATGATTTTAGGGAATCTACTCATGTCATTTCTTTATCTAGCACCTTCTCTAATGTTCTGTTGCCTCAAGTAAATAAATGGAATTAAGCTCCAATTCTACAACACAATAGAGAGCCCTCTACAGCAAATGATCCCAACCTATTCCCCTGAGCATGTTTAGCTTGTCACTTCCTCACAAGCCCCTATTTTGTCACCAGAATAGGCAGGCTTTCCTGAACACCACTGGACCTCCTCGACTCAAGCCTGCTCCACAGTTTCTTGCTTTATCCTATCCTTCCTTGCCTAAAACTCCAACTTGTCCTTCAAAACTCAGACCACCTATCCTGTGGAGCCTTTTAATGTCACTTACAAGCTGAAGTACTTTTCAAATGCCCAGAGCAAATGCTCTTATTTCCATTAGAGTACACACTACCTTGTACTGGATTGTTTTACTTTTATCCCATCCACTAGATTCTCAAATCCCAAAGAGACTGGCAAACCCAGTGCTTGCTACCTGGTGTGCATTCACTGAAATGAGGGGTATGTTTTATGTAAAAAAAACATCAATGATGTATAAGCTATGTACCAAAATATCAATAGTACTAACTTCAACATTAAAGTTTTAAAGCTGTACATATTTTACTCGTCTAAATGAATGTTTCATATGAAAATCTGACTTTATAAAATTTGGAATTGGTTTATAAATTTTATCTTTCAGTGCTCCTAAATCAGGAGCTCAACTGGTGATTTAAATGTGCTTCAATGTAGGAAAATGTACTCAGGCTTCTATTATGTAAATTGAAAAAGGAGTTCATTTTCTATCTCTTTTTCCTCTTTCCACATAAAAACATACTCAGAATATGCCAAACTTGTCCATGAGTTAGAATTTTTTTTATGTGTATGACTTTGGGTTAAAGAATCTTCTTTTTTTCTATGATCTATTCATATTTATAAAGAATGATAAAATTAATATAAATGTTTAATGGTCCATTTTGACATTGTCAATATTATTCTACTTTTGTCTATCATTAATCCCAGCTTTATACACACATATATAATCCAAATACTTTATATAATTTGATATATGTTGAAACTTAATTTTTGATTTTTAAAAGATATTATTTGTAAATTCAGGCATAACACTTTGGAAAATGAGGTAAATAATAATATGCATATTATGAGTGTGTGTATATGTTGCATATGTGCATTTATTCACTACACATAGTTTATTATACCACATTAAGTATACATATATAGAGAGAGAGAATGAGAGAGTGAACATTGACAGGCACACCGTATATAGAGTTGCTGTATTCACCTGCGCTCTGTAGTCTATACAGCCCACTACTCATATAGTTCTCTTCTGCTCCCAGGCCAGCTGATGGCTCTCGGATAATGAAACTGAACAGTACACCTGGGCAAAGAACATGAATGCTGCTACTCAGCTAACTGCAAATGCTCTTGGCCAGCAAATGCTCCGCCATGCCATTCCAAGTCGAGTGTATGCTATAAATCGTGCTGTTTACTCTGTTGGGATCTCTCCTGTCATTTATTTGGTGCTCTGGTGAACAGTGTGGAGCCATAATGACTGACAAATTGTGCAAGCAGTAGTGCTTGATCTGTCATAAAGAAACTAAACAGAGCATTAAACTGGAAGTGGAAAGGCACGTTTTGCCATGGCTTGTACCATTTTTATTTTATTTTTAAAAGGAAATGGAAACTCAAAGACCAGCAAACCATTAGGATCCGGGTCAAGCCTTTTGACATTGTTAGAGGTATTATAAGCATTCCTTCGTCCTGGGATGACTGACCTGGTATGGTCCAGTGTGTTAGGACTTAAATGTGAGGGGAAGTATGATTTGAAGTGCTGCACCTCCAAAGGAATTTCATTCAAACAACCCCTAAAATGTTGATCCATGAAATCCCTCCTTTCCACAGACCCCCGCTGTCCAATGCAACAGGCTGAGCTTGTATACTGCTCTGTGGCCATTCAACTGGTTTATCTCATCTTTATTTCAAAGGAAGTCATCCTAGATATAAATTTTAAGTTATTTGTCTTGCCTTGGCTACCTTTTTCTAAAGTGAGAAGATAAAGATGATTATGATTTTTTTTCCATTTGAAACTTTTTTTTCCTTAAGAGAACCCTAGACTATACATTAAATTCACAAAATTTGGGGGCAGGAAGGAGCAGCAATGTTTTGCAAAGGTCCCCAGATAATTCTAGTATACAGCCAGGACTGAGAATTGCCACTCAGTAGAAGATATATGTCCTCTCACTATCCAAGGGGTTACCATTTCACATGGAATACTAATATCAAAACCTCCCTCAGATGACTGGTTGCTTTACCCTTTTCCCCCTACCCCAAGTGAGAATTATTTTCAAATGTTCAGATGGCAGTGTCTGATAATTTGACCCAGAATTCCCATGTGGAAGGGGTAACCTATAAGGAGCTTGGGAGCTCATTCAGAGAATATTTGTGGAGCATGCATGAAATTCCTTTTTCTACACCAACTCTCTTTCCTTTGATGAACGAAGCTTGCTTTTGGAAGAGACTAAAGGCGATTCTCCTAAATCCCGGATGTCACTATATTTGACAAGGAGGCCATGGGGCAAGGATCTGTCCACTTAGGAGAATCAGGAAGTTTAAAATCTATAAATGGACAGCTGTATTGCACTGCATTGGGGATTGAGCACAGGCACCTTCACTAATGATTAACCAGAGTCTGAATTGACACCAGAAGAAGGAAATTGAAATCCAGCACCCGTTTGAAGCTTCTGCACTAGTTTCTACCCCAAAGTCATATAGAAAATATTTGTTTTTCTCCATAGGTTCGAACCAGTGTCCTACCTGAACAGAAAGATCCCCCAGCAGAAGTTGGGGTAAGTGTTTCTTATATTTCCAAAAGGTGCACACATCATTTCTTAATTAACCATTTGAATTTTCTCTGGCCTCCTGTCTGGTAGCTGAGGAGTGAAATTGAGTTAAATTAGCAGGGTGTGACTATTCAGAGGCACTGTCACCTATTTGTTGAATGGCATGGAATTCATTCTTTGTCTTCTGAAAATCATCCTCAAGTGAATCTATTTAGTTCAGCTGGCTAGAGGTGAGCACAGAGATCACCTTGCAGGTAGCTGACATGCAGCTCATAGCCTACATTCCTGGACCATCAGGAGGCTAGGGAAATTAAAGTTGTGATCTGCACCTCTATAGGAAGAGAACAGGGAATCAGCTTTGGAACTTGGATGTTTTCTGCTTCCTGCCATTTAAACATATAAGGCAGGTCAAGAGAGAGACCACTATTGATGTTGAGTTCAGTGTTGACAAATTCTGCTGAGATTTTCCTGCTGCTTCTCCACCAATGTATCTCCATGCTTCAGATTTAGGAAGAGCAAGAGGATAGCAGATGCTTTCTGCTTAGACAAGGCTAGAGTTGGAGATGACAGATTCTGACAAGATACAACTCAGCAGGGTGAATCCCTGCAACCTGTGCATTCAGAGAGGAGAAAAAAGTCTAGAAGAAAGTTGAGTCTCAGAGGCCCTGGGGCTGAGCCAGCTGAAAGACCTATTTGAAATCCTACAGGCACTTGACAACTTTCTTCCAGTGAATGTGTGGAGCATGTATTAGATTCATTTTTCATCATTGACAACAATCACTTCCAGACCTGCCAAGGGAGCCCTCCAAATATATGCAGCAACTTGCAAGTTGAATTGGCTGAGCAGAATGTCGGTTATCTGAGCATCTGCTAGTAAAGAGGGAGCAGGAAGAAGGCACTGAGGACTAGCCTAACACAAGCTTCCAGTTTCTTCCTGGGGACAGGATGAGCAACTTCCTTGGACTCAAGTGAGTCTCTGCGCTTTGTTTGCTGCCAACCACTTCAGCTGCTCAGACTGCTCTCCCCTCAACAGTCTCTGTGCTAAGACTATATGGGCCATTCTTTAGTTTCCCCAGAGAACCCAGAAAATTTTTCTGAGCCTTAGCTGTTCATAGCCACAGGTGCAGGACACACTTTCTCCCTGTGATGCTACAATTCAAGGAGAAAGATTTAAATGGGCTCATTCTCCTTGAACCTGAATAAATAAATGGAACCACTTGATAAAAGTGTGTACTATAATTCTTAAGCAACATTTACTGTGTGCACTCAAGCCTTTTTTGATGATTTAATCAAACAAGTATGTTTGTGCTCTTAGACTTTTAAAAGTATATTCAGAGTAAAGATATAATTTTATAATAAATGGCTATACCATAAAATGATTTTTAATGTTTTCTTTGGGTGATTCTAATCTAAATTCTAATAGATTTCCTCCCAATTCTTTTTTAATGTGTTTTTTCAATGTTAATATTTTGTTAATTGTTCATGTATTCTTTTCCCTTTTTCATGAGTTTGGAAACCATGTAACCATACTGATTATGGTTGGCAGTGAAGAAAAGAATACTTGGACTGTGAAAAAGAACCTCTCATTTAAGTTACATGTATAGGATGTCATGTCTCAGCCTTATGACATCAACTTTGGATCTTGAAAGACCTTCTAAAACTTACTCCATATATCCTGCATATGGTTTTATGAGAATAGGTCAGAGTGTTATTAAGATATTCGTAAACTAGCAGTGTCCAAAAGAAATATAAGTGTGTTCCACAAAAATGCATGCCACATAACTAATTTAAATTTTTCTAGCAACCATGTTTTAAAATAAAGTGAGAAGTAACTGGTTCATTTTAATATAATTTACTATATGCAAGATATTATTTCATAATATAATCAATATAAAAATTAATGTTATATTTCACATGCCTTTTTTGATGCTGTCTGCTAACTCCACCATGTGTATTGAGAACATTTTCAACTTGCAGCAGACACATTTTGTATGCTTAAATGAAACTAATGCCTACCCATTGGGTAGCACAACTCTGGACAGTAGTTGGAAAAATTTGAGGAGAACCATTCAAATGGTGCTATCAAGGACACTTATTGTTTGAATAAAGACTTTGTGAGATGAACATAGCAGGTGGAGATTTGACCAGGATGTAGCAATAAGCTTGGGGTTGTACCTCCTTTAACTACCTTATGAGTGACCAGGGTGCCATTGTAGACCTGTATCACCTGGTGAGCAGCTGGGGTCTATGTGACTTGCTCTGAGTCTCTGAAGTTGTGACCAGCATGAACTATTTTCACACTTCCCTTAGATCCAGGGATGGTGACAGGCTCCTCCTGTACCCTCCACCCCCTGTTTTTCCACCCTGCTTGATATTATTCTTCAGCCAGGTGAATGAGTGAAATCATGCATTGAGCAGTTTCATCATCAGCATTGGGGTCTGCACAGCAGATGATAATGGTGAGTGTTGCATGATCACAAGAGCAGGCAAGAAGGGTCAGAGCCACGTATTATGCAGGCAGAGAAACTGTCAGAAGGAAAGAGAATTGCCACCTGTCCTGGAAATGAGACACAGTGTGATGGGAATGAAAGAATGCTAGGTAGAGCCGGGCACGGTGGTGCACACCTGTAATCCCAGCACTTTGGGAGGCTGAGACTGGTGGATCGCAAGTTCAAAGCCAGCCTCAACAACAGCAAGGCACTAAGCAACTCAGGGAGACCCTGTCTCTAAATAAAACACAAAATAGGGCTGGGGATGTGGCTCAGTGGTCGAGTACCCCTGAGTTTAAAAAAAAAAAAGAATGCTGGACAGAGAAGCAAGAAGCCTGGCTTCTAACTTTCTAACTTCACCTCCCTGCATGTTAATTCAGTTAAGTCTCAGAGCCCCTCTACTCTCTGGTGATGCCTTAAGAAGTCTTAATATCCTTTAAACCATGTGTATAACCTAACACAAAGTTGGACTATACAGAATCATAGGGAACATGTTCTTAGCAGTGATAACTGCACAGGACAGTGTAGACTATCTTAATTTTCTCCACCTTTTATCTATATTTTCTTCTCATTTATATTTCTTCTGAATCTAATTTTATTTTGGGGGGGGTGGTTAACCAGGGATTGAACTCAGGGACACTCAGCCACTGAGCCACATCCTCAGCCCTATTTTGTATTTTATTTAGAGACAGGGTCTCACTGAGTTGCTTAGTGCCTCACTTTTCACTGAGGCTGGCTTTGAACTTGTGATCCTCCTGTCTCAGCCTCCTGAGCCACTGGGAATTAGTTTTACACACATTTCTTTCTTTTTGTAAGGAAGGCATTCTCATACTTTTTTTTTCCCCCACTTTTTAAATTCTCTGCCTTTTCCGGAGTGTTTAAGGTGGATGGAAGATCATTCTGAGGCATCTGACTCTGGGTGTATTATTTCAGTCACTGTGTAAGCTAATATTTATGGCATGTTTCCTGTTTTCCTGGTAGGGTCCTAAGTGCTTTGCCTGGATTACCCTGATTTTCAAAATAATAACTGTGGGAAAGTTACAGTTATGTGTACATTTTTAAAGGTAGAACCTAAGGCTCAGAGTAATAGAGCAACTTTTCCAAGATCAGAGATTTCATAAGGAAAATGACAAGAAGCAAGGCCTGAGAACATCCACCAGTGGAGAAGGAGCCTGGGGTCTGGGAGATGTGATGTAATTATCCAGATTTCCAATTCATAATTTAGGACCACGCTCCCAACTTCTAAGTTCCAACTTCAATGAGGCTTTTCACGTTTTGTCTGTCTTTATTCTCTCCCCGCTAGCAACAGCACCAAAAGAGAGACAGCATCATGCCTTGAATTATATTTGAAATATTTAAAAAAATTAAAGAACTCCTTTTAAATTCAGTGATTATGATCACAATGACAGCAAAGATAAAATAACTTTTTCCCTCCATGGAAATTGAGATCTCAGCAAGAGAAAAGACTGATTTCTCTCTAATTCATTCTCTCACGGTGTGTCCAGTGAATATTTACATAGTTGTAAGATTTGTTGTCTAATTTTGGGGATGGAGAAGATCCTGGTTTGATTTGTATCAACATGAAGTAAGCAAATAAAAACTTTCTAGAAAGTAAATGTATAGGCAATTCCATTTTTTTGTGTTCAATGTGAAACAAGTATATATTACCTTTAAACGTGGGGATTTCATTAATGCATTTTATCTAACACTGAGTCCCCGAAATACAATGATTTTTTAGAATAAACAAGATAATATTTGTGCCTAGATTACACCGCTTTTGGTTTGAAAAGTTTTCATAATGTAATGCCAAGATTTCATAACCCAAATTAGTTTCAACAGGTTGTATTATTTCTGAAGGTTCTGGTATTATCCTGAGATCAAGCATGTGGCTAACAGTTGTAGTAGAAAAGCTTGACTCCTGCTCATTGTCCTGGCTCACCGTGTGGGCTCACAGCATAGCAATAGACACAGCACACAACCCCTCCTGTCCAGACATTAGGCTTGGCTAGGAGATGGACAAGCCAAGGCCCTGCTTGAATAGGAGCTCCTGGACTGGTGGACAGGAGAGGCATTCTGTGGCTTGTGGTATTGCTTCAGCTGTGCCTTTTGGTGTGTCTGTAGTTTGTGTCTAAAAATAGCCACTCCACCTGTCTCTAGTTGCTACATTCCAGTCTGGGATGTTTGTGCTTTTATTGTTCAAAAAAAACCACAATAATGTGTGCAGTTTGTTTTATTAATTCTAAACTCATTTCTTACCTACATAATCACAAAAAGCAAACAAAATAATTTGCAATTCGGGGTGATGAAATTTATGATGTGTTAATTTTTCTTGTGAGTGTGAATAATGAGTGAGAGGTAGGAATTTAAATTAAAAATCCTGATTATCAGTGAAAGAGAAAGTGAGATAGACATATTTTTAAAATACGAAATGCTGGAATAAAATTTACTACAATATTATAGAGTCTGCACACTATAAAATTGTTTTGATTTCCCCATCTCAGTGAATTACGGTAGTTTATAAGTAACTGCAGAATGAGTGCTTCTCCCAATTCTAATAAAATAACTTACTTGAAAGCTTGAGTCTCTGCCATTTATTCATTCATTTTCCACAAGCCTACTGGGTGCTTTGCAGGCAAAATTTATCATAAAGCAAAATAAGCCTCTTTGTGGATCTTCCAATCTCAATTATTTGTGGAGAGTAAAAGTAAGCAACTAAATATATAATACGCCCCATGATGATAAGCCCAATGAAGGAAAATAAAACAGGTAAGGAATGGAGAACAGCAGAGTATGTGGGGGAGAGGTGGTTCCTTTCATGGGAGTGTTCTGGAAGGTATCTCTAATGAGATGACCTGAACGCTTTCCTAGGCTGGATGTTTCCTGGGCTTTCTGACCTTGGCTGAAAAGTCACCAATTTCTGCGTGTTTTGTTGATGGAGCTCCCAAACTTGCTTCTCTGCCTTGATTCTCTCTCATTTCATTGCTCATCAAAGCCTCTATTTGTAGACTATTTCCATCTACTACTACAACCTCAGCTTTTCAAGGCTTTGTTGAGTTGGTGTCTAAATTAGTGCTTTGAGTTTCAAATTAATGTACTGGGTTTATCTTTAATACATCTCTAACTTCAAAAGTTAGTTGTCTTTTTGAATGTCTGTTTTAAACCTTTATGAACTTCCTTTCCTAAATTGGAGTTTTGAAAGAGGTACACCTTTCAAAGAGTGCCCACCTGAAGCTTTTCTTCTATAACATTACTTAACAAATTGTTTCCTGTAGACCCTGCTTTTACATATGAACAACTTACTATTTTCTCCTGAAAAAAAAAAATTCACTTAGCCTCAGACTACTGGATTCAGTTGTAGTCTGGCACCAGACTTGTGATGAGAGAAAATTCTGGAAGAAGTGGCCTTGACCTCTTGGAGAGTGGCTATGTAGTGCTTGGGTGCAATGTCATAGGTAATAGCAGTGTTGGATATTTTATTGCTTGCTCCTTGATCTTGAGAAAAGAACGAGAGATTCTATTTATGTTATTACTGTCATAATATCACAACTTTCAAATCAGACAGGGGATATGAAAGAGAGATGGGAGATTTTTTTCGTAAAATAGAGAAAAAAATAGAATTTAATTTTTGACATTGAGTCAAAAAGAGTAGAAAGCATTCATAGATAAGTCAACAACCCCATGTGATAGGCTTAAAAAGCAATTTTAGAAAATATAACAGAAGAAGCACCATTTATTTGTGTGTATTGGAATGAAATTGTCCCTTGCCAGTAAAGAAATAACAAAGGAAACAAATACTTTTAAATGTTTCTGTGATGGGGTAGAAATACAGCATTTCTATTTATAACTCCTGCAGAGTCCCACATAAAAATAGCTCCAAGTAACAGATTTGCTCATATCTGGAATACAAAGTTGTTGATCCCAGTGATGTGAGGAAGTCTGATAGGAGCAGCAGTATTGGTAAATATTGAAAGTTTATGATCTTTTCTTTTACCCTAGATTTTTCTTACAGAGAGAAAATTACAGTTCATGGAAAAGTCACGGCTGCTGTATTTCACACCTTGTTATTTTCCAGGCTGTTGGTCTCTTTGTTTTTAACCAAAACAATGCTTTTTTCCTCCTCAGTTGCACCTCTGAAGTGGATAAGCTATTGGTAATTGTGTTTCTGTCACTGAAATTTTTGTTAGGCTAATAGATTCAATTTTTTTTCCTTCTAACGACTAATTTCGTGTGATTGGTGTGACACCAGAAATATTAAGAACCCCAGAAGTTAATGGAAACCATTCTTTCTTTCTCTCGTTTTCAGCGAAGCTTCTTGGGCTTTGCTAGTTTTAAAGTGGCGGAGCTACTGAAGTCTAAGGAGCAGCTGCTGTCCCTCAGCCTGAGGTGGGTCTCTTGGTTCATACAACACTGGTAAAGTTAGTAACCCGGGATATTTATTGATGGCTGGTTGCATTTAAAAGTCATAATTCTTGCAGATGTTAAATGTCAACTCTTCAAATAGCTTAAGTCTCCACCACAACAAGTTATAGCGGAACAGTAATTATTCAAGTTCATATTCAAGTTCATGTTTCAATGTGTGAAATGTTATTAGACCTTGTTGGAAAGGCAATATTGCATTATTGTTAAAGTGACAGAGTGCTTTGAAAATAAAACCATAAATATAAATTATGACCATGTTATTAAATAAAATTTGTTAACTGTGAAAATGTTACTTTTTAAATCAAGTAAGTTGTTTTAAGTTTCAAAATTTTATAGAAGCAGCATTACAGCTTTATGATAGCAGAGAGTGAATTGATAGTTTTAGCTGTTTTTTTGGCTGCTATGCTATTAAACATAAAATACTTATAAGTTAAAGCAGACTCATTGAAACATATAGCAGAGCATAGCTAACTCTGAGTATAAGCACAATTTAAATTTATTTTGATATCAAGATAAGAAAGCAGATTTTAGGTAGTTGTGGAGTGAAGTATATTAAATAGAATAAACATGTCTTTTTACATTTGCAATAAATTTGAAAACAATGCTCTGTTTTTTTCTGTGTAAGAACTTTTTGGGGGAGGAGTCCTTTTTTTGAGGATTGAACTCAGGGGCACTTGACCACTGAGCCACATCCCCAGCCCTATTTTGTGTTTTATGTAGAGACAGGGTCTCACTGAGTTGCTTATCGCTTTGCTGTTGCTGAGGCTGGCTTTGAACACAATTCTCCTGTCTCAGTCTCCCAAAGTGCTGGGATTACAGGCGTGCGCCACCGCGCCAGGCTGTGTAAAAATTTTTATAATTACATGTACATAGAGAATACTGTGGAGAATATATAGCATGATGGATACAAAAATCTTATAGAACATCATTTATCAATCTTACTGTAGTGTAATTGACAACTTTGGGAGATCAGACAATGTCTTAAGTTTGTTTGTCCCCTCTTCCCCCAAGGAACCACTTGTAACCAACAGTTTATTGCATACAAAGTGTGGTAGCTTAGGCTAGGAATTTTACTCCTGGATTTCTCTTTCTCTGATTTTTCCTTATCCTTTAGTCTGCATTTTCTTTGCTTTCATTTACAATGAGTCATACTCCAAGCAGGAAAAATAAGTATTGGTGGTTTCTAGTAAAACCTCCTTTAGGCTGTATCTCTGAAACATCTGGTGGTATATTTTATTCAAAAATTCATATAAAAATCTTGTGAGTTTTCTGATATGTCTCCCCAAAAAATGTTGTGCTGCAATTAATTTCAGTTTGGGGTATAAAAGGACTAGCTAAAAAGGCTAGCTGTCAAAATTGCTGATATCCTAAAATACATCAATATCCTAGCATGGCCCTTGGAGCAACCCTGGTGCTCTGGATCTGTGATGGAACGTCCAACCTTGAGCTAATCTGGAACCATCAGCAGTGTTCATGTTATCTAGATCAGACATACATCTTCTAATCATCTAGTGACTCATTAGCACGCATAGAAAACCATGATAGTGCATGGTTTAAAAATAGAAAACTTAGAGGGGGCAAGAAACATTATCTCTTGCTTTCTAGACATAGACTCATATTTATGAGTCCGTTGAGACCCTGGTTTGAAACCACAATCAGAACAAGAAATTATAAATGATATGAAAATTATGAACACATACAGTACCTTAAAAGAAGATCAGAACAGAAGGATCAAGTTTAGACTACTATTCCTGGAAGAAAAATTAAATATAACAATTTTAGACTTTGGTGAAAACAAGACAAATTTCTACCTTTCATTGAATAACCTTGATTCTTAGTAATTTGATATTGATTTGTAAAAGGAAAACAAATTCAACAACAAAGAATTGAGTTTTCTAGATTAATGTTAATTTTAGAACACCAATATCAAAATGGCTAGTTTATTATTTTCCCCTTTCTGTGCTTTGCCAGATTTGTGGACTGTTCTCCTTACGAACCAGATAGATTATAAATTTATCATAGCCTTTGGTGTCTAGTACATGATGGTTGGTTGGTGGTAGTGGTTTTTTTAAAAAAATATTTCTGATGTCACTTAGGGAGGCTGAGGCAGGAGAATCGTGAGTTCAAAGCCACCCTCAGCAATGACAAGGCACTAAGCCACTGAGACCCTGTCTCTACATAAAAAAACACAAAATAGGGCTGGGGATGTGGCTCAGTGGCCAAGTGCCCGAGTTCAATCCCAGTACCAAAAAAAAAAAAAAAAAAAAAAATTTCTGATGTAATCTGTCTTGTTTTTCTGACTGTCTCTGAGCTATTGAATTTGAGAGAACATTAGGTCAGGCCTAAGAAGCCGTTTTTGTTTGTTTTTCAATTATTCTTCTGTGCTGCTTACTCCTGATTTGTATTCCTTTTATATTTCAGTCATTATTTTTAAAACAGTAGAATTAAACAAATTCACAAAACTGAGGGCACATTTATAGGTGCCACTCTAGATGATAAATTTCCTTACTACCTTATTCCCAGGTGATGTTTCAGTTTCCCCAAAGGCGGTAGTTCTGCCTGTCTTGACCTTTGGTACTTCTTGCTCCATGATTCAAATTCTAAAACTCTCAACCAGTTCCACAAAGCACCATGGTTTAATGTGGCTATTAGGTGGTATGTGCTTTGAACTGGAGATCAAGTGCATAGGAGTTTTGCTTTTTCCTACAGAAAACTTAGAGGGGGCAAGAAACATCTCTCTTGCTTGTTAGACTTAGACTCATATTTACGAAATATGATATGGTGTGTTTTTGAGGTTGTAGAGTATGATTTTTTTGATTACGCTGGGGAAAATGATTCCAGTATACAAAGTGGTTTCTATGCATACAAGTCATCTTTATGTAAATGCATAGTTTCCTATGTTCCTATCAGAATGTTCTAGCATCCCAAATGGAATTGGTTTCTTTATTTAGTATTAATCTCTTTCCCTTTGTAGTATGCCTACTTAATCTGCTACTTTACATGGGGTGGTTCCTATCTCCTCTGACTTCCTTTACGTTTCAGTCATATCTTCTATACTTGTCTCTCGTTCATTGCCATGTAGCCCTGACTTCTGTGCTACGATGTAAACAAGGTAGAGTCATTATATAGAGGATTATAATTTGATGTATGAAAGTGATAATGATAGTGAGAAAAAGAAGAATAACAATAGTGTACTCTGCTTTATGCTTTCAGTATATTACAGATGTCTCCTTGATCCTTATCAAAATGCCTTGTCATGATGTTATTTTCTCCATTTCATAAATCAAACTGAGACATAGAAAACACTTAAGTAATTTGTGCAAAGCTACAGTGTTCTTCAACAGGAAAGGGGACGTGGAAAGCCACACATATTTGACCGCAAAGCCTGTGATCTTAATGCCCCACTGCATGTCTCTTCAATGAAGGAGGAAACAGAACCAGCTGAAAACATGTCTCATGTCATGTAACTTAATGGCAGAGCAAAGCAAGGACGTGGGGCCAGGACCATCTGTTCACTCTTTCTTTTATGCTCGGTTTTGTCTGCATCTGGTCTTATAGTAGGTGATGACTAAATGAGTCATGTCAAGGACAACATGAGGATGTTAACCAAGGAGGCAGAAAGTGGGAACCAGCCTGGTAATTTAAGGGGGATTAATTGGTGCCTGAGGAAACCCTGAGGCATCTGTTCTCACTCCAGAACCATGATGTTAGCCAGACCTAAACAGGGTTTGCTGCCTCAGCACCTAGCCCTGGGGTGCTCTGCCAATGTGACCTGAATCTCTTGGGACCATATAAGCAGAACTTTGGAGCATCATAATACTATCATATGGTTTAAAACAGAGTAGAAGTATCAGAACTGTGACTGAAGATGGTGTGTTAGTGGTCAGGGGGAAAAGCACATTGCTCTTAATGTATTCAAACAGCCAGAAAGACAAACCCATAACAAAAGAAGCCATCAAAAAGGGTCAACTTCTGTCCTAGGAAATCTTCTCAGAGCAATAGAGAACGGTGGAAGTGTTTCAAATGCCTCCACAAAGTATGGATGTCATTCAGTGCTCTTTGATTTAGCAAAGACATACTAAGGATTTTTCATATGCTAAGAACTGTGGCAGGTTCTTCATGAAATTTTAAAAATGGCAGCAGAGTTAATAGTTTGCACGTGATGTTACTAATAGAATGTTTAATGAAAAAAATCATTATTTATTGAACATCTGTTGGCATGCAAGGAATACATTAGGTACCTTTAATGCATTATTTTATTATTTAATTCATGTAGCAGTAGCATCTCTATTTTATAAAAACTTGTCTAAGATCCTACAACTGATGAATCTACAAGGAAGTTTGGTGCTCAAATTTAGTCTGATTCCAGAGCCTTTTCTGTTTTTATTTTACTACCTCTAGAATGCTCACAACCTAATAGAATCTTTACTTCTTTCTACAGTTTTCAACCCATCCTCTGGAGAATTTAGGTGCCTCCATTTTGTAATGCTTTATCTTAAAATTCAATTTTATGTGCCCACAACATAGTAGAGCTTCAATACTAATTGTTGGAATTTTGATTCACAATAATGACTTCCTTACATTTTTATAGATGCTATATATAAACCTAGTACTGAGAGCTTATTTCTGGGTGAAATCCATCTAAATTAGTAAACAGGGTACAATCTAAGCATTAGAGTATATCTGAGGTGAGGAACTTCCAGGGCAGTAGTGATTGATAGACTGTAATCTTAAGAAGCTGGAAATTTCACTTAGAATTCACCTGTATTTCAGTCTAGGCCACTTTCCCTTCAGTTCATCTTAACAATGCTCCATTATTTCTTTTGTAACTTCTACATGTAAACCCCTAAATTAGGCAAAATGTTATATCATTTTGTCAGGATGGATTTGATTTAAAAAAATTTAAAAGATAGGTGTGCAAGCATTTATTCTTACGAAAGAGGATTTATCTTTTTTCACTTATTGCTTCTGTCACTTTATAATAGTGTTTTCACCAAGCAAATGACTCTGATGACCCTACTTGCATATATGGTGTTACGTTTTATATAGATACATGAGAAAAGCTATGAAGAAAAAGAACATCCAACTTGTACTGTTCATGTAAAAATAATTCCCTATTTTGTGGAGCAATTATATAGGTACATAAGCATGCACATATATATGTCATTGAGTTTCTAGGTGGATATGTATGTGTGTATCTATGTTATTTTAGGTTTATATTTGAATTCTCAGAAACCATAAATGCTTGATTTTGATTGTTGTCAAACATTTATGCTCTAAGGAGGTAAGATCAAACTGGTGAGGTTTAAAGTTGTTCTGATGTTTTGCTTAATTCAACCTTCCCAATCACACCAGAGTTCAAGTTTATTGTTTCTAAAAATAAAAGAGCCCTATCCAAAGTTCCTCCAAGGAACTACCATCCTCTGGAGAATTTCGGGCTTCCATTTGGACTTTGAACTTTGGATAGGGCAAAGGGGAGTGTGGTGAGAGGAGCAAGCAGCGGGGGTAGGAAAGATGGTGAAATGAGATGGACATCGTTACCCTAGGCACGTGTGATTGCACGAATGTTGTGATTCTACATGATGTACAACCAGAGAAAAGAAAATTTGTGCTCCATGTGTGTACAGTGAATCAAACTTCATTCTTTCATGTGTGACTAAATACAGCAAATAAAATAAAAAAATAAAAGAGCAACAGTACCAAACAACAACAACAAATCCAAGAAAACATTTAACTGAATCTCCCAGGGACATCTTCTTAACTTGGGAGCTAAGAGAAGTGAAAGGGGGGAGGCTATGATGTACAGTCTTCTACACAAGGTTCCAAGGGAGGCAAGAAGATGACACTGTTAATCACATCTTGCGGGTTGGGTAGATGGGAGGGCAGGAAAGGTGCTTTGCAGTAGATCAGAATCTACTGGTTCCTGAATTTCAATAAACAATTCTGAATACTTAGGGTGACCTGAGAACAACCTGGCCATAGACTGACAATAGGGTTTTCCATGAAGGATTTTTGAAATAATATTAAACATCTCCAGACCCTTAATTGCTCATCACTATTTTTCTTGCACAAAAATAAAGATTATATAGCTCTTCTTGCTTTAAGCATGAGATCTAATCTTTAAAGTATGAGTAGGAAGAATATTTGTATAGTGCATCTTTTTTTAATTAATTTTTATTCATTCTTTTTAGATATACATGACAGTGTATTTTGACATATTATACATACATGAAGTATAACTTATTCTAATTAGGATTCCATTCTTGAGGTTGTACATGATGTGGAGTTTCACTGGTCATGTGTTCATATATGAACATAGGACAGTTATGTTTGATTCCCTTTACTGACTTTCTTATTCCCACCCACCCCCACTTCCCTTCATTCCCCTTTGTCTAATCCACTGAACTGCTATTCTTTACCCTCTGTTGTGTGTTAGCATCCACATATCAGAGAGAACTTCCAGCCTTTGGTTTTAGGGATTGGATTATTTCACTTTGTATTATATTCTTCAGTTCTATCCATTTACTGACAAATGCCATGACTCCATTCTTCTTTATGACTGAGTAATATTCCATTGTGTGCATATATCACATTTGTTTATCCATTCATTTGTTGAAGGGCACCTAGGTTGGTTCCATAACTTAGCTATTGTGAATTGAGCTGCTATAAACATTGATACGGCTGCATCACTGTAGCATGCTGATTTTAGGTCCTTTGGGTATAAGCTGAGGAGTCTGAGTCAAATGGTGGTTCCATTACAAGTTTTCTGAGGAATCCTCATACTGCTTTCCAGAGTAGTTGTACCAATTTGCATTTCCACCAGCAATGGATGAGTGTGCCTTTTCCCCTACATCCTTGCCAACATTCATTGTTACTTTTATTCTTGATAATTGATAATCTTTTCATATCAATATATATTTGAACTTCCAATATAATTTAAAAATTCACATTCAGCCACCTTTAATAGTCATGCATTTTTCACATGCATTTTGTTCTTTCACTAGTCTTCCAATTAGTTTTTTTTTATGTACCATATACTAAGATTATAACAGATATTTTTTGATGGTTGCCTAAACACTATTATATATGTCTAAAACATTTTATTTATTAAATAATGTCAACAGAAATTAATTTACATCCAGTAGCCCCTTTTTAGGAAAGAGTATCATAGCTGCTATTAATTCTATAGCAGAGTAGTAGTATACTTTATTGGATGCATCAGTAGAAAGGTGGCTGATGAGAATGGCATACAAATAGTTAACTTAATTGATGCTTTTGCATAGAAAATTAAAAAGTTATACCCTAATCCCTGGAAGCAATGGCTCAGAACACTACATTTTTCTCTTCGGAAGTAAACAGGCAGGGAAACATGAGAATTCATAGCAAGCACTCTCTCAACAGTGATCTAGTTGCACATAGGTGGGAGAGAGTCTTTTGTGCTTGGAATGTTCCTCCACTGGCTTTTGTCATGATTCCAATGAAAGTGACAGGAAGCTTCTGCATGAAGCTCCCGTAGGGCAGCTCTGACATGGCCCCGCACTTCACAGAAAGGTAGGGAGGGGGAAGTAACACTTTTTCTGAGGTTTGAAATGTATTAAGCATTTCAAGTGTTTTATCTTATTTAATCTTCTAATAACCTTAATCTTCTACTAGCCTGGAAGATGATATTTTTCCTGTTTTCCTTATTAAAGCTGATAGAGCAAAAGCAGTTTGACTTTTCAGGGTCACACAGCTGGGACAGGATGGAGAATGGAGATTTTTAGAGAACAAGAGTTCTTGATATCAAATTCCCAGAGAAGATCTATTCTGTTTAGAATCTTAGGCATAAAGTTATTTTAGAGACCTGAAGGGGCCTTAAAAAATGGCCCTTCAAGAACTTCTTTGTCTTTGTTAGTAACAGGGAACTCGAACTCGAACTCGAACCCAGGAATCTCCCTCACCCCCGACCCTATTTTCATACAGGTCTAGTATTAGAAAAGTATTCCTGTGTTTTCCTGAATTTCATCTCCTTGCCCTGGTTGTGGCTCTTTATGGAGTTAAGTGAAACAAGTCTCCCTTTTTCTTTGGCACACTTAAAAGTGGCTCTTTTGTCCAACTTTAAATCTTTCCCTCTTTCTTCTCAAAAAGAAACATGAGGTCGTAGACAGAGGACTTAATGACAGATCTGAGTTCCAGTGCTCACTAGGTTATCTTGGCATACTGTCTGCTAATGGAGGTGGTAATGACTCCTCTTCCAGCATGGTTCTGGGTAATTAATAAATGCAAACAGGTTCCAACCACTTCCCGGCATTAGAAGAAAACACTGTAGCTATTGGTTCCCTTGATTCTTGATTTACCCTTGCTAATTCTGTCAGCCATTCCTTAATCTCTTGCTTAGTTTGTTAAAGAAATCCTTTCCTAAAATGCAACAGCCAGTCTTTTAAACATGATCAGTGCAGAGGGATTTATTTAACGCTTGATCTGGATATAACATTTCTATCAACCAAGGAATGGATTGTTCTTCTTTAAAACCTTAAGCCTGGCTTTGGCATCGTATTTGGTATTGAAGGCAGCAGATCCCAGCAAGAGATGTGTGAAGAGCAGTTTGGTTGAAGCACACCAATAGAGCTGGGAAAAAATAAAACTCGTCGTAACTAAAAACTTTACTAATGTAGTATCAAAATCAGGACAGATTCAGAAGTGTAACACAGGGTATCAATTGCTTTCAGAATTATTGATGTATGTATTGAAATTAACCCACAACTGTCCACAAAAGTAAATCCAAGTGACATTATTATTATGGGCTGGACGGTGACAAAGAAGTGAGATTATCAAACACGGAAGTAGGGAATTTGCTTGAGAAACTGATTATGTTCTTTTAAGTAGCTGTGTTGATGGCTCTTGGGGATGCAATTGCTTAAAATTACCAAAAGCCTCCCACATGAATCACTTTATAATGACTGTTAAAATCCCATCGCTTTATCATAAAACTAGAGGAGAATGTGAAACATGCAAATATGGGACTAAGACAGTAAAGAAACAGAATATGTGATTTGGGGACATGTCTATGCCCTTTTCTGGGTTCTTCTGAAAATTAGCAGGAAGATTGATTGCTGAAACTGTTTCCTTATCTGTGAAATGGGGATACTAGTGTATCTTTTCCCAGGGTTTTCTCTGAGGGTCGCAAGAGTCATAAAGTGAAATGTTTACAGTGGTGTCCGACACAGTGCTTGATAAATGTTAGCCATTATTTTTATTTTTTCTTTATTGAGTAACTTCTCTAGTCCCAGTCTTTCTATTTTCAGGATAGGACTATATATCCTGTACATGGACTATCTGAAATGGTATTCAATACAAAGCAGATGCTCACCATATACCTATAATTTACATTATCATCATCAGTATTATTATTTTTTTATTTTCTTCAACTAGACTTTTATTAATAACATAAATGGCCCGACAGTAACATTTTCTGCATTCTTCATTATGTTCCTGATCCATTTTCATGAAGCTGTAGTGATGACTATGGAAACCAATTAGCACGTTCATAGTTTGCATTATTCAAAAGACGCTGGATTCCTCAGATTGCAAATTGGTTTAGAGTTCCAGCCACTGAAGGGCCAATGCATGCTTAGAGTACACTTCAATAGCTCCTCAATTCAGACAGAAAAATCCCTACTCTTTAAAATGCAAATCACACAAAATTAGTATCTATATACAAAGATCTACCTGCTTAAGAAATTTGAGAGCTAATATAGCTTTGAAGATAATTTGCAGGAATGATTAGACCTGAAAGGAATTATATTTGACCTGAAATTTTTGTATTAGATTTTTCTGTATTTACCAAAGTTATTTCATCGTTATTACTGTGTTTCTGTGACTCTGGACACATTTATGACAGCTGTTTTTAAACAGTGTTATTTGTAACAACATATTCTTTAGGTTATTGATATATGTTCTTCCAAGAAAGGAATTCTAGGGTCAAATATGTTTGAAGATTGAAAATCCTATATTTAAAAGAAAATGAAAAAGGGAAGTAAGTTTTGTTTCTGTAAGACTTCTTATAAGAAAGAAGTCAGCCTTTCAAGGCCCTTTGGGACTCTCAAAGGACCCGTGTCACTGACAGCTCTTCTTATTTTATTATTTATTTATTTTTATTTATTTATTTTTAAATTTTGCTCCTGGGGGTTGAACTCAGGGGCACTTGACCACTGAGCCACATCCTCAGCTCTTTTTTGTATTTTATTTAGAGACAAGGTCTCACTGAGTTGCTTAAGGCCTTTCTAAGTTGCTGAGTCCGTCTTTGAACTCGTGATCCTCCTGCCTCAGCCTCCCAAGCTACAGGGGTTACAGGCATGTACCACTGCCCTGGCTCAGCCCTTCTTACACTGAATACAAGATGCTTTCTTCATGGAACACCTATGAATAGCTTAATAGATGCTATGTTCCAAGAAACACAGCTATACACAGAAACACAGTTTAGAAAATCCTGATTTAAAACAATAGGAACAGTAAAGCATTTTCCAGAGAAATAGATGAAAGGCTGTCTACATGTATTTATCCACTTTTTGCTACCATAAGCATATTTTTTAATACACACTACGGTAAGCAGGCATGGGCTCTTCACCCAAAGGAACACATACCCCCACCTTGCACACATCATGTCCCCTCCCCATGTCCTATCCACAGTCACTGACAGCCTAGATCTATGCCCCTGGCCTGTATAGACACCACTTGTTGAAGTCTGTACAAAATGTATGGGTAAAGAATTGCGAAATGCACATCTCTTTGTATATTCACTGGCAGATTCTTTAAGCTTAGATAAATGAACACACATGCATTTTCACAATTGCATGCTTTAACTACCCCAAGTTGGTCTTCACTCTTCTGAGACCCCTTCCTTTTAATACTTTTCATTTCTTGGTTAAATAAAGAGCTATCAGATATTCTAAGTGTAACCCTACTCGGAAATTTCAGCATCATTTTCTACTTGTCTTTCCTAAATATTTTCTCTGGTTATGTTTTTCATTTCCTTTTTAAAACTTTGTGTACCCTCTTCTTGCCCACATTGGCCTCCAGCCTCCACAGTGAGCATAGCTATGCAAACTCAGCCAAGGTACGGAAGTTTTCCCTTTCACAGCCAGGTGTAGGTTGGCTTTTTCAATCTCATCTTCAGCCACACACATTACCTTTGACACTGGCCACCCCTTCCTCCCTTTTTTAGTGGCTTATGGCTATTTAACATCAAGTGTGGTGTCAGAGTTCCTGTATTTCTCTGGAATCCTCTCTTTTTTTAAAATTTTTATTTGTTTATTTATTTAATTAAACTGCATTAAAAGTCATAGTACATATATAGAGCTCAATTTTTCCATCTCTCTGGTTGTAAACCAGATACAGTCGCCATTTGTGTCTTCATACATGCACCTAGGGTAGTGATGACTATCTCATTCAGCCATCTTTGCTACACCCATTCCGCCTTCCCTCCCCCCACATTCCCCCTGCCCCATCCAAAATTCCTTCATTTCTCCTATGTTCCCCATTCCCACCCCCCTTATGTATCAGCATCCACTAATCAGAAAGAACATTCGGCATTTGGTTTTTTGGGATTGGCTTATTTGACTTAGCATAATGTTCTCCAATTCCATCCATTTACCTGAAAATGCCATAATTTTATTCTCTTTTGTTGCTGAATAATTTTCCATTGTGTATGTGTAACACAGTTTCTTTACCCATTCATCTATTGAAGGGCATCTATGTTGTTTTGCAATTGTGAATTGTGCTGCTATAAACATTGAAGTGGCTGCTTTACTGTAGTGTGCTGTTTTTAAGTCTTTAGGGTATAGGCCGAGGAGTGGGATAGCTGGATCAAATGGTAGTTCCATTCCAAGTTTTTTAAGGAATCTTCATACTGCTTTCCAGATTGGTTGCACCAGTTTGCAGTTCCACCAGCAATGTTTGAGTGTACCTTTTTCAGCACATCCTCACCAGCACTGATTGTTGCTGGTATTTTGGATAGGTGCCATTCTGACTGGGGTGAGATGAAATCTGAGCGTAGTTTTGATTTGCATTTTTCTAATGGCTAGAGATGTTGAACATTTCTTCATATATTTGTTTATTGATTGTATATCTTCTTCTGAGAGGTTTCTATTCAGCTCCTTAGCCCATGTAGTGATCGGGTTGTTTGTTTTTTTGGTGTTACGTTTTTTGAGTTCTTTATATATCCTGGAGATCAGTGCTCTAAAAAGGAAAATTTTAGACCAATATCCCTGATGAACATAGATGCAAAAATTCTCAATAAAATTTTGGCAAATTGCATACAAAAGTATATTAAAAAACTAGTGCACCATGATCAAATGGGGTTCGTTCCAGGGATGCAAGGTTGGTTCAACATATGGAAATCAATAAACGTAATCCATCACATCAGTAGACTTAAAGATAAGAATCACATGATTCTATCAATTGATGCAGAGAAAGCATTTGACAAAATACAATACCCTTTCATGTTTAAAATACTAGAAAAACTAGGAATAGCAGGAACATACCTCAACATTGTTAAAGCAATATATGCTAAACCCAAGGTCAACATCATCCTAAATGAAGCAAAAATTGGAAGCATTCCCTCTAAAAACTGGAACAAGACAAGGATGCCCTCTCTCACCACTCTTATTCAATATAGTCCTTGAAACTCTAGCCAGAGCAATTAGATGAAATAACTTAAAGAGATATGAATAGGAAAACAAGAACTCAAACTATCATTATTTGCAGACGACATGATTCTGTACTTAGAGGATCCAAAAAGTTCCGCCAGAAAACTTCTTGAACTGATAAATGAATTCAGCAAAGTTGCAGGATATAAAATCAATATCCATAAATCAAATGCATTTCTATACATCAGCAATGAGTCCTCTGAAAGAGAAATTAGAAAAACTACTCCATTCTCAATAGCTCCCCCAAAAATAAAATACTTGGGAATCAATCTAACAAGAGTGGTGAAAGACCTCTACAAAGAAAACTACAAGACACTAAAGAAAGAAATTGAAGAAGATCTTAGAAGATGGAAAGACCTCCCATGCTCTTGGATAGGCAGAATCAATATTATTAAAATGGCCATACTACCCAAAGCACTTTACAGATTCAATGTAATCCCAATTAAAATCCCAAAGTCCTTTCTTATAGAAATGGAAAAGGCAATCATTAAATTCATTTGGAAAAATAAGAGACCCAGAATAGCCAAAGCAATCCTGAGCAAGAAGGGTGAAGCAGGAGGCATCACAATACCAGACCTTAAACTTTACTACAAAGCTACAGTAACAAAAATGGCATGGTACTGGCACCAAAATAGACATGTAGACCAATGGTACAGAATAGAAGACACAGAGAGCAATGCACATAAATACAGCTATCTCATACTAGACAAAGGTGCCAAAAACATAAATTGGAGAAAAGACAGCCTTTTCAACAAATGATGCTAGGAAAACTGGAAATCCATATGCAGCAAAATGAAACTAAACCCCTATCTCTCACCATGCACAAAACTCAACTCCAAGTGGATCAAAGACCTAGGAATTAGACCAGAGACCCTGCGTCTCATTAAGGAGAAAGTAGGTCCAAACCTTCATCACATTGGATTAGGCCCCGACTTCCTTAACAAGATTCCAAAAGCACAAGAAATAAAAGCAAGTATCAATAAATGGGATGGATTTAAACTAAAAAGCTGCTTCTTAGCAAAAGAAACTATCAATGAGGTTTACAGAAAGCCTACATTCTGGGAGCAAATTTTTGTCTCTTGTGTTCTTTGAGCCCAGTTTCAACTTCAGCCAGTAATAGAGCACAGCAACAGAAGTTTCTTCCCTACCATGATGTCCATTTCTTCCCACCATTTTTTGGTACCCCTTGCGCAAGCCATAGGTCTTACCTATTTAGAAAACTCTGATGTTCTCCAACTTACTCTTACTAAAAAACAAGAGGAAAGAGCCTCCAGACATGTCAGGGAAAATGTCTAGCCACTATCTTTCTCCATGGCTTCTCAATTTCCTGTGACCAGATGATTCACCAGAGCATCATAATGCTTTTGAGTAGATGGTAGAAGGAAGTCAGATCTTACCATTTCTGCCCTAGCTTATAGAGGCTTAATGATCACGATAAAGTCACATGTTTAACTATGTTTCCAACTAGGTTTCCTTTTGCTTTTCTGTTTATAAATTGTCAGTTCTATTTACTGTGTAAATGTGGGAGGTACTGGAGGTCTTGCTCAGAGAGCATATAGAAAGTGCCCTTACCCTTGACAATGTCTTCCCCTGACAGTTTGCTCTAGCCCATGGAGTCCCAACTTTATTCATTAAGTGCAATTCACAGGTGCCTGTTCTGAGCCATAGCATCACCCTTTCATAGTAAAACTGTGGCTAGAAAGATTATCTGTGGTCAGGTTTCAGTAAAATAAAGAGAGAAGTAAAAGGGAAAGAATACTATTTCATTTATGGAAGATAGAAGAACAGAAGATACATGAAAAAGAGTAAGATAAATGAGATGCTAAGAAAGTAGAGGAAAGGGATGAGACCAAAGAGAAAATGTCAAAAAGGTGCAGAATAAGAGAGAAGAAAGAATAGGCAAGTTTATTTTATTTCAATACAATTAGTATCAATATAATCAGATTGTTTTTCTCAATGATGTGCTACAGTGGGGGATGGTTCCTTTAGAGGTGATCCCCTGGATTCTCTAATCAATGTACTTAAAAGCTTATTAAATTTGCATAGAAAATGTGAGGTAATTAAGGGTGCTTCTTTATAACATTGTGTTGCACTAATGATTTTATTACATTTTGAGACAGTTTTATTGCATAGAAAGAAAGCTTTTAACATTAACCCAAATCATTGAATGTAGGTTTAATTGGTCCTGACCTAAACATCACTGGGCACTCATTACTTTGTGTAAGAAAAGCAAAAGATCAACTTTTCGCAGATAAATAATGAATGTTACTTCTTTCTAATGTTGATACATGTAAATTAGGAAGTAAACAAACAGTCCTCCAGAGCTTAACATAAAATTTGATCAATCAAAACAAATTTAAGCTATCCTAATAAGCATGTTCTAATCCTTGTATGCTCATGGAATACCAGAGCAGATAACTTGAATTTTATTTTAGTACTTCTCCTCCAATATTTTTCTGATGCAGTCTTTCTTAGTGAAAGCAGGCTTAAAAGTTTTCAGCCTAAACTTAGAAATGGTGTTTAGTAGAAATTGTTTTATCTAGAATCAAATGGAAGATTTTCCAGGATCTCACACAATAAAAAGTAGAGATGGTCTCTAAGAGTTCTAGAGTTTGCTTGTTTGTTGGGCAAACGTCCAACTAACGCAAAATTTTTTGACTATGGAGACTTGCCTCTCACACCAGTAAAAAAGGATTGATGCTCTGCCCAAGCGCAGTGGCCTCCAAAGCACTGAGAGTAAGCCTGACATTGTGACATTGAAGAAAGTCAGAGCTCCTTTGTTGTCACCAGCAGTAAATGACCTTGCTTAAATTTCCCAATCTGTCTAGTAATGATATTAATACCACTGAGATAAGCTTAATTTATAGGTTCATAAGCCATATTTAAAGAATCCTCTCAATCTTAATAGAAAAAAGAAACATTTTTCTCCCTCATCTTTCTTTCATTCCATCTCTCTTTTCCCAGAATCCCCATGAGTCCTTGAATCAAGTGCTATTCAACTGATGTTACCATTTTCTGCCAAGCTCATTTGAAAAATATTTGAGACAATATTAGATATATGAAGCTCTAGGGAGAGAAAATGGTAAAATCACATAGAATTGGTTTTAAAATATTTGTTATAAAATTGGATTATTTTTCTCAAAGATTGTCTTTGTAATATCTTTAAGTTCTTTGAGTCCCCAAATACTATTCATGGATATGAAATGATGCAACAAAGTTTTCTTTGCATTTCAAGGCTAAAGTGAATAAAAAATGGGAATATATATCTTTTCTGGAGAGTGTTTTTCCTTTTTCATATCTTGCAGATCCATTCCTCAAAGAGAATTTTTGCAGACTTTCTACCTAATACCTTCTCCACAGGGAGATGGAGTCAGAAAGCAGGGCTAATGAGTTTCTAAGTGGTAAGGAGGGGGTCCTTCTGAAATTGATTTTAGGCATAGCATCCTGGGCACCCATGAAATTGGAACAGAGGCTGAGAGTGGAGAAGGTATTAGGTAATTGAGTGGAGAAGGTAACATTTTATCATAGCTCATTCCAGGAAAGGGTCATACATATTCATAATCAGCACATAAAACTCACTCTGTGAGGTTCCATTGCAGACTATGACTGCCATGTGTATGTCAGCTGGGAGTGGAAACAAAGTCACATCACTTCTAAGAATTGTGGTCCACGTTCTGCCACTGACTAGACAGAGCAACTTCAGAATGTACACTTTTGTGCTTCAGTTTTATCCTTTCTAAAATGAAGAATTTTAATTAGATGAGCTCTAGATCCCTAGTGTTAGTTTCCTGAGGATTGTCTCCCTCTATGACTTATGTGTAGGGAATAAGGGGGAGAAAGTAGGCAAAAAGTAATGTTTGCATTGCTTGGAGAACCTGATTAGTAATGATACAAGGAAAAAGGTTGAACCTTTATTAGATAACCTCTGTGTTCCTGGAAGACAGCCCTTGCAGGATCAGACTTAAAGTCTACAGAAACAGAGGCACTCTTGGGAGTTCTTGGGTATTTTACCATCATCTGTAACTGTGAACAAGAGTAGCATGTGCTTCATAAAGTTGATTTGAGATATTTAAAAAGGAATGCATGGAATTCAATTGAAATAGTTCATGGTTTAGAGGCCACAATAAATATTGGTCACTATTACTACCATCAGCGTCAACCCCAATGTCTCATAACACTGAGCCCTGAAGAACTTCTCTTTGAAAATGTGTATTCAAAAACTCCCAAGTTGTTTTTGATCACAGACTCCTTCATACCTACATAGAGAGCCTGGTCCAGTGAAGATTAGTGCCAGTCTCATTGGGAGGGTGACATTTGAGCATATTCTTGAAGGAGAAAATAACCATTCAGATGGTGGTGGTGGTGATAATGGTGGTGGTGGTGATGGTGGTGTGGGTGCAGTAATGGTAGTGGTGATGTAGATGGTGGTGATGGTGGTGTTGGTGATGTAGTAATGGTAGTGGTGGTGTAGATGATAGTAATGGTGGTGGTGGTGATGGTGGGATGGTGGTGCAGTAATAGTGGTGTTGATGGTGGGGGTTGTGCTCCAATCAGGATAGTTAGCACCAAGCCCCTAAAGAAGGAGTTTTCTCGGTGTATTCAAGCAATAGTATTGTTCCATTAGACAATTGAGTCAACAGAACAAGAAGGAGAGTTAAATAAATGAAGCCAAAGACATGACAAAGTCAAGTTGATACAGAGATGAAAGCTGTCTGCCTGCTTCATCCTTTACTCTGGCTAAAGCTGAGAGCCATAGCAGAGTTCTGAACAGAGAACTGGCATGATCTGATTTATGCTCTGACTTATTTTGGGAATAGACTAACTGTAGGAGGGTAAGAGTGGAAGCAGGCAAAACAGGTGGGAAACTCCATCCTAATGCAATGAAGAGAGCTGATGGCTTGAACGCGGGAGGTGATTTACAGGTAGTTAGGCAGAGTCACATTCGGGGTTCATTTAGCAAAAAGGACAAGCAGAATTTGATAATAGCATGGATGTTTCATATGAGAGAGAGAGAGAGAGAGAAATGAAACAAAAATGAATCTAAGAAGTTAGATTAGATTTTGGGAAGAATGGACCTAATGCTGAGCATGGACGGAGAGGCTGCAGTGAAGCTGATTTTAAGAGAAAAAATTCAAGTTTAGTTAAACATTATCAAATTTAGGTGAATTCAGTTTTTAAAAAAGAACTAAAGAAGAAAACATTGAAACAACTCTTTGAAGCCTAGAAAAGTACTTTAAATTAGCAAGAGAAGTGCAATTCTGAATAAATAGAGAAAAATCATCACTAAAGTTTTAAAATCTAAGCCAGGCATGGTGGCTCATGCCTGTAATCCCAACACTTAGGGAGGCTGAGACAGGAGAATCATGAGTTCAAAGCCAGCCTCAGCAACAGCAAGGTGCTAAGCAACTCAGTGAGACCCTGTCTCTACATAAAACACAAAACAGGGCTAAGGATGTGGCTCAGTGGTCAAATCCCCCTGAGTTTAATCCCTGGTACCACACACACAAAAAAAGTTTTAAAATCCATTAATGAAACAGTATTTTAGGAAGTGTACAGTGCTCCCAGTAAAGTCCTGCGGCACATCAATTTATCAATACCAAGATGGAGAAGAAAGTGCATAATGGAGGTACAAATGGAATGGTTCAAATTTAAATTAAACACATTGAAACTAGGAAGTAGTCATTTGACTACTGCAGAAAACTTGATTAGCAAGGCAGAAGATGAACCATACTGTAGGATTCAAGATGGTGGTACGCTTGTATACCTTCACATGCTGCTTCCACCAAAGAGACCACTGAGTATTTTATTTAAGTTGCAAAGTATCTTATAAGGAATGTAATATAATTATCCCCATTTTTGTAGATGAGAAAATTAACTTAGGATTGTTAAAGTATCTAACTCTACATTGTTGGGACATTCCAGTGAAAATGAGAACAGGAAAAAGGAAGGATGAGAGAAGATAATTTATGAGCAGGGAGATTTATAGGACTGCAATAAAAAGTTTGTTTGAAGGAAGATGGTCCCTGTATAGTAATTAAAGTTCTATTAAGATAAAACTTTCCAGATATCTATAAATGAAATTCATGGGAATTCTCAGTGACGCAAAAGTAATGAATAATGGACAATTTTAAGTTCTATTCTGCTGAATTTTCAAGTTTGAGGTTTTCAAATATTTGGACTGAATGTGCCTTTCCAGATTCATATTGCCCCAACCCCCCAGTGTCTTGGTATTTGGAGATGGGCCCTTTGGAGTTGGCAAGAGTCAGATGAGCTGGTGAGGATGGGGCCCTGCTCATAGGATCTGAGCTCCTGTAGGAACAGAAGGCTGAGTGCTTTTCCTCTTTCCCTCTTGGAGGACACAGGCAGAAGACAGCCATCTACCAGGCAGAAGGAGTCCTCACCGGAACCCAGTTATCCTCCACACACTGATCTCAGACTTCCAGCCCCTTAGAACTGTGAGAGTAAATTTCAGTTGGTTAAGCCATCCAGTCTGTGGCACTTTGTTATGGCGACCCAAATGGATTAAGACCCAGAGTTACTACATTCTGATCTAATTCTTTGAATAGACTTTAAGCTCAAACTCTTCTTATATCAGCAGTGTATTTTTGTTGTTACCAGTAAAAATCAAAATACAAGTCACACCATTGCTGCGGGTCTGTGCCAAGCCATAGATGTGGGACTGTGTTCTGCAGGGTGGGGTTTGTTGAAGCTCTCAAGTGTAAGACCTACTTCAAGAGATAACCAGTGAAATTTAAAAGGTGAAACTGATTCCTATGCCTGGAAATGTGTCATAATCCCAGATAAAAATTAAAACAAAACATCCAAATATGGGATGATGGTTTGTGTGACAGACACAGCTGTCCTTTGTCAGCTTCTGTATGCCTGTGTCAAAGGGGTTATGAGAGTCTGTGCAGCTTATGCCTATGAACTCCCAGAGGATATTGTGAAAGCATTTTGTATTTGGATGCAGTCCTTGCCAAAGATACCCTGGAAATCAAGTTTTTGAGGCTGTGAAGAGAGTTGTGAATGCAAGCTTGTCTGTTCCTCCTGGAACTGAGTGCTACTCCGGGTTTAATTCAGAAAGCAAGGAACATAATGCGAAGTAATGTGGAAGGACTATAGATCAGAACATTCCCGATGATGTGCATAATCTAATGGAAGAAGATGAAGATGCTTATAGGAGACAGTTTTCTCAGTGCATAAAGAATAAACTTCAAACATGGAGGAGAGACGTATATGACAGGTGATACTGTTATGTGAAAATGTAGTCTAGAGGAAGAAACATAAGGAGGAAATTAAAAAGAAGAAATCAGTCCATCCTAAAATGTCTCTTGCCTATAAGGAAGATCAACTAGTTTAGCACAAGGCAAGTTTTCTCACAGTTCAGGAGCAGGTTGCTGATAACTAAACCAAGTCCTTTTCTTGAAAAGACTTCATAGAAAACTATGAGGATTTTAAAATTTAAAACAAAATTGTTGACCAAGCAGCAAATAAATAAGTTGCCACCACTTTATGTTTTGGTCTTACAAAATAGACTGGGTGATGCTAAAGGTTACTCTTGACTTTTATATTCTTGAATTTCACCAAATCTAACACTGAGTTCCAAGGAATCTATTTCAGAATAACAGGGAAAAAATGGCTATATCCCGGGTTATCTAAAACCAGCAAATCTTTTATTAGGAACACATTTCATTATGCTTCTTGAAAATTTACAAAAGGATACATAGCAATCCTTTTGAATTGAAAATTTTAATCCCATGACTTTCAAGTTTTATATCTTTCTACTTCCTGTTATAAACTCAGTCTGCCAAATATCAAAAACACATTTTTTTCTTATACTGATTCTTTCTTAGAGATATGATGAAGACCTTTGAGTTATAATAGATATATCCACTAATAATCAGAATTCTTGGAATAATGTCTTAAAAGTAAGAGATTCATAAAAAAGAAGTAGACAACTTTGCTGGATACTTCAGGTTGAAAAAATAGTATAAGACTATTTTTGCCAATCTTCAGAATTTATTTAACATGAATAAAAGCAATATACTGTTTCTATATAGAAGAAATATTGAACTTCTCTTTAATTACTTTTCTTCCTTTTAGGAAAAAAAAATCCTTCTGTATAGACTTCTTGACCTATGAATCACTCACATTTTGACCTCTAAAATAATTACTAGATTATTTAGTAATGCATACTAAGATCAGGTAGTACAATAAGTTAAAACCAAAAAAATGGGAACTTTCAAGTCTTTATAGCCCTTTAAAACTAGTGCCACCCCGTCTGCCCTTGCATATTTAGCCTAGCTAAACTGATTTTTGTTATTATGACTATTAATGGCTACTCATTCTCAGGTGCTTTGCTATGACCGAAGTGTAGATTCCTAGGTCATCCTTCATCTACATGGCCAGTCTCCCTCCCTTTGTCCACCCCATGCTCTGGCTATGGTAGCTCGTGCTCCTCAGCTCTATTCTGATACCTGAGGTCTACCCTCAGCCCTGTGCCCTTCCCTCAGTCATTTCTCTTTATTTCACTGGAAGCTGCCCTCTCCCTGCAGCCCTGCCCTTTATTCCTGGGGTAGGATAGGCAGCTCCTGAAGTTGCCCTGGACTGCAGCTTATGGCCTCAAATCATCCAATTCTTTACATTACTGAAGTCACCCTCAGATGTCACCTCACCCCATTCCATGAGAATTTTAGCTTGCAACACACTCGGTCTCTCTTAGGCACGACTCATTTCACTTCCTGGATTCAGGACCACATGGATGACCTTGTCAATTCATGACCCTTTCAGGATTTTCTCCATCCTATCTCAGCAGCCCACTCCCAAGGTCATTGCTGGGTCTCATCCCTAATCCAATCCCTCCAGAGTCTCCACTGGAAGCATCTACTTACTGACTCTCATCTCTGCACTTCTGCCTTTCCCTCCACACAAGCTCTGGCTGCTCTTTGCACCCACACTGATGGCTTGCTCCTGCTCTGTCCTTCACGCCCCTCCCCCATATCCTTTCTTCTTATCCAGATGAAGATTCCACAATCCATCCCTGAGAGATCACAAAACAACTCCCTCACATATACCCGCAACTCCTGTGCCTCTCTTTCCTGTTGCTATATTCCATGAGAAAAACATAACTTCATGAACTTGTTAATGAAAAAGAAAAACTACAGTAACAAAATCTGGCAAAGCCCAATGTGTAGCTCACCTACTCCACACGTGCATTCCTATAGTTGGGGAGGCTGAGGAATCTGACTTCTAGGCTTACAGGTTGCATTTGAGCACGTGAACCCTGACTACCTATGTACCCTAACCCTGTAGCCCCACATATTTCCTGGTTCACACTCTCCCAGTCTCTGGGAACGTTATTTTATGCCACCTCATTGCTGAAACCTCCCGGTTCTCGCTTCTCTTCCTCTTTCTCAGCTAATTCATCTGGTTTCTGTTTCACCAAGAAGAGGAATCTGACAATTTCCCATGCCAAATTGACCAACCTATTTGTATCTTCTCTGCCCTCCCTCTTGCTTTTAGGATGAACTCTGGTTTACTTTCTACAATCAATGCCTCTCCATTTATGTTTTAGATTCCACCTCTTCTTACCTATGCAGAACATTCCTGCAGTAATTACCTCCTTTTTCTCTGATGTCATAAATTATTATATGCTAGACATCTATCAGTGTAAAACAAAGCCATGCCAGGTTGCACATCTCCTTCTAACTCATACTCCATTTCCCTGCTCCTCTTTGTGTAAAAACCATTGCAAGAGCTGCCTCTGCTTCCCTTCCTCTAATTGTCATTTGTACCCATCCTCCTCAGCCTCTCATCCCTGCCACCTTACCTTAATAGCATTAGTCATGATCAACAGTGACTCCATGCTGCTAAGTCCAGAGGATAATTCTCAGTGCCACTCTTAAAGGCCTATCTACATAGTGGATCAGTTGCTTGCTCCTTAAAACATGTTCCGTGCTTGGAAATGGGACACTGGGCTTTCTTTTCCCCTTCTTACTGCTATGGTTACTCCCGTACTGTTTCTTTTCCTGTTTGCTCCTCAACACCCTGACCTCTAAATGTTGAAGCATCCTATTTCTCATTTGCCTGTGGGTACTACTTCTCTTTCACTCTTCATTCATTCTCTTCTACCAGTCTCAAAGCTTTTAATAGAATCCATGCTTCTGTATGTGTATGCGTGGGGGGATCAGACACTGGGGCTTCTGCCTGCTAAGTGTACAGTCTAACACTGATCTCTTGCCCAGTCACTAGCATCTATGTCTTGATGATGCCTACATTTATGTTTCTAAAACCTCTGAAATCTCTTTCCTCTTCCTCTCTCTTAACTCATTTATCAGGTTTCTGTTTTAACAAGAAGAGGAATCTGACAATTTTCCACAGCATATTTATGAACCAATCTGTACCTAATTGTCTTCCTCCCTCTGTAATGAAGCCTCACTTCCTATCTAAATTCATCGCCTTCCCTAGTTTGAATGGCTGACCAGTATCTAACTGTGATGTGACAACAACTTTGAATAAGTGCCTCAAATCTAAAATATGGTGGGTGCCTGCCTCCCACCCACTGCCCACCACTCCTCCTGAAATCCTGTTCTCCAGACATTCTCCCGTTTCCAGGAAACTGCATTTCTCCCTTCCCATTGCTTGGGCCCAGATCCCTGTGGTCTTGGATTTCTCTTTCTCTCATCCAACCAGTAACAACAGTATGTCGTTAGCTTTCCCTTCAAAATAAAACTATTCTCTGTCCCACCTCACTCTCCTTCGAATTTCTCCTGACTTATCTTAATGATCTTCACTTTACCCCCAATCTCCTGCCAGTTCATTTTCTGTACTTGCAGCTAATGTTCCCACTTTAAAACTATGTCAGTTCACAAATTCTGTCGATTTTCTACTTCTTTCAAAGTAAAGGGCGGAGTTCTTACAGTGGCCTCTAGGCTCTGCATTGTATCATCTGCTCTCTGTGGGGAGGAGAATGCCCATGTTCTCTGAGATGCCTGCCTCCTGCTGTACCTGCTCTGTATGACCCCTCCCTTTCAGTGCAGATGCACCCCTGAATAAGGAAATTTACTTTCTTCATAGGCTTACCTTCTAAGCCACAGGTGTGGGATAGACACTCCTGTAATTTCATATAGGTGCCTGGGGTAGCCATGTCTGAGGCACAGTTCCCACAGACTGAAGAGGGAAGTTCTCCTGCTGGCCCTGGAAAAGTGAACATTTAGGATGGCCTCCAAACTGAGCATTATTCTGGCCTTAAATAAAATGGGACCTGAGATGTACAGCCACAAAGAAATAGATTGTACAAGTCATCACAGGAAATGGGTTCCTCCATGAGAGTTTAGCCTGCGTCTGGATTCAGTTGGTTAGATCCTAAGTAGAGGACTCTGGCTGGACTTCTCTTCTACAGAAACTATGAGATAAATAATGGGTGCTGTTTTAAGACTGAGTCTGTGGTAATTTCACAGAGATAGAAAACTAATACATGCCTCTCTGACTTGGTCTTCCTGTCCAGTCTTCCCCACCTACCTAGCTTTAGCCACATTGGCCTATGCCATTCCTGTATTATGACAACCATGTTCACTTCAAGGCCTTTGGACCATCTGTTTTGTTTTGTTTTGTTTTCTGGAAGGATCTTGCCCCAGTTAAGATATGTGGCTCATTTTCCTCCTTTCTTTAGAGGTGTGTCCAAACATCATCATATTAAGGAGGCCTTTTTCCCACTGACCATAAAGTAGCAGCACCAAACCAGCTCTCCTCTAATGTTTTACCCTGCTTAATTTTTGTTCTGGGCATTTATCATAGTCTAATATATTTCTCACTTGTTTACCTCTAGAATGTGAATTCCTGAGGATAGTAATTTTTGCTTTTTTTCTCTGTTGTACTGTGCATGTACAACAGTACTTCATAGTACAAGTAGGTGCCAAATAAATGTTTGAAAACTGATAATTTCTGTAATCTTGAACTTATTTTTATATTTTATGGAGTTTTATGTATTTGGAAATATTTTTAGTGGGAAATGTCAGATTAAAGAAAATAAAAATTTGAAAACCAGAAGACTTTATATTTGAGTGATGAGGATTTAAAACAAATTTAAATATGATTAAGTATAAAAATATAGGCAATAAGAGTTATTCAGTTTCAGAGTACATGCCTCTGGAAATTTAAAACCCTTGAATTTCTGATTGCACAGGTTTGAAATACATTGTACTTTATAATTATGTTCAAACACCGTATAGGTTTGACCCTTTTATACCAGTACTTTGTAGGTATTTTTTGCACTCATTCCTACTAATAAAAGCTCACATAAAATCCAAAAGCACACACACAAAAAATATCTGACAAAAGTGTACAATTGAAAATCTGAATATTCAGTAGTGTTCCCTCATTAATATTTAATTGATCATTTACTCATTTAATACTTCACTTCTCCGTGTGTATTGTGTATGGATGTTTTCACAGTGTCTAAGAGCATTTTGATTACTTTTGTGACATTTGCAAGCCATTTATGTAAAAAAATTTATTGAAGGAACAAAAGCAAATTTCCTTAGCTGTCATATTGTTTACTCTTTGCCATAAAGATTTCTATGTATATGGATTTTTTTGGTATTAAATACCTCCCTGTCATGTGTTTGCAATCTCATTACTGCATTCCTGCTTCTATTTCCTTCTTCTCAATAGCCTCTGCTAACTTGGAGTTTTCTTCCTACCAATGTTTCCCTTTCTCTTGCTCAAAATTAAAAATCAAATAAATAAATATAATAAAACAAATTCAACAAAAATCTAAGCAGTAGTTTCTTTTCCTAAGACTAAATCTGAGAGATTTCAGGTGGAGAAGGCCAGTTGATTTACACCATGGTGGACGTTATTGGTTTGGTAAATGTGTTACAACCCTGAATAAACACCTTCCTTTCCAAATGGGGATGAAATGCTTCCCATTGTTCAGGTGCAATTTTTTCTTTTCATATGTGATATTTCTAAGGTTTTTTAGACATTTCAAAATCACAACAGATGGGATAAAATTCACACTTTGACCCTGGCATCCCTAGTAAATGTCAGAAACGAGATTTGGTTGACACAGTAGAAAATAACCTCTTAATAAATATGGTTTTTATATTCCCAGACCAAATTGATGTTTTTATTGTCCATTAAATTATCATCACAGAAAATGGCTGTGTCCTTTCTCATTTCTTTGATTTCAGGAACTAACATAGAGTAAAACTGATGTTTTATTGTTGTACAGTTCTATGAATTGTAACACGTGAGTAAATTCTCATAAGCACCAATATAATTAGGATACAAAAAATTCCTTTTTGCTAACCCTTTGGTTCCTAGGTCTACCCACAAAGCCCCTAGCAACCACCGATCTATTGTCCATTACAAAGCATTTTAAATTTTGAGAAACAAATAAATAATTGGATTCCAAACATTCATTGCTAGATGTTTGTGGATTTACCACGTGTCCTGTAAAACTCTGTGCTTTCAATCTCATTTGTTTTCAGAACCATCTTAGTGTTATTTGGATCTGTCCTTCATGTTGTCATCCAGGTGATTCTGGACTTTTCACAGTGCTCTGGCCCTTAGGTCATTTCTCAGAATTTCTGATACACTTCCTCGTATCAGATCCATGCATGCACAGCTTGGCTGAGCCTGAGAGTTTATGAACAATATTAAGACATTCTTTTCCTGAGCTTCTTTCTCTCTACAAACTCTCTGGCACTCTCCTCATTCTTGGGGTGATTCCCTTCTTGATCCTCCAGTCAGAAAGCTTGAGTTTTACTTCCCCATTATTCTCTGCAACTCCGCCCTCTTTCTGGTGCCACATAGTAGGAAAATAGAGTCTAATAAAAGACACATGTATGATTACATTACCAGTGTGACTCTGTACCATGTTGAGCCAAAGGAAGGAGCAGTTGTGCTCCATTTGCATACATTGTGTCAAAATGCATTCTATTGTCATGTATAACTAATTAGAACAAATTAAAAAAATAAATTTCAAAAATTTCAAAAAAAAAAATAAGATAAAGGGTATTTTGCCCCCACCCTTGGGATCACAGTTCCTCCAGTCAGAGAGAGATCATTCCCTCTTCATAGTTTTATAGAGAACTTGGGGTTTCACAGCAACCTGTGAGCACTGGTCGTGACCATATTTATTGCTACCACCACTGTCACTGCAAGATTACTTGGTGTTTGGGTGGTGGTTCTTTTTTTTTTTTTTTTTTGAGTATTAGAAGTCCTCCTTCCTTACCGTGAGCTGGGACTAGAGGACTTTTCCTGGATCCCTGTTTATACCAATGCTTATTTCTCATTTGAGTGTGTGTTGAGTCTAGGTCAAGGGATACCAGAGGGGGAAATTGCAACCTCACTGCTGGCTCAAGGGTATTTGAGATGCTGGTGCCACCACTCCCCAACCCCAATATGCCTGGTGCTCTTTTCATATCCCTCAAATACTATAATTGCTCCATGTCCAGGGTTTCTAATCATGTTCCATGTATGTGATGAGCTACAGTGCACTGCTTCTATGCTACCTGGAATCCTACTGGCAGATCAAGATGTCTGATTAATTCTACCATAATTTCAGTTGCTTCAGCTTCTTGACAATGACATTTCCAAGAAGCCAACCTTATTTTCTCATTTCGCTGATGGGATAATTCTTCATTCAAGGAGACAGTTTATATTTCACCTTTATTATTGAAAGAAGTTTCAAAATATAATTTACAACAGTATCTGATGAGGGTGAAATTTGTATTGGTAGAATTCCTCATTTTGGGGCAGTTTCATTTTCAGCTTTAAAAAGGGATCTACAGATCTGAAAAAGTGATGGTAATTATTTCTACCATGTATTGTTGAAGCTTTGTGGTGTGGGCTATATAGCTATTATAAAAGTATTTTTATATTTAAACCTAAAATATGTTACTTTTGGTTACATGAATCTTGTGAGATATGTGGATGGTTTACAGTCTTCATATTTTATAGCTCGGAGACCTTTTTAGAGGCTGAGCTACCTGTTCCCAATCACAGAGCTGTTTACTGTATAGGGAACCAGCACCATGGCTGGGCACTGTGTTACTCAAAGTCCATGGTGCTTTCCACCATGTCATATTCCATTATTTAATGATATGTGGTGAGGTAGGTCAGTTTGAACTAAAGATACTGAGCTGTCCATAAACTTGGCAGGTTCTGATATCAGGCCTTGAAAGACTGGTGCTATGTAGTCCATCCTTTCTGTGTAGGGATTGGGCAATGTCTGAAGAATTTGACATGGAAAAATAAAATACTGAAAGTAGAGCTTAGGCAGAGAATTTGGCATGGAGGGAATGGAAGGGAAAGATACTGGAGAACAGAAATGGATTCTTCAACTATAACATAAGAGATGTGATCAATATGGATGTTGCTGTTGGGAAGAGATATGTGTAAGAGACATCCCCGAGGAAGAATCAGGGATTAGTGACTGAAGGATAAGGATGAGTCACTAAAGATAAGGGAGAACAGGAGGTTTAGGGGTTTTAAGATAACATGCTCTTGCATGAGTTTGGGTTTGAAAAAAATTAGAGGTTCTGTTTCAAGCTTCTAGAATTATTGTTTGAAGTCGTGCCTCGTGGGTCTGCTAGACGAGTTGGGGTCCTGAGAGACGAAAAGGGGTCTTCAGGGAAGATGAAGTGGGTCTCACAGGATGAGGTTTTGGATGATGGTCCACGGAGTCACTCCACCCAGACTCCGGGGGTAGGTAAGACTGCTCTGCCAGAGCAAGACGCAGAACCCATTTAATCCAGGAAGTACAGAGGCTTATATAGGGTCCTCAGACCAATCATGGCCCCGAGGTTACAACCAATGAGGCACGCTCTGCCGAGCATGCGGTTTATCAGCATAGAATGGAAAGGAAAAGAGGGAAGGGAGGGGTTGAAGGTATGGGGAGTGCTCCTACATAGAATATTTCAAGAATGACATCAGGACCAAGGGAATTTGGAAATAGAAATTGGGATTGAGCTGGAATTATAAAATTGTGGTAGATCTTAGAAGAACATTGGAATCCCATGACAGTGGGTGGAATTTCTGGAGGTGAATCTATAATGAGAAAAGAACAAAATTTCTAGAACTAAACCTTGGTGTATGTAAGCTGTTCATATTAAGAACTAGTAAGTTACTGGACAATTAGTTCAAAAGTTTTGTGGATTGTAACATTCACAAATTTCATGTAGAATAGAGGTATTCTCACTCCATGTACTTCCGTGAGTTTAGCTCTGCTGGTGCCAGAAAGATCATCAGGATACACTCACTGACTGACTGACTGTTTATGGCCTTTGTTTATTTTCCTGTCCAGATGAGTTCTTCATTTTCTAGGTACACGTCTAGATGGTTTCAATGTAAAGCAAGTCTTACAGCTGCAAATTCCTCGCCATGTACCAATGCTGCCTCATATTCACAAACACTGACAGTGCTAATGATGCTTTTCCCTGGATGTTTACAGAGTCTTTTGTTGGTTTGCATCTCTGACATTTCCAAAATAGAAAAGTTATTTACATATTGCTGTTTAACATTTTTGGAAATATTTTTCTTTTCTCTCTCTCTCTTTTTTTCCCTTTTGCTGTAATAAGGATGGTGGAATAGGCAAGAAAGACATGTGAGAAAGAAGTTTAGAGAATGAGCTTCATTAAATTGTACTTGTTTAGAAGAACATTTTGCATTTCCTTTCGTTCAGTATTCTAAAATATATGTGCATGTTTCAGCCTATGAGATGGAATATGTTAGGAAGCTTCAGGAAGTTATTTTAAAAGCATATTTTAGAGAACTTTAATTATCAATGTATTATGTGTCTGAAAACCTAGGTGAAAAAATGTGTCGATTTGTGTTGCCAAAATCTCCCATCCTTGTCTTCCACATCTTGTTGGCATGCTTAAATATTTAAGTCTCTTTGCTGATGGAAAGAGGACCTTGACTCTGTGATGGAAACACAGCAATGTCCATGGACTATCCACTTTGTCTTGTCTTATGAAACTCCGCTTTCAACAGTGATAATCATCCAGCAATACAGTCTTTGAAATGACATAGTTTCATTTTCTTTTCTGGGTGTAGATTGAGATATTTATAGCTGCGGCTACATCTTATTGCCACATGAATTGCTAGGAAAGGATCTGAAGATTGCTTCTCTTTTGACTCCAAATTTGTTGTTCAATGATTCCCCAGGTTTGGCTCAATATTTAGTTTGTTTTGGTTTCTGTGGGCTGAAAGGGGAAAGAAAAGGTGGGAATTAAGGAGGAGAGGCTAGAATGTACCTGAGATTGTCCTTGAGTCCATATTAACCTGTGATGACCTATGACGGCTGTTATGAAATCATAGAAGTGACTACAGGATGGGGTTCAAGTGCCCATAGTGTGGAATAGCTGTTAGAGACCAACTTTTTGTTTTGAAGTACAGGAACTGAACTGCAGAGAAATGAAATTATAGGTACTTGGCCACATATCTAATTAGTAGCTGAGGTGGAAGTAGAATTTGGGTTTCTTGATTCCTAGCCCCAAACTTTCTTCAAAATATCTTCGATGAAGATGTGATGAATTTCTATTTTTTAAAACCGAATAGAATTTCAGTGGTGAATGATGGTTAAGCTAAACTTACCCAAACCTGATGGGTGATAGGTAATTAAAGAGTAAATTTGTTTTCTAAATCTCTATGATGTCATCTTTGAATGGACCTTCTGGAACATAGAATAAATATTTCTTTTGTGACTCTCCTGATTAAAGACAGGTGTTGATATCTATAGTTTTGTGTGCAGTAAATTGTTATATTAAGAATCAGCTTCTACATTATTTATTTTAATTCAGTGACAGGGCACTATTTGGGTTGTTTTGGGTTCATTTGTAACCTGGATTCAGCATTTCATCTTCCACAAATCTGAGATGAGGAGATACACTTTAGGGTACTCAAAAGAGCTGCCTATCTAAAATGATTTTGGGGGAAATTGACTCTAGAATTTTATGGTATCACTAGATTAAGCAAGCTCCTGATTTTGATCCTACTCAGGGACTAAGCAGAAGCCAATAAGAGATAAAGCAGGAAACCCAGAAGGCAGACAAATCATTGAGCAAATAGCCAGGTAACTCCAAAAGAGGGAATGGATAGAAATATAGCTCAGAAGTTGACTTCCATTATGTATTGCTTTTTCATTTTCTTAGCATTTTGAAAGCTTCACTTGTATTGTGGTAGTTACAGATTTATGTACTCTGAGCTACCAGGAATGTGGGCTTCATACAATCATCCATTATCACTAAGTCTTATATCTCCAGTGAGCATTCAATCACTCTTGAAATGCATGTGCCATGAGATCCTATACTCTTATTTTTTTTTTTGAGTAATAATTTGAGGAGAATCACATTAAATACAATTTGATGCATTAATGTCATTAGTGATTCTGTTGATGCTGCCACTGCTAGACCAGTACAACTCCTAGACACTGTGACGAGCACAGAATTTAATCCTTGAGAGAAGAATTGAGTTACAAAGGAGGAAAACAGCTGCAGGTGGTTACGTGACTTGCCCAGCTCAGTCCTTGAGTTGACACTTACCACCATTATGGCGGATGTCATTTTAATTATTATACAACTCTGAAAGAGGATGTGAAAGGTTTACCCTGTTCCAACTCATTAAGTGTGTTATTTGGATTAGTTTGTTGAAAAAAAAATTAGAATGTTATACATAGGATTTACATTCCTAGAAGTTAAGCTAGCTTCATTTGCTTAAGGAATCATTTTTAAACAATTTCTTTTGAGAAGGAAAAGATAAAATTATTCATTTAGATAACTGATTTTGGGGGGGAGAAGAGTCTGAAAATCTCTACTTAAAAAAAAAAAAAAAAACCTGTATAGTATCAATGAGGATTTTTCTTACACTACTAAGTCTGGAAGAAGAATCATGCAGAGGTATGCCCCACAAGGCCTGTGATAAGTCATGATGTCATATTTAAGTGGGAAATGATATAATGAGTTATTTAAAGCTATCCTAGAATTGGAGCTAATATAGTTTTTCTATAGTATCAGAAATTATAATATCTCCTCTGTGTGTATCTTCATGGTGATGGATGTTTCAATGCTCTGTGTTAATGTCAAATAATTGAGTCAATATTATGATGATTGCCACTGATTTTAAAATGGTCAACAAGCATTTTACTTCATATTTCAGTAAGAATCTTTTTTTTTAATTTTTTTTTTTTTAGTTGTTGATTGACCTTTATTCATTCGTTTATATGCGGTGCTGAGGATCGAACCCAGTGCCTCCCACATGCGAGGCAAGCACTCTACCACTGAGCCACAACCCCAGCCCCAAGAATCTTGATCTAATAGTTAACAATAAATCACTTTTCTATCTACATCACCTCTATTGCATTATGATATTAATTGTGTACATGAATATTTTCCTACTCCAGGATTTTCCTAACCCCAGTGTCCTTAAAAAGTGCCTTTTAATTTGTGCCCTTTATTTTGCTGGGAAAAAAAAAAAACTGTATCATGATCTGGTAATGTAGTTATGCTTCCTTTTCACTTAGTTTACTTATTATTTTAATTAGTATTTCGGATAAATAAGGGGAGATGTCTAGCATCTCCTTTGGGGGATCTTCTTCTTGCCAAGGAGGATGTAAGCCACCTGAGAAATTAAAGTCTAGAATAATTAGTAAAGAACAAAAGACAAAGTCAGAAAGATAGTTTCAAAAGTTAGAGCCCCTGATAGGTCCAATCCACATGGAAGCTGAACCTAGACAACAAGAAAATGGCTGCTGTGGTTTATGTAAGGGGGTACATCAAAGACAGGGATAAGATTTCACGGGAAGAGTCTTGCTTGGTGATATCTTGTAGTCAGCAGGTTGATTGGCATCATGGCAGGTCACACCCATCTCATAGGGGCTGTGTGGCTACAGCAGGTCAGCCCATCTCCGGTGCTGTGTGGGATCTTTGGCAGAGCTGAGGGGAAGATTCACCTGCATCAGGCAGTCTAACCCTGGAGGGGTGCCATGAGTGTTCCCAATGCCAGACCTCTGCCCTCACTGGCTGCGATGCCAGTAGTCCATATACAGCCCACGGATGGCTCTCTACAGATAAACATACTGATTTTTTTATTCATCTTTCTGATACCTCTTATAATAGCAACATTTAGAAGGAATTGATTAAAAGAGATACACCATCGGTACTCAGATTAAAATGAAAAGCAAATTTCAGAAAGAATATGACTCAAAAAGAAAATGAAGTGTCACATGATCACCATCATTAGGTCAGAGTGGCTAGAGAGAAGGTATAGTGGCACGACAGACCTGTGTGGGATGTCGTACTACCTCCTTGCACAATAGAACTGGAGGGACACATGTGTTATATGTCACAGTGTTTCCATGGTATAATGGCAACACTTATTCTAAAGATTTCTTGCTCAGAAAGAAAAACAAAAGAATCTTAAAGTGGTAGTTCGTTAGTTTATCTTTAGCTTTCATGGTAATTGCCAAGCATAAGGCTTTTATGCTCATGAAAATAATGATGATAAAAATCTAATAAAGTTATCTCTAAGTTTAGAAGAGTTATTCAATGACCAATAGACTTGAAGAAGACTAGAACTGGACTGCTACTTTGTTACCCTGGATGAGTCTTTCCATCCTTTTTTTTTTTTTTTTTTTGGTACAGGGAATTGAACTCAGGGGCACTCGACCACTGAGCCACATCCCTAGCCCTATTTTGTGTTTTGTTTAGAGACCGGATCTCACTGAGTTGCTTAGCACCTTGCCGTTGCTGAGGCTGGCTTTGAACTAGCAATTCTCCTATCTCAGCCTCCCAAAGTGCTGGGATTACAGGCATGCGCCACCAGGCCAGCTTCTTCCCATCCTTTTGAGTCTCAAGTTCTTTGTCTGAAAAACGAGGCTGTACTAAATAAATTCTAGGTTATGTTCTGCTTTGCATGTACCTTAACTAATGTTTGCTAGGGGAGAGTTTTCTTTACCTTTCCTCTTAGGAGAAAAAAAAATACACTAGGGAAAATTTACAAAGTCGGATTTTGTAGCCAGTGGCTCCGCCATGGTTACTTATTTTTGTTTCTATTCAGCTATAGTTTCTGAGATAGACAAGGACTCTAGGTGGTGCAGTTGAGATGGAGCGACCATGGTTTATGCTGTTATAGACAACTGATGGTTGCACATAGGGGGTTGATCTGTTATACAGTGTTCTTTCCCTGAGGCTGCTCAGAGTAAAATGACAGAGCCTTTAGGAAGACTCATATTCTTGAAGTAGTTTTTGACATAGTTTATCCCATAAATTCATGTTAAATTTTCATTTGAAATTAAAAATACCAACACAAGAAACAGGATTTGCTTTTTTTTTGACAGTTGTTTCAGATAAGGTAAATAGCAATGCTATTGATTTTCAGAAACAAAGGTGATTTGAACATGTTTAGAGAGAGAAGATTCTTACCTCCACACTGCATTGATTTCTGCTTGCAGAACTTCAGATGGTGGCAAAGTGGTGGGCACCATAGAAGTCAGTGTCGTGAAGATGGGGGAGATCGAGGATGGGGAAGCCGACCACATCACAACAGATGTGCAGGGACAAAAGGTAGGATCGCAGTCAGCTCGTTCCACAAATTAAATTAGAAATGATCAGCTTTGCCAGATGCCTGTATTGCTAACACTCTGTGGGGTTTGAAATCTCATTATTCAAAAGCTAAATGAGAAATGAGCTCTGGAATTGGAGTACAATATGAGTGTTTCATCCTCTGAACCAGAGGGTCCATTTGTATGGAAAGAGGCAAAGCTACATGCCATTCAGAAACACCTTTCTCTTCACTGCTGGCTCCCTTGCTGACACTGCCTCTTCTCATTTGGAACCAAAGTATTGGTCATTGTTGCATTCTATCATAATTAACCCTGCATGAGATGCACAGAAGATTCTGGGAGGGCTTCTGCCAAAAAGTAACCTGCTCTCTCCTCCCACAGCTATCTTTGGAAAGAGATGCAATTTTAATTTGGATTTCCTTTTTATGTGATGGAAGGCAGATTTAACAAGAACTTTGTGCCTTGTGAAATTGTACAGAGAGGCAGAAAATAATATATTGCAGAGGGACAGCTCTAGAGGAGGGACAATGCCAGCCAGACGTGAAGCAAGCTTTTTTGAAGCCTGTGATAAAGGCACAGTGCAAATAAATATGTGTGCAGGATTTTCTCTTTCTATTGCTTCCTTTTCTCTAAGAAAGAAAACCTTGATATAAATATTAACCTAAATTCCTTTGTTAGGAATGCAATTGCTTATTTTATGGAATCAATTGAAAAACAGGAACATACTTAAAAACTGCCAATAAGGTTTTTTTTTGTTTTGTTTTGGAGGAAACAAAACAAAAAAGTATATTCTTTTATATACTTTAATTCCTACCTTTTCATAAATGAACATTTTAAAATGATAAGGCCACTGTGACTTATTTTCTGGTTTATTATTTCTTATCTTGGAATATGTTCAATTTTTGGTACTTAGGAAACATCAACTTGGAAGATGATGTTTATCTAACACTTAACAATTTTTATAAAATATCTAAGACTTTCAACAAAATATTTTTCTTGTACCAGAACCAACCAGCATATGCTGTATTGCCCCAAACTTTGATATTCTTTATTCTTTCACCCTCCTAATGGAACATTATTACATATTATAAAAATATTCCAAGGAGGCCTAAAAATCAATGTCAGGGCTGGGGTGAAGTTTTGCAGGAGATCCTCATTGGGTTTCTGCATTCAGGACCTGTCCTGGTTTAGTCTCTTCATTCCAGCTTTATTCCCTTTGGAGTCTATAAGACTCATCTTGGTCACCATCACATGAACTCTTGTATCAAGTTTAGGGAAAGATGATTTGGATGCTAAGTGGGGAACTGGATACAGGAGTATACAGATAATCATACCTGGACCTGTAGCCATGGACCAGGAGACCAGTAGCAAAAACTCTTTCCATTTTAAAGTACAGCTACTTTCCTGGCTCTGAATCTATTCCCAGTCATCTCCCCTTTCTCCTCTAGCTTACCCACCCCTCGACTCCAGACTGTCTTTGTTATGGGGCAGTGCGCACTGAATCATGCTCTTTTCATAGAGAGAACTTGATACCTAGGAATATTCCCCATCTAAGTCTTATATAATGCTTCCGGCTCAGTCATCTGAAATTAAAAAAAAAAAAAAAAGGTGTAACTGAGCTATTCTAGAAATAGAAGGTGGCAGTAAACACCATGGATGAGTCATAAGTTGACAAAGAGGGGAGGCAAACCAAAGGGGGCAATAGCTGTGTCACATCTGGATTTTTAGAAAAACTGACCTTTTGTGAACATGAATACAGTAACTGTCAAGTCTTTTAGTAATCCCTAACAAAATTCATTATTGAGTGAAAAACATATATTAAGATCCAATATGCATGATGTTTAGAAGAATATATATGGAAATACCCTTTCTCAGTGTTTTCAAAGCCTGATCAGAATTGTTAGGGAGGTTTTTTTAGAATTGCAAATGATGGACCTCAGAGAATAATCTAAAGAGTTGGGGAAAATCTCAATGTGCTCGGGAAATTTTCCTAGTACAGTAAATCATATTTTACTAGGAATATGTTCAACTACTAACCCAAAATCCATAGGATTACCTATGATAATTACTAATGGTAATTTAGATCTTGAATGATTGATATATGTGAAAAGAGAAAGTAACTGAAATAGAAGTTATCCCTAAAATAGCATTACTTTTATTGCTTTGCTTAATTTGAAGATGAAGGAGTGGAATTGCTATTAGCATTGTAGTTTGTCCCGAGAGTGACACGTTATCTCTCATGTACATTTAAGCAAAATATAGCAAAGCCTGTATTATTCAGCTTGTGCTGCTATAACAAAATACCTTAGACTGGGTGGTTTGAATAGCAGGAATTTATCTTCTCACAGTTCTGGAGGCTAAAAATTCCCAGATCAATATGTCTATTTGTTTGGTTCCTGGTAAGGAATTAATTAGTGTTAGGTAATTTAGCAACTGTTTTTAGATATTTCCTATTTTTTGCCATGAATCTAAATGTTGAGAGCATTGTAAACTCATTTTAAAATATGGTAAAATTGCAATAGAAGAAGGCTGTTAGGTCAAAATTGTCCTAAATATTTGCCTTCCAGTTTGGATGGGAGCTATGAATATGTGAAGGTCACATTTCTGTGTCCACTGTGTAAAATAATACAGACTTTCCATTAGAAAACATGAAGCCATCTTTTATTACAAGGAGATAGGCTGCCTCATATAGGAAAGCAGTGTCAGAATAATGGCCTGGTCTCTATAAATTATGGACTTTACTCGAAAGGTTCGATCTCACCTTTCCTGTAAGTTATGTTGATAATGTTCTTCTTTTGGAAATGAGGATGTCTTGTAGCAATATATCTAGTTATTACATGGAAGGGTGTCAGGGACAAATCATGGGAAAATGTCTAGACCAGTCTGGAAATATTAGATTTGATTGGTCTGTAAATACCCATTATACATACTAGAGCAGAACATTGATATGATGGATATAGTGTTTATGAAAGATTATTTTAACAGCCCTGTATAGTCTGAAAGGAGTAGAAGAAATATTGGAAAGACCAAAACTAAAGAATTTTAAGTAGGTCCAAGCATCGTTGCACATTGCTCCAGTGATTTGAGAAGTGCATTTCCATACTAGCTATGGATTAAAAGAAGGGGACCACCTGTGATTTCTGGTTGGTCAGAAAAATGACTTAGAGGGCATCAAATGTTAAGAGCTATTTGCAGTTTTTCATTCTTTCAGTTAACTAGGACCTTAGTAAAATAGTTATAAAAGCTGATGTTTCACCCATCCACAAAGTCATAGTATAATGTGATGAATGTTGCGGTACAGGAATAAGTATTAGACTTTAAAAATACAGAAAGTAACATTTGAATCAGTGCTTTGATTTATATACCTACCTCCTCAAAGTTTAAGGAACATAAACATTCCCTTTTCAACAGGGACCTCAGTGTTCACGATTCCCAAGGGCGAACAGGCTCTGAGGACAGGCCAGCAGTGCCGGAGGAGACAGGTGTTGGAACAGCTGGGAAGTCACCCAACCTCCTGGGGAGGGTGATCTGAGCCTGTGCATTTTCTTGAGCACAGCCCAGCAGAACCTACAGGAGGAGGAACGCTTCCCTTAGATACTCACCCAAACAACTTTCTAGGTTTTTTCATTCGTTTGTTTTGTTTACATTCTCTTGTTTATAGCTGGTATATATTCTCAGAAAATTCACTTTTCTTTCTTCCCCTTAATTCCTCCATTTTGGGGCCAGAAATAGAAGACCACTCTTGTGAAGAAATGAATTTTAGACCTGTGTATGTGAAAACTGGTCTCTTATCAACTCCTGTTTCCTCTGTTAGTTACAGTTCCCAGGAAGCTGAGGGAAAGTTCCGTCTTAGTGATGGATTGTCTGGGACCTTCTCTCTCATCATGTTTCATTCACTGGGAGTAAGTCCATGTGACTTTCTGTGACACTTCTTTCTTTCCACCCAGAGAGGTGTCAACTTTGCAACTGTCATGAACTAGATCTAGTAATCATGGGCCCAGGAGATCATCTTGTGTAGAAATAGTCCCTCCTACTTTAAAAGCAAACGTTTACATTGTTTTGCTAGAGATGAAAGTATCCTTTTGTCCTATATAATTAAATGCTTCAATATTTTAAAGTTGCCTTTACTTAAAACCTGGAAAATAATTTGCTTTGTATCGATCCAACTTTAACCTGGTCGAAAAAATATGTAGATAATTCTTCTAGTAAAATATGATTTACTGTATTAGGAAAATTTCCAGAGCACATTGAGATTTTCCCCAACTCTTTCGATTATTCCCTGAGTAGCCTTTAACCAGAACTGAGATGTGCTTTATAATTGTGTAATACAAATGCCTTACATATAAATATAAGTAAATAATCACAAATTAAACAAGCTCCATAATAAAGATATGTTTACATGTTTTTAGAAACAAAAAGTACTTTCATTTCTCATCTTGATTATTTTCTAATATATTTCTTTTCTCTTTTATTTTTTCCTAGTGTGCCCTGGTGTACGAATGTATAGCCCCAGAAAGTGAGAGTGGAAAAGATAACTTACCTTTTTTGAATGCAGGTATGTAATTCAGTTTTGGATACTTACATTATTGTCATATGAACAGATTTTAATTTTCCATGAATGTAACTCTGAAACTGGGCAGTTTTGTCAGAGAATGATTTCTGAGTACTTAGTAAATGAACTGGGAATCAGGTGGAGCCAGTGGAATGGGGGCAGATTATGTAATTCCATAGGGAACATAGACAAACACCTTTGTTATATAAAGAAGTAAATTCCACTTGGCTATTGAATTGAATATTATGTGAAACAAGAAATGCTAACAGACAAATAGAAAGTAAACCTCTTATCTAGTTTGACTTTCTAATTATATACTTCATAAAATGAAGTTGTTAAAACAATAGACAGATGAATTCAATAGGAAAAATTCCTAATGTCATTTGTACATCCCTAGGCCTGTGTCTGTTACTCATAGTAAATGTATTACAGTTTCAACAAGGCATTAAGCAATGTATTAAAGGCATTTATGAATAAAATTGAGATGTGTGGTATGGTCAGGATGTATTTGACAATATTGAATATGTCAAACTAAAAACTGTTTCGAAGGATAATATAAGTTATATGACCCTTAGCAATAGTAAATAATGGTAACGGTTGCTGTGGTGACAGGTAGTATACCTGATGCCTTGGTCAGTCCTCCAACACATGTTATGGGGAAGGTGTTACCACTGTGCAGATGAGGAAATCATTAGGTGTCTCCCACCTGGTAAATAATAGTGGGTACAGAATTCACACCAGTTTCGGTATGAAGGCATTTGTTCTTGAGTCCCAGGCCATGCCACTACTTCCCAAGTTGCTGTCATGGTAACATAAGTCTTGCTATTTTTTACTTGCCCTTTCATGTTGTTTACATTTGAATAACAACATAGATAGCGTGAAAATCAGATTAATGAATGATACAGACCTTCAAAGGCTTACTAATAGATAACCCCTAAATTATTAGACATTTATTAGGGGCAGCTAATAATAGGAACTGGAGAAGAGAATGCACTGTTTGGCTGTATTTATACACAAAGAGGAATCAAATTAAAGTTAATTGAGGAATGTAAAAAAATCAACTCTACTTATGCAAAATGAAGCATTATGCCAAAAAAGACTAGCTGCTTCTCAACCTGTGAACAAATGGTAAGGGAGTTTTTTGTTTGGATGGTTATTTTTTCTTGAGGATTTAATCTGAGAAGAGACATGAATAACAATATTTAAGGGTCTACCTGGACAGCTAGATCATACATAAACCATAAAATATCTGATAAATTATTAGTGTGATTAAAACATCTGAAATGTGATCAAAGGGTCCTGTTCATGTTTATTTTTTCACCTGAAGGTTTATTAAACTTTAGTATTTTACTTTAGTATGTTCATATAATCTGTTTCATTTATTACATGTTCTCTTGAAAAATAAATTTGAGTGTGATAGATGTTGAGTTCATGTTAAATACAATTTGAATGACATGTATGTCATTCAAATCATCTACACTGTAATTATAGCATAACTTAATAATGCATTCATGTAAAATCTGAACCTTTCTTATACACACAAAAGGAAATGTCATTTTAAGATACTAATTGGTTAAATTTCAAAGCAAAAGAGAAAAATTATTCCTAAGTAAATAAATGTAGGACCTAAGGAACAAGTTACAGAGGTAGAATACTGGAAAATGAATCCATACCTCCTAATACCTGAGTTTAGAGTCTGTACATATTGGAAACCATACTCTTTGAGATTATTAGATCATTGCTTATTATGTATACATTATAAGAGAAAGACTACAGACTTGGAATTCATGGCAACAGCTGAATTCTGCACTTTAAGTGCACCTACTTGGTAGAGCAAAACACTGTGCGTTATTGCTTTTCTCCATTCATGGTGGTGACAGTTAGTGGTGATATTCCACTTTGTTCTGTAGATATTACTAAATGTCTTTAGTCCAGGGAAAACCAAGGAGTATTCTAACCTCCATTATTTGTCACAAATATTTTCCGAGTCATTTTATATTAGGGAAGGTCAGACTAAAAGAAAGTCAATGTCATAAAGGCTAGGTTTTTAGAAAGTATTAAAAATACAAGCTAAGCACTATATATAAAATATCTCTGTTCAAAATAAAAAGTGCATTGTACTGCCATAGAATATGTATGACTTTGGCCTGTGTGTGTACCTTTGTCTTTTTGCTCTATTTATTTATCTAGATAAACTCAGCAACTTTGAAATGAATCCATTAAACTCTCATGTGGTTTTTTTTTTTTTTTTTTTAAATCTGTAGGCAAAGGGAGCTATTGACATTCTTCTCAAGGCTTTGTATTAATATATTATATGGAACTTGCTAGTCTCCACTGAGTTATGAAGTACTTTTTGAGTGAGTGGAAGAGAATGTCATATCTTAGTGTACTCTTCAGTATTCTATTTATATCTCCAGAGGTTTCATTTATAACTCAGGAAATTCTTTTATCTATTATCAAAAGAAAAAGCTCTTCACCTGAAGGTCTCACCCTTCTCCTCACCTGTTTACCTTGCAAGTCAAATGTTTAAGTCGAGAGTTTGGGGAATGGAGGGCAGTAGAGGAAGGTTGAACAGGAACAGTGGGGACAGAATTTACAATTCCATAAGAATGAAATATAAGTACCTTCGCTGTGTGGGGAAACAAACCAGACCAAGGACACAGTAGTAAGTATCAGATAGAGGAAGCTCTTAGTTTGACTTTCTAAATATAGAGCCTACAAAATAAAGTTGTTAATACATGGACTTATCTCCTTAATTATTTACGTATTCATTTAAGCAAAATGTTAGTAAGAAAGCTTAAAAGTATTTGATGTTGGGGGGTGGGGAGTGGGGAGTTAGTTTTGACTGTATAGAAATACAGAGGGTCAGGTCCCTTACCTGGACTTGGGGTTGAAGGTTCTTTTAAAGTCACATCAGGCCAAGCCCTTATGGTGATCACATAAGAGCACAGCCCAAGTCCTAAGAATCAGTGCCAGCCCTAGGTTTGCCAACAAGTGGGTGGCACTGGTGGATAGACATGGTGGCCTCTTTGTACATCAGTGACCACCTTAACCTCACCAGTCCTTGACTTCCTTTTTGACTTTCTCATGTTTGAGGCAAGTGTAGCAGAGTTAATTTTTGCTTTGTTTTCCTTTTTTAGAAACATATCACCTAAGTATTCACTTTAATCAGTTTCACATGAAGTCACAACAAACTCTTTGGCATTTACAGTTTTATTTCTCAGGAATTGTCATTTGCAGCCCAAATGCCTGACTAGAGATCAAACTTCTTAAAATTTTGTCAAGAAGACAATTTTCTCTAGTTACCTCAAATTCTCCATTTTTTTTGTTGTTGTTGTTTGTTTGGTAAAATTATAATTCTAAAGAATACTTCCACCCACTGATCCTTATATCATGATGACAGATCAGAGGAGCCAATGGGTCCTGTCATAAAAATTCCCTATTATCATCCTGTTTTGAGTGAGTTTTCTGCTTCAGCAAGCATTAGATTAGCTGCAGCATCTTCCTGAGTTGAATTCCATACTTCTGGAGTCAAGACTTTGTCCTTTATTTTCTTGGAAGACTACCTTCATGCTGTATGTTAACATGTACGCTGTCCCGCATATTCAGGGCATGTCTGACAGGCTGTGTCTTCCTTGACAGTGTAGTTGGTATCTAAACAAAGATGAGGGACTGGCTGCTGTCAGTCATAAATACTTGCAGTTTGCCTTCCTGTTTAGACAGTTTGTTGGTGTTTCTATTTCTTGCTTCACACAAGAACCACATCTTTCCTCAAAATAGACACCTGTGTCTTTGATTCTTTTTCCCCAAATGGCGTTAAACCACCTACTACTGTTGCTTCTCAGAAGATGAAGGAGTATAAATTATTGAAGAAGAGATACTGCTATTTCTTTTTCTTTCTTTCATTCTTGTGTTTATAGTATGCATTTTATTTTAACAAGCATTGTTTAACCTGTAAGCTTAAATCTTACAGGTTGAATTTCACATTGTCTAACATGCACCCTCTCCCACTGACCTAATAGAAGTCTTCTATCATGTAGAACTCGATCGATAATTTATTGGTAAAATAAAAATTTATTATTAAGGAATAAGAGTCTTCAGTGCTGCTGAATGTGCCCCTTAGAAATTTTAAAAAACAACAACAGACAAGATGGTTGATTCCCTTTAGACAAAGGCAATTTCTAACCCTAAACACACACACAAAAAACTGGGGCTTTTCTCTCTTCAGTCTCAAGGAGAAAAAGTGCTTACAATTGTGGAACTTGGAGATCAGAGGTAGATGCGTCGCTTTCACCCATAGCCTATTAAAAGCACTGAGGACTATCCCCATCTTGTGGTGGGGGTGATCATCAGCCATGGTGAACAAAGGCCTGGTTAAAGAAACTGCTAGAGCATGTGGGAACTCTAGACTGAGAGCAAGTACAGAGTGCTGGGAGGGGCAGTGCATTCCTTTCCTTCTGAATACCTTGAAGATCTCCAGTCCAGAATACTACAGAAAATAAAGGCTTGTCAAGTGATGAATGACATGTAAATCTTATTTGAATTGATGCTTCAGGTCCCTTGAGAAAGATGTTCAAATTAAATTATTTAGGTTCGGAATCAAATAGTTTACTTGCCTTAAAAATTACAAGAGAATTCTCATTTAAAACATTTTTTTCTGCTCCATATAGTACCATAAATTTTAATTACCTTTCACAATACCATGCAACTGAACTAAATATTGAGATAACATTCTCACAATCTCCACCATCTGGGGTTCATAATACTTTAAGAGATTGTCAGAAATATTTCCTTCTGTATTCATTTTCAGTTGTGATGCATTCCAGCTAAAAAGCAAATCCTGCTTTTGCCTTTTTTCTTTGAATTCATGTGGTACTAAATCTATTACCTTGTCGAATGTCAGATGATATCATTTTATATTAACAAAAAATATCATTTCTCCATACAAGTTTAAATGGATTCTCCCCCTTATAACTCTCTGGTTATAAAATTTGGGGCCATTTTGGCTTATATCCTTGGCCCTTGCTCTATTTTAATTGCCAACTTTCTTTGCCCTTGGCTGTTTTAGTAAGCATGATGCAACCCATTCACCTTGCTCTTTTGGGAATTTCTATACATTTTCATTACTGTGCACCAAGATATTTAGGTTGGTAAATAGCTTTAAATAGAAGAGTGTGTTTCACTAACAATCAGTGGAACCCTCTTGTGGGTGCCTTTAAACACTTCAACTAAATGCTTCAACTCTGTTCATATTCTGTCTTCTCTTTTGCCCACCTCAGGTGAGCCAAAAGAACAGTAATAAAGGCAAGAAGATAATATGGTCAAAAGTTAAAATTCTGTGGGGGAATGGGAGGAGGACTTCTGACCATGGCTAATCTTCCCCTCCTTCTGAAGTGTATGTCCTCCCTTGAAGTGGGGCTTTTAATTATGTCCTTCTGTCTTGCCCTTCCCCCTCTCCATTTAAACAACTATTGATATCATGTCTGTTCTTTTCATATGAAAACTAGTGATGGGAAACTTCTAAATTGCAAAGTCTAAGTTCTTTCCTGTGCATTGTTTGCATTTATTGAGCACCATGCCAGGTGCAGGAGAAAAACAAAAACAACAAGGAAAACAGCTGCACAGGTCCTATCCCCCTCCAGAAAAAGAGTTCATATTCTCATGGGGGACATGGAGCAGTGTATTAGTAAGCTTTTCATTACTATAACAAAATACCTGAAGAAGTCAACTGATAAAGAGAAAAGGTTTTTTTTGACTCACAGTTTTGGAGATTCTAGTCCAAGACCATGTGGCTCCATTTGCTTTGGGCCTCTGACAAGAATAGCATATCATGGTGGGAACATGTGGTAGAGCAAACTGCTCAATTCATGTGCCAGAAAGCAAACAAAGAGAAAGGAAAAGAAGGAGACCTGTGTCCATATTCCCTTCCAATGACCTAAACACCTTCCATTAGGCTGCTCTTCCTAAAGTTTCCTTACCTACCAGGAACACCAGCCTTTAGCACCAAACCTTTAACACATAGACCTGTGCAAGACATTCAGCGTCCAAACTATCACATATAGTAAACTGGCAACTGTAGCATAATGGGTAAGCACTATGGCAGGTGCAGTTAGAGGAGAGACATCTGATGGAGGGAGATAAAGGAGGCTAAGGAAAGCTTCCTGGAGGAGGTGCCCTCTGAGCTGGGTTTATAGCATGATGACATGTAGCTCAGAAAGAGACGGTTTCTTTTGAGGTCCAGGGAATGCAGGAGAAGCGTGTTGGCAGATAACTAGGTGAGATCAGTGGACTATAGCTTTTCTAGGCTTCTCAGCATGAAATATGAACCTTCTTCCAGCTTTGCTAGTTGCACCCTTCACTGACAGAAACAGAAGGAACAGAGCCGAAGCAAATTCCTTTTTCTGTCCACCCAATATCTAATCCAGATCCTGTAAAGTAAATTCACCAAGTGTCACCAATTGGAGATAAATATTACTTTCATATTTTATTATGGCATCTGTTATAGTTTTTCTTACTCTTGGCCTTAAATTGAAGATGGAAGGCCAAGAGCTTCTGGGTTTGGCTACATTAGGAAAGCAGCTCTTTGTCCAACTTAGCTTATCTCCTATTTCTACTCTATTATTTAAAACAGAAATAAAATTGAGAATTCATAACCTACACAAAGAAATCTTACTAAATTTCCTGAGAATTTAATTTTTCAACAATTTATTTTTCCTATATCATTGTTAAAAGACGTACCTCTTTACTGTATTTTCTGAGGTCCCCTCATGGTTTTTTTTCCCCCTCGTTTGCTCAGAGCCATGCCCAAGATGGTGTTTTTGTGATCTCTGTTTAGATTTTTCAGTTCTCATCCAATTTTAAAAACAGCCAACTTACATTTCAGATGTATATATATCTAAGATATTTTCCAGCATAAATGAGGGTGTGCCAGTATCTAATTGGATTATAAGAACTTACCCTGTATAAGTGTAATATAGCATTTGGAGAATAGGCCATGTATGCACATTCAGCTGAATAATTAAACAATTAAACAACTGCATAATTAAAACTACAGAATGAATGGATCCTCTACAAGAATGCATAGTACATTTAACTAGTGATTTTTTTTAAGACCCTAAGCCTATAAAGTCAGATTCCATTTGAATATATAACTTCTGCCTTATCCTGAAGGCAAGCAAGCACTTGAAGATAACCACAGACGAGTTTACCTGGAGAAGTATATAGAAGATAACCCAATGAAATAAGGGTTCCAGCTTTTTGATGATCCCTTGAGCCCTGAATCATATTTCCAAAATTCCTTGTCCAATCAACCCACTGATATCCCTAGCACTCCTTTGTTAACAGAAAAGAGAAACCATCCTGTGATAGCTCTGGTTTAATTTTCCTGCCCCAGGTTGCTTGAGCAGCAGTCTTTTTTATGTGTTATCTGTGTTGGTTTTGTTGAACATTTCCTTGGCATCTTTACTTTGAATTATTCAGAACTGCTGTGGCTTGGCTTTCACAATTGCTGAATCCTGTGGAAAGGCAGGTGGCATGCTACCTTGCTAAATGTTATTTCTGGGAGAAATAATATAGACATTTGAGTTGGAGTTGCAATTTTTGGAAGAAACTGTCTTTGTGTTCATCTCAGGGGGTAAATCTAAAGAGGAATGGGTCAATTAAAACCTGGACCAGTTTAGAACTTTAACCCTCATTAAGTCAGCACAAGACCATGGTGTGGTCCCAAATATCTAAACTACCTTTCTCTTGGTAGAATCTGGCACGTGTTATTTTTAGTAATTTTTTTGGCAAACAGCATTGTAAAAATTGGAGATGGAGAATACACACACGGCTGTCTTTAGAAAGAACATATACTAGGTTATACATAGATGCTATTATTGGGATGAGCCTAGTGTATGGTCAAGAAAGCTGCTTCTACATGAAAAAATGCTTGGCACAGTGGAGATTCAGAAATGAAAGCCATTCACACATTTACTCACATAAACAGCTGGAGCATGTATGCAAGATTGCTGAAATTGTATCTCTGCTATAAGGTAGAGGCATTTTAAAAAGTTGGCCAAAGCATTTATCATTTGTGAGCCATTGTTCTATATTGGATGCATGAGTCCCATGCCATTCTTTTATGTGATGATGACTAACCTTACCATCACAGCAAGAATTTTGAGTTGAGACATATTAGCAGGTTTCAAAAAAACATTAGCTGGTTTTTTGTGTGACAAGTGCAATAACTTGCATCAAGGCTTAAGGTCAGATCATACTTCTTCATTTTTATTATCATGTCCATCATATAGTATTTTTCGATAAATATTAGGTCTCCTTGCCTCAGACAGAGCAGGTGCTCAATAAAGAATACTGGTGGATCTAACTGAGTTGCCAAATGGATCCCACCATATCTGCATTTAGATACTGGTTAATGTATAAAATTTAGTACCAACGTTTAAAGACATGAGTCTTAAAAATCAGAATCCATGACATGAAAACTGGGCAGACTATTTGGAGGGAAGGGACATGATTATGTTGCCTGACTGTTTGATTATTTGCCCCAAGTATTTCCTTCAAAAATAATAGCATTTCCGTGGAGTCTTTGGATGATGTGTGGTTGGGGTCCAAAGGAGTATCCCTGAACTCATTAATCAAACTGCTCTTTATTTCTGCTTAAGTGACTTAGTAGCAGTTTCTCTCTAGAACACATTAAAATGAAGTCAAAAAGTACAATCAAAAGTTAAGGGACATATTTTGGGATTAACAGAAAAAAATATTTTTCTACTTTCTGACATAATTCAAAATATGAATTAAAAAAATAATTATTTACCTATAAAGGGTAAGAAAAGCCCAAAGATTCTACTTGACTCTGGGGAGATATAAAGAGTCTGTGTAATTAAAAAAAGATTAACACACATTGGATATTTACATGTAATGCAACAATTTGGATATTTTAGAGATTGAAGTTTATGTTTTTCCATAAAAGAAAGCATTAATATTCCTAACCATGTAGTATATATTAGAATTCATGAGATTCCATCCATATGATTTAACCTGACTGACACTATATTGAATTCAATACATATTTTTCCAGCTCTAGAGATATGTTAATAGAAGCAGTAGTAAAATCCTTACATCTTTGAAACATTGTCACTTTAAAAATGAATGAAATCATGTGGTTTCTTTTATTGACTGAGTGCAAGTTCTTCTATTTTAGATGAAAGGAAATAAATATAATGAAGGCTCTGTATGTATTTGTGATAGAATCTAATTGCCAAAACTTAAATGATCATGAATATATTCAAAGGATTATCTCTTTGGGCACACAGCTTTAGATTTTAAAAAACTTTTTCTCAGCACATTGGAAATATTCTGCTGTTTTCCAGCCTCTGTTGGTTCTGTTGAAAGGTGAAGCCTCTGCCTCATTCTTGACAGGGGTATGTAAGTTACTAGAGATTTGAATCTGTGGGTAGAAGAATGTGATGCTTGACATCAAGGTTGCTGCTATAATTGAAGCAAATTAGGGTAATGATAATGTTCAGAGTATAACTTCAAGAGTGAATGGTTGCAAAAGAATGGATAAACAGATTCTCATTTCAATGTTCAGAAAGATATTGTATGTTTACCCAAATAGTGAATAAGATATGGTTGTCTTATAGAGCCCTAAAATTTTGAAAGGTTTTTATGCCTATACATCGAGGAGACCTAGACCTCTGCATACCATGCTTAATATTATTTAAAGCCTTACATCAACTTCAATATCAACTATATTTTTAATCAGTTTTATTGGTAAACTAGAGCCAGCTAATCATAGATGCTTGACTAGTGATTGATCTGAGGTTTTATTGCTCATTAAACTTTAGTGTATGCATGTAACAAAGACATTCATTGCCCAAAAGCAGTGGTAAAAATATTCTGCCTCAGGGCAGAATATATGGCTTGGAAGTGTGGTGTGAATTCTGGTTTCATGAAAAGTGCTGAGTATTATCCTAATAACTGAGCCTCCACTTTTCCTGAATCCTTTTAAATATTTGGTACTACAAACTGTTGTTCACCCCTAATCACTGTACAGTTGCCTTAGATAGTTTCCTCATCCTCTACTAACTAGCTTCTGATAATCTGTGGTTTCAGGAAAACGTGGTGTGGACCCATTGAAACTTTAAAATATGTACAATATTTGAATTTTAATAGATCATAAGCTAAAGAAATGAACTTTTCTGACTTATAAGATTGTTTTTTAGTAGGGATTTTTGTCATTCAGTAACATATAGGTTGTCACCTATTAAGTAAGTATGTAAAGATGACCATGAGATGTCAAGAAATTCGGAAATATATTTGTTGAAATGTATATTAAGGTGGTAAAAAACTTACCTAGCATGCGCAAGGCTCTGGTTTTGATCCCCAGCACTGCAAAAAAGAATGGTGTTATATGTATGTATTATATTTTCATCTATATTTATAGGTACATATGCTTTATGAAAACATTTGAAACTGGGTGCGGTGGCGCACGCCTGTAATCCCAGCACTTAGGGAGGCTGAGACAGGAGAATTGCCAATTCAAAGCCAGCCTCATCAATGGCAAGGTGCTAAGCAACTCAGTGAGACTCTGTCTCTACATAAAACACAAATTAGGGCTGGGGATGTGGCTCAGTGGTCAAGTGCCCCTGAGTTCAATCCTCTGTACCAAAAAAAGAAAAAAAAAAAGAGAAGTCAATAGGTAGTATATTGGAGACTCACACTTGCCACATTTATGAATTGTAGTTAGATATATATATTTTCTTTTTTTCCATATTTTTGGTGCATTATATTCCATTATATAATGGAATTCACTATTGCATATTTGTACACGAATACAATATAATAATATAATTTGGCCAATATCATTCCCATTGTTTTCCCTTTTCCTCCCTTCCTTCCTCCTCCTGGTCCAGTTCCTCTACTGATCTCCCTTCAATTTTCATGAGATATCTCACCACCATATTTTTCCCTTTTTCCTCTGTAAGTTCCACATATGAGAGAAAACATATGACCTTGACCTTCTGAGTTTGGCTTTTTTCCCTTAACAATGTTCTCTAGTTCCATCCATTTTCCTGAAAATGACATAATTTCACCGTTCTTTATGGCTGAATAAAACTCTCATGTTAGTCAGCATTTTCACTGCTGTGACGAAAAGATCTGACAAAAACAATTCTACAGGAGGAAAGGTTTATTTGATGCTCGTGGTTTTGGAGATCTCTGATAGTTTTTTGATCAAATAAATAGAATAATACCCTGAATTTTGCTTCCTCTGTTGTGCACTTGTTTGTAATTTATCAATTACCTTTCTGTATTTTCTTCCCAGTGTTAAAGAATCCAGTGTGTAAATTATATAGATTTCCCACATCTGACAATAAGTGGATGCGGATCCGGGAGCAGATGTCAGAGAGCATACTTTCTTTTCATATTCCCAAGGAACTGATCTCCCTTCACATAAAAGAAGATTTGTGTAGGTAAGAGAAAATCATTTAGCATTGCCTCTCACATTATTATTTCTTCACATCATTTTTAAACTTTTTTTAATGAACAAACTTACAAATTATATGTTTATCATCTCCAACTTGTTGTTTTGAAATACACATATTATGAAATACTTGCATACAATATAATAAAATAATTTGGCCATTAACCTTATAGAAAAAGTATTGTATAAAGCAAAAATGATATAGAACAGGCTGGTCATCACTATCCTTAGGCAATATTCAGAATCTAACAGGTTGTTATATCCTAATTGACCTAAATTAACATATGTAATAGCTCATATACTTATCCTATTCTTTTTCTACGACATTTATTTCTTAAAGTATGATGACAACATAAATATTTAGACCTTCACTGTCTGCTATGGTGGGCACTCGCCCTATGAGCTATTGATCATTTAAAATATGCTTTCCAATTGGGATGTTCTGTAGGTATATCATACACATGAAATCTCAAATTCTTAGTGCACTCACTGTACACACACACACACACACGCAATTTAATAATGAAATGTTAGCATTGTGATTATATTGAGGTTAAATTAAATTTATTATAATAATCTTACCTGTCTTTTCATTTTTACTTTTTAAATATACCAAATAGAAAATTTAAAATTACAAATGTGATTCTCCTTTGTTGCTTGATTAAGCTCTATTTCTCATGGACAGCTTGGTCTCTAGGCAATAACTTGAGCTTTGACCTGTAAAATAATTCTTACCTACTTAGGATAACTGTTTCTTTAATTCCTACTTTAATTAAAGCAGAGTAGACCTCCTCTTTGGACTACTCATTTGTAGCAAGACTTTAAGATATTTGTTGGTCTGAAAAACCATTTAAGATAATGGATAAAATTTTCTATGCAAACAGATAGTATTGTACCACAGAGTTAAGTTAGTAGCTATACTAAAAATGGCAGAAGAATTTAAGAGCTTATTGATTAGAATATCTCTGAACTATGACTAATTAAATAATTTCTTTCTTTGCCTTTTAAACAAACCTGTCCTGACTTGTAAAATGTTGAATACTGTATTACACTGAATTCCTTTAAGGCCCTGAATCTCAGATAATTTTCATTTGTTTTTATGGTTAACAGTCTGTAATTGCTAAAATATAGGATTTAATGGTATCATATGCCTTTGGTAGACATAAAGTCCCCAGGGATTCCTATTGACCCATGCCATCAAGGGAACCCGAGACAGGGCAAGTCAAATCCGCCAGTTACTGACAAATTTGGTTAGGGTTCCTGTAACTGCACAAATACTATCTACCAAAGTGAGGCAAAAAGAAAACAGAAACTGAATTTTAGGAGAAATCAGCCAGGAAACTGGATTAGAAGGACATCTGCATCTAGGGAAATAAAGATTGAAAGGGAAAGAGGAAGACAGCAGAGTGAGGAAAATCAGGCTCCAGAAATCAGGCAGCAGGTCTGAGACCAATCAGACTCAGGTCAAGAGAAGCTGTGACATGTCCAGGAACCTACATAGACTACAGAAGAGCAGGAGCAAGTTTTAACGTGAGCCAACGTGTTCTGAAATGGGCTTTCATGCCCCCCTTACCTGGAGCTGGCAGCATGAATAGGTAGTGAGCGAAGACAGTTCCCAGGAAAGAGAAGGAGGTTTACACAGTAAAGAGCACCATAGAGTTTGGGTCTTTGAGGGCCTAACAGAGTCATCCTCCTCTGCATGGTTGTGTTCAGACCATAAGACACCAAGAACCACCCCTAATGGAGTCCTTCAAGGACTACCATTTTGCACTAATGAATTGGAGGCAGCAAGTTCTCACAGGATTAGAGGACAAGAAAGGACCCTCAGAAGACAAGCATGAATCTCCAGGAAGGAGCTGAGAGACAAGGAAGAAGATTTGTCATATGAGGTAGATTTGAGTAGTGACTCTACCTTACCCTATAAATGGTACCTGTATAGCTGTGCCTAGCTTAACCAGTCCTAAATTTCCACCAAAACACTCACAAAGACACAGAAAATGGAAAATCATAGCACTTCAGAAGAAACTGAAATCTATGAACATGGTAATACTATATTGTAGGTAACAATCAATTTTAGGCTAATGTTTTGGGGTTGAAAAATCTTGGTTGATGGACCATTGATGCTACTTTGTTTAAAAATGCAACAAGCTAGTGAGAGAAAAGATAAAGAGAAAAACCTATACTTTGTCCCAATGTCTCTTTGGTCATCAGTTTGGAAACATCTCAGAGGCTGAGCAGCTGGTCTTCTGGGGCATACCTTCTCCCTCTGAGTCCACTCCTAAGATGTCTCCAACCACTACTTTCATTCCACTCCCATTAATGTCTCTCTACCCACTCACCGATAGAAAATCCTGGGAAGAAATAATGAACAGGGAATATGCAGAGACAGTTAAACTGTTTGATTTGGGTAGGCAGAGTCCTTGTTATTTCTGTTGTTCATTTTTTTCTTTTAACATTCAAATGTTGTCAACCTACTCTGTTCTCTTTTCCTTCTCTCTCTCTCTTTCACATGCATTCATAGCAAAAAATTCACCGACACATGGAAAAACCTAGTGGGCAGTTTTGGTGAAGAACAAGGATTATTGCCTCAAAATCTGAGGTTCCTAATCCCAGCACTTTGGGAAGCTGAGACAGGAGAATGACAAGTTCAAAGCCAGCCTCAGCAACAGCGAGGCGCTAAGCAACTCAGTGAAACCCTGTCTCTACATAAAACACAAAATAGGGCTGGGGATGTGGCTCAGTGGTCAAGTGCTCCTGAGTTCAATCCTTGGTACCAAAAAAAAAAAAAAAAAAAAATGAGATTCCATTGCTAGAGATAGAACTAGAAACTGGGATAGTTCAGAAAAAGTCACATTTCAATCTTAGGAAACCAAATGACATAAAAACCTATTAGATTCTTAATACTGGCTAGGATCAGTGATGACTAGCCTGTTCTGTATCACTTTTGCTTTATTGGATACCTTTTCTATAAATTTCCTATCACTGTAAAGTGTTAAAAAATTCAACACTGAACCTTTACGACGTTACAAAGGAAAGGGGGCGGGAATCACTCTCAAGACTCAAAGGGAAATAAAAAGAAAGGACAAAAGTTGACTAGCCATCTGAATAGAATGTAGGAAGTTATGATTGTTATGAAACAGAATCAGAAACCCACAGGAAAAGAGCCATTGAAAGGGAGAAGTACAAGAAGAAACCAATAATGGAGGAAGTAATGAAATTTTAAAGTGTAGCAGCCAAATTAAATCCACAGAGCCAGCAGAGAGGATTTGACACTAAGAAATCATATCAGGAATGTGGAAGACAAATATGATAAACTCCCTAAATGTTAAACAAAGGTGAAAAAAGCTCAAAAGGATGAGAGAGATGTTTGATGTGTAGTGCAGAAGCTGCAAACTGCTAAATAATTTTAAATATTCTCAGGAAAGAGTAATGTGTGTAAAAGCTTGAAAGGAAGCAGTGGCTGGGCATCTGTATCCACAGGGGTGCCTTTTTTCCTTTACTGCCCAAATCAGGCTAACCTTGTAATTCTGTGCAGAACCAAATGGCAGGAGCCAATGGAATAATGTCTAATGATTTCTGAGAGAAAAAGGCTGTGACCCCACATTATTATTTAGGGTCAGGCTATGAATATTTTATGAATAAAGGCAATAGAAATGACATACTTAAATATGCAGGAGCTCAGAAAATGTCACCCACAAGCTTTTTTTGAAAAACCTACTTGAGGATGTATGTCATCTAATAAGTTAAATGAAAAATTCTATTTATAGAATATTCTAGATTAGTACATAAATTGTGATATAAAATTAATATATAATATATAAAATAAATTTCTAATGTAAGAATAGGAAGTCCTTCAAAAGTACTTGAACCGTTTTTCTTTGTGAGGTGGAATCCCCAGCCTGCAAAAAAACTCTTCTCTGAAATACTTTTCTCAGCTGCTGTTCCAGTACTTTTATTCATATTCTAGAAAGAATCTGGCCCTATTTGTCTTCTGTCCCAACCCCACAATTAGATGGACTCTTACGGAGATGCCATAGTGCTGCTTTCTTTCAGTACTTGCAAACAGTATAAAACACTTCATTGAAGGGCTTGGAAATCTTCCCTTGGAGAATTACTAATCAAAAAGCTGGAGGTTTTTCTTCAGGAAAAAACAAAAGAGATCATTGCCTGGGTAATTTTATTTAGGGTCATTTCCTTTGCTAGAGATGCATAACATTTTCTGTATAACTATGTTTTCTATATAACTATTTTGTGAACCTTTAATATAAATATTGAGTAAATCATTTTATTACATTTGGTGAAGGATGGTAAATCAATGAGTACCAGATATAAGCTATCGCTACATCCTTTTTTTAGAGAGTGGGGTACCAGGGATTGAACTGAGGGATGCTTAACCATGGAGCCACATCCCCAGTCTGCGTTTTTATTTTTCATTTTAAGATGGGTTCTTGCTAAGTTTCCTAGGGTCTCACTAGCTTTCTGAAGCTGGTTTGAACTTGTGATTTCCTGCATCAGCCTTCTGAGCCTCTGGGATTACAGGTGTGCACAGCCTTCTGAGCCTCTGGGAGTACAGCTGTGCACCACTACACTTGGCCCTTTTCATATTTTGTTTTATATAAGACCTATAGGGAGGGAGGGATGAGTGGATGGATGGATGGATGGATAGATAGATAGAAAGATAGATAGATAGATAGATAGATAGATAGATAGATAGATAGATAGATAGATAGATAGAAACAAAGATATACTTTTTAAAAAAGAGAGAACTCATTGAATACAGCAGGAACTCATCCATTCCCTACCTACACCAGCAGTCAGCAAAAACTTTTTCTTAAGTGTTGGGATTAAATATTTTTGTCTTTGCAAGGCATATGGGGATCTGCTATTGTAACACAAAAGCAAGTCTAGACAACATTTGAATGAATAATTGTAGCTAGTTTTCAACAGAACTTGGCTTAGGAAAGCAGGACTTACCTCTTAATTCCCATGATGATGAATTTCCTAACAAAGTGAGTCTTTAACCTCTATAAAGTCTGGATTTTGAAAATCCTAGACTTGTCATGATGATTTGGCTCCTTAAATCTCCTTTTTTATCCCAGTTTTGAAATTTAATGTAATTAACTGATGGTCAGTCAACAGTTCTGAGTTGGTGTATTACCATCTCTCTATCAGAGTGTTTAGGCATTTATTTAAATATTTTCTTACATTATTGCCCTTATTTTATTTACCAAAGCTTTAAAAATGGAAAATAAAAATGACTGCAATGATTATTGTAGTTTCAGAAACTCACAGATATTTCCTAAAGTTTGATTATGGATTTAATTGGGAAAGAAAATTGAAGTTAAAGAAGAGAATGAAGGGAATTTTAGGTCTACATAGTCAAACCTCTCTTAAAGACAAGAAATTACTAGTTTCATAGTTCTGTTTTGTTTTTGTTAACTTAGTAAGATTGAAATCCAACCCATTACATTCAAGCATATTATTAACTTTCACACATGGAGGTTGGTATGTATTCCACAGAGTAAGTTGTTGTGGGTCTCTTTGCAGGGGCCATATGTGTGCACTGTGGGCTTGTTCATGTAGTACACACATGCAGGGTTGTTGAGAACTGTGCCCTTTGCAGCCAAGCTTGACACTGAGTATAAATGTTCTAGCAGAGACAGAACTGTGCAGCAACTGCTTTCACATTAGTCAGACATAGTGTCTATCTTTGCCTGCAGATGCCATCCCCAAACACCCTATTAGTCTCACAGTTAGTGTGACATTTGGACTCCATGTGAACTACTTTTATTAAATTTGAAATTGTTTGTAGACCAATTCTTAGGGCTATGGCAGAGTTGAAGTCCTTTGGAAGCTCCCTCTGATTGGCCTACACATAGTACCTTCGGAGTTTATGTTCACATACGTAACAGCTTTTGAATTGGCGGTGAAGTGTTTTCCTAACACCATGCTTTGAATTTTATATCATGGTTTAGGTCCAAAAAAATTTGCCATCAGGGAGCTTAGACATCACTCAAGATGTGTTTATTGCTCATATTGTGCTTAGTAATTTTCTGATTTCTTGCTTCTAGAGCCATGGTTTACAAATATATACGATGCATATTGAATTTTTACCTTGAGAATATGTGCTCATTATAAAAAATAGTAAAAATACAGAAAATATAAAGAAGAAAAAGAAAAATCATTCTAAATTCCCTATCAAAAAGGAAAATTAAAGTCTTTACTTTCTACATCTTCTCTCATCTTTGTAATCTTCATTATAGTAAATAGAATTTGTACCTCCATGACCATCACACATTAGCACCAAGCTTACTTTTCCTTGCACATCTGAGTTGTATTATAAATTCATCTATGATTCTATTATATCATTAAATGAAATACAAGCTACCAGTCAGTTGAAATGTTTCATCTTAAGTTTGATTAATACATTAAAAAGCTAGAAGAAAATACACTAATATATTCACATTGATTATTCCTGGGTGGTAAATTTATTTATTTTTTAAACATTTTTTTAGTTGTTAATGGACTTATTTTATTCATTTATATGTGGTGCTGAGAATTGAACCCAGTGCCTCACACATGCTAGGCAGGCACTCTGCTATTGAGCTACAGCCCCTTGGTGGTGAATTTAGAACGGCAATTTGTGTCACAACTATATAACATTAATACACTAACCCTTGCAAATAGCATAGAATACTTAGACTTGCCAATTAACCATAGCTTTACTTCCTGTAGTTTAAAAGTTTACATTCATTATGAATATCAAAGTCTATTCAAAACTTAGCTCCTCTCAGTCTTGATTTTTAAAATTTTGGGTGACTCTTTTTAGGAAAATTAATAGTCCTTTAGAACTTCACTTTTCCCCTTCGCTACCCTAAGACAATATATAAGTAAATGAGGATGGACATGTACCTAGGGTAGTGATAGCCATCTCATTCCACTGCCTTTGCTACCCCTATGCTGCCTCCCTTCCTCTACCTCCCCTTTGCCCTATTCAAAGTTCCTCCTTTTCTCCCCTGCTCCCTGCACCCACCCCCATTATTTATCAGCATCCACTAATCAGTGAAAACATTGGGCCTTTGGTTCTTTGGGATTGGCTTAATTTGCTTAGCATGATATTCTCCAACTCCATCCATTTACCTGCAAATGTCATAATTTTATTCTCTTTTATTGCTGAGTAATATTCCATTGTGTATATATACCACAGTTTTTTTTATCCATTCATCTGTTGAAGGGCATCTAGGTTGCTTCCACAGTTTAGCAATTGTGAATTGTGTTGCTATAAATATTAAAGTGGCTGTGTTACTGTGGTATGCTGTTTTTAAGTGTTTAGGGTATAGAATGAGGAGTGGGAGAGCTGGGTCAAATGGTGGTTCCATTCTAAGTTTTCTAAGGAATCTCCTTCCTGCTTTCCAGATTGGTTGCACCAATTTGCAGTCCACCAGCAATGTGTGAATGTGCCTTTTCCCTCACATCCTCGCCAGCACTTACTGATGCTTGTATTCTTGATAACTGCCATTCTGATTGGTGTGAGATGAAATCTTAGAGTAGTTTTGATTTGCAATTCTCTAATAGCTAACGATGTTGAACATTTCGGCATGTATTTGTC
>CM053408.1:15643199-15723230 GCA_028644305.1 Xerus rutilus | reverse complement strand
GAAATTAGTAATATAACTTAAAAGGTTTCTTTCTTCTATGCATATAAATAATTGTGCTCTGAACTATATTATGAGCCATGTATATTAAGACTTTTCATTTACTACTTAATCAGCTATTAATCATATATATGTGTGTGTTTGTATAATTCTGAGTGTAGAAGCAGACTGAGCAAGTAGGGCGCATGCCAGAGGGACACTGCAGAAGAAACAGACTGTATTGCAAGTCCTGGGCTCAGTCATTCAAGGAAGTCCAATGGAGCTGAAAGTATCTATGGCAAAAAAACAATGCTGCCATGTGGAGTCTGTGGGAAATGCAAGTAGGAAATTTCAGTGGAGACCCTTAAGGCCTTGGCATGTACCAGTGCTTCCTGCATCAGAGAGTTACTTTTCATTTGAATAATAGCTCTTGATGTGATACAGGGTTCTAGCAGAGACTGAACTCCTGCTGATGGGACACAAAGTGACTGTGACTAGAGCTGTCCACTGTGACCTGGTGTTGACTTGAACACATGGTATGGTATAGGAACAATATATGTGATACATTTGGAACTAGACTCAAGCAGATCCAGAAAGTATGAGCATATATCTTGAAGAGGTGTCCCAGGGTCTTATGTCACCTACCTTATTGGCATTGATGTTCATTCTTAGCACATATCTTATACCTGCATAAGAGTTCCCTCATAGAGGAGGAAGGAATTCAAACTGAAACAAATCAGCCTGATAGACGTTGGTTGGATTTTATGATTAATAGTGAAGGAAATCTGCCCTGTGGGCACATCAGCAAACAGTTTACTCATTATTCCCTTTATTTGGAAAAAGGAATAGCTTGAGGTACAGATATATATGCAGCACTGGTAAAGTTAATGGCCTCATAGACCAGAAAGAGATGAGTCTAGACAAAATGGATACAATGGGTGTGGGCAAGAGCTATGTGGATGGGCCTAGAGGAGTGAGCACAGAGAGTCTTTATGCCTATAAGACAGTAAACACTACTGAGGAAACTCTAGTACCAGGTGGTTAGTATTCCCTGTCCAGGAGATATGAGCCAACCACCTTTCTCAGCTACCCCAGAGTTTGTGCAATAGACCCTGAACAAAATGACCTTTGTGACAGTGGTGGGAGCTATGCATGGACCTAATGACATGGCCTCCTATTATAAAGCTAATATAGCTATCATCACTGTTGACTCTTCAGTGCCAGCCTGACAATGAACTACTAAGTTGATCATTCATCCGTGATACCAAGGAGCCCACACAGAGGTGGTGACTTAATTAGCAAGCAATGAAGTTGGATGCCTTTCACCCCAGTGGGATAGCAATTTTTCCTAAGTGGGTAACATATAGTCTATGTTTGCCTTTCCTCTCACAGTGTCACTGCTGGCACCTACATCTGATGTTTATAGAATGCCTGATCCAATGGTATGGTGCCCCTACAATATTGTTCCTACCAAGGGAAACTTGCTGCTATTTCAAGGAATGCACAGCAGTGAGCTTACAATCGCTGCATGCTCTGTCCCACAAAAGCCACCAATCTGACAAAAGAATAATGTTAATTATGAATAGTTAAGGTACCTGCATTGCGGTGAGGGATGCAGGTACCTTACAACAACAACAAAAAATCACCCTGAGAATTGGATTATTTCCCTCTAGGATGAAGTAATATGCTGAACTAACAGCTGATATATCATCCTATATCAGCTAAAATTTACAGTTCTGGGATAAGGGTGGGCCCTTTTTGTACTCAACCATAATGCCCCCTTTGCTGTTTCTCTGCTTCCTTTCTCTATAGTCTTAGACTTTGCTAATTAGCATTCTGGTTTTTGTGGCAGAGGTGGGTTGGGGGAGACAGTTCTGACAGATGACCCAATAAGAGTCTCACTCACATGGAAACTGTGATTGGTTCCATATGTGATCTGGTTATTATGTGTGCTTCCAAACTCTGGGATAGCCAAGATGGAAAGAGATTACTATACTCATAGCTATGAGAAGATAGGACTGCAAAAAGATAGGACTGAACAGAAAGATAAAAGTCTAGAAGTCATAGGTGCTCAATGCTCATAAAAAAAATTGGGAACTCGCAGCAACCAAAACTCCATAAGAGCAACGAAACTGAGAGCTTAATTCCTCAGGATTAAGATCTATAAGTTCCTTACCAGGCAGTAACTCAGAGCAGCTGAAGTGTTGGAAGGGTACTTGGGAAACCTTAAGTGTATGGTATGAGATGGAGGATGAATGTTCTTTAAGTCCTCTAGGATCAACTGGAGCATGGACTATTGTAGCTTGGTTTTCTACCTTTCTTTGAGTCCTTAGGGAATTGCAACTGGCCACCAATTTGAAGTATTATTCTTAATACTATATGAGGGATCTTATTTTATGTGCTATTGGGATATGAGAAAATGGCACAAGTATATCTGAGTTGTACAAAAGTTCTCCAGTTCAGGGTCCAATTTGTGTGTTTTTCCATGTACTAGTTCATCCCAAATGTGTCTTTATGTTTTTGGCCAGTTGATTAACGGTGAACCTATATATTGCCATCAGTAACACCTCATCTTCTCAGGTCACTAGCTGTATCTGCCTCTTGGAAGATAACTACCAGCCTCAACTTAGTATGTCCCCAAAGGCACCTTCCATAGTAGGATCCTCAGTAGCTCTGGTACTCATGTCTTACCAGACCAGAACCAGGAAAAGTTCTATGGCTACCCAGAAGGGACAGAATATACAATTGGAAGTAGGGAAAGTTAATGTCCTGTAGGATGAATCTTTACTGATGGAATGTAGAATGTGGTATAGAACAGGCATACAAATGTTTCTTTGTCCATTTAACATTTTATAAGTTGAAGAGATTCCATGTGATTTATCTTGGTTTGTTTCACATGATCAAATAACCAGCCATGTTTGCTTGTGAAGTTCTACCCAGCTCAGTAATACACCACCTCAAGTCTGCTTTCTTCTCTTCCGTGTGTGTGTGTGTGTGTGTGTGTATGTGTGTGTACATTTTACCCTTGTTGTTGTCCTGAATTGCTTGATTTCAGGGCCTGTCAGAGAAAATGTATTGAGATGGAAAGCCAAATTTTTGAACTCAGATGTTCCTGTTCTGAGTGACAAATATACTTAAAAATTAATAGCCCTAGACTTCCTGATTGAAAAGTCTACACTAATTTTGGTGCACCCATTGGTCTTCTCTCCTTATCTATTTTTAATGCACTAATACAATTATTTCATTTTTTAAAAAAAACATGGCTATTCTCTTAGTCTTCTTCATTCTGTTTTATAGCCTCTTCACTGGTCTGTAATTAAATTTTTTTGAAGGCAAAGTGTTGGTGTGTTGGTTGGTTGTCTGTCTCAGGATAGGCACCTTCTCAATACCATCTCTTAGAACAACTGGCCCGTCTGTATACTTCTCTGTATAAATTGTGGTATATTGGAGATGTTCCATAAATTTAAAACAACTGTTGATGGACACCTCACAGTTTACCTCAAGTCACTCCCCAACAGAGCACTAAGTTTTTCATGGTTATAGTTTGCCATACTTCTTGGATAAGGAGATTGTATGTACCCTACAGTAAAGACCTGACTTCACACCTACTTCCTCTTCCTCATGATCCCTCTTTTACTTCTTCTTCCTGATTAGGATTTAGAGAACATAAATTGCAAACCCACAGCACATCTATTAGCATTAAACAGGAATAATTAGCTAATATTTCCATTATCATTATATATTGGAAGCAAAGCCTGAGTCCTTACCAATTAAATTGATAGATCTCACTGGCTGTCAATCGCAGACTTATCCTAATTGCTGGGATTCTTCTGCAGGGGGAGATCTCAAGCTGTTGGAATTGTGTACTTGGACTGTGATTGGTTTGTCCTTAATTTAAACACCTTACCATTGGAGTGCTAAGAAGTTGACTCCCCAAAATTTCAGCCTCCTTTATGTCTCCCCATGGGTCACAAATGCCTATTTCTGTCATTGTCTCTTGATGAATTATTTCTTGCCCCATGCATGTTGTGGCATAACGTTAATTTTGGGAACAGTTGAGAATGAGATTAATGTTCACAAAGATTACAAATTTCTCAGATGAAAGGTACAGCAATACCACACCGCATACCCATCCAAACACAGCTGAGGCAGGAACCACATTTGAAAACAAGTCACATTTTCGCACACCATCCATTATTTTTGCATCTAAGAGGATGTTAAAAATTCTACATCTTTCTTATTTATTAGCTTGATATTTAGCATGTTTCACAGCCAAAATAGCAAAGAAGTTTCATTATTGCTGGTTAAATTAGCCTCATGAAAATGTTGTTGGTAAAAGGTTACAGAAATGAATAAGAGATCTAACCAAGCAGCATATTAGATCATTTATCACGATAATTTAAAAAAGGCATTCTGATGATTTAAATTAACTTGGCTAAAGGGTAGAGATTTAGATAAAAGTTAATAATTAAAGCCTAAATGGCATGATTAGCTCATCCTTTTGATTTAGAGGGTATAACACATATGCCTGCAGTATTGAAATTGGCCTCTTGGGAGAAACTAATGCCAAAAAAAAATTATACCTGGAAACACCATTTATTTCTTATTTGAGCTTTGAAAATTTTATAGCTACAATATATCTAAAATGGATTACCTGTGTGCTCATGTTTCCTTCAGACCTAGGCAAATAGCCTTTTCCATGTTCTTTGATTTTGGATAATTGAAGCTCACAACTTAGCTGTATTTATATTGAGTATTTGCTTCCTAATGGAATGTTCTTTCCACATATTAACTATAGTAGGTCCTCCATCTTTGTGAGGATTTCATCCAGGAATTTAACCTTTCTTTTTTTTCACTTTTGACATGTTTTTAATGTTTGCAAAGCCTAGCCTAATCATATTTTCCTTTGTATTAAATCAATTTTTTAAAAATTTCAATAGTAACCTCGTAGGACTTTCCTGATAAGGATACTGAAACAATTTCTTATTAGTTTGACAGCTTTGGTCAAGTGTTCTGTGTCTGTAGATTTGAGATAAAAGTAAATAATTCCTGCTTTTTTTGCACAGAAACCAGGAACTGAAAGAGCTTGGTGAGCTCTCCCCACACTGGGACAATCTACGGAAAAAAGTCCTTACTCACTGTGATCAAATGGTGAACATGTACCAAGACATTCTGGCAGAGCTTAGCAAAGACACAGGTATGAAAGCAGCAACTTTCCTCACTCAAACTCATTTGCATTGTACATATGTCAGGAGCAAACAATAATAAACATTGTTATGGAGATGAAAGTGCCATAGATTTTTAAAAATTTTTATTTCTTAATATATTAGCACTTAAGGAAGAACAACTGTGCTATTCTATTCCACAGTATTATCATAAGAATACATGAAATAATTTCTTGCAAAAAAAAGAATTTCTGACAAGAAAGCTTGTAAACACAGGACATGTTTTTCTCCCTGAAGTTTTTTTATTCAATGTATCTTTTCAACACACAAAAAACTTTTTATTTATTTATGTACTAATAATGTTCCATTTTTTTTCCTCCTAGGGTCCTCTTTCAAATCAAGCAGCAGCAAAGGAGAGAAAACATTAGAATTTGTTCCAGTGAATCTACACCTGCAAAGAATGCATGTACACAGTCCTCCTTTAAAAGGTATGATGAATTATTATTTTAAAAATGGCAAATTATGTTACAGTGTATACTCCTTTAAAAAGCTTGACTGTTGGTAGAGCCAATTCAAAAGCCTAAGAATTATGTAAGGGGGAAGATGCAGCTATTACAGCTGGTAATGACCATAAATAGTCTAAAAGAGACTATGGTATGTTTATTGCTGTATTTCTGGGCAATGCTTTGTGAATGTGGCACCTGAGTGGAGTTAGAGCTAAAAATGCAGAGTATCAGCTTCTTGAAAAATAGTGTTTCTGGTGGAAAATAGCTACCTATTGTGCTACTGCTTGAACTAGGAAAGAACCAAAGACAGAAAACAAATTATTTTTCATGTGTCTTTAAGAAAACAAAGGGAAAAGTAGACAAACAGGCAGTCCCTATGACTTAGTGGTGACCACCCACAGGAACACTGTATCCTGTGGGAATGGTGGGGTGCTGAAATTAATTAGGTGGAAGGTGATATTTTTTTTTAAATGTTTATTTTTTAGTTGTAGGTGACAGAATATCTTTATTTTATTTTTATGTGGTGCTGAGGATCGAACCCAGTGCCTTATGCGTGCTAGGCAAGCACGCTACCACTGCGCCATAATCCCAGCCCCGGAAGGTGATATTTTGATGTACTCCATTTGTCAGGGAGAAATACTAGGTTTTCTTTGTTTTTATTCTTATTAATTATACATGACAGTAGACTGTATTTTGACATATTACACATATATGCAGCAACTTCCCATTCTTCTGGTTATACATGATGTGGAATTGCATTGGTCATATATTCATATATGCCTGATTCATTCTACTGTCTCTACTATTACTATTACCCCTCCCTCCCTTCATTCCCCTTTGTTTAATACAAAGTACTTCTATTCTTCCTTACTGTCCCCCACCCCGCAGCTTATTGTGAGTTTGCATCCACATATCAGAGAACATTTGAACATTCAGTATTTGGTTTTTAGGGATTGGCTTATTTCACTTAGCACGGTATTCTTTAGTTCCATCCATTTCCTGGCAAATGCAATAATTTCATTCTTCTTTATGGATGAGTAATATTCCGTGGTGTCTATATACCACATTTTCTTTATCCATTCATTCATCTATGAAACTTAGGCTGGTTTCATAGTTTAGCTATTCTTTTTTTTTTTTTTTTTTTAATTTAAATGCTATTCTTAATTGAGCTGCTATAAATATTGATGTGGCTGTGTCACTGTAGTCTGCTGATTTTAAGTCCTTTGGGTATAGACTGTGGAGTGGCGTAACTGGGTCAAATGGTGGTTCCATTCCAAGTTTTCTGAAGAATCTCCATTCTGCTTTCCAAAGTGGTTGCACCAGTTTGCAGTCCCACCAACAATGTGTGCATGTACCTTTTCCCCCACATCCTCATCAACATTTATTGTTAGATGTAATCTTAATATTTGACATTCTGACAGGCGTGAGATGGAATCTCAGTGTAGTTTTAATTTGTATTTCTCTAACTGCTAGAGATGTTGAACATGTTTCCATATATTTGTTGACCCATTGTATTTCTTCTTCTTTGAAGTACCTATTCAGTTTCTTTGCCCATCTATTAATTGGATTATTTGTGTTTTTTTGGTGTTGAGTTTTTTGAGTTCTTTATATACCCTGGAGATTAATGCTCTATCTGAGGTGGAGGTGGCAAAGCTTTTCTCCCATTCTGTAGGCTCTCTCTTCATATTGTTGATTGTTTCCTTTGCTGTGAAGAAGCTTTTTAGTTTGATTCCATCCCATTTATTAATTCTTGATTTTACTTCTTGTGCCTTAGCAGTCTGTTAAGGAAGTCAGTTCCTAAGCTGACATGATATAGATCTGGGCCTACTTTTTCTTCTGTTAGGCAAAGGGTTTCTGGTCTAATGCCTAAGTCCTTGATCCACTTTGAGTTGGACTTTGTACAGGGTGAGAGATAGGGGTTTAATTTAATTTTGCTACATATGTATTTCGAGTTTCCCCAACACCATTTGTTGAAGAGGATGTCTTTTCTCCATCATATGTTTTTGGCACCTTTGTCTAGAATGAGATAACTGTGTTTATGTGGGTTTGTCTCTTGTCTTCATAATTGTACCTGAGTGTGGTCCAGAGAGACTGATATGATATCATATCTGTTACCATTCTATATACTTTCTTGCTATTTCTTAATGAAAATGATTTGAACATTATTCTCATACCGCCCTTGAACTTATTGCTCTATCAACATTCTCTGTATTTATTTCTAGGATGACTATATGTCCTGCCTTTCCAGCAAATGCCCCAGGTTATTATGTCTTTTGTCTTGGCATCCCTGTTAATGATGCCTCCCCTTATCCTTTCCTTCTCAAAAGTTTCTCTTTTTTGAATAATAAATGCCACGACCTGCAGGGCTGAACCCTTAAGACTGGCAAGAGGTGATGGGAGATGAAGAAAGACACCCAACCATTTACAAAGAGAAAGCTGGAACCAGTTGGGGCACTGACCTCTGATGGAGAAACATTGAACCAGAGCTAGCAAAGCATGTTCATTATATAGGTTTTATCATCAAGAGATTTTCTATGGGGAAGATTCTGCAAAGCAAGCAGACTTAAAGTTCACAGCGCTTGCAAGCTATTATGGTTATCTTGTTATGCTCAGAATTCTGTATCCTTGGCAGCTGGTGTCTGAGCTCAAGTTCGAGACTGATATAAATCCATGCCTTTGTGTAGAACTTCCTCAGGCAGAGTATCACCATAGTTTCTGGGCAATCTTGTCCAGTACCTTTGCACAGAACATTCCCAAGGCAAAGTGCAGCCACAGCTCTGAGACAGTCAAAGACCATGTTCCAAGCCACCAACTCTCCACAGCTATGGATGTTCTAATGCCCATCCATCTTTTTTTCTTTTTTAATATACTTTTAGTTGTAGAGGGACACACAATATCTTTGTTTATTGATTTATTTTTTATGTGGTGCTGAGAATTGAACCCAGTGCCTCACACGTGCGAGGCAAGCACTTCACCACTGAGCTACAGCCCCAGCCCCTAGTGCCTAGTGTCCATCTTTGATGAAGCCAAAAGTTACTTTGGGTAATCACATCTTTCACAATAAGCATATGAACACATACACAAACATTCATGCATAGAGGCATCTAAAGACACATTCCAACAACCTGTTTTGTAGCCGTTGTCAACAATATAATGGTTACAATTTAGAAGTTAAAATGAGTGAATCCTTGTGCACTATTGGTAGAAATATGAATTTGAATTCATGTAGACCTGGTAAGTATGTGAGTTTCTCCAGAAATTTAAAATAGAATTTCCATATGATGTAGCAATCCTGTTGTTGGATTTATATCTTAAGAATTGGTATCAGGGGGCTGGGATTATAGCTCAATGGTAGAGTGCTTGCTTCGCATGCATGAGGCACTGGGTTCGATCCTCAGCACCACATAAAAATAAAAAAATAAAGATATTGAAAAAAAAAAAGAATTGGTATCAGGATTTCAAGGAAATACCTGCACTAGTTTACTGTAGCATTGTTCTCAATTAGCAAGTTATGGAAGTAACTTAAATGTCCATTGGTAAACAAATGGATACAGAAATTGTACCACACATAAATAATGGCATATTATTTAGCCTCAAAAAGGAAGGAAATCCTGCCATTTGCCATGAAGTTGAATGAACCTTGAGGGCATCACAGTAAGAGAAATAAGCCAGATTCCAGAGGACAAATACCACATCAGACTGCTTTCATAGGGAAGCAAGAGTCAGACTCACATAAGCAAAGAGTAGAATGGTGTTTTCCAGGGGCTTGAAGAGGGGGAAATAGAGAAGTGTTGGTGGAGGATACAAAGTTCTAGTGATGCAGGATTAATGGGTCTTAGAGATCTACTGTACAGTTTATAGTAACGAACACTATTGCATATTTAAAATTTGATAAGAAGGCAGATTTTATGCAGTGTTCTGATCATATACAGAAATATGTAAAAATAATAAAAAGGGTTGGAAGAAACTTTTGGAGCTGTATAGGTTTTGTATGTCAATAAATCCTCAATAAAATGGTTTTAAAAAGATTTAAAATAAAATCTGTTTCATTTTAGAATCATCTGAAGTTTTTTAATCAGAAAAATTGGTTGCTGTTTTTAGTTTGAACATACTAGTCACATATACACAACCAGCTGATGTGCAAGCTGAAGTGTGGTTATAGTTATTCTGATGTAGAATTTCATGTAATAACCTTTATCAACAGCTAAAATTCTAATTTAGAATTTTTCACTGCATGGTAAAGTGATAGAACTAAAATAGAATGAGTTGGATCGGCTATGGAATTTAGGAACTCTTTCCTGATCGCTGTCAATAGTTTGAACATCACAACATGGAATTGTCTTAAAAATCACCAAAACTCAAAGTATCAACAAGAAAGAAGCTGAATCATTTAAGAGCTATCAACCAACATGCTTTTCCTAATGGCCAATGTGAAAAGACATTTATGATACAGTAAAAAGTTGATGTATCTGGGAACATAACAGACGCGAGTGTGAATTACATCTCTACCACTCCTTATATATGGCCCAAGGCTGTCTAATCTTTTTAAGTGATGCTTCCCTCATTTCTGATGAAGTCTGAGATAGAGTAACATCTAAAATGTTACAATAATAGCAGTGTCATTATACATCTGCCATTTGCCATTGCGAGAACCAAATGGATCTGTTGGTTTTATTAGAACTATTACAACGAGAAAACAGTAATCAAATAAGACCCTATTCAAAAAGACAAAGGAGTTTTGTACCAAGAAAAAAGCTGGGTTTAGAGAAAAGATGATTTAGAGAGGCATTCTGGAGAGTCATCACATGCGAGTACTTAATGACTGATGGAAGAAGGTAATGAGGGAAACGATAATTTGGGTTACAGCCATTGATGGATGGCAGTGTCATCAAGCCACAGAGACTATTTGGGGCCAAATTGATATGAATTCATATTTAATTATGCATTCAAATATTTGGTAATGATCCTTAATGTACTTCCACCAAACAAAGAAAAATTATTACCAAAGTGGCCTTTTACTTCATGTTTGTTCCTTAAAATGAAAGAACTGTGTACACTATCCTGTTTTCTGTTATAAAATCTGAAAAACAGATGAGAGCAAAAATAGGATGAAAACAATACTTAAGCTTCTGATTCTCCGATTTGAAAAGAAGAAACTGGGAACTACTATTTGGAAATGCACACAGCAGTTTATCCTAAATATTTTGGCTTGGGATGTGTATAGGTTGCCTAGGACTCCTGTAACAAAATACCAGAAACTGCGGCACTCAAGTAAACAAAATTTATCATCTCACAGTTTTAGAGGCTAAAAGTCTGACATCAAAGTGTCCGCAGGGCCACCATCTCTCTGGCGCTTATAGGGAAGTCTTCTTTTGACTCTCTGTGTCTGGTGGCTTCCTTGGGTTTTGGATATACCTGACTCGTCCTCTATCTTCAGGTAGTGATATCCTGTCTTCAGTTTCCCTGTCCAATGTGTGTCCTGGGTCCAAGCTTCTCCTCCAGAGACACTGGTCATATTGGACCAGGGCCACCCTGTGACTGTATTTCACTTTGATAAAGTCACATTCTGAAAAGCACCTTAACGGACACAAGAAAACCCTATAACAAAATATCAAAAAGAACTTATTACTTGTGATTACTTATATCAAGAAATTCAGAGATAAGCAAGATTGTAGTGTTATAGATATGGCGGCAAGCCATGAATAAGGGATGCTTAAGGAGGCTGTTAGCAGAAATACTAGTTTTTCTCTTTCACAATCTAACTTAGCAAATATGAGATTACTAGATATCCTAAGATCCAAATGAGTAGAAAAAATATAGATTTTCACTGTATGCTGACCTCTCCCAAGTTTTCACTTATAATATACACACAATGTATATATATATATATATATATATGCACATAGCATATACAAAGCATATTTAGTTTGTTTTAAGAATATTTGTATAATTAAGTTTAGAAGTTATTATTTGAAATTGGAGTTCAGATAGAGTAGGTACTTGTAGCCTAGAGCACAACTCCATGTTAAGAGAGATCAAAAACTCTACTTAAACATACTGCCTTGGCTTAGACCAAGTCATTTGAACTCTATCAGTTTTCTTAATCATAAAATAAAAATGTGAAAAGATGCGATAGGTGGGTGAACCTATTTTTCTACTTACTTACATAAGATATTGAACAGATTTTGAATTTCAGTTCAATCTACTTAAGATTCCAGGTTACTGTTCTGAATGTTTAGATCAATCACAGAAAACATTTTGCAAGGTGATGATGTAAGTAAATTTGGCTAAGCCTTGGTGTTTTGCTGGTGAGTTATTTCGATGTAATATATATATATATATATATAATATATATATATTTATTCTTACCATAGTAAATTATGTCTATTCCCGTTTGATTAATAACGCTGCTATATTTAAAGAAACAGCTTTGCAAGTAATAGTGGGCAAATTCATGAAATACAAGATTCATGTCTAGCTTTTCAAACAAGTGGGCAAACAGAATTAATGTGATGTCTCATATTGAAAAACGACATAAACTACAGTTAACTTCAGGTGCCCCCAGACCCATTACAATAATTTTTCAAGCATATTTGCTACTTAAATGCAACAAATAGAAGTTCACCGTAACAGAAACCTCAGCATTGACAACAATCACAAAAACAAAATCTGTAAAATTAAAAACATGAAGTCCCCCTCCAATATATATAAATAAGTGTGATTTTTTGTAAAAAAAAAATTGTGAATACTATAAAACATATTCTTAAAATATGATAATATTCTGTTTTATTATTTGACATATTGTAGATATATAATTGCAAATTATTATATTTGCTATGAAATTTAATAAAATCAAATTAAAGTAATTGTGGTTTTTTTTTCAATGAAGTAGTAGTTTAGTACTAGTCTATACAGCTAGTAATAGTTTAGGTTAGAGGTAGTAGTTCAATAAATCTGTTGTGATTTATAAAATTAAAGCTCTCCCTTATGTAATTCTGCATTATTAGTCACTAGGAAATATAAGTGCTCTATAAATGTTAGATCAATACTGTAACCATGATTTTGCATTTGGGGCCTCGTCCCTTCCATACAGCTGGCTGGGTGATCACAGTGCCTGAGATGTGGTTGGGGAGAGGAAGGGAAGGAGGGAGAGGAGAAGGCGAAGGAGGGAGGAAGACGAGGCGAACACTTGTCCCACACTGAGTCAACTGAGTTTCTCTCAGGGATCCAGTTTGGGGGTCCAGAGACAGTTTATGCTCAGCATCTGAACCCATACCATGTTCTAGGGAACTAAACACTGACCATCTGGCCATCTGGCCATCTTTATAGTAGAAAGGAAAATCAGAGATACTAATGAAACAGACCACAGAAGGAGAGGAGAGACAGCCTTGGGGCTGTTTGGTTCCTGATCTGCACCCATAGGGAATGCATGGGCCTGTCCATAGTCTGTGTGAATGAGGCACCTGCTGAACCTGCCAAGCACACACACACACACACACACACACACACTCATTGTTGCTTTTGTTTGTGTGTTGTTTGTTTTCAGGTATCTCATGTAGGGATCTGAGTTGCTATGGAAAGAACCTTAACTACTGCATGTTTAAAACAACACTATTTTATGTTATGAAGTGACATTGACTTCAGATTCAGCATTGGGTGGAGGCTGATGTGTACTGAATTCAAGATTTCAGTCTTGAATTTTTTTTGCCATTACTACATCATCTAACCCTTTAACCCTTCATTTTCTAATCCACACTGAGGGATGGACAAAAGAAGGGAGCCTGCTAGAGCTCCCTGAGTTCTGTATCTCAAGAGTGTGGGTGTATCACTCCATCCATGAAGCACGGGTACCTTCAGACAATGCCACATGTGGGGACTGTTTTAAAAGAGATTTCCCTGAGAAATCCCTAAAGCCTTGTGATTTTTGTCAAAGGACTTTATGGGGCATTTTAAAGTCAGGGCTTATACTTAAATTGTTTCTTGATATGAGATAAGCATGCCTACATTTTATATCATTGGCACTGTTTTATAGTTGAAGGAATTTTAAAGAGATGTTTTGGGGACAAAATAGAGTTATCTCATTTCTATTATTAAATGGCTCTTAAAAGACTGCAAGGGAACACAATGAGAAAAACCTCAAACCCCTAGTATCTTTAGCTTGATGAGACTCAATGATGTAAGATATTTCCCTTTGACATTGAATACGTTCCCATTTTCACAAAGCTAGAGACAATTTTTAGGTTCCATAAAATGTCAAAGGAGAAAGACAGAGATTTTTTTTTTAAAGAAATACTAGAGGACTTTGTGCATAAATTTTCTGTAAAACATTCCCACCTTGATTTTTATGATTGTCTTTTAGTACCAAAATCTGAAGACTTGTGCGATACACATCTAAGGACTATTTTATTCATAAAGATACACAATTTAAAGAGTAGGAGGAAATGAGAGATTTTAAAAAATGATAATACAGATATTACTGATCAGATTGGACTGTTACTATAGAATCTGAATTTTGTTTTCTTGTGGAAAACAGATACTATTTCATGTATCTGTTTTGTCCTAGAGGAAAATCAATTGCAGTTTATTATAAACTTTAAAGAGTACAACTGCCCTGATAAGAGAGAACACAGTGTTTTCAGTGCCTGCAATTCTCTATTAACTGAAGAGACGAGGGAGTAAGTCACCTCTATCAATTAACGTACTATTTTTGTAGTAATTGCAAGTAGCATTCACAACTGACGTAGTCAGAGATAAATGTAAATTTTGCAACATTGAGATATTGGTAATTAATAATTATCAAATGACTGTTGCAAATTAATAAGACTCTCTAAGGCAACAAACTTGTGATTTTCATAAAAAGTGTTGTTTTTTAAAAAAAACTCTCTTGATTAAGGTGAAGGATTACACAGCTCTATACAACATGCTCTTATTTCAGACCATTTAACAAAGTGAACATTCCCATAGCAGGAGAACTAGCTGTCTGTGTGACTAACATTCACAACAGGTCTGAGAAGGACATTCAGTAGTCACTTCCCAGTTGTCCTCAGAGTCACTTCATCATATCCCAGGAACCAGGCGTACCATAGCCATGAGGTCATCTGAGACCCCCAATCTCAGTCACTGCTCTCCCATTCTCTGTCACTGCTCTCCACACTCTTTGGCTATCAAAGTTAAACCTTCAAAACTTCAAAGCATCTTTGACCTGAATGTACAAAGACTATTTTAAGCCCAAGTTCTTGGAAGTTCTACATAGTGGGGGCACAACCACATGTTTTAGGGGTGGTTCTGAGACAGATGGGCAGAATCAAAAGTAATTCAGAAAGGGGAGAGGCAAGAGGGACACCTTGTTTGCTTCTTCCACACCCAGACATGAAATCTGTCTGTAGAAAATACTTCTTGGTATTAATGGAAGATCATGGTTGGGTTGGGAGATGAGGAAGAGCGAGCAATGCCATTGCAGAATTTACATCCTTCCACCAGCTTGCTGATTTAGAGCTTATTCCATGAAGTTCAAAAGTGAAAAATGTTGAGGGGACTTTTCTCCTGTTTTTCCATCTTGTCATTGACCTTTAAGAATGTATAGCTGTGCCCTTTTTGTTCCAAACCTTGATTATTGTCATGCTTATTAGGATGGAAATATTCTCTAGAATGTGACACCCTCACTTGCTTTTATTTTAACTTACTTTTATATTATTGTTTAAAATGATAATAAGTGATAAATAAAATGATAAAAATTATTATTTAATGAAGAGTTGGAAAGGAAGGATCAATCCTAAGTAAACATTGGGAAAGACTGGATATTATAAGGATAAATGAGCAAAACTTCAAATTTTATACCTTTCTTGATGAACTTATTTCTTACAGGGTTATGGATTAACAGTGAAGTTATTTAATTGGTACATGAGGGTTAACCAAATATGTAAACATGCTGATGATAAGAGTCTAGTTTTTAATGCTGGAGAAAAGAAATAAAAAGAAGAGCTGGAATGAGTCCTGTGGTACTTGATTGAAATCAGATATCAACATAGACTCATGATTTTATTATTGTTGCTCATATAGATAAGCAAGTTAATACATATGAGTGCATGGCTTAGTTGGAAGCATGATTTTTCCTCTAGCTGTAGCTAGAGGGGAAAATGAGATAGAAAAAAATGAGCCTTCAATAGCAGTGAGCTTAATGAGTCCTCAGAGCTCGATTTCTAATACTATTCTTCAATTCAAAGACCAGAATTCCTTGAAAAATTGTTTGATTATAGGGTTGGGCAGATGGGATAGAAGATGTATCTGGAGCATCTGTCACAACAGAAAGTAAAAAAGTGCTTTTAAAAAGAAAACCTTAAAAAGAGAAGTAACATCAATGAAAGGCATAGGACCAAGGTTTGTCCCAATAGACAAACTTGGCACAATTTGAACAACACAATTGGACTATAAACCAAAGAACAAAATGCCCATGAGTTCATGTGTTAGTCAGATTTCTGTTACTATAACAAATACCTGAGATAATCAAGTTATAATTAGAAAAAAATTTATTTTGCCTCCAAGTTGTGGGGATTCTACTTCATGACCTATTAGCCCTGTTGGTTCAGATCTTTGGCAAGGCACCACATCATCGTGAGAGAGGATGTGGTAGAGGAAATTGATTGCCTCATGGCTGAGAAGCAAAAGAAAGGAAGGAGAAGAGTTTATGGTTCTTCTAGGATAGAGTGGCCTAAGATTTCCCACCAAGCCACATCTCATAAAGGTCCCACCACCTCCTGCTAATGCCAGCCAGATGACCAAGCCTTTAACATAGGGGCCTTTGGGAAATATTTATCATCTGAACTACAGCAGTACATATTGAGATTAATAAGTAACTGAAGAAATAAATGAATATAGGACAAAGGTTAATTATTCCTCTCAGGAGATTTCCAATAAATAAATGTAGGAAGAAAGAGAAAAACAGAAAGTCATTATTCAAATATGACAGTAATAATTGCTAAAGACAGCATGCATCAAATTTAGTAGAATGCGTCCCACCCATCATTAAAACCATATACTAAAATCAGTAGGTAAAAGTTTAAGCAAAAACACAATACTTTTATAGTCTTCAAGTGTATACCCCAAATCCAGAAACTTTATAGAGAAGAGTCAACTGTTGGTAGCAGAAGATGCCTCAGTGCATCAAAGTTAAGCTAAACTCAACACTCTCTGGTGTGGTGCTCTGACAAGGGCAAGTCCCTTCCCATAGTACCCCACCCTATGGTGTAGAACTTGATCTACTCATCAGGAAGCATGAGGGAAGCCTAGGGACTTGACCCAAGGAACATTCCGTGAGATAACTGGTTAGCACTCTTCCAAAATAGCAAGGTCACCACAAATGGTAAGAGATGAAGAACTGTCTTAGTTTGGAGGAACCTGAGAAGATAGGGAAACTGAATAAAACAAGGAATGATAGAAAAGGGGTGGGAGCAGAAAAAACAATCTAAATGCATTCTCTTCTTTAATAGCATAGTATGAAGATTAATATCTTAGTTTTGGAAAATAATCTGCAGTTATGACAGTTATTAACAAAAGGGAAACATGGGCAAAGGTCATACAGAAACTGTTCTAATTTTTCAACATTTCTGGAAGTCTGAATCTAAACCCAAATAAAAATTCAAAGTATTTAATCAATGATAAATAATGTTTTAAAGGAAGTTTTTCTTATTTTAGATAGCATACGGAAACTTAATTCAAAGTCTGTGGAAACATAGTCATAAAGTCATAAGTTCTTTGTTCCTATGTAGAATAGATAGATAGATATTCTCATGTGGAATATATTCTATATCATATATATGCATATATATATGTATTTGTATCTCTATTTCCAAATTCTAATAAGCATTGTCTTAATAGTTCATCTAATTTTTTATTCTTTAATTAGAAGAATAAAATAAAATCATAAAATCCCTTTATGATTTAGAGACAAAGAAGGCAACCTGACTTGAGATTCAAAATATTTATTGACTTATTTTGTACAACATGCATGATGCTATGATCTGTGTTAAGGGGAAGAGAAACACATTAAATTCAAAATGACTGCGGTTAAATTGTTTAAAATTTAGGAAAGAATTTTTTTAAACATATTTTATCAATGTAAAAAGTAATAAATGCTATGATGAACATCAGAATCTAGGACTATGATGGCACATCAGAAGTAAATATGTTCTGCTTGAGGGATCACACAAGGTCTCTAGGTAGGAACCAATTAAGGAGCCAGACCTCGGTGTGGTGTGGAATGTGCAGGTGTGGTGAGAGAAAGTGAGGGAGGCAGAGGCACGCTGCAGGTGGAATAACCTATAGAGAGTTTTAGAGTGGCAACTGAATCTAAGAGAAGACATGTAATTAATTGTGCTATTTAACTTTTACATTCAACATCTTAATAAAATGTGTAGAATAGGTCTCCATTAATTCTCTTGAGTTAGGAATATGAACTGTGAACATGATTTAAACTAAAAAAAAGTTATGATAAATCCACATATGATAAATTTGCCTCCATTGTGAATTTATAAAATAAAAATTTGGAAAGATACTAAAATGAGGAAATAGACTTGGAAAAATATTGGCAAATTATGAGTGATTCCATTGGCTATAAATAAGACACTTGCTCTCTGAGTCAGAGGAATCCTGCAGGGAATAGACAGGGGGAGAGGGAGGTGAGCACAGGGCTTATACAGAGAAGGATAAGAAGTGGCAGTGGTGGGTGTGACTTGGGACTGCAACAGTTAAGCAAATGCAAAGATAGAGCCAGGGAAAAAAGGAGAGGGAAGGTGAAAGAGATAAGAACCGCTTTAAAAATGAAAAGAAGAAGAAAGATTTGTGTGAAAATACAAATGATGCCAGGAAAGATAAAGTAATTAAGATCATACATCCTAATCAACTTGAGTGTGTCTTTTGAGTAGTTCTTTAGTGAATTGTATCTAATTGCCCTTCTAGGCCTTATTCTTAAGAATTGCATCAATTCTAATACATAAATATTCCAATATAAAAATTTCACCTCAAAATCATGTGCACGCAGTGGATGTTTGTTTAGTGGATCAGTAAATATTAGGATAATAGAGTTTAGTCATATTTTTGATGTAGTCACAGAAATATCTTCATTTTAGAAGTAAACATCTAGAATCTCCATGCAAGCAAATTACCAAACAATTCAGTGTATGTACCTAATTACTGCAGCTAATGGAAAATATAAGCACTACTAGACACTGAACATTGAATATGACATAACTAATTTTTTTTCTTTTTTTAGTGAGTCACATTGGAAACTATATAAAATTAAAACTTACTAGCATGAGACTAGACGAGTTATATAATCTTATTGAGAATTCATTTTACTATCTGTAAACGCTTGGGAAGTATTTATATTAAAAGGTTATTTTGAAAATTAAATAAAATCCTGAATACATAGTGTGTATTATGATCTAATGGCACATTTAAACACTCAATAAATGGGCTATTGTCACCAATATTCACTAATCTAATAAATTTTCACTTTTGTACTATATTCAAGGCATTATTGTTATTAACTTTATTATAATTCATTAAATAAATACATTTTCTAGCCACAAACAACATATCCAGTGGAGAAAACGATTCATTTCTAACAAACTTTTATGTTCATATTCATCATTTTACTTGGCCATAGGAGCTAGCTTAAGGAAGAATTAAATAAATCTTCAAGGTATAAAGACAACGCCACATGGGAGTGTAGACTAAAAGAACTGTTTTTTGACTGGAATTTTTAGTAAGGCTACAGTAAGAAGGTAGAATTGAGCTTGATTATAACAGTGGAATTTCAGTGGTTTCTATCCCAACAAAGACATGGGATGGAAGTGAGGGTGGAGAAAAATCTAAACCAGAGATTACAAGGGCAAAATAAAAAGTCTTTAAAGTATATACACACTAAAAAGATATAAAATTGTTGCGCAACAGTTGTGCAATAAACAATGAGTACTTTTTCATGTGCCAAGCATTGAGGATATACCTGTGAGTAATAATTTTGACCTTTGTGGCATTTATAATATGCTGGACATCGTGACCAATAAGAAATTAGAGGTAGAAAACAGATGACCTGAATATGGTGTTACAGTGTTTGAATGTTCTTCTGTCAGTGTTTGAAATTGCCGAGGAGGGATTAAGTATTGAAGCCTGTGCTTCAGGCGGAGTGACTGGCAACCCAAATAGAAGTGAACTTCCACATTGCAGATGCAGACAGCAAACATAAAAGATAGAGTAGTAATCCTGACAGGAAATGAGGACGCCACCAGGAAGGTAAAGATCCTCACCATGGGCAAGAATTAAGACGTTGGTGATAGAGTTGTTGAAACTGTTCAGACATAAAGATGAGGGAAGGATGGAATTGAGGACTCTGCCCTGAGATGCTTCAGGGAATGCGTTGTCTGTACTGGTCACTGGTCACAGGGAGTGAACAAGAAGGAACAGTGGTGTCAAGAAAGCATGGTAAGCTTAATAGGAGGGTTGGCACTAGGGAACAGCTGGAGATTGGATGATTTAATTAGCCAGTGGTGGAGATTTTTATAGTCCCCAGTAAAAATATGATGTACCTTGATGTGGCTGTATCACTGTAGTATGCTGATTTTAAATCCTTTGGGTATAAACCAAAGAGTGGGATAGCTGGGTTAAATGGTGGTTGCATTCCAAGTTTTCTGAGGAATCTCCATATGGCTTTCCAGAGTGATTGCACCAATTTGCAGTCCCATCAGCAATGTATGACATTTTCCCCACATCCTCACCAACATATATTGTGACTTATGTCCTTGATAATTACCATTCTAAGTGGCAATTGAATGAGTTAAAATCTCAGTGTACTTCTAACTGGCAGTTCTCTAGCTGGTAGAGATGCTGAACATGTTTTCATACATTTGTTGACTGATTGTATTTCTTCTTCTGTGAAGTGCCTATTCAGTTCTTTTGTCCTTTTATCAATTGGGTTATTTGGATTTTTTTGGTGTTAAGTTTTAAAATTCACAATAGCTAAACTATGGAACCAGCCCAGGTGCCCTCAACAGATGAATGGATAAAGAAAATGTTGTGCATATACACAATGGAATATTACTCAGCCATAAAGAAGAATGAAATTATGGCATTTGCCAGTAAATGGATAAAACTAAAAAATCTTATGCTAAGTGAAATAATCAAATCACAAAAAACAAAAGGCCAAATGTTCTGCTATGCAGATGCTAACTCACAATAAGGGACAGGCGTACAGAAGAATAGAAGTACTTTGGATTAGACAAAGGGGAATAAAGGGCAGGGAGGGGAATGGGAATAGGAAAGATAGTAGAATGAATCAGACATAACTTTCCTATATGCTTATATGAATTTACAACCAATGTAATTCCACATCATGTAAAACCATATAACTAATAAGAATACATAACAAACAAAAAAACAAAACAAATATGATGTACAAATCCTACAAGAGATGAGTTCTTAAATAGAAAACCAAAAGGAAACAAACAAAAGTCAGAATACACACAACAGCTTGTCATAACCTTAGGCATTATATTATAAGTGATTTCAAGAAAATGGACTCCATCTTGATTTACATACAATCATCTTTATTATGAGGAGACAAGACTGTTCAAGCGTCTCACTTCTGTTCCTTTACCTGGTACATCAGAGTCTATTGGTTCATTCATAAGTAGCTAGAATTCTCATAAACAATGAAGTGGTTGGAGAAAGACAGTTTCTGTTCTTAGAAAGTAGCTTTGGACAATAGTGAAGTCATGGATGAGTTGAAGAGGCAGATTCACCATGAAGCCAAGAATGCTGTTTATCAGGGCCTCTCATTTGCCTGGGCCTCTTACAAGGCATTATAAGGAGCCCAAGCACCATGTTTGTGGTCAAATGTATGAAAATTTGGCCAAAGTAATTTAAATCTCCATCAGTGAAGTATTGTGTCTTTCTACTAAAACTCCCTCCACCACACTAAATACTTTCCCTCTGAAGTAGTCACTTTTTATTGCTGTTACTAAAGGACCTGACAACTTAGGGGAAGAAAAATGTATTTTAGGCTCACAGTTTCAGTGGTTCAGTCCATGATCAGCTGACTCCATTGCTCTCTGCCTGAGGTGAGGCAGAACATCATGGAGGGAGGGCCTGGTGGAGAGAAGCTGCTCAACTCAAGGCAACCAGGAAGCAGAGAGCAAGCAATGGAGGCACCAGGAACAAAATGTAAAGTCCAGTGGCATGCTCCCGTGACCCACTTTGTCCAGCCATGTCCTACCTGCCTATAATTGCCAACCCAGGGACCAAGAGGTACAGCAGTCCTTTCAAATGATTAATCCCTCAAATGGACCGATCCACTGATTTAGGTTACTACTATCATAATCTAATCATTTGTTCTGATCATAGCTGCATTGTCTCCTTAGCTTTTGGGGGGCAGCTCATTTTTAAACCATAACACCTTCTGGTTGGCTGATGCTGGAGGGGCCACAGGGGATAGGCAATTATTTTGGAAGTTGAATTAGGAATCCATTTAATTGGGGCTTAGAGATATATATGCTTTAAAAAACAGCTTTATTGAAGTACACTTGATTTACAAAATACTGCATTATATTTAATGTATATAATTGGTGAGTTTGGACATGGGCTTACACCCATGAAACCATCACCACTCAAGGTAACAGACATATTCTTTATCTCAAAGCATTTTGTGCCCCCTTTTGAGTCATGTTGTTATTGTTAGTCTTGTTCTAAGAATACTTAGCATGAGATCCTTCCTCCTAACAAAATTTTAAGTGCATAACATGCTATTATTGTACAGCAGTTCGGCAGAACTTCTTCACTTTTATCAACTGAAACTTACAACCATTGAATAAGAGCTCCCCATTTCCTTCTCCCCATTCCCTGACACCTACCCTTAAATCCTCTGCTTCCATGACTTTGTTGAAATACTGCGAACCCAGGGAGTAGAGGGTCTGCCCCTCTCTGACAAGCTTCTTTCACTTAACATAAAGCCTTCCAGATTCATCCCTGTTGTCATAAATGCCAGGTTTCCTTTCTAAGCCCAAGTGGTGATTTTAGTATTGGTTTTGTATTATTGTTGTGTCTACTCACCCAGGTTTGGACAGAAATACAGCACACTGTGTTGGAATGTCATGATTATTTGTCTTTTTACCTCTAACACAATTAAGCCCAGGAGCTGATTCTATTCAGAAGACTGAGCCTCAGTATCATTTTCCTTTATAGACTGAAACACCTAATCTTATAGGTAAATAAGTAAAATTAAAATATCACCATTATTTATTTAGCGGGATTACTTCTTGTAGAGAAAATAATCATAGATAATATGTATTGAATGATTGTGACATTTAATTCCATTTTTACTGGTGAGTAAACAGATACACAGAGAAGTTAAATAATTTTTCAATACCATACAGCTTATAAATGGCAGGGCTCAGGTTCTACCTAGTATCTTAAACCCCCAGGGAACACTGGTTGTCCATTCTGGCTGAGAAGTCAGAGCATCCTGCTTCAAAAGGTTGAGGTCTTTTGAAACTTAGACAAAGCAATCAGTTTTTCATGATCCTTAAGTTTCTCATTAGATAAATGAAGGGAGACTAGAATTTAGTATTGGTAACTTTGTTATTGAGCTTTCAATTGCTATGACAAAATATCCAATTAAAAACAACTTAAAAGAGGAAAAATTTATTTTGGCTTACATTTCAGAGATTTTAGTTCATGGTCACTTGGCTCTGTTTTTTCTGGGCCCATGGTGAGACAAAAAATCATGGCAGGGAATATATGGTAGAGCAAAGCTCTCATCGCAAAGTAACCAGGAAGTAGGGGGGTGGGGGATGAAGGTGCCAGCAACAAAGCATGCCCAAAGTCATGGCTCCAAAGCCCCACTACCTTGAACGAGGTTCCACATCCTGCAGTTTTCATCACCTCCCCATAGTTCATTCAGCTATGAATCCTTGAATGGAGTAATTCATTGATAAGGTTAGAGCCCTCATGATCCAATCACTTCCGAAAAGCCCTACATGTGAACATTACGGTCCCGGGGACCAAGCCTTCAACATATGAGCCTAATCACGGGGTGATGACATGACTCTTTGGAAAGCTGTGACCTCTTGCCATGGACTAGAATGGATGCATTCAGGCAATCTGCATATCCATCTGCAATCTGGATATATGCAGGCAATCTGCATATATCCATATAGACATCCTGAGCCCTTTTCACAGCTGTAGATTAAATTTTCCTGGTCAAAGGAATATTTATATTTCTTATAAATCTAATACTCTGCTATATTAGGATGAGTTAACTTCTAGTGGTTTGTTAGTGACTTTAGAAAGGGCACGAGATTACCACCACAGAGATCCATTAATTGATTGTTCAGCATGTGCCTGATGGTGGATCGATTTGGGTGGCGTTGTGTTTCTTCTGACCTTGCATTTTTGAATTACTGCTGAAGTCTTTCATTTGAAGACATTTTGTATAAAAGAAAATGAAATTCAGATGTATCTGGATTGAACAATTCTGAAGAACTTACAGTGTTTACCTGAGGCTAATAAAATAATTTATGTTTTCCCAGTAAATGAGATCTAAAAAAACAACCAACGTGACAGTATCAAAATCAGTTTGAAAAAGATCTATTATGAAATGAAGTTTCTCAAATAAAATGTAGTTTAATAAGAGGGCTATCACTCTGTCTTCTTTTTATGGGGATACTTTCCATTAGAATGTAAAAATGATGCCATATTTTGAGGCCATACTTAATATGTATCAAACTTGATGACTTTCAAGATCAAAGGATTGAGTTTCAATTTAAATGTATGGATTTTTATGCTAAAACAACATATCTGGCTGAAAAATAGATCAAGAGACATTTTTTGGTATTCTTTCCATGTCAAGTAAGGAAATTGCAAAAGCATATATTCAAGATTGTGTAAGATTTAGTATACACTGGCAAAAATGACCCTGTATAGATTTTTGTAAAATGCACTACTTCTGTTCTGCCCTTGAGCCAAAATGAATTAATATTTTGGTTCTTCTCTCCGTAAAATGTGGTTGAAAGATTGTTCATTATTGTTGAATTTCAATATGATTGCAAATTAAATGATGCAAAACTCAATAAAGTAAAATACACAAAAGACCAATTAACATGTTTTCTCAGTAAGTATATAGAAGAATGAGAGAACATACTGTTCTACCCTGTAGCATATAATTAAAATGTAGTCATAAATCAAGGAAACATTATAACTTGTTTAGGTGCACAGGTGGCTTTTAGAAAGATTGATTAGATTCTCTTGCCCCCTTGAGATGAGAGTTCATAGTTATTCCTACAAATTTAAACAGAATAATTTCTCAAACTTCCCACAGTATGTATATGCTTCAGTGCAAATGGCATGCAGGAGATAAATGTTTGCAAAGCTTTCATGTCCTTGTCTGTTTCCATTCCAGATGCTCTCTACGATGTCATCACTGTGGGAGCCCCAGCTGCCCATTTTCAGGGATTCAAGAATGGTGGTCTTCGAAAACTACTCCATAGATTTGAAACAGAAAGAAGAAAGTAAGTAGAGACAGAAGGAAAACACATTTCCATTAACAACATTGTCTTCCCTTTGAGCAAATCTATAAACAACGTTCAGAAAGGTGCTTGGTCCATCATAACCAATAGTCCTTGACATTTCCAACGCACTGGGTAACTTCAAGTTTTCAAATTTCTCCAAAACACTTGAGAAGAAATTAGAGCAAACAAAAGGTCTGAGTGAGCTGCTTATTGAACACAGTGCTGTGCTGACAGATAGGATCAACCATGCTGCTAAGAGGTGATATTCTAGAACCAACCATGACTTACTCAAGAAATGGCATTCAGAGATTTAGCTATTTTGTGTCTCTACCAGTGATTTCTGCTGTGACCTGAGTCAGAACACATAAGTGCCCCATCATTTAATTTTGCCATTTGGAAAAGGAGACATCAGAACAAAGCCCTATCAGTTAAGTGTGAGATTAACTGAGAAAACTTCCTATTTCTCAGGGAAAAGGTATTATCAGAGTTTATAATTTTATCATGCCTGTGTTTGTCAGGTTTTTTTTTAATCACTATGACCAAAATATCTGACAAGAACAACATAGAGAAGGAGAAGTTTATTAGGGGCTCAGAGTTGTAGAGGTTTAGTCTGTGGTTGACTGGCTGCATTGCTTTGGGACTGAGGACAGGCAGAACATCATGGAAGAAGGGCATGGTGGAGGAAAGCAGCTTAGCTAATGGCAGGCAGGAAGCAGAGAGAGAGAGAGAGAGAGAGAGACTGAGAATGAGAATGAATGAATCCAGGTAAAAGATAACCCCTTCCAGGGTTCTAGGGCAAGGCTTCTAGGGACCTCCTTCTTCCAATTAAGTCCCACCTCCCAGTAATCCTGTCACTTGATAAGGTCAGAGCCCTTATGATTCAATCATGGCCTAAAAGCCCCCTCTCTGAACCTTGCATTGGGAACTATGCTTTCAACACATGGGCTTTTATAGGGGGCATTCTAGATCCAAACCGTAGCAATGCCTGTCTCTCTCTTTTGTTTTTAAGCTACTTTTCCTTATAAAGCTTTTGCCTGATTAGTTTATCCTCTCCCTCGATGCCCCTCCAGTTGAGTTTACTCAGTAATATCCTCTGCTCATGACTAAGCATGCAGGTGTGAAGAACAACTATTTTTCTAAAGTAGTTATTCTCTTTGGATTAAGAGCTGAAATATTAAAAGTTAGGAGGAAAGAGTCATTCATTAGTCATAGTTGATTCAGTAATAGTATTAGAAGATCTATGTGAGTGTCCAAAGCAGAGCTTTTTTGAAAGTTTGATCACATTTATCACATAAAACTGTTGTTTTTTGGTGCCCAGATGTTTAGGAAGAAAGCATTTCAATTCAGTTAGAATTGACTGCCTGACTTCCTATTATATAAATATATAAACTAGCTATAGTTTTTTTCTTTTTCTTTTTAGAAACTGACTTTGGTACAATACAATTAACTTACCTACAGCCTTTATTGTATTTCTCCAATTTTTTTGTTTTTTCTTTTTGTTGAAAAAGTCTATATTTCTGTGAAATCGCATTACATGTGCAAATTAGAGAAACCTTTGCCATAATTTTACAGAAATATTTAATCAGCATGAAGAAACTCCCTTTCTCTCACGTCTAAGTGGAAACAGGGATGGAGGACAGGTTGTGTCCACGGGCTTTACTGAGGGGGGATGTTTCTTGACTTGGCTTTTTGTGAGTTCTTAACCCTCAGAACAGACAGGAGTGGTTAAAAGATGAATGATCCATTGGGCCACCCTTTTCCTAGTTATTTGCCTTTTCTTGGATGCTATTTTTGTTGTTGGTGGTGGTAGTATTGGCATTTGGCTTCATTGAGAGCTTCTCTGAAATCCAAATTGGAACATTTGGGAGGAAAAAATCATGGAGCTCACTATCATGTCGTTTATAAGTCCTTAGGACCCAGCCAGTTTTTTCCCTCTCTACTTCTTAGAGCTCTCGATATGACTTTTGTATTTTGTCTAGAGTGTTTTATTATGAATATCAGGAGAAGTGAAATAGATTGTTTACTCCATCTTGTGTAAAACTCTAAGTCTCTAATTTGAGAAGGGACAATAATTTTGTTCTTCAATCAAAATTTAAAGTATATAACATAATTAGAATATTCAAAACTGTCCACAGGGCATCAATTTTAATGTGAGACATGAAACATAACCATATAATTTCATAAAATATCACTATACATTGTTAGCAAGTACAAATACTGAGTCGTGTAAATGAACGCTGAATAATGTTTCTTAAGTTTTAAATGTATACCTTAACACCAGAATTATTCACTATATTTTATGTTCTCAATAGCTGTCTGATCTAAACACATACACAGAGCTGTAGGATAAATGTAAAAATAAGAGAAAAGTGTTTGATATTTGTAAACATTGATTAATTTCTTATATGTGTTGTATATCCCACAGCTTTATTAATTATTCACAAAATAAAACAAATCATTTGAAAAATAGCAGTGTGGATCTTAAAGCACCTCTTCATAGGGTAGAATATGGGTCAGATATGACATGCTGAGGCAATACATAGGTGACTATGGTATTGGCCTCTCTGTTAAGAGCTAACCTGAGTAGACTTAATACCTAAAGAGAGAGCTCACCATGCCAGTACATTTCCTGGAGCCATTTTTAGCAGCAAATACTGCATTTGTCAAAGACAATGTGGCAAAGTAAACCTGACTCTATAAAATGAGTATCTTGCTCTTAAATTGAAAAACTACATTTTTTAAATATTTTCTTTATTTTTTAGTTGTAGGTGGACAGAATATCTTTTACTTTATTTTTATGTGGTGCTGAGGATCGAACCCAGTGCCTCATGCGTACTAGGCGAGCATGCTACCACTGCGCCACACATGTTGAAGGGCAGACAATCACCTTAAGTGAAGGAAATTTTCTTTGTCTCTTCTTTCCTGTGATGACTTCCCCAAAAGACACTCCCGTCTTTTAGGCATTTTTTTTGGAAGACCCACCACCACCATTGTGTTATTTCACCTTCATTTATTTTCTTCTCAGCTAAGCCAAAGAAATATTGTCATCTGAGAACGGATGTAATTTATGTTTCTATTCCTTAGTGATCTCTTTTTTTGATGAATACATTGACCACATAATGGAACAGGTTTAGCATAAGAAAAACCTTCCTTATGGTTTTCATCTAATGCAAGTCAGATCACGTACAAATATATTTTTAAAAGCTACAAGATAATTAGGAAGATTGATCTTCCTAAAGCACAAATATCTGAGTGCATTACTCCGGTGCTCCAAATTCTTGAAGGAATCCATGTTCGTCCATCCATCAGGCATTCAGAGTCTCCGTGATTTCACCTCATTGACTTTCTGCCTTCTTCACTTTCTTCTCCTGTGGTTGCTTCTTAAATGTTGCTATGCAAACTATTTCCTAGCGGGCTTCACATGTTCCCACCTCTTCTGCTTTCCTTGTTCTGAATGTTCCTTCTGACACGCTTGTGCGCACACACAAAATCTGCCCTTCTCCTCATCTCCCTACTATTTTCCTTTTCTTTCTACCAAAACCATCTAAGCCACCCTCTGCAAAATTATACAGATGATCTGGCCTAATATTTTACCTTCATCATTAGGCCTTCCTGATTCTTCAAGTTGATTTGATTCTCTTGTATTTTATTTTTACTTCCCACATAGCTTTACTTTACAAGGGCACAGAAATGGCATATTAATATTGTTCTTGCCTGATATTTTCACAATAGGTTGTTTTATCTATGAATAATAGATAGTGGTTTTGAATTTTGGATCTTCCAGAGTGCTCTACAAAGCACTTTGTATATAATTTTGTATAGATCAAGGTCAACAGTTATTGGGATTCATGTATGAATCAGATAGAGTCTGGGACTTAAAAGTGCAGAAAACTCCAGGGGTAGGAAACATTTCACAAATATTATAATGCAGTGAGATCAATAACATACAGACAAGGGGTCCTCGACCTTGATGGCATATCAGAATCACCTTTGCAGCTTTGAATGATTTCATCTGTGATACAGTATCACCCCAGATAAATTAAAGCAAAGTCTTTGGGAAGGGGCCCACGTATTGGTATGTTTTAAAAGCTTCTCAGGTGAGTAATTTGAAGTGAGGGTGCAAACTACTGATAGTGCTGTGGGAACACAGATGGAGGGTTGGAGAAAAGAAACAGGAATAGCTGCACTAGTGAGTTGAACTGGAGAGCTACACAGACCCCTATTGAAACAAAAGCTGTAAGAAGGAATATTTGTTGAACTGAAGAAGAAAAGTACTATGACTCACTTACTGGAAACCTTCATTTAGAGAATCCCAAACTTATTAGACAGTTGCAAAATGGAACCAAATTGAGAATAAAGGTGTAAGAATTTTGATGTGGGAAAACTTGGCCCTGAATTACACACAAATAAAATCAAATATATATATAGGTTTTCATGTTGCAAACTTGAGACCTTGTATAGGAAAACCAAAACCCTGATTACAAATGCATTTGTTTAAAAGACAGATTCAGTATATTTGTAACCCGTGTATTCACTTATAATATCAAACGCCTACAATTTCAGGTGTTTTAGTCAGTTTTTTATCACTGTGACCAAAAAACCAGACAACAGCAACATAGAAGAGGAAAAGTTTATTTTGGCTGTGAGTTTCATAGGCTGAGTCTATAGTTAGCCAACTCCATATCTCTGAGCCCAAGGTGAGGGAGAGCACCATGGCGGAAGGGCCTTGTGGAAGAAAGCAACTGAGGACCTGGTGACCAGCAAAGAAAGCCTCACTCATAAAGACAAAATATAAACCCCAAAGGCACAACCACAGTGACCAACTTTCTCAACCACACCTACAATCACTGCCCAGTTAATCCATATCAGTGGATTAATCCACTGATGAATTTATACCTCTCACACTCTAATCATTTAAACTCAGAAAATTCTTGCCTTGTCTCAAACATGAGCTTTTGAGGAACATAGCACATCTAAACCATAACACCAAGTATCAATGATTTACCTAAATACTACATGAAATGGATTTATCACCTACAACAACATGAGTGAAGTCTTTCCTACTCATTTACATGAAAGGAAAATGACCATTACAACAAATATTTTTGCTTTCTTTGAACATTTGTAATGCTAACAAGAAGATCAGATTTAACCACAACTTTAACTAAGTATACTTTCATGACCTGAATGTATAACTCTTTCATTAAGATTAAAAAGGCACCTCATGAACACAAGAACCTTTGTAAAGAAGAAGAAAATCCAACAAGGGACTCATAACTCCTTAAGAGTATTTTAATTCTTTTTGATCTGTTAATTTTGAATACACTCAGATCTGGGACCCAGCAAGTGATCTTAATGTCAAATGCCTGCCTGATTGTTTACCCTAGCTACCCGCTGCGCCCCCCAAACTTGCTCCAAATGCCCATAATCAACATTAAGTAAGCCAAAATTTGAATATGAAGAAAGGAAAAAAAGTTAAGTCTTAAGAAACATGAACTGAATTTCTGCTGATAGAAATATTGTAGGCTACACTTGAGCCTCTGAACCTGGAGTTTATACTAAAGTTTGAGGGAATTTTCTGAAATAAATAAAACAATATTTTAGTCTGTTCCTGCTGCTGTAACAGAATAACTTAGGCTAAGTAATTTATAAAGAGTAGAAATTTATTGCTCATAGTTCTAGAGGCTAAAAACTCAAGATCAAGGCACCCACAGATTCAGTGTCTTGTGAGGTTTGTTCTCTGCTTCAGACACTACCTTCTAGCTGTGTTCTTACATGGTGGAAGGGCAGAGCAGCTCTCTGGTTCCTCTGAAAAGGGCACTAACCCCATTTAGGAAGGTGGAGTTCTCATGACCTAATCACCTCCTAAAGATTCCATCTTCTTCTACCATCACCTTGGTGATGAAGTTTTAGCATCTGCATTCTGGGGGCACAGAAACAGCAAAAATAGTGAGCAACACCATAAGGATTAAACCAGTCTTACCTTCTGTGTGATCAGTGATCAGCCCAGTTACCAGGGCAATTCTAGGTCTGAGAATTTTTCCTTACTATTGCAAGGAGAAATGCAAGTGGATATGTCCTCATTCCCTATTATAAATAGGAGACTTCTTGTATAAATGGAAAAAAAAATCACATCAGAAAAAGAAGTTGTCTGTAGCCAATAATACAGCAGGCATTGGATAAACCAGGAATGGGAGATACAAAACTTCATACTGCCACCTGTCAGATACCTTTTTCTGACACAGTCAGTAGCCACTACATAATTTGGGAGAGACAAAACAAAAATTAACATTTTCAGTTAGTGTCATGATAGGATGTCTAAGCAAAACCTTCAGGAACTTTCTGCCTCTTGAATTTTTCTGTTTTCTCCAGTAACAGCTGAGCAGATTAGACATAGTTGCAAAACTACTTGCTTTAAAGCTGTTCACTTCCATCTCAAGATTAAAATTATTCATTTTTATAAGAGGAAAAAAAGAGAAAAAGTGATTGAAATGTATTCAGGAAAGCTATAAGATTCCATTTGTGATTTGATGGGAGGGCAAATTATTTTGTGCTAGTTGGAGCTCTTTTCTTTTCTTTTGTTTTCTTTTTTTTAGTACCAGGGATTGAACTCAGGGGCACTCGACCACTGAGCCACATCCTCAGCCCTATTTTGTGTTTTATGTAGAGACAGGGTCTCACTGAGTTGTTTAGAACCTCGCTGTTGCTGAGGCTGGCTTTGTACTCGCAATTCTCCTGTCTCAGCCTCCCAAAGTGCTGGGATTATAGGCATGCGCCACTGTGCCCAGTTTGGAGCTCTCTTTTGTCTCTGGCTTGATCTCTGGATTTCTTGTGCACATTTGTGTTGTGACTCATTGACTGAGCTATTTGTAGTCTGAGATCCTAATTCCATTTGGTATTTTATGTGAATCAATAGAGTGTATCATGTATATTTTAAATAGAAATATTTTGATATTTCACTGATGTATGTTCTTAATAAATAATCCTATTGATGCTTTTCCAATTTTACAAAGAAATATGTTTATCAGGAAATACGGAAAAGTCTAGAAAGACAAAAAATATTCCTAATCTTCTCCAATAAGACAGTTACTGGTAGCATATTGGTATAGTCTCTTCTAGTTATTTGTCCCACATAAAATTAACATATTTATATTTTTCTATTATACATTCAAAATTGCAAAACTGCCTAAAGTGACTAATTCTTTCAATTCATATTTTGTACATATGTATACATATATATATATAAGTATAATGCTCTTCATTTTGTAAATCATTTATGTTTTTGTGTTTCTTTAGCAGTCATGTCCAAAATACCAAAAGCTGATCCATTTAAACATTTCAATTTTGGAGCAATTATAAAATTCATCCCTCATTTACTTTCAAATGCTGTTTTTGTTTTCCCTTTCAGAAACAACACTTTCTATCACAAAATTTTCTTTTAAGCAGTATAAAGATATCACCTAGACACTCTGGAAATACATCAAAAGCCTATGTCAATTCGTCTTGGTTTTTTCTTTTGTGTCTAGTTGCTATCAGTGTGTCATTTTGGAGGAGATGGTGATTTAATATTTAGTGTTGATTATAATTTGACTCCTTGAGGGTATATTTTCTTCCTCCTGTGAGATGATTTTTCCATGGGCACTAAGAGCTCCCAGTTCAGTTCATAACTAGGTCTGCCAAATCTGTGCACAAGGCTTTTCTTGTCCAAGGGGACTTCCCTGCACACAGCTTCTTGTACACAGTATCACCTCTTTAAGAAGAAATGAGCTTTATCTCTTATCTACAACTTGGGATAGGAAGAGAATAACACTGCTATTAATTTGTCAAACTGAGGGTTGGACATCCTGCAGAAAGTGAGTGGTGAGACTGGCATAGAATGGAACTAGAAGGAACAAGTAATTGGAAGGATTTTGGCTCCATTGTCTACTTTCCTAAGTGAATCTGCACTGCACATCTCGATTTTAGTTATACACAGAGATGAGATGTGCTTGTGTCACACAAATTCAAAGAAAAAAGGAGCAAGTATAGTTGAAATCCTGCCTTTCCTAATATTCTTTGTAGAATAAACCAATCTGAGCAATTTAGTGCTGAAAGATTTCTTTTAGGCATGTCAAATCATGAAGAGTTTAGCAGTTATTACTCCTCATTCACAAATTCAAATCATGAGAGTGTAATGTTCTTAACCTTTCTATGATTCTATTTAACTTTTCTGGCCTCTATACTGGGCAAGCAGAAACTTTCATCTCAGGCAATTCATAACTCCATTCCATGCATAGATTTGAATCCTGACTCCCACATTTTCTGGCTCCATGAAATTAATTATATCACCTTACCTTTCTACACCTTATTTTTCTCAATTGTAAAGTGAAAAAAATATTATTCACCCCATTGATGTTCTGAAAATTTGGAGAGTTAATAATATCGAGTATTTATAACTATAACTTGGCATATGATGAGGGCTTAATCAATATTGTTCATTATTTATATAAAATGTATAAATACATATGCTTTCCCTCAAAAATGTTTTGGCAACCCCAGTGTGTGCATATCTTATTCTTTCTAAAAGCTGAGTAGGATTTTGTAGATTCCATGTAGCCTAATTAACCAATATACTACTGATAGTTGATCAGATGGTTTCCAATTTTTGTTATAATCACTTGTACTTGAAAATCTATCCTTATTTATAAATTTCTGAAAATGTATGTCCTTGATAAATTCCTGCCAGTGGAGTTTCTTAGTTAAGAAGTGGTTAATTTTTGAGAAGTTTCCATATTACACTCCACAATATGCATCTGATGCCTAATTTCCCCATCAACTTTGAGCACTAAACTTCAGTCCAATGAAGTTTATCCTGCCTTAAGTCTGGTAATGGAGGATGTAAGGATCCGTGAGGTGCAGACATGTATTTATCCCCATCTTTTCAGATACCTTCACTTTACCAGTATCTCCCATACATCTGGAAGCAAACATGTTCAGTAAATTCTCATCCTTATGACCTTCAAACTTGGTTCTTTGGGGTGTTCTTTTTCTAATAAAAGACACTGCCATCTGCTAAGCTCCACTTAGAAAGCTGGGACTTCTTGACAACTTTATATATTTTGCATACACTTCAAAAAAAAAAAGATTGTCAGTTCATCATTAATTTCAGCAGTGAGTTATGGCATATGATAAACCTAACCCATAGAACATTATCTCATAAGTATTCTATTGCCAAATCTTGTAATCACTCTCTTTCTGTCCTGGCTGGCTCTCATACAATCCATTTTCCTCCTTTTGGCTGGAATATTATTTCTAAAAGGCAGATATAATCTTGTGACTTCATAATTTTAGATATTTTTTAACTAGCTCTTGCCTGAAGGATAAAGTATGAAGTGCATAATGTGCAGTAGTTCCCTCTTATACTCAGGGAATGATTCCAAGGCCCCTTTGAATGCCTAAAACCATGCATAGTTCCCAACCCTACAAGTGCTATGTTCTTTTTCTATACATACATATGTCTGATAAAATTAAATTTATAAATTATAATAATAGATTAACAATAAGACTAATAGTAAAATAGAACAGTTATAATAACATACTGTAATAAAGTTGACAGCTTCACTATTTTTGCACTTTGGGGCCACTATTAAGTAAAACAAGGTTTACTTGAAAACAAGCACTGAGATACCATGACAGTCAACTGATAACCAAGATACTATTCTACAAATGTGACCAATGGGTAGGCAGCATATACAGCAAGGATACGCTGCACAAAGGGTGATTCTTCTCCCAGGCAGGGGAGACCAGGACAGGACAAGAGTTCATCCCACTATTCAGAATGGTGCAAAATTCTGAAAAACAAATTTTTCTGGAAATTTCCTTTTCATATTTTCAGACCATGATTATCCACAGATAACTGAAACCATGGAAAGCAACACTTTAGATGGAGTCTTACATCCTTATGTGATCTGGATCTGCTTTCTTATCTGGTTTTCTATCTTACCATTTATATTTTTCTCTCTCTCTCTTGCACTGCACATCATAGTGATATAGCATGAGCTTCCTCACTTGGTACCACAGATTTTAACTTAAAATTCAGTTGTTCCTGGAGGCCTTTTCTAACTCCTTGTCTGCTTTCAATGTACAAGCATCCCTCTAGGCTGTTCTTACTCTGAGGGCATTAACTATGTCTGCTTGTTCACCAGAAACTCACTTGATAAGTGTTGGTTGCATGAATAAGTGTCTTGAGGGAGTGAGTAAATAAAGTAAAAAAATTGCCTGCCATGGGAGTGGAGGGTAGAACCAATCCCTCTTCTTGAAGAGGCTGATGTGTCTGAATTAGGTAACAGACATAGGGGCCTTCTGAGGAATTTGGAATCAAAAACAGAAATAGAGGCACTTGTAAAAAGTGTCATATAGATTTAAAAAATAGATATGTAGCAAGCATTAGAATGTCAGTGTTTACTGAACAACTTTCTGGGAAGGGAAATGTATTCTTTTCTACATTCGAAAAGAATAAAGGTGGCAATATTTTGTAAAAATGCCAACTTAATACCTGATTAAGGGGAGACAGCCAACACTGCCTTGAGGGTAGTTCTTCCTGCCGAGGAGGATATAAGCCACCTGAGAAATTAAAGTCTAGAATAATTAGTAAAGAACAAAAGACAAAGTCAGAAAGATAGTTTCAAAAGTTGGAGCCCCTGAACGGTCCAGTCCATACAGGAGCTGGAGCTAGACAACAAGAAAGTAGCTCCTGTGGTTTATGTAAGGGGGTACATCAAAGGCAGGGATAAGGTTTCATGGGAAGAGTCTTGCTTAGTGATGTCTTGCACTCAGCAGGTTGATTGGCATCTTGGCAGGTCACACCCATCTCAGAGGGCTGTGTGGCTGCAGCAGGTCAGCCCATCTCCAGTGCTGTGTGGGATCTTTGGCAGAGCTGAGGGGAAGATTCACCTGCGTCAGGTACTCTATCCCTGTGGGGGTGCCACGGGAGTTCCCAGTGCCAGACTTATCCCATTACTGGCTATGATGCCATTACTCCACATAAAGACCACCGTGGCTCTCTACACCTGATACAATGTTAGTATATGATGACTTTATCATCTGAAAGTTGGTGACGTGCTTCTAGTACCCTCTGCGGGAGCTTGCAAGGCAAAGCCTCATCTGAAGTTGAGGCAGCACCGTGTGCCTATTCAGGACTCTGAAAAGCCAAACTGCTGCTTTGAAGAAAAGGATTTATTTAATTGAAAATGATAATATGTTTGCTAAATGATCCCAAATTTATAATAATACTGAATTTGGCAAAGAGAACAATGTCTGGAAATAATCAAAGACACAAACTGGCTGGGTTGTGGGATTTTAGACAGCCCCTGTTTCCTCATCTGCACAGCAGATGTGGCTGATTTCTCTTCATTCACTTCATTGTTACCATAGGAAGGCATAGTTAAGATCTGAGGTTTTCAAGGAAAAACTTACTAAGTAAATAAATCATCACTATTTCTCTGGAAGGTAATTTAGATAATATGTGACTTTATAAATTGAAAATGTTTTCAATTTCACACTGCAACTAAGGTGATTTTAGTTTTGAATATGCACAATATAGGAAAAGAGAGAGAGATCAAAAGAAAAAATCCATGGAAAATGAGGACTTAAAAGTCAAAATGTTAAAGTCAATAAGCAAATTGCAAAGAAAACTACCTTTTCTTTTGCTTTTTAAAAAAAAACTATGAAAAGACAGTATAGTTAGAAGATTTATTTTCTATACATTAGGAGTTACACATCTCCATTCTAAACTGAGATACTGTAAACAGCACACATTGTGTTATCTTTACCAGTAAACATCACCTCTAAGGAAGATGCTTTGTATTCAAGTTAAACACCCAGGATCTCTAGGATGTTTTTTAAAGCTCTTTGTTAGTCTAGATATTTAATATCCATGGTCCCAAAGGAAGCACAAGGTAGAAAAGAAAGTCATCTACAAATAAATTGCCAGAAAACTAAAAACACTGTATTTTTCATAGCTACACTCTTTCTGGAAAATTACTGTTACAAATTTATTTATTTATTTTTTTAGAAATGTGCAAATGGGATTTCATGTCATGGGAAAAAAGTTATACAATTGACTTATATAACATGAAATAAATTGTGTAATTGCAAAATATTTATTAGATGGGCCTTTGCTTGAAAAATTCTAGTGTCCCACCAGGAGGTTTGCATTTACAAATTGGTATTGCTGTGACTCTATCAGGATGGAAAGTCAGCCCCAGCATAGCTGGAAGGGAAAGACTATAGGAGGGCTTGGCCATTGTTTGGATTTTGTGTGTTTGTTGGGAGTGAGAGGTAAGAACTCAGAGGTAGAATGGAAGTCTTCAAGCTTCTGTGTGGCACCAGGGGATGGTGGGGCTGTTGATTGCACCTGGCCCACCAACTCCAGTAACTTGGAGCAGTTGATGGAGGATTGGTGAGTGTGAAAGGATATGAGGCAGAGCGGGGGCAGACATCAAATCCTGAGGACACTTGTTTGTTTTATCAGCTTGTCCTAGCCATGGAGGCTCTCAGCAAGTTTTCAGCTGAACATCCACACAACTGTATTTGCATTTTGAGTGATAGTGTGCAGAAAACTGAAGAGCAAACAATTAGACAATTCTTGGAGTGAGAGTGAGAAGAAAGGGGTTACCCTGGATGTTTTAAGGAGACATTTAACAGAACTGAAATCCAACTGGATAAAGGTTTGAGGGAGACTGAACGGGGCTGAAGGACTTTTAACTTCCTAGTTTACATAACTGGGTAAATGCAAAGGCAGCTGGGAAAAGGAATGTGGGAAATAAATCATCTGTTTCAATTGCTTACTTACTAGAAGGTCAGTTGTCCATATTCGATATGAAAGATTTGGGAAATAAAATCAGTTTTTTCAAGTCTATTTTTCTTTTATTGCATTAAAAATCTTTTAAATTTTATAACTTACAGAGACTGTCATAAATTGTGAATTCCCTTATTAATTTTATTGAAAATAGTGAGGATCAAAGATCAATTCAACCTTAAAGATAATAATAATGGCTAAGCTAGAAAATAGGTTTCTATCCTCAGTTTCACGTTCTTCTTAGACACTTATCCACCCTCATGCAGTGGATGTTCAACACACAGTATATCATTAATAAATGAATAATGTTAGCTTACAAATGTTCCTTCCAGTTATTGATTTTGCTACCCACAAGATAGAAATAAAATATAGCTGGACCATTTAATTCCTCCCAAGCTTTTGTAAGAATATAATCTTAAAAGTAAATTATCTTTCCTATTAAAAACTTGTAAATACATATGGTAATTTGTATTCAGACTTTGTTACTGTTTTAGTCTGCCTAAATTTTTCTGTAGTTAGCGAAAATATTTCTAAACCTTATGTGTTTTCTACCTATATCCTTCCAAAATATATCCCATATCACAAAATAAAAAATAAAAGGCTAGAGAAGAACACAGTGGTGAGAATTCCCTGATTAAATGCCCAGGGTCACTAAAAAAAAAAAAAGTGAAAGATGTTTAAAGATTTCTATCCACAGTAATAAAAATGTCAGAAACATCTTGAATGAATTAATTTAAATTAACTTTTTCATCACCAGCATAGAATATTATATAATAATTTCCATTAGTATGTAGATTATGAGAGATGTAGAGAGATATATGAAAATATGCACCTGAAAGTAAGCTTGAAATTATATATATCCTGAAGACATAAATCTAAGCATGTTAATGAATGCATTGGAAAAATTAATAGGTTTACTGAGAATGCAATAGATACAGAAATATACTTCTTTTAGAATAGTTTTCTCTCTGTCACTCTCTAGTTGTAGCATAAATGTCTTTGTGAAACCTTTTTGCAACTTCTGTTTCTAGCAAATATGGAAAATAGGCATCACAGAAAAAAAATTCTCCAACTACAAAGTACCTAGAAAACTTGGATGCAAGGTGACATCCTTTTTAATTCCTCATAGGAATGTAAGGACCTGTAGCACGGAGTGGTTTGTGAGCAAGCCCTAAACTGTAGCTACTCTCAGAATATCAGCATACAGGAACCTAAGGGCCTTAGGTTTGCAAGGTTTGGTGGGAGAAGACTCAGACATGCTACCCAGCCCTGATGTGGCATTTGTGGGCAAGCATGTATCAGTCAGTGTTTCATTGCTGTGACTAAAATAGCTTACAAGGATAACTTAGAAGAGGAAATGTTTATTGTGGCTCAAGGTTCCATTCCATTGTCAGTCAACTCCATTGCTCTGGGCCTGAGGTAAAACAGGACATCATGGTGAAAGAAAGCTACTCAGGTCATGGCAGCTGGGAGACAGAGACTGATTGAAGAGCCAGGGACAAAATGTAATTCCCAAAGGCAAGCCCAGAGTAACCTATTTCCTTTAGCCACACTCCATCTGCCTACAGTAGCCACTCACTAATCCAGATTATTAACCCAATGAGGTTACAGCTCTCATAATGTAACCATTGCCACATGAGCTTTTAGAGGGACATCTCATATCCAAACTGTAACACAGCACCGTCTTACATATCTACTGACTATTTTGCTCTTGCCTCTGCCCTTTTGCTTTCCTCAATTAATTGACCCAAGAGCAATCATTAAACATTGGTTGAAAGCAATTTTCTATGAAACGATGCTGAAATTCTTTAGCTTATCTGTGTTATAAAGTAGAATCATACATCTTCTCTAATGAGTTTTGCTTTAGTTATAGGATGACAACTTCAGTTATACTTTACTTACAAGCTATACCTACCATGTTGTTGAAGTTGTTGCCCATATTTATTACAGCTTATAATTTTTTCAAATTTGAAATGGGTCAATATTATGTTCAAGAGTTAGTAAAACATAATTAGGAGTTCTTACTGTATAATAATAAAGATGTGAGTTTGAAGGCTGGCTCTATCATATATACTATTTATGTGATCCAAGGCAAATTACTCAGCCTACCCAGTCTTCAATTTCTTATAATAGAATAATATTTCTTCCTCATAGTAGTCAAGATTAAATAATATAATTCCTGAAAAGCATTTAGCATTAAAATGCTAGATCCATAGTATACATCCAATAATTATTAAACATTAAAATGTTTGATAAATAGGGAGATTTGGATTGTCAGTATAAATTATGTAGAATAAATTATTGGCTTTATTAGTGAACCCATTTAAAAATACAATCAGATTTAACATGGAAAACAATGAAATGGCTCATAAATATATCTCCTGTTTTTCCTGTATTTTTATTCCTAAATCATGATCCATCGGTACTATAGTATTATATGCTAGAAACATTTGCTTTTTTAAGAAGAAATTATAGTATCATTTGCATATAATAAAAATGATCTATGGTAAGTGTACAGTTCAGTGATTTTCAGCGAATTTTTACAGAGTTGTGCAGTCATCATCACAACCCAATTTTAGTACATATCAATTATCCCAAAAAGGTCTCTGGTTCCCGCTTGCAGTCAAGGCGCCATTCACGTACACAGCATACTGGGAATGGTTCCTTTTTTTTTTTTTTCTTTTTTTTTTTTGGTACTGGGGATTGAATTCAGGGGCACTCAACCACTAAGCCACGTCCCCAGCCCAATTTTGTGTTTTATGTAGGGACAGGGTCTTGCTGAGTTGCTTAGTCCGTCGCCATTGCTGAGGCTGGCTTTGAACTCGCGATTCTCCTGTCTCAGCCTCCGAAAGTGCTGGGATAACAGGCATGAGCCACCATGCCCAGCTTAGGGAATGGCTTCTATTCTTGCACCTTACACTGTCCCTTGGTGACACATGACTAGTTAAAGTCCAGGAGGGAGTAGAGAAGCTGCTGAGGTTAGAGGGAATCAAGGGACCTGGTTTGGGTTATTACTCCATTAACCTTGGCAAAAAAAAATGAGTGTGAAAATGGCAGAAGCCCAACAACATAGAAATAGAACTGACCAGAACCCTGGAAGTTGGCAAAGGAAAATAGGGCAAATGAATTGAGAGTCAAGTGGTTAGAGCCATGGAAGGAGGTAAAAATTCATGTTGGAATTTGTTCATTTAAAAGTCATATCATAGTGCCTGGAAATTTTTATTAAAACAAGAATAAGGCTAAGGAAATGACATAGATAAATGAGATATCCCAATGATCCAGAAGTTACAGATAAGAACTTAAATATTTAAAATGAGATAGTAGGAGCCACTGTGATCGGAGTCAACAAACACATTTCCTTAGGAGAACAAGTTGAGCAAAAATGAATATTAGAGCCAGGCACGGTGGGACACACCTGTAATTTCATCACTTTGGGAGGCTGAGACAGGAGAATCGTGAGTTCAAAGCCAGCCTCAGCAACAGCGAGGCTCTAAGCAACTCAGTGAGACCCTGTCTCTACATAAAATACAAAATAGGGCTGGGGATGTGGCTCAGTGGTCAAGTGCCCCTGAGTTCAATTTCCAGTACCAAAAAAAAAAAAAAAGTTTTGTTTTCCCACTTAATTAGCATTACTTATCACAGAGCTAACAAATGGCATCAAGTTTTGATCAAAATGTTCCCTGGTTTTAAAATTTCTATGAAACCAGGATCTTTTTAAACAAGAGTAGGTTTAAAAATAAACATCAATTTAAGCATAGATCATATCATTTATTTAATTTATAAGTGAAACCCACAGGAAATAAACAAAACAAATACTCTCTTCCTTCTAGTTTTTTCTCTAAGCCCCACTTCTAGCAGAAAATGGAAAGAATGCGTGAGGGAAAGCAGACAGGTATGATTTTACTTTCTACAATTTCATGAAAGCACGTTGTTAAACCCCGTGAAGCCAGAAGGGTATGTTTAAGTGCTGTAAAGTGTGAATTTTCATTTATTATCCACAGGGTTTTCGTCTCAGTTAGAACTAAGAGCATGTCTGTCCCTCCCTATGGATTCAAGAAACCGTTTTTCACAAGGAGTGCTTGATTTGTGAAAAAATAGGTGGAAATTCTACCGAGATTTTTCTCTGCAGATTGAGTCCTGCCGCAGAAACAGGGACATGCTGATACAAAGCACTTTTTCCTACACTTGTCAACTTCCACACTCATTTACAACTCTGCCTTTCTTTCCTCATGTTTTCCTTCCCTTTCCTTCTTGCCTGCTCATTGTCTCTCATCTGCATTTTTCTTTAATTCCACTTCCTGAAATCCTAGTTTGGCTGAGCAAATCAGTTGGAGAGGAGGAGGGCTTGAAAGTCAGAGTCTCAAGATACAGACTTGTGGTCCAGTGACCTGTGGAAGAGCCAATGTTTTTCTCTCTTTCCTGCCTCCTACCTCCTTCGAGTCCTAAGTCTAAATCAAGAATACCAGTGTCTTAGAGTTATTTATCTCCAGATAGGTAAGTGTAAGGACACAGGTGGGGAGACCAATTTGTAGGTCATTGCAGTAATTCTGGTAGTAGGAAATGATGGTGGCTTGTACCAGGATATTTCCAATGAGATTAGAAACAAGTGGTTGGATTCTTGGTATATTTTGAAGGAAAAGGAAGGCCTTCCTAAAAAAAATGGAAATAATATAGGCAGGGGAGAGCAGGGTCATGGATCACAGGCAGTGGTCATGTCATAAACTGGAATAGAGAAGACAGTGGCCCTGGGGGTTGAGAATAGGAGCTGGTCAGGAGCAGTGTGGAAATCTTAAGTTCCAGCTATCCAGAGGAGAGCTGACATTTTAATTGGCATTCAGGAAAAATGTCCAGGCTGGAGATGTGCATTTGGAATCATGGGCGCATTTGATGCATTTAAACCACAAGACTAAATGAGCTTGTTTAGGAGAGACATGTAGATCATCAAGGCAAAAGTTCTACGGTCTGAGTCATTGTACATGCTGATCCTGCAAGAAGGGGAATAAGAAAGACCAGCAATAAGGGATGGAGGAGAGTGACGATACAATACAGACTATAGAAGTCCTTGTCTGAATTATATTTTATCTAGCAATTAGTTTATGAATATGAATATAATTTTACTATGTGCTTTGTCTTTCTTTACATCTCCAAAAAAAGGATATACCTAGTGACAGCTTATATACACAGGAATATGGGTATGTGTACATGTTCTACTTACATTGATACTAAATATATTAAAGTGTTTAGGTAAATATATAAATCATAAATGCATACTTTAATTCAATAGAAAAATGATATGAAACTATTTCAATTTTCATTATCCATGATTTGCTATATTGTATATAATGTATTTTGTCTAAAGAAATATTTTCTCTTTCTTCTGGTTTTATCTGATTGATAGTTGATTCAAGTGTTTGGATTCCATTTAACTTTCATACCACTGTAAAATAGAGTTTAGTTATGTTCTTTTTATCTAGATAATTAAATTATACTCATAATTTTCCATTAAACTGTTAAAATATATGACATGTTTAAAGTGTATAGCACTGAATAGGTACATGAAATTTATGTATACTTAAAATTATTTTGTGGGTGGTGATATTTTTCTCCATACCATACTATTTTATCCTGGACACCAACATTGGCTTTTATTGTGGAAAATGAATCTTTCAGCCTCACTGGGTAAGATGCTTGTCGTTAAAAAAGTTAGGCAGGGAGTACATTGGGAGGAAAAGATGAAAGGACCATGGGAAATGTCAGGAAAGGAAACATTGGCAAGGAGAAAGGAACTAAAGCAAGGTGTGCAGAAGATAAAGATAAATGTCAGTGTAGCCCTGTAAAAAATTCCAAGAAAATTAGGGTAGCTTAGAAATGGACTTTTATCAGAGTCATTGCATAGCATGATCTAAGGTTTAGAGGAGATTTCAGTATCAAAACAATGGCAGCAGCTGTCTCTAAATTTGCTCAGTTGTCTATTTGCATCAAAATATCCTGAGTCCTTATCACAAATGTTGCAACCTACCATATCTCAGGGTGCCAAGGAATCTGCATTTTTAAAAGTAAGCACTGAAGCCCTGTCCTCATTTCTGAGTAGATTTTATTCCTGCTAAACTTTGAGCATTGCTGATCTAGATTATAAGGAAAGAAAATGTGCGGAAGAATTCTTAGAAATGTATGTTTTAAATTCACGTGGAGAAGAGAGTCTGAGTTTGCAGAGTAAGAGATAATGCAGAAAATATAATCAAAGTCCATAACATTCACAAATAAAGTAGCAGCAAGCCACCAGGAGAGAAAGTTTTGAGAAAAGAAGGAAGACAGTAGACACCAGAGTAAAATAGAATGACTGGGAGTGAAGGCATGGGAGCCAGAAATGATCCAACGCAGGAGGAGCAGTTGGTAAAAGAGGAAGATGGAGACCGCGTGTCCTGCAGCAGGGAAGCTTCGAAGACTAAGCAGTGGATGGCCTCTGGGTACCCACCAGACCACACAAGCAGCAAACTCTAGTGGCAGAGCAGCAGGCCAGCAAACTGCATTGGGTCTGTAGTCCCTCCTCCTCCCTGAGGTCATAGCTGCGGGAGTCAAACCTCTGCCTTACCTGGTGACACATCCATATATTTAGATAATTGTCACCAAAATAGCATGCAATTGTCTCAGTTAGGAAGGACCTTGGTGGGTTTATTTGTAGCCTGCCTCAAGGAATAGTTCACAGTTTTTGTTCCATAGGCCTCAGTCCCCACCATAGGATGAACCAGGAATTACATACAAGTCAGCCACAGGGTCTATGGCTTCCTTTCTCCTCCTCTTAAGTGCTATTTGTTACTTGTCTTAATTAGCATTAAAATATATAATAACTCATTAAGGTTTATTTTAACTGCTGACATTTAAAATCTCCAAGTAGAAAATGAGAGCCAATCCTTAGGGGTGTCAGTCTTGCCCTGAGTTTCTCAGCCTTTGTGAGCCTGTCGTCCTCACGGACTCCTCGTCTTAGCTTCTGAGTAGTTCAGACATCCAAGAACAATTCTTTTTATCATTGTAACAAACAAATGAATGATAAATAAAATCTGAGGAATATTTATTGTATGTTTGGTCAAGAATAACATCTCCGTAAATATTTGTTATTTTCCCAGGGGGCGGGGGGGATTAGAGAAGAAAGTGCTTAGATGTTAATTTTTCTTATTGATTTCTAAATTTTTAAGATGAGAAATGAAATTATGGGAATTTAAGTCATTTGCTTGGGAACTGTAGGGAAAATGGTTAACATAGGTTTCAAATGATTGTGCAAAAGCACTTTAATAAGAGTCAAGTGTATTTGGGTGTAATCCAGAGTGCCATGGATCCTAGCAGCAAGGGAGGCTAAAACAGGAGGATCCCAAGTTCAAAGCCAGCCTCAGCAACTTAGTGAGGCCTTGTCTCAAAGTAGAAAATAAAAAGGGTTGGAGATGTGTCTCAGTTGTTGAACATCCTTGGGTTCAATCCCTGGTGCAAAGAAAACAAAAAAGTCCTGTGTAAGGACATGTAGGCAGGTTTGTACCAACCATGACGCTGCTCCTCCTTCCTCCTGGATGGCCTTTTGCTACTTTACTTATTTGATGGAATGCCTCCTTCGTCTTTACTGCTGAAACTGACCAAAGGTATCTTCGCTAGATGATAATTATGAAAGTCAATAATCCTTCAGTTAATAATCCATTTTAAATTCCTTTAAAGGTCAGATGGGAAACCATAAGGAACAAAAAGGGTGGTGATAAAGTAATGGAATGAAATTTTTATGCTATAAAATTCTTTTCTATTCAATCAAATTAGCCATCTGCCCACCTGGCATTAATTTCTTTTCTCCCTATTTCTGAGTTTTAATACTTAGCCGCTCTCCTTGCCCAGTACCATGGGGAAAATAGAGGTAGTGTTTTTTGAGTGTGTGCTGTAATACCAAGCACTAGTTTAGGTACCTTTCTGGAATGATCTCTAATCTTACCCACCTCATATCATTGTTTGGATAATTATTCCCACTCTCCTGATGTGGAAGCTGAAAGTTACCCAAGATTGCGAAGATAGTAAGTGACAAACCAGGATTTAGGTTGACAATGGCTTGGATATAAAGTCTCACACTTTTCTCTCTCTACTCTGTGGCCTGAAGTCCCTTAGTAATTAATAGTAATAATAACTTTTGATTACTAATACTTGATATATATATAATCACATGGAATCTTGCTAGTGGTTGAACAAGAACTGGATGTATTTTACCTAGTCTTAAAAAAATATATTTCTCATCTTACTTCAAAACTTCTGGGAGTAATAAATAGAGCAAAGGAAGGAGGCCAGTGGGAGGGAGAAGGAGAAGGAAAGAAGTAAGTACTGGGAAATGACATTGACCAAAGCCTGTTATGTGCGTGCATGAATATGTAACAACAGATCTCACTCTTAGGTATAATTATAATGCACCAATTAAAAAATAAAACAGAAAACCATTAGGATATCATAAAACTCCCTTAGAATAATTTTTACCTGTTTCATAGGGAGTAATGCCATTTGGAGTTGCGTTTATCATTTGATATCTGGTGTTAAAGACTGCAAACCCTTTGTGCTTCTGGTGTAATGTGCCATTATCTTTGTTATTGCAGTACTGGATACCAGTTTATTTACTATTCACCTGAAAACACAGCGAAAGCAAAAGAAGTTCTCAGCAACATCAATCAACTACAACCTCTGATAGCAACCCACGCCGACCTGCTGCTTAATTCTGCAAGCCAGCATTCTCCAGACAGCTTGAAGAATTCTTTAAAGATGCTTTCAGAAAAAGTAAGATCCAAATCATCACTACAGTGGGGAAAATGAAATCCTCCCGGCCCCATTGGTGTTGCACTCTGCATACATTGCCTTTTATAGCATCTGGAAATGTAAGAGACTGGGTTAAAAGTGAGCTTCAAAGCATTGCCACAGGATCAAAATGAATTGGCCTTATTCTCTTTTCAAATCTTACCAAGAATTATTTGTTTTTTCCTGGTATGAAGTGAAACCTATTATTGGTTGGTGTACACTTTCTCTTTTCCTTGGCATCTTTCACTTTCTTTGACTTATGGTCTTATTAAGTGAATTAAATTAGATTTTGAAAAGTATTTTCCTCTGTTGATCACCTAATTTTTATGCATGTAAAACTCTGCATTTGAATCAGAATGTCACTTCCTTTGAAAGCAGAACTCGGATGTGAATTCACACTAGTGGCATGGGGGTAATTCCTCTGCCTCGGATTGTTCTCTACAATAGTATCTACTGAGACAATTAAAAAATTGTCTAAAAATCTAAAAATTTCTGTATTAGTTATTGTTTGAGACATACTAGAACCTAAATCTGGTTCTAAGACAACTTGCTCCTATATGTGCAGAAGGGAAGGGTGATCTGGCATGGGACAAACACTACGTATCAACTTTCATAGCTAAATGAGGGCATCTGTGTGACGTAGAGCCAAGGCAGAAAAAGACAAATTACAGCCTGGCTTTAAATGTAAAACCTGGTGTCATGGAGTCTAACACCAACGTGCTCATTCATCACTTCTGCATTCTGACAACTTATAGTTTATTATGAGACACTTATAATGAAACTAACCAATGAAAATCTTTACATTATAATTGTAGAGTAAGTCAGAAGTGTACTTCTTTTACCTCTTTCTGAAGAACAGATTCTTAGAAACCAGGATATTATGTGCATCTATAATTTTACTCATATATTTGAATGTTTAATAATAGAGCACCTTGCACTTGTGTAGCATTTTAAATTGCACACTTTTAATACATTTTCTCATAGAAAAAAAATAATATTTGTTTTTATTAAACATTAGCTGACATCTATGAAGATAGGTCAAGTGACTTGTTTAATACATTAAAAAAACAAAAATCAGAACCCCAAAGCCAAGAAGTCCCATTGGAACTGTAACATTCTTTCCATGATATAATAGATACCTCCATCATGAAAAGGGAGGAAAATGCTGACCAAATTTTACAAGTATGTACACCATGTCAAAGCAAGGGGCTACATGGCTTATGCCATCTTATTTAATTTCACAATTGTGGGATGCATATTGTCTTCATTTTTGGTCCCAAGAAGTCAAAAATGTTAGAAATCATAAAAATAGAGTAAAATCAAGAAATCAAACAAAACCAGGGGTTCAAACCCAGGATTGTGTCCTTTATGTAATATATAATTCTGATTTTTCCTTATTTAAAGTATTCAAAATTCTTTTTGTCAGAAAAACTCCTTAGCAACAAGTACATATTCTAGTAGTCAACAAAAATGTCTTTAGAGCCAAGGAAATAAAAAGATTTTGGCATATAGTAAAATATATAATTTCACTTTGGTTCATTTCTCTTTTGGATTTGTAGATGAGGTGAGGTTTTTCCAGGCTCACCTAAGCAGAAAATTTTAGTAAATAGCACATCATTGCAGTGATTACAGAGCAGTATTTATATTCTTCCTGTGCATTGGGCAGGGATTTGTCATTTCATACATCATTTACAACCTGCTGCAGTGATGGGGGGGGAACCTTCTGCTCCTTTAATCCAGCACTGCTCCAACTTTTTTCCCCCGTTTTCTACAGGGTAGATAAGCTTTGCCTACTAATAAATCTCTCAGCCCTTGAAACTAGGAGGATCTTTTTCAAGTTAAGTTTGCAAGCCATGCATTCTTTTAAGAATTCATGCCTGGAATTTCAAAGAATTGTCTAAGTTAAGACTTTTGCATAGTCTATGAAGACTGTGGGTAGCTCCTGGTTTAGAATAAAGTGTGAGCCATGAGTTCATCATGAAAGGAAAATAGTTTTAGTGATATCTCAAATTTAAATGTAATTTAATATTAGTGGAATGGAATGGAAGTTTTTTAAAGTTTCATTTTTCTGAGTTTGGGGGAGTTTAAAAATTATATTAGAGAATAAAATTTTTTCTTCATTCATAGCCCCCAGTTTTAAAAAGTAAATTTTACTCTGTATATATATTTAAGATATGCAGCATGATCTGAAGGGACACATACAGATAGTAAAAAGGTTTCCAGATGAAGCAAATTAGCATATTCATCATCATGTACAGTTTTTTGTTGTTGTTTTTGTGGCTAGGGCAACTGAAATCCACCCATTTAGTGTGAATTTCAAATACAATCCAGTTTCATTAGCTATTCTCGTGCCATATGTTAGATCTCTGCACTTACCCATCGCAGATATCTGGTACTCCATATCCTATGACATATACTTCATTATTCCTTTTATTGATTCTGAATGAGTCTCTTTGGAAAATAAACTCTTATTTTATTAGGAACTCATCCATATAACATATTTGAGAAATAATAGGAATTGTTTATATTTATACTTGTCAGGGAACTTGAAAGTTTTGAGCACCTGTACCTGGATGAGTTCTCTGGAGTAGAACAGTATGACAGCCCAGGGATAACGTGGTAGGAAGCATTCAATTAGTTTGTGATGCAGTACCATCTTAGGTAAGCCAGTGCATCTGGAGATGATAGAAATGCAATCATATCAATTAAACATATATTCAGAGTCTGTGGAAAAACAGGAAGTGACAGGGGAACCCAACTTGCTAACATATTCAGGAAATCTCAGAGTAGACAATACTTTTAGATCCTAAAGTAATTCATAGCATTTCTGCTGCTATGGATAACCAAAGCATAGGTCTAAGATTTCAAACAAAATTCCATCCTTCTGAACACTCATTGGTAGAAAGAAACACAATTTATAAAAACTAAAAATATTTCCTGAATTCATACTGTTAACTGGGCACTGTGCCTGACACCAGGGGCACCGGTAGAATTAGAATAAAACTATGGACCATTCTTCACAGAAATTCAAGGTAAGAGTTGTGGCGGTGATGATGATGAAAGGGCTAGGTAATGGTTAGCTGATGCTTAACTGCTGAAAAATATTCAGTTTTCACAATTCCATGAAGAAGGTCCTACTATTTTCTATACTGATTCCTCCTAATCATATGAGATATTTTTTGAATTCTCATTTTATACTGTTAAGGAAACTGAGGCACAAAACCACTAAATAATGTGCTTACAGTCATAGGAGTTGATTTTATGACCTCGGATTCTGTGAGCTTAAAGCCACTGTCCTGTTTTTGAATGTCCCATGAGTTTATGATGGACGCTTGTACATAGAACCAAGGAAACAAGTGTGTGTGGTGAAGAACATTAAGTGAAATTTCACAATAATGAATACTTTCTGTAATTGTTTCATGTCCCAATGTGTACAAACTCAGTTGAATTGGACTATAATTTTTAAATTCTTAGTATTCCTTCTGATGGAAAATTGGATTTGTTTGTTGCATATTAGTTCTTAGAAATATTAATTTTATAAGATCCTAACACTAGGCAAGCTCTGAGTTTGAATGAGTGATTACAAAAGAAAAGAAAAAGGATAAGCCAAAATTTTTTTTCAAATATTTTTTTAGTTGTAGATGGACACAATATCTTTATTTATTTATTTTTATGTGGTGCTGAGGATTGAACCCAGTGCCTAACACATGTGAGGCAAGTGCTTTACCACTGAGCTACAATCCCAGCCCTGATAAGCCAAAATTTTAACATGCAATGTTAAAGTTTGCTATTAGAGTAGAATAAAAATGCACTTTTCCTCAGATTAAATTTATGCAATTTCATAAAAACATATCTAAGGAAAAAATGTAAATAAATTCAAGCTGAAAAGAATAACAAATGAATGTAGGTAATATATGTTATTTCTCATGGTTTAGAAATATGTGTGACACTAGCTTTCAAATGCCCACCGCATTCTCTTTTCCATAGAGAATGCTAGGCCTTGTTTAGAAAGTCATTGTTATCCTGCTTATTAAAAAGCATCAGTGAGCACTTAATTGTGTATGGTATTGTACTTCATGCTATATGATAAATACTACATAGACATGGTCCTTAACTTTTATAACCTAAGACTTTAAGAATGAGGGTGTTGCCCAGTGTTACAATTGTTAAATGGTTAAAAATGCAAATGTTAGAGTCTATATTACAGTATATTTAAGAAATTCTGATTACTAGTATTCTTTCAATTTCAGCATACTCAACTGAAACACACTGTATATTGAAAGAAAAATGAAAAACATTTCATTCTGAGCTCAACTCAGGATTTTCTGAAGAAATGTTCTGTTTCTATAAGAGCAATGCCAGGAAGACACTGATAATTGAAGACATACATAATATAGAGGATAAGTTTAATTATGTTGATTATTTAGATACTAAATAGGAATTTCTTATTGTTCATTCACTTTAACCCTTCCTAAGTCTATCTTAGCACCAAACTTTAAGATAGAATTTAATGAGTAAAGATTTTTTAGTTTATTATCTATGATTATAACTTGTACATATGAGGAGTCTAAAGTGAACTAGAGAATAACTGGTTTAGATGAAGATTAAATTTCAAGATTAGAATTTATGCTTCTGCTTTTTATAAATTCTTCCAAGGGGTAAATATTTAATTTGAGAAATAATATTATACAATTAATGAAATCTGTGTTTATTAGAAAACTGGACAATAAGTAAAAGCAAAGATAAGAAAATAAGATAATGTTAAGAATGAAACATATAAAATTCATCAAGTCAGAACTTCTGTCCATGATAGAGACACGTGGATCCTCCCACCTTAAACAATGACAAGACTGGACAAAATTGCTGTTAGCTACTTGAAAACAGGGAACACAAGAAGGTAACAGACTATGTGATCTTTAGTTGCTGAGCTTACATTCAAAGGCATTTTCCAGGCTGTAACACTTGGGAGGGGGAACATAAATAGTATGGTCTCAAATTGAGTAAATAGGGATTAGAGTTTTGGAAGTCCAAGATACCAAGAAACAACAGAGTAGAGTATCAGAAAAGATCAATCTTCATATAGATAGAGCCTTGTAGTCCTGTAAATGAGTCCCTTTAAATATTTACTTCAGTACTGATTTATGTTTGAGAATAAACTACCCATATTCAGAAAAGGCAATAACAAACATAAACTAATAAAACATTTCCTGGTGGTCACACAGGGCTGAGAATAATATTTCTGCCAGCAGAGCAAAGAGAGATGCTTGGGGAATCAAGTAGCATTACCACAAGAACATGGCCCTCATAGTGGAACTAAATTAGTACTAAAGATTGCTCCTAATTCATCCTAATCAGACTTTAAAATAAAGATTGAAAGAATCCCACTGATTTTAAGTAACTTAAAACAAAACATTATTCTTTAAATTACTATAATAAAATCTAGAAACCAAGAATGTATGATCAAAATGCCTGCCATTTATTAAAAAACTATCAAATGTGATGAAGCAGGAAAATTTGAGCAAACATGGGATATAAACAGATCCAGCAACAACAGAGATGATTACATTAATGGATAAGGACTCTAAAATAGGAATTACAAATTCTCCATCTATTTTGGAAATTGGAGTAACAACTGAACAGAACGAGGAGGAGGATTTTTAAAAGAATCAACTGGATATGGTGGTGCATACCTGTAATCCCGGGTACTTGGGAGACTGAGGCAAGAGAATCACAAGCTTTAGGCCAACTTGGATAACTTAGTAAGATCCTCTCTCAAAAAATAAAAAACAAAAGGCTGGGATATAGCTCAGTGGTAGAGCGCCCCAGAGTCCAATCATTAATACCACAAAATAAAAAATAAATAAGTAATACAAATTTTAAAAAAGAATCTCAAAGAACTCAGACAAATATAACAGTTTCTGAGGTAAAAATCTGTGCTTGGTGAATTAATAGTAAATTGGTCACTGTATATGATTAATGAATTAGTAAACACAGTCTTTAAAACTATTCAAATGAAACATGGAACAAAACCACTGAAAATCATAACCAGAACATGAATGACTTATAAAGCAACATCAAGAAGCCTGACATTTGAGTCCAAGAAGAAAAGGGAAAGAGGGAACATAAAATTACTTGCAAAAATGATGGCCAAAATTTTTCATAATTTGATGAAACAGTAAAACTAGCAACTTGAGGAACTCAAGGTATTCCAAGCAGAATAAATATAGAAAAAGAAATTCAAGTAAATCATAACTGAATTACTGAGAAACAGAGATAACATAAAATTATGTATGTGGGGCAGGGGACAAATGAAAAAGGGCACATGCAGAGAATATCACTGAGAATGACAGCCAGCTTCTTATGAGACACCATGAAAACCAGACGACAATGGAGTAACATCTTCTAAGCACTGACCGAAGAAAAGATGATAACTTACAATTCCATTCCCAGAGAAGATGTCTGTCAAAAATAAAGGTAAAGTGAAGACTGATAAAGGATGAGATGTTTTATAGCAGCTGTGCACTACAATAAGTGGCAAAGAAAAGTCATCAGGGAGAAAAAATGATACCAGGGAGATTTGGATCTACACAAAGAATAGAGAGAAAAAGAGAGTATATATGTGAACAGATATTTTAAAAAACTTTAATCTTTTAATTTCCCTAAGTATATTTACTTTCAAGCAAAAAATACTAGCGTATATTGTGGTTTGTGAAATATCAGTGTAGCACAGAATTATACATTAATGGAATGGTGTAGATAACCCAGAACCAGACTGGTACTTATGTGTTTAAATAACTTTAGACCAAAGCACAATTTAATTTTACTCAGGAAAAATGTCTTTTCAGCGTATTATGCAGGAATGACTGGGAATCCAGGTGCAAAAAAAGAAAAGAAGAAACAAAAACAAATGAAGCAACCTTTATATTTACCTCATACATACATAAAATTCAACTCAAAATAGATCATAGACCTTAATATATAATCTAAAAGAAATAAAGCAAAAAAACTTTTGGAAAGTTATATAGGAGAAAATATTTCATCTTGAGTTAGACCAATATTTCTTTTATGAAAAAAGCATGAGTCAAGAAAAAGAAAATGATACATAATACTTCAATAAATTTAAAATTTTCATACTTCAGAAGATAATGTTAAAAAGATAAAGCCATGAACTTGGAGAAAGTATCTATAAAATACATATCATACAAAGGCCCTGTATCAGAATATATAGAGTATTTATACAACTTAATAGCAACAGACAGACTGAGTTAGGACAAAGAATGTGGATTATTGGACATTATTGGCATCAAAAAATGTCAATAGTGGTCCTTGGGAAACTTACTGAATGCACAAATTCCAATTCAGTAATTCAGGGCTGAGACTCAGGAATCTGTATTTTTTATTTGTGGCCTTTGCATAACATTATAAGAAAAAGGAAAGTTAGCTTAGGAAAGTAAATCAGCCACTAAGGGGGCTGTGGAAGGTATCCACTGGAATGTAGAAGGATCTTAAATGGAACTAACTGTGGGATTTAAAGAAAGAGTCACTCGTTGAAATTATTGAAAAGATTAAACTAGAAGAAATTAGAGATTTATTTAGAGTATTTGTATCACTGAGGATATTCCAGAGGTTAAGATTTCCAGTTGCTGGATAGTAATGATACTACTCAGAAGGAAAATATAAGAACAGACTTAAAAACACAAAACAAGCAAACAAAATCCCACTTCAGATCAGACTGGGACAAACTCTTTTTCTTTTTTTTTTTTTCGTCTTGTTTTGTTTTTTGTTTCTGTTTTTGTTTTTTGACTGAATTTCTTTAGTTTTCTTTTTTTTGACTCATCATCCCTTGTTCACCCAAAATGCTATAAAGGAAGCCCCAAGAACCTAAATCATTCTCTCAAAACCTATTTTCTCCACTGGTGGTGTAATCGATTCCTCCAAAGCTTTCACTGTCATCTCTATGCCAAAGTCAGACTTTGAAATTCTTGAAAAGATTTAACTAGAAGAAATCAGAGATAGATTTAAAATATTTATATCACTGAGAATGTTCCAAAGGTTTATATTCCTAGTTGGTAAATAGTAATGATACCATTCAGATGGAAAATCTGAGAACAGATTTTAAAAACAAAACAAACAAATAAAAAAAACAAAACAAAAAAAAAACACTTGAGATGAGCCTGGGACTTCTAAACTCAAAGGACTTTAATTGGAAACATGGTGGAGATGATTCAGGAGTTGGGTATAAATGGATTTTAGAGACTATCGCATAAAGATGATGGTGGAAGCTTTGAAGGAATGGATTACATCACTAGTGGGAAAAGTAGGTTTTGAGAGAGTGATTTGTGCTCTTGGGGTTCACTTTACAGTATTTGAGGTTAACAGGGGATGGTGAGTCAAAAAAGAAAACTAAAGAAGTTCAGTCCAAAAAAAAGCACAAACAGAAGAGTGTAGTTTACAGTGAGCTCCATTAAGAGTTTCACAGACACTATAATTTGATACAAATTGAGAAGTGGTTATCTGCTTCATCTTAGGTCAAGTGCATGACACAGAACTGCCCAATGTCAGGTAAACTTCTGGCCGTTAAATATTCATTCCAATGACAGCATATAGCATTAACTATCTATGAAATAATGAAAGCATATCAAAAAGAAAATAAACAGGTTTCTTTTTTGCTGCATACATGATTATTAAAACCATGATCACTTATTTATGCCATTGGCTGATTCTGTATTACAGGTGGAATTGGACATTTTCTTGATTTTTTTTCAATAAAAATGAAATTCTAAATAGAACAGGACTTAGTTTAATTTGTTGAGATTTCTAGTAAAAAGGGGTTGTTAAATGCACACATCCTAACTACTCCTCTATCATACATATTCAGAAAAGTAGAAAGTTCTCTCTACTCATCCCCAGGAGAAGTAATTCTGAGTTGTTTTAAACTTGTCAGGTAATTTTGTGTTTTGCTTCAAAGAATAGTTATATGGGGATATGAGTTTGAAAAATGTCAGTATGAATGAAAAACATTTCCTTTTGAAGATAGCATTTATCTTTTTTTATTTTCAAACAAGTGAACTAGATCTTCCTTGGTTCTGAGTTTATTACTTTTTACTATATTGTTAAGCCGATACATTAAATATAATTTTTATTGTAATATTTAGACAGTGTTTCTTCTTGCATTTAATATACTACAAGCTGATTCAGAAAAGGAATAATGCTGCTGCAGGCTAATGGTGTAATGGATAACATGTCTGTATATGGATCAGAAGAGGAAAAAGTATGTAGAACACTCAGGCAACTACTCAGAGACATGGCCACATCTTTCCCTTAACTTTACTTCCCTAGTGTCATCCAGCTGTAGGAACAACAGTATACAGATGTGTGGGGTTTAAAGGACTGTATTAATCTCCTCAAACTGATTTATGTTGACTATAAAACATACTGGGTTCTTCATTGGTCTAGATTTAATAAATAGTGCTAGTCCACAAAATGAAGATTTTTCAAGGTCACAGATTGCAATGGATTATTTAATAAAATCTAATAAAATATAATCTATACACAGTACTCTGGTGATCATGGGAATTTCCAAGCAGTCTGAAATATTAGTCAGTTTAGACACAAAGTAAAAAACTAGCTATTGTTGTTTTTAAGATTATGATATGTTGTATTCAACTCTCCAAAGAAAATTCTGGGTAATATGATTGCAAGAATCTTCTGAATTATGTTCCTTTCCTTTGATGGTTAATCAACTCAGATGAGATTTAGATAAACGAAGTGGAATTTCTGCTTGTGCATGGTAAGGGAAGGAAATGATTACAAGTACTGTAGAAGATTTCATTGGATATGAATAGATATTCTGCTACACAGTAGTTACATGAATACTATGGATACTGGATCTATAGTAGCAGGAATTCAAAGAAGGCAAGTGGTTTTGTTCTAAAAATAAATTAAAAGAACTTATCAAAACTATCAACAGAGAAATTGGTTAAAGCTGAATGGGAATAAATTCACATTTTTCATATTACATTCTCATTGATCAATATATCCAGGCTATGTGAAAAATTATGCAAATCACATGTCTCCCTATTTTCCTGCAAATGCACTGATTTATTTGAGTACTATCTAGCCATACTTTCCCATCAGAATTTTTTATATCTTTTACCATTTGAACACTTAATTGCAAACATAAATGGACATTGCTTGTTCCTTTCAAGTATAAACTGATCTTTTATTTTGTTTTCTTTATTCTAAAATATTCTTCAGTCTATTATTATCATATATTCATTTTTCTATATTTCTTGTTTTCTTACCTTCTCAAAGTAGATTCAGTATAACTAATATATTAACAGAGTATTGTAAATAGCCAATAAAATTTAGCAATGTTGGGCTGGGGTTGTGGCTCAATGGTAGAGTGCTCACCTAGCACGTATGAGGCAGTGGGTTTGATCCTCAGCAGCACGGAAGGAAGGAAGGAAGGAAGGAAGAAAGGAAGCAAAGAAGGAGGGAGAGAGGGAGGGAGGGAGGAGGGAAGGGTATTGTGGGCACTTCTGAGAAATGGTGGATGTTCAAAACATGTAGGGATTTGGAGTTAGGGAAGAAGGACAGGAACAGTTAGATAGAGCAGGTGATGGGTGGAGCAGAATAGGAAAAACTACTGAATTTGTAGACAACTTGGAATCTATTCCATTTGTGCTAACAGCACTTCGTGGTAAAACAGATTACCATACTTAGTTTCTTAGCTGATTAAAAAATAGGTCAACTTCAAGGTCCCTTCCAGCTTACAATTTTATGATCTATTGCAAAGAAGGAACTATGAAGATATGAGAAAGTCTTATTAGACACTTGTTTTGCACAGGATTTAGTAGAGTTTAATTGCTGACATTCACAACAGAAAGATTTAGAGATCATTTAGCAACCATGAGTTAGACATGGCACTATTGACTGCATATTGAGAGTGCACCAAGAAATAATTACCTTGAGTTACAGCAATATCGAAGTTGGCGTTATATCTAAAGATGCTGCATTAAATGGTGAGAATATCAATTATTATTCAAAATAATGCTACACATTATAGAGTCCCTTCCTAACATTGCAAAGTATGACTCTATTAACAATATGGTCAACGCTTGACATATGACTGTACTCCTTCAACAGATTGTTAGGCCACATGCATGCTAAGTGTAGTATAATACAGAAAATCAATTACTGCACCCTCCAGTCTGTTACAGGGTGAAGCTGTTAAAACATTTCATCAGGAAATTGCAAAGTGCAGCTGTAAAGTTCTTTATTGTTGGGAGGCTGTCATTACTATAGTACTTACTAGGTATTTACCACCAGCTTGTAAAATCGACCATGCCAAGTTTCACAGTAACCTTGTTAACATTGAGCTTTACTGAAACGGTTTGGTGGAGGAGACAGTTTGGAGGTGATCATAAGGAGTAAAAGGCAAAAAGGGAAGACTGTTACCATCATCTCTAATACTGAGACCTGTTCATGGTGCTTAAAAAAAACTTACTCAGTTTTTTTAAGATAACATCTTTCTTTCTCTCTCTTTAGCCTTTAACCTTGTTTAAAATAGTAAATATACAGTCTGATCACATTTTCTCTTAAGATGTGTTTGGAATGACTCGAAAAGTGCAGCAGGTGAATGTTGCTCAAATGATTATCCCCAGTGAAATTCATCTCCAAAGACACAATTTGGAGCCAAAAGAAAGGAGGCTGAGGAGACAGATGGTGTTTATAGTGCATTTTAAACCTCAGCATTAACTTTAAAACAGGAGGACTCAAGGCCTTGGCAGCATCCCAACACCAAACCATTTTCCATTGATTGGTATGAATCATCGTCTCTCCTTGGTGCCTGTACTTTTTCTACCATCCACACCACTTAAGTACCAACAGATCTGAAGTTGGCCTTTCCATAGCTCTATTCTGTGCTGCCTACCATGGTGTTTCTAATCCTTGTCAATTTCTTTCCAGACAGAGCTTTTTGTACATGCCTTCAAGGATCAGCTGGTGAGGAGTGCGCTTTTAGCACTCTACACTGCAAGGCCAGGAGGCATCCTTACGAAACCACCCTCTCCTAGGAGCAAGGCAGAGGAGAGCTCTCCCCAGGACCAGCCCCCAAGGATAAGAAGACAGGACTCCATACCACATCATTCAGACTATGACGAGGAAGAGTGGGTAAGTCTTTGCACATCAATTTCCTCTCACTGTTCCGACCTGAGAAATAAAGAGAGCATGATAAGAAAGCTTTGCTTTTCATCAAAAAAAATATTAAAGAACAGTCATGTTGTGGATTGTGGATCAACAAGTCACACTTTGCCTTAGGGGCAAGTTGTATTGGGAAGTTGTGTTACTGACCAAATTTATCTGATATAGAAGTACATTTGTTAGCAAATAAATCATATATATAACCAAGACTATGTCATAAAAGCAAAGATACCATAATTACAAGACTGTATGCTACATTTCCTTCCTTATTACAAACCTATATAAAAATATTGAAATTGTTTTTCAGAAGAAGAGTCAAAAATCATCCATATTACCATGACTGGGATACAACAAGTATTTTATTGTTGCAACCCAGTGTTTTACTTCTGCACATACTTTTTAAAATTATATTCACTTAAGTGATAGTGGACATAAAAATCTTTTAGATCCTTCTGGCTCATGATTCTATGATTGAACAGAAGATGTTGCTGCAGGTACTCAAAAATGTATATGCCCCATATAAACATTTGAAAAAAAGATATCTAATAAAAGTGAATAAGTAAAAGAAGCAAAATAGTGCAAAGAACTCCAGTAGAATAGACTAGGACAGGAGAGACATGCAAGGGCCAGTGGCGGGAGAGAAGTATGTTGAGTCAAAGCATATTAATTTTCCAAAAGCCTTTTAAAGTGTATGCATAGTTGTACGCACACACACACATAAAAGAAACCTTATATCAGTGTTTAACAATGAAAAAAAAGTATGCAGGCTATATTAGATGTTAAGCTAGTAGTTAACAATAAAGTTTTCTTGCCAGTCTACAATTTAGACATTTGGGGAATAAACTATTTGAGAAGCCATGATCTCCTCAAAAAACTTGCTATCTGAGGGACCGTGAATGTGATGTCTGCTCTTTCTCTGGGAAAATGTCTATCACAGGAAACACAGAGCTCAGCTGCAAGAGGTAAATAAATGCTGAATAAGTGTTGCTGTTGCTGATTAAGATTGCTTTCCTCCTGCTGAAGCATTTTCAAAAGAGCAAATCTAATATTTCTCCCTTTTATCTGCACTTTCTTCAATTTATTCACAGCTCCAAGGCGTGCATACCTCTTAACCTCTCTGAAGTTCAATTTTCTCAACTGTAAAATGAAAATAGCACCTGTTCTGCTTAGCTCTCAGGATGGTCATGAGATAAATGGTTTACCTGTGCACTGATGCTGTATTACCTGGATAGGTTCAGGAAAATGCATTGTGTTACTTCAGCAATATTATTGTATCTTTTCTTTTTTTAAGAAATGTGAATTATATAATCCTATTAGAATCAAATCTATCCTTTGAGAGAAGCAGGGAGATTGGATACAGATCATAAAACATGGTTTGTGAATTTTAAACAGTTTGGGTAAACAGGGAAAACAAGTTATGTTTTATTTAATTAAGTAGACACTGTTAACCTTTTGAGATAAAAATTACCATTCTATATTAAATCAAGTGGGGATTTTGAAATTGGATGTTTCATTTTTATCATTTTACCTTCCTTATGATATGTAATCCCTTTCCCACACCCCAACTTCTTCCTTCTGTTTAAATTGTTCCTCCACTTCTTCTCTCCTTGTTCTCTTTTCTTTGGATAATTTTTAAGAATGTCAGTCTCCTAGGTATTTCAAAAGGGAAGGTAAGTAATTCTAGATTCTTTCTTCTTCGAGCTCACAGTGTAGTGCTGGATGAAAACATATTAACAGGGAATTCCAAAACACTAGAACAGAGGTCACAAAGGGGAAATTCAAGAAGATAGCCTTTGCTCATAGGCCTTCAACTCAGAATTTTAAATTCAGAATTGTCTAATGAGGGGCCAAGAAGCAACAGAGTAGGACTTATGTCATTGGTTGAGGAGGTTTACAGAAAACCATTCCCTGCAGATACCATCACTGTTCTGTGCAATTCACTGCTGCATGCTGGGGCCACAGGCGAGCACCCAGGGCCTCCATGACTCCACAGCCTATCAGTGCTCTAGAAAGATCAGTGACTTTCACAAAGCAGCCTTAGAGGTATACATCAGACACAGCAAGAATATGGCAGTCATAGCAGGACTTCCAGAAGTAATTCTGGACGTTAAATTGTGAGCAGAAGTTAACAATTCAGGAAAATATATAATATAAATATGTAACAGTGAAACCTGCTATTGTGTATAATTATAGTGCATCAATAAAAAGTCATCTTAAATTGAAAATAAAAAAGGAAAGGGGATGAGATGTACATTTAGACAGGGGATTGCAATAGTTGCCATATGGAGAGGTGGTTGGTGCATCTGCATGTGCGTGTGATTATTACTTTTTCTTTTAAAATTGCTTAAGGCTTTTGGGAGACAGAGAAGTGATGACTGTTGGGCAGGGAACTTACACGATATGGAAGAGAATCAGTTCTTGGAGTCCTAGGCAGAAGTGCTCTCTCGTGCTGAGGCTGCAGTGACCATGGGAAGAAGGACTCTGGGGAGGGTGGATGGGCAGCTTTTATTCTATTCTCAAAGGGGACTCATGTGCTAACAGAAGGAGATGGAAGAACAGGAAGAGGAGAGTGGGGAGTTTCAAGTAGGCACCAAAGAAATGGGAGCATGAGCTTATTAGCAACATTTGGAAAACTTAGGAAGAATCCCAGGGCTTGTCAAGGGGAAGCTGAGGCTGAAGAATCGGGCTGCCTGGTGATTGCTCCCCTCCACCTTTCTCTTGGAAATACTTGGGTAGTTCTCATACTAGGAAAAAATTTTTTCCTGATTTTTTTTCCAGTTAATGACCAATTGATCATTTTCTCCTGGTTTCCTTCAAGGGCAAAAAGAGAGTAATAATGAAAGTCCCCTTTTCTCTCTGTACCTTCCTTCATATCATTTCTGCATCATTTTCAGAACCCAGTGTTTCTAGAAAGCATATAAATGAGTTGTCTAAATTAACCACGATTACAAGGAAAATCTTTCCCACTCCAAAAAGTTAATTTTAACTCTCTCCTCTTAGTATAATTTGCTTTATTTACAAACAATACTGTTTTATTGTTACATAAGATTCTTACTGATTTCCATAGCAACCGCTTTCTATTGAAAAAATACCTTTGCCAATGGATGGAAATCCCTTTATAAAAGACAGAAAAATTTTGCCAGAGTCATATTAATTTAATATTATTTTCAAAGTTTTATTCAACTTTGACACAATGAGTAAATCCAAAGAAAATGTAGCTAATTGGAAAATGCTTTTGAAGACTATGCCATTAAATGAATTGGAGATATAACTTTGTGTATTCCTTTTCTTAATTAGTCGTTAGAAAAGTTTCAGCACTGATTACAAATCTAGTCAACTTCTAGAAGTAATTCAGTGTTTTAAATTAATGTAATTGGGTTTCTGTGATGTATGAAAATATTCTCTGCTTATGTTGATTTAGGTTTGCACATAAGAGTACGGTAGTTCCATTTTTATAATTCTTCATTTTACATAATTTCTGTTCCTGACTATAAAAATTTCCTAACTTGAATAACTGCCTTGATTCTTGTAATAAATATTTGCGAATTCAGTTCATGTAAGTAAATGACTCTTGAATCCTGTTCTGCTTATGTATACGTCTAACAACCTATGTTTTCTGGTCAGGAAGAAGAATCATTGTTAACTTTAAATTGTAGTGAGACTGCTCTGTTCTCAACTTGTTTTGTAGACAAAATTGATGAAGTATGAATTTGGATAATAACTATCAAGTCAATATGGTAGAGATCAAACCTAAAATGACCACTTACAAAAATGCCTGTTATTTGCTGAATTTTACTTATTAAATGATTGAGTGCTTTAAAGGTTTGTTTTCTTAAAAAGTTAGTAAGTAATTAAACCCCATAGTTGAAATTCTATGACAATCTGTACTAGGAAATAGGCTAGCATCACATTCTTCATCTTCCAGCCAGCAAAGATGAAATATCACATTTATTTCTCTTCATCTCCACACCAGATGCTTCCAGCAGCTGGGATTCCAAGATTAGTTTGTCCAAAGTATGAAGGCATGTCATCCAACTAAACTATTAGGTTGACCCAGTTTTTGTGGCTTCTAGTAATTATGCTATTCTCTGCAACACTGTGATTTAATCTCAACATTACATTGATGGGCTTGAGGCTAAATCTTCCTATACTTATTCAAATAAATTGTTTAAAAAATAAGCTTCTGATCCTTTATATTCTGATCCATTGTAGCAAAGTGCACAACTTTGAAAACTATTCCTATTATTTAGTCATACCCCAAACCCGTTTTTTTTTTTTAATTGAACTCTGTTTCTGTATCAGGCCACAGTTCAACATCTCAATTACTGGATTAATTCCCTCGTTTATATTGCAAACATGAATCAGATTGTGAATGTTCATATGTGTTCTTTTTTTTTTTTTTTCAGTACTGGGGATTGAATCCAGGGGTGTTTAACACTGAGCCATCTTCCCAGCCCTTTTTTATATTTTATTTAGAGAGAGGGTCTTGCTAGGTTGCTTAGGGCCCAACTAAGTTTCTGAGACCTCTTTGAAATCACCATCCTCCTGCCTCGGCCTTACAAGCTGCTGGAATTACAGGCATGTGCCACCTCACCTGACTTCACTCCATTCTTGAGCTAGGAGAACATTTTCTCTTTTTTATTACAGTAAATGTGTTCATGTCACATAAGGGCAATGAATAATCCATATCAACCTGTAATAATTTTTCAATAATTGTATCAAATTTAGAAAAGTAGCATAAACTCATAGTAATACTTCCATCAAACATCTTGTTAATAAAATCCATATATAACCTGAACAAGCAGGTAATCACTTTCCCCTTCAGAAAGCACAGGCAGAGATACTGGGAGAATTGGGCCAGTAGTCCCCTATATGACAACTGAATGTGGTCTATCATCTATTTTCTTGATGGATGAGAAGCATTCCTGGACTTCTCCAGTCCATTTCACCCTGAAGAAATGTGCTTCGAATACTTACCCAACATTAGATTCCAGAAAAGGTGATTAAGCAAAGTTCATGACTGTCCATTAAAATGCACAAATGTTCTATTAAAGAAAAGAAACCCCAAATGAGATCTTTATGTGCATGCATATTCATGAAATCCTGCCTGTTTCTAGAGTTCCCACATGCAGTTAATACGTTCACCTTCAGTTCACTGTTTTATAGCATTTAACATTGTTACATACTGTCTAGTTCAATGTATTTTTCAGTTAATGTAGGAACAGGTGAAAGGAAAGATTTGCAAAACCAACATCTCATCCTCCAAGTCCGTCTGTGTTTTAGTAGAGACATTTTATTCCAATAAGGTGATAGTGACTTTCAATTCTGGTTTTAAGTTGAATGCCATCATCCTCCTTTGGATACTCTCCTGTCTCTTATAATACCTGGTTCAATGTCAGATATTTTGATAACTACACAAACTTGCATATAAATACTTTAGAAATGTTTAATTGCATTCAAACCAAGCACCCTCTAATGTTAATATATTCTATAGCAAATAATGAAATATTATTTTCTAAATAGAAATCTTTGAAAGTCTGAATTTAGTGTCTAAGTAAAGGAGATACTGAGGTATATATAGAAAGACTATTGACTGGATAAAGTAGGATACATTCAGTTAAGTCAATTTTTGAAAATGGTTGTATGTAACATACTAACTAAGAACATCACCAGTTGTGCAAGTATATAATGATGTGGAGATAACATATTATCAATTTAAAATTAAAAGCTTCAGTTGGTCAGTGGAATTTTCTCACTTGTTTTTAAACAAATGTTCACTAAAATGAAAACTTTAGTATTATGTAGCATTTATTAGGGTACACTCAGCCATTCAGAGAAGGAGCTTGGTTCCAACTTCAATTTGAGGATGAATGTAATAAGAACTTCTTATGGTTGTATCATAATGTCTTTTTACTCTAAAACAGCATATTATTAAGTCATATCAACAGATGCTAAGTATAAAGTGTATGCTACAACAAATAGGCACTTCAATGGAACCTGAGCTTACTAGCAATATGGAATTTAAGTGAGATGACTAGCAGTCATAGAAGAAAAATGTTGAAATTTATTTCAAGACTTCATATGGTGATGTGATCAACATTAAAAGTGTCAAAAATATTCAGAGAGGTTATTTGACAGTTGGAAAAAATGGAGAAATCATCCCTTCTTTTCATTCTCTCCATTCATCTGTTTATTCATTCGTCTTTATTTATCTCCTGATGATTGAGTAGTAGGACCTGAAAATGAAAGGAGGAATGAATAGTCCTTTTCCTCATAGAATCCATTCTTTATTAGAAATAAATAGCACAAATAGCATGTTATGCAGAGAGAGTAACATGAACAATTCATGGAGATGGGCGAGAAAGGGAAAGAATTAGATCAATAGAAAATAAGGGAGAAGTTATTGTAGGTTTAAAATTCAGCCTCTGTCATGATACAAATATTAGTTTCTCCAAAATTTTCTTCAATTTTTGATGTATAGCACTGAGCAGGCATATAGCAAATGCCTGGTAAATATGGGTTGATCTAATTTAAGAGTATGTCTTTAGGACAGCAAGGGATCTGATCTGAATAAAGTTTTCATTTTGAAGACAAAGGTGAAATAGGAATTATCTAGTTTTCCCCGAAGAGGTGCCTCTTGGCTAAGAGAAGAATGTGATAGCAGCTGCAGTATTAAGACTACTTTTGACCAGGAGTGATGAAATAGACAATGTGATGAATGGTGATCAGTGAAGATGAACGTGGCACTCATGTATAGACCTGCTGGTGTGGAACTAATAACACAGGTCTGAGCAGGACCCAAACCAGGGGCTCATGGGGAGGTCACCACTGGACAAACAGTGCCTAACTATCCGAGTCCATTTGTGTGACTAAGGACTGAATGTCAGAATTAAGAGGAGTAGATTTGAACTGAGGGTGAAGTGAAGGTCAAGGCTTTTTACATGAGTAAGTGAAATCCAAGCAGAAAGATTAATAGAAAGCAAAGGTTGGAAAATCTCATTTAATTCTGATAGATGTCAGAAGTCTGGCTGTGTTAAGTGTGTGTGTGTGTGTGTGTGTGTGTGTGTGTGTGTGTGTGATATGTACCTTGGAACATTCATGTACTGATTGGACCATAGAATATTTTGCATGCAACTTCTTTTACCTACCAGTCTATATAGAGTTAGGATTCAGAAAGAAGAGCTATCAAGCTATTGAAGGAATAAAGATTTGCAGTGTTAAGCAACTTGGGCCAGTATGGTACAAATTGCTCTCATTCAGCTCAAGGATAAACTGAAGCTCCTTTATAACGATGGGATCAGCTTTGTTAATTCACTGACTATTTCTAATCAAAGACCTCTAAAATCGATAATGACAAGTGGGAAATTATTAATGGAAATGCATATCTGACAGGGCTATTTTAGATCTCCATATCAGCTCTGGTTGCTTCTTCACATTCTTGCTGATCAAAAGTTGGCCTTAGAAAAGTTGATCAGCTAAGCATTAGTGCAGTTTCATTTTCAAGTTAACTGCTGACCCAAAGCACTCAGAATTTCTCTTGATGTCACCAAGTTCATAAACATGTGGCATGCTGAGTAAGCACTGTGGCCTCTACCCTAACCAACTCTGCCAACTGTAAGGTCCCCCTGGCTACTCACTGCTGTATCCATCAAATTTTTGCAACTGTGCCCTCTATGTTCACTCAGATCCTAACCAGGAAATAAATAAGGGCCTAGATCGCACCTAACTTAGACTGGAATAAATATTGCAACTTGTTCCTCACTTACTTCCCTCTGTGACCAGAAGAGGTTTACAGCCTCTTCACCTTTCCAGGGAGGTGAAGTGAAAGTTCCATTAAGGTTAAGGACATTGATTAAAATTAAGGCTCCATAATAAAGGTTACACTGGGAACAACCCACCTTCCATTACTCCTTAGCACAGCCAGAGACCCAGCAGGGTAATGACTGCTATTTCTGGGGAACGGCCCACCAGTCTGTTTGCGTGTGTGTGTGTGTGATAGGTAGTGGTCATTTTTAACCCTCTCCTGGGGCAGGAGAGCTAAACAGGATGTGGAGGCTCTTCCTGCATCGTCAGGCTGAAGAGAAGGTGGAGGTCTGGAGGCTCCTTGTTCTGCAGCCAGGCTCCTATGCTTCTATTGTCTTCTCACTAACCAGCCTTTCTTCAACATGGGAGCTGCCTCACTGAGTAGACCTAACAATTCAATCAAGAAGAATTCTCCCCTTGGACTGGTGTTGGGAATAATAGTCATCAGAATGAGAAGGAGGAATTTCTGGTTATTGTCTTCTGTGCATGTCTTCACAAAGATATAAAGAAACTGTCTTGCTTGAAAAAAACTCAAATATTCAAGATCCCCTTTCAAGGATCTTGCCTGCCTGTCCTTGACATCCTATTTTCAAAGTAGTTGACCACCTTATACTTCAGACTCTTAGGAACTGAGTTATCATCTTTCCTCCTGTAATTTTTAATCTATTCTTTTGTCCCAGTCACTTGAGTGGACTTAAGGCCTTGGTCCTCTGTAAATGTTGGCCATTTATATTCCTTGACCCATGCTAAATGGTCCCTGTAGCCAGTGTAGCCCAGTAGTCACTACTACATCCTATTTCTGGGACACACTTGGTCTCACCCTTGAGGATACATCTGACCAGCATGCTCAAATTATAGATTCATTGTTTAGTCTAGGATCTGCTAGAGGACTCATCTTCAAGTCTCAGGTAACTAAAATCTCATCTTACTCCTGCAAAATGATGCTCTTTTCTATATGATCTTTCCCAGGCCCCTCCTTCTGACTCCTTCAGTGAGAAAATCAAGACTTTGGAGTCCAAAAGAATGTATTTCTAGGGTCTGGGGCTATAGCTCAGTGGTAGAGCGCTTGCTAGCATGCATGAGGCACTGGGTTCGATCATCAGCACCACATATAAATAATAAATGAATAAAATAAAGATCCATCAACAACTAAAAAATATTTTAAAAAAAGAATGTATTTTTATAGGACATTTCTAACATTTTAGTGTTGAGAATAGTTATTTTATATCTTTGACCCAAAGTCTCTTCATCTCTCTAAAGACTAAGTCAATAATATTAAGCTCACTTGGCAGTTTTTGAAGGTTAAATTAGCCAGTGTGCATATGTCAGATGAATACCAGCGCTTCTTCTCTGCCCTGGAGTCACCCCACTCCTCCTCCTTTGTTCCCTCCTTCCTTCTCTGCCTTTTTTCTTTTTCTTTTTCCAACAAAAGTCATGGAGAACCAGGCCCTTTGTCTCCCATGTAAACAGAACACTCAAATAGTTCACAATCTAACCTGAGAGAGAGGCACAAATCAATAACTTTAATCTACTCTGTAGAGGCCATAAAAGAGAAGGAGACAGTGTACCATAGCTGAGTTCTCTGACCATCTCCTTTCCAAAGATAAAGAATGGGATGAGTCTGCCGGCATATAGGTGTGAATGTCACAATATCTTTTAATTCCTTTATGTTCAAGCCCTTCATAAACATCATTAAGAGCAGTTTATCCATCCTTGATATTACTCTCTCTCAGGAAGGCAGCATGAAACATTACTTTTGATCTTTGTTCAAAATAAAAAGTTCCTTTCAGCACAGGCAAAGAGGGTTGAAAATTTATCTCACGTGCAAAGCTAACCTGGAAAACTGAGGAGAGAATCTGCTCCTCATTTTCTCCCCTCAGTAAGTGTTTGATCCCAGGATTAGCTAGAATGTTCCTGGATTTTTCAATTGAACCACCTTAATGATGCAGTTGGTGGTATATTCTGAATAAAGGTCAAGTTTGTCATTAGGGTTGAAACATAAGAGCCCACTGTGTGACTGGCCCTTCACGTTGTCTGTCTTCCCTCCCCAGCCTCTCCTGTACAAGTGAGCTTCCTTAGCCTTCCTGGATCATGGCTCAGAGGTGCCTCCCCCTCATCTTATCAGACCGCAGGAAGAGGATGATGTACTCTATAGATGTGTTCAGGGTCTTAAATTCCATGGAGGAAAGTGCTTTCAATTTTTGGAGGAAAGGTCTCCTTTCAGGGCTGGGATTGTAGCTCAGTGGTAGAGCGCTTGCCTCGCATGCATGAGGCCCTGGGTTCGATCCTCAGCACCACATACAAAGCAATAAAATAAAAGACATTGTGTCCATCTATAACTAAAAAAATATTAAAAAAAAAAAAGAAGTAAAGCACAACAAATGAACTTAGGGTTCTGAGACTTGATGTGGTCAGAAGCATATAATAAACTTGTCAAAGTTTTAAGTTATGGTGTTTTGTCCCCAGTGGTTCTCATGGGCTTGGTAGACCCCAGGAATCTGCTTATTAGCCCTCTAGGCTATTCTGTTAGAGGTGGTCTGAAGACCACACTTTTAGGATTCTGTAATACCTAGAGTGGTCAAATTCATAGTTACAAGAAACTGATGGTTGCCAAGGATGGGGGAAGGCAGAATGGGGAATTCATGCCTGAGTGGTACAGAATTTTAGTTTAAGCAAATGAAACTTCCTGGAAATGGATGAGAAGTCATGGTTACTCAAAAATGTGATTATACATAACGCTGTTGAACTATACACAGAAAAATGGTTAAAATAGCAATTTTCCTATTATCTATGAGGTAGCAGTGTTTTTGTAAAAAGGGATTTGTAGTGCAAGTGGTAGCTATTCTTTAAAAATATGACTGTATCTTTGCTAAGTGTTAAAGATAACAGATATCACTGGTTTCAAATGTCAAAATTTGTACTCAATTATGGATTAATACTTTATAGCAGTTCATCATCTCTTTATGACAGAGCAAGAGTAATGGGCGAACTGAAAGAAATTGAGGAAAACTTTATTGGGGCTTTATCCAGAGAAAACATATTTCTTGTATATCCACAATCTGTCCAAATGAATGGGAGAATCTCAGCTAGTCCCTCCACCTGCATCTTTTAAACTGGACGCACCTGATTGTGCCTTGTCTTATTCTTGCAATCAAAGCATGTAGTGATACTCATGCTCTTTTCAGGATAGGGTGTGGGCCAACATGGGGAAGAGCCTGAACTGCATTATTGCTATGGTGGATAAACTGATCGAGAAAGATGGCAGTAGCAAAGGCCCCAGCGAAGGCAACGAAGATGGAGAAAAGGACTCTTCACTAGTGGACTCCATCACATCTCACCCAAGGGGTAAGGACTATTTTCCCCCCCAATCATTGACTGAGTAAACAGCATGAAAAAGTCATGATAAAATGAGATAGAAAAAGAGTCAACAGTGTCTTTGATGAAAGTGCTCATAGCAGATTTTTCCACTGCTTTGGCTTGAAGGATGGAAGACTATCAAAACGCATCTCAGTTGTGTTTCACAATTGCTTGCAAGGCCTTTTTTTTTTTTTTTTTCTTGCTACAAAGAAACACTCTTGAAGGAAGAACAGTGCTTTCTCTTGAAGGGTCTAACAGGGTTTAATCTACTTTCACACATTCCCCCAAAGTTTTACTAGAAAGAAAAACAATGATTGCTTTTAATTTGTACCAATTTGAGGGATACCAGGACACAGTCACCTCTCAAGTTCTTGAACATAATGCAGTATCATAGAATGCTTTTTGCCTTATTCTGGAGAATTTTTTTTTTATATTGAGGATTGAATCCAGGGTTACTTCAGCATTGAGCTACATTCCCAGCCCTTTTGATGTTTTTCTTTTTCTTGTTTTGAGGCAAGATCTCCCTAAGTTGCTTAGTGCCTCATCAGGCTGCTGAGACTGGCCTTGAACTTGTGATCCTCCTGACTCAGCCTCCCAAGTAACTGTGATTATGGGTGTGCGCCACCATGCCCAGCTATGAGAAATATTTTTTTGTGAACATATAATAAGAAGATTTCAATCTGAAAACTCAGTTTCTACATTATTCCAAAAACATAACAATAGATTTTCACATACACACATGCATAAACATGAGAGAGAGAGGAGAGGGAGAAACTTTCAAATGCGTGTCATATTAGTAGTATGATTAGCAAACCTGATAAAATGTTAACTGTAGTTGTATCCATATAAATGGCTTTTATGATTATTTTTGTTGATTTTATTAATGTTGATACAAAAATATTTTATTTCTTTATGGTAGTAGGAACTGATATTAGAATTGGCCTAAACTTTTTTGCTAGGTATGTTGTTTTGGAGAGAATAAACAATATTTTTCTACCTCCTGAAATTTGTTCTTTATTTACTTTAAGAAAATGAGTCATTAGAAGGTATAGATGTCTGTAAGATTAAATTTGTGTTTTTCCAATTTGTCTTCCTGATTTCCATTACTGACATTTTCATCAAGAGTTTAATTATGTAAAACATCCATCTCTCATCACTTGATTAACAGCAGACCCTTTTCTTAATCACATTGGTAAACCAGTCTTCCAAAATTGCCTTATTAAAGATGGTCCCTCTTCCTCTATTACACATTCACACAACTGAAAAGTCTATAGAGGATTGTATCTGTATGATGATTATATTTGGCATTCTTCATGTTTGTACTTAATTGGACTCACTGTATAAGGGGATTTTCTTGTTGAATAATATCACTTTGATTAGCTAATGAATCTAGTACAGTTCCATAACTTCACATGAATCAAAATGAAAGCTTGTCATAGCTATATCATAAAGAAATAGTGTACTTCAATTTTCTTTAATTGAACATATATTGACTATGAACTGTGAGCCAGACACTGCTGTGCTCCAGAAAATCAGGTAAGTGAGCAGAATTAAAAAATGGAGGGACGTATTTTATCCATGGATGGATTTACAAGAGAGAATTTTTTAGGAGGATTAAAGGATACTAGCTATAATCACATTTTTTGTTTGATGCTCCCCAAATGTCTCTTGAAAAAGAATAATATTCTAATATTTGACACGTCATAGTTTATCTATATCTTATATTTTATCAGAAGATTGTACATATATGATACAAATTATATTTTTAAAAATTAAAATATTTTATAGACAAATCATTTATAAGATTAAATGAATCAATTGTATTTGAATGTGAAGCATCATGTGGTCATCCTCTCAAACCAGAGAGTACTTGCTACAAATAGAGAAATTAGAACCAGATCACTGGTGTGGATGGTTAGAGTCAAACTACAATTTATTATGCTCTAATTGATTTTAAATTTGTCTTATTTTATTTGGTCATGTATATTTATTTCACCCATTGTCCATTTTCTTTATGCTATAAAAAAATTTAGATGCCATTATTTAAATGTATAAGATAAAATAGCACTTTTGCATGAAATTATTTAATATAGTATATATTATTCATTAAAACATTAAAATTTTGCATGCTAGACAGTTGCATACAGAGCACATATTCTAAGGAAAAACTGACACAAAAATGCTTGACATATATAAATATTTTACAAATGAATGTGCTCAAGTATGTATACATCCTGTAGATACATGTAAATGTTATCCATAGGTGTTAATTCATCCATAGATATATTAATGATCTATTAGATGCAGTAGCATCTATAATCTATTTGGATTCAATTGATTAGCTCAATTAGTTAATAAAAACCTTAAAATGTCAAATATTAATACATTTTAGGTATATTATATTTCATCAGAAGATTTTATCTGCATGATAAAAAATAACATTTTTAGAAAGTAAAAATATGTGGTAGAAAAATAATCTATAAGAGTAGATGAATCACTTTTACTCATATGTGAGGCATTGTGTGGACATAGTCCAAAACCAGATAAATTTAATAATTTAATAATTTATAGCTTTCCTCTTATACTAGGGGGGCCTTTGTTTCTACCCTAACTTTTTTTCACATAAAGCAATGCAGTAGAGAAATGTAGGTGGCCTTTTAAGCTAATGTAAAACAAATGAAGAAAGTCATGTATTTGCCTATATTATGGCCCAAATTATTTCTAATTAAAATATTTGAGGCATGCATTCCCTATCCCCAATAACCTGTATTATAAAAATTTTATTCACAAAAGTGATAACTTGGAAAATTTGTAAAGTAAAGTAAATATGGTTATGCATGATTTATTTCTTATTTCAATGAGACATTACCATTTTGAGCATTTCCTGTGTTAATACACTCACACATACAAACATACACATTTGCACTCACATGTATTTTAACCAAATTGGAGTACACATTATAAACACAGACACATTTTTCTTATTTTGCATATTCATATTTCCTCAGACATTTCCTGGAATTTTAATGATTGTAAATAATTCCCCTACAAGAAAGCCACCATTTCAGGTATTCAATTATTATAATAATGCTGTAATTAACATACAAGCAATTTTGAATATCTAAGTCCACAACCACATTTCAAATATTATCTTTTATGTTAGATTGCTAGAAGTGGGCTTATTTTGTAAGGAAGAGTTGACCCTCTTCATTTATATGGCTTATCTATTTATATTATGTATTCATAGATACAACTTATCTATTTATATCAATGTGGGATCATTAATATTTGTTTTATCCTATGGTTTAAAATCCATTGTTATTATTTATTTGGGATTCCAATTATTCCAGATTTAGCATCAGGAGCTCTTTCCTAACACCTGAGCATGTAGGCATGTTGTTACTTCTTTCAAAGAACAGGTGCTCTTAACTGCCAGTGTCTATAAGCACCCTGCTTTTTTTTTATATGGCTTATCTATTTATATTATGTATTTATGGATACAAATTATCTATTTATATAAATGTTGGATCATTAATATTTCTTTTATCCTGTGGTTTAAAATGTTTTCCCTTCTTTCCAATTAATTAGTGAATTGATGGAGTGATTAAAGTCATCTAGTATTTATTATAATGTATATGATAAGTGATAAATATTATTAGATATGTGTGTGTGTGTGTGTGTGTGTGTGTGTGTGTGTGTGCATGTGTGTGTGTGTGTGGTACTGGGGATTGAATCCAAGGGTGCTGTACCACTGAGCTACACCTCCAGACCTTTTCAGTTTATTTTATTTTGAGACAGGGCCTCACTAAGTTGGCGAGGCTGGCCTTGAACTCGTGATCCTCCTGCCTCACCCTTTGGGGTCACTGGGATTACAGGTGTGCACCACGGAACCTGGCATATTAAGCATTTTTGCACCATCACTTGTTAAGGAGTATTCATACTGTATCATTTCTTGTCCTTTTTTTCCTTCATAGATTAAGTTCTTCAAGTAATTCTAATTTCTTTAATTTTATTGTTATTTACAGTTATATTTTCTTTTGTTTTTGGAATATATTTTTAAATCTATAGGGAAATCAAACTTATGCTAGTTTTTCTTTCTTCAATCCCTCTTTTATTTTTATGTTTTAGCTATATCTGTTTGTGTTGCTATTTTATATTTCACATGGCTTCGTGGTGGTCTTGTGAATGAATTATCACTATGTTTACTCATTTTCTTATGCTCCTCTCTGACCTATAAATATTTCTCATCAAGTTGTAGATTTTTCTTTTTACAGTATATTAATTTAATAGTATTTTAAATTTGTAGTTTGAAGGATTTCTGCTTGTTTATTTCCGGTTCTAAACCGGAATCTTATGGTACATCTTCTGCTCGCTTTATAAATTTCTTCTCAGTGTGAATACAAGTAGTGCTGAGAGAAGTAAAACTTTCCTGTTTTGAACACAAATAATAGGATAGCCATTCCAAAATGTCTATAGCATGTGTGGGTCTAGTGAACACAGATTTTTTGTTTTCAGTACACATAAATACATTTATGGGCATCTGCTGTATATCTAAAACCACTTGCCTTCAATTTCATGATAAATTGAGAACTGAAAGATTAAATCAGAGAATATTAAAATCTTAGATTTGATGTGGCCTTAAGACTATGTAATTAAACCACCTAAATTATGTTAAGAAGCTAGCCTAGAATATCTCTGCCAGTTTTCATCTAGCCTCTAATGCACATCTGCAGTCCTGAAAACATTTTTATTTTCTAGGCAACAAGCTTCAGACATTGTTCCAACTATGTTTCCTTTCATTTCTCCCACTGTCCCAAATGTAATCCTTTGCAATAAACAGGAAAAATTTACTTTCCTTTTCCCACATTAAGCCTAACTCATATCATATCCTTTTTGAATTTTCAATGTTTGAAGGAATTTTTCAAAGGAGTAGCCTCAAAATACATCCAGTAGTTGCTTTTCTCAGAACCTTTCCTAGTTTGAGAAGTCCCCAGAATTAAACTCAGTGGCCTAAGAACTACAGAGCAACACAAGAAGGCCACCTCCCTCCTTTAGATACTATTAAGATTGTGATATCTAAGCTCTCATTAGCTATTTGGAAAACCACATTTTAGTAGTAATTCTATTGGTGTTCATAATTCTGCTAAACTTGATCCATCCTGCTCATCCTTCATTACCCGAACAACACATAAGCATCCCTGTACACTGGACATTGTGAAATATTAGTGGCAAAAGGAGATTAAGACGGCTTATCTCAATTCTGCTGAAGAGATGGATGTCTAAACCCATGACTACAGTATGAAACACTTGAGTACACTTTAATAAATACCTGTTTCTTTCATCCATCATTTCTACTGTCCTACTCAGGGTTATTTTATTCACATTTTATACACCTTTTCCATCCATTCATAGAAGTAATAGATAAAAATGATGGGAAAACAGAGCTAAATATGAGTCCTTGGGGCACAACATGGAAAAGAAGTGTATGCATTCAAATGCACTTGTTAATCCCTGCCCTTCGAGAATGTGTGTTCAGTCAGCTGTGCATGCAGCCATCAATACATGGCCTGCATTTCTCCATCTTTCATAAGTGTATCATGATCTGTTCTGTGAAAGGCCAAATACCTTATGCCATCAAATTCTTCTTCCTAATCTACCCAGCTGTAAGCCCTGTTAGAAAGGAAATGAAACTCCTGTGACATAATTTTCATTTATGAGCCCACACTGGCTTTAAGTCATCAATATTTTGTCTCTCAAAGGAGGTAAATATCCATGCAGATCACAGAATTAATTCACTTATCACTGCTTAGAATTCATTTCTAGTTCCTTGGTCCTCATGTTCTTTCCCACTTCATAATTCTCTTTTAACTTGCAAAACACATTCCATGTTCGCCCTGGGATCTGAGATTTCAACTGTATTTACCACATCTTTTAATTTTATTCGGGCTGACTCCAGTTAACACAGTTGTCTGACAACTACTAGGGATTTGGCAGTAATATATCAATAGTCATCAAGAGCTTATGTATGCCAAAGATTAGTCATTTGAAAAATGCATATTAACTGAGAGATAGAGACAAATTGAAGGTTTAAGCAAATAACTCCTCTGTTTCATACTTTTTCTTTGATTGCACAGATGAGCTTTTTGTCTAACATACTTGAAATAATTAAAGGATAGATTATATATTGCAGGCATTAAACCTCATGGAAGGCACACACTAATTTTTTTTTTTCAGTTTGAAAAGGGAGATGAAGATCTTTTCCTTCATTCAATAGAGAGTCATGGAGTATCCTATTCCATTCACTGTATTCAGAAATATTCAACTATAAGCCAGGGGCAGTGGTGCACACCTGTAATCCCTGCACTATGGGAGGCTGAGACAGGAGAATCGCCGAGTTCAAACCCAGCCTCAGCAATGGCGAGGTGCTAAGCAACTCAGTGAGATCCTGTATCTACATAAAACACAAAATAGGGCTGGGGATGAGGCTCAGTGGTGGAGTACTCCTGAGTTCAATCCCCAGTACCAAAAAAAAAAAAAAAGAAATATTCTACTATAACCCTGTTTATGCAGTCTTCTGCGTGAGCAAGTTGTATTTGAAAGTAATTATCCCAGTTAGATATCTTCTAAAGGTAGAATTGATAAGATAGAGGACTTAGGATAGGAAGTATACATTTGAGAGGCATCAACAGGTAGGTAGACTAAACTGAAGAAAATATAAAGAGAAAGAATAGGAAACTATGAGCAAAATCCATAATAATCCATCATGCAAGGTAGTAAGAATAAGTCCAGGAGATGGATGGAAACTAGAGCCTTGAGTTTGGGGATCACCCTCAGCTCAGGTGTGGGAAACATCAAAGGAAGAAAGTCAAACGCAGCTTAGATATTACCAAAATGTATAAAAAGAGCTTTAATGATTGCATTTACAGATCACACTTGCTGTGCTCACATTTGTGTGACAAAGCACTTTGCTAAGTCTCCTCTCCCTCTTTTCCCATGACCTACCTGTGGGGGAGGTTCTGTTTTTTTCCTCATTTTATAGAAAAGGAAGTTGAATAATCTTTCTACAACTGCAGAGCTGGTAGGCATCTCAATAAGGATTCCACTTTAGGTAGAGTGATTCCTGTTAGAATTTGAAAAGGAATACTTAAATCTCAAGAGCAGTTTTGCATATGGATTGACTTTTTATTTTTTACCTTGATATTTTAATGAGCTTTTTTTCCTCAGTCACCTCTGTTGTTTCTCTTGTTTGTTTAATTTTCTTACTTCTGATAGACACTCAAATTCCTTTACCCTGGCTTCACCATGCCTTGACATCTCTGCTATTCATCTTGCCTCATCCTTCATGCTCAGTCACAGTGAACTCTAGATATCATCTTGTGCATGGTACCCCTAGACCTTCAAAAGTTGCCCTTGTCCACCTCCCACAAGCCCAAACCTCACATCGTCATGGCATCTTCCCTGAACTGGCTTCATGGGACCCACGTAGTTGCCCATGACCTCTTGTTCAATAGAACTCTTCACTGTGGGCATAATGCTCTGACTTGCCATCTTGAAATTACTAATAATTTTATCTTTGTATTTGTGTTTTGTTGTCAGTGAAGCCAGTCCTGGGAGTTGAAGCCTTGACCCACATGCATTTCCATCTCTCCCCACAATTGGAGGGGTTCTCCAATGTCTGCCCTGTCTCATCCCCATTTCCACCAGTGACTGCTTCCCACTCCCACTTACCATGGAGCCTTGGAGTGGGTACTGGAGAGCCAGGATCAGGCTGGAGCTCTTCGAGGCTTTGCACTCACATATCCCCATGCCCAAGGGAATGTGATAAGAAAGAGTAAATCAAAACCACCAATCACCACGACAGGTTAGTTGTTACACTACCGAGAAAGGAAAAAGCTTGTTCACTGCTTTTGGAATAGGATTCTGCACTTTTATTTTTCACGGAATTCTTCCAATTCTGTAGTCCTACCTTCTGCAGGGGTTTGCAGGCCCAAGGGCCTGCAAGCATCATGCAAGGTGGTAAGAATAAGTCCAGGAGATGGATGGAAACTAGAGCAAACTAAGGAATATAAACCTCTTTAATGAGGCCACCACCTCAGCCCCAGTCCATCATTTCCACAGGGGAATATGGACCTCAAGTTATCATCTCTTCTGATTTTTAAGTAAATCTGAATTTTTATATGAAATATTACAGTATTTAAAAGGTTAAATTTATCAAAACATGATGAAACCAGGCCAGAAAAGGCTGGCTTTGGGGCCATTCCTTTGAAACCTGTGAATATGTTTTATCATGCATAATATTTTCGATGCTGTCTCTCCTGCTAGACCCGGCTCTCTGAGAAAATATGCCAAGTCTTTGTGATTTGCTGTTGAATCTCTGGAGTGTGATATAATTTTTGGCAAATGATCAGAGCCCAACATTGTGAAATAAAGACCTAGTCAACCTGATCAAGGACTGCTACCCACCAAAAAGCTTTAGCAGTTTGTATTGATGTTGTTAAGTGACTTCTTCAACATATATGCACATTTATGCATACATTTGAAAATGCTAATATCCTCAGAACTTACCCTTAACACTAGATAATTATTTCAGTGATTTTATAAAATGCAAAGATTTTATAAAATGCAAATTTGATAAAATGCTTTGAAGACAAAGCATTATTGTCTTCAAAGGGCTTAGATGTTAATATTCCTGAATCCCATGAACTTCTACACATTAGTGTTTAGAATGTTGTGGAAAAAGAAAGATGAATGATTTACCAGGTGAAATGACTTTTAAAGTATCTTTATAAGTTTAAAAAATTGATAACCAGATGTTTTAGCTTTTTCACTGCTGTGACCAAAGGACCCAACTAGAACTGAAGAGGAAGAAAAGTTTTTTTAGGACTCACAGTTTCAGAGATCTTAGTCCATAGAAGACTGGCTCCATTCTTCCAGGCTCCACGTGAGGCAGGATATCATGGTGGAAGAGTGTGGCAGAGGGAAACAGCTCACATTGATCAGAAAGCAGAGAGACTTCACTGGCCAGATACAAATATATACCCCAGAGCCATGACCCAATTCCCACCTCCTGCAGCCACACCTACCATTTCAGTTACCACTCAGTTAATCCCTATCAGGGTATTAAATCACTAATTGGGTTAAGACTCTTACAACCCAATCATTTCTCCTCTGAACCTTCTTGCATTGTCTCACATGTGAGCTTTTGGGGGACACCTCACATCCAAACCATAATAATAGATAATCCAAAGTACCATATATTTTTTTATTAAAAATGTAGTATTCCAATAACATTTTATATTATGGCCCTTTTTAATGACCACATCTTATTAGGAATCTATTTTTTCCTTAAAAATCAGGCAGTGAATTATGATAGATGTAACAGAGCAGTGTGGGCCTCAGAGACAGTATCTCTGACACGTTCACAATTTGGGGCTTATTTGATTGCATAGCCTTTAGAAGTCATTTAAACTCTCAGAGCATCAGTTTCTTTTAAAGTAAAATAAAGATTATCTAAAAATTGTTAAGGAGTCTTCCAGTTCTAAAGCTTTGTGAAGGTAAAGGAGATGCTAATTTTTAAACATTTAGTCTGCATTTATTGTTCATAAAACAATGAACAGAATAAAAACACTTACCGTCCTGAAGCACAATTGTTTTTAGCAGAAAGACATTTAAAAATAACAGAACAGGGCATTATATAACATGTTGATGGCAACAGATGCTGTGGGGGAAACGCAGAGTAAAGCACGAGAGTTTTGGAGTGATGGCGTGGGCCAGGGATTGCCCAGTAGTGGAACAGTAGGCTTTGTTTGAAAATTGAC
>CM053408.1:15584535-15642699 GCA_028644305.1 Xerus rutilus | reverse complement strand
GGGGCGGGAGGGAGGATTTTCTGTACTTGCAGAGATGCAGCACTGAAGAGAAGGTGCAGGGTAAGGAAAATTAATATTAACTGGCTATAGTTTGCCCACATGCACATTTGATATTTTGCATTTGATATTTTGTCAAAGTTCACAGTTGATGTGAGACTAGTTTGTTAGTGTCAGAGTGATGGGTAGAATCAGGGCCAGGGGAGACTAGAATACATTTGAAATCACATTTGCGCAACGTAGCTTAAAAAAATGAGAGACTCTCCCTTAGGAAACTATTGTCATCTATTTATAAAGCAATGATTAAAAATGTTACTTTTTGGTGCTATATTATAATCCATAACTGCTTTCTTTTTTCTGCTTTTAGGTTTGGAGATGTCTCTTTGCAAGAAAGTATTAACCATGAAAATTTTGCACTTCTAAAAGAATATTACACAATATTTATGGAAAAGATGCCTCCTGATTGTAAGTACATGAGTTTCAGAAAACAATAACAATAATTTCTTGATTATACATCTTCAGGAGAGGTCAGGCAGAGAGATCAATGACTAAAGAAGCATAGGATGGGGACATTGAGTGTGATTCTGAGATTATGTGAACCAAAAAGACTGATTGCCAAGGTGGCTGGGCTCATGCCTGCCTCATTACCTTGATTACGCTTTAGAATGTGTCCCAGGGCTCATGCAGGGACATTAACTTCAGTGCTATTGGAAAATGACAAAAATTAAAAGTATGAAACTTAAAATTAGAAACCTTTATTGAGTCCAATAAAAATTTTATATAATTCTTTACCATAAAAAACACCTCAGACAATCCTTAAATCTCCAATTTGTGAGATATATCAGACATATCACACACTGTATAAAGAGAAAATCAGATAGAATACAAATTACACAATGTAATGCCAGTAGCATGCAAGAAGGAGCTAATTTATTGACTATACATATTGCAGCATTTTCTGTGAAGAACTTAAAGCATTCAAGCTTATAGAAATACGTTTTACATGTTTTGGAAAAAGTTTTGCCATTGTTCAGTTCTGTAGCTCTTTTTCACACACCGTTAAATACATAGCACATAAGTAGTCCAACATCAGAGAATTAAGAATGTGTTTGGACTTCATTTGCAAATAAGTGTAAATATGCTGAGATATTGAGATGTTCACAATGATAATAAAGTAGATTTTAATAATGTAGGAAATACTTTAATATTTTTAACCCAAAAGCTGTAATCGAAATCTACCTACCATCTAATCAGAGGCCATTTATTTACTGATTTATAGTCTTATACTTAGTTTGTGATATTTTAGGTGGCAAAATCTTAAGGTCTTTTCATTCATCCAATGAATGTTGAATCAGATTTCTTCAGTGGGCATATGCGTGCCCATGTGCAGACAAGAAATTTTACTTGTAGTTTTTGATTATATTATTTTATCTTCCATCAAAATTTTTTGCCAAAATAAAATTAAGCAGGTGGAGATTTTTTAGTAACCAACATACTTTGAATTATAAATTTGTTAATTACCTGAAAAGTAACTATATTGTATGTAAAACCATTTTTCTTTAGTCATTAATGATAAAACTTGGATGTTGTTGAGTTTTTGGTCTGTTTACAAGTTACTTATTATTTAGAAGTAATTCTCAGAATTTTTATCAACTTTATTTCTATTTATCTTCCTCTTAAAAAGTATGTATAATTCCTAGATTAGCAGCCTGGGAGCCAGGCCTCTGGTAGAAACATTGCAGGCCAAAGCATGACTTGGGATGCACTCCATTTGAGAACAAAACCACAAAGCTTGTGACTAAAGTGTGAATACAGGTTAGGCCATTTGATAAACAGGAAGGAACTACTATGCTGGGTCATATCCATAATCCATAAAGTTTATTCTTTTTTTCACAGTAAAATCAAGGAATAATTTGTCAACATTTAAGACAGATTAATTCTCTTAGTATATTATTTTCACTTATGTATCCATTATGGATGTGCTGCCCATTAATTGATCATTGTTTTTAAATTATTTATGTACAAAATAGATGAATTCTGTAAGATTTTGAGGTAAAAGAATAATTTCCTCAAAGATTTTTTTTAACCCTAAGGTATGCCCCCTTACTTCTCTCATATTAAGACAATATATTCACTGCCAAAGGGCTCTCATCTTTTTGCTCTTCTTCTTTATTTGTTCTTTTTAGTTACACATGACAGTAGAGTCCATTTTGATAAAATTATACATGTGTGGAACATATCTTATTGCAATTAGAGCCCCAGTCTTGTGAACGTACATGACGAAGGTATTCACTGTAGTGTATTCAGATATGAATCTTTTACTCTTTTGTATAGAAAACATTTTTGGACCAAAAACATATTCTTCCCCAAATATTCTCTATTCTCATTGTGTATGTAGTAGATTTAATGGACAGTCTCAATTCAGCAGTCTACAAACATGGAACAGTTTTATTTTGGTAACTGTTACCAGCTTTACTGAACACTCAACCCTTTGTAGAGGCATGTTGAAAGAAACTTGGTCATTATCAATACCTTTCAATATAGTCTAGCAATTTGGGTCTCACGTATTTGAAAAGTTCAAGGTCATTAGAATAAATATTTGATCAAATTCATATTAATATTGTCCTCCACCCTCAGCTGTGGAAAGGCCATCAAGGGAAGGCTTGGTAAAGCAGGGTGGCTACTGTGTCGTTGCCCTGGAAGATTCAAGGGATCTTGAGGGATGTCTCATGGAATGTCCCTGTTACAAAGAGGCAAAGCCAAATGTAGGAATCCCAAGAGAGGGCATTTCCTTTCCTGAACCTTCACGTGAAGCAAGTAATACATGTCTAAAATTGCCATCAGATAGAGCTGTTGGTGACAGCCCCTTTTCTGTGTTGCAGATTTCCCCCTCACAATTACTTTTTTCTCTAGTGATGCAGCTTTCCAACAGCTGCCAACCCTGCACTGACTCTGAGGCACATTCAATCTCCAGGAGCTGCTTCCCTCAGGCCCTCCCTGTGATATTCACTGGCCCCTTTGATCAACTGGGAAATTCCGTGGGGCCTGTATTTGTGATTCTCCTTCTTGCTCTGATCTTTCCACTGAGCTTGAGGATCTCAGACATCTTTCAGACATCTTTCAGGGCCCCTTTCTTGCCTCCCTAAAACATAAAGACATTTAATTTTGCATTATCAACTAAAATGAAAAATGAAGCACTTCTGTAAATCGTCAGCACAAATGACTGTATTTTGAGACGCTTATCACATCTCACATATAATCCAGGAGCTTTTGTTGAAGGAGCAGATTCAATGCTTCTTTCTTTCTGCTTTAAGGTAGGAGGGACCACCTGTCAATTGTTGACATTCGAGCACTTTCTCTAATAGTAATGCATGTATATTTTTTCCTGTACCCAAAACAGAAAGAGATTGGAATTATAACATAGGTTTATTGGAATTTCACCACTTATTGACTCCTTTATTTGAACAATAAGGATGCACTATGTGGCACTTTTGAGCTAAAAAGGAAAAACGGGCAGGGCTTTTTTTTAAGCTATTCTAAGTTATTTGTGTATTAATTGACAATTATTTATATGTATAGTATGTCATCCACTATAGCAATAAAATTCCACATGAAATGCTTATTTAGAAAACATGAAAAACTCAGTTTGCAATGGAAGTGGGTAGAATGTTGTCATGTATTTGATCATATGTATGTGATTTTTGCTGGAAGTCTCACATTTAATGTAGCAGGTGCTAGTGGAGACCATATTCTGTATAAAACTCTGCCAATCACTATGGATGATGAAGATAAATAGGCCTGTGCCCCTGGTAGCACACAATTTAATAACTCAATGTCATCAAAGAATAATCTGCATTAACTCTGAACCTTAATTCCAGAAAAATATTTGCTATTTTAGAGTGTTGATGCTTTCTCTGAATAACTCGATTTGATTGTTTTTGCTTTCCATTGTTCAAAGAGTTTTACTTTCTCCTTGATTGTTTCTGACGTTCATGGTCTGGTTATGCGTTATCAGGGCTTTCATTTCTGCACTAGGAAAAATAAAACATCCTGTACATTCATTCCACTTACAGAAATAGAAAAAGAGAATGCAAATCTGATGTTTTATGGATAGTTAATTGTAGATGAATTATTTAAACAGTTTTCTCTATAGTCTGCATAGAAAATGATAATAGAGATTGTGAAAGGTAATGTCTGTAACTACAAGGAAAGGAGAGCTACAGAGCCCACGAAGGATGGAGGAATTATTTGACACTGAGGCAAAAATGAAGCTTTCATGAGAGGCATGTGGTCCGGGGAAAGGTGAGCAAGAATATTAGATGTGCTGAAGACAAAGAATGAGGATTAAAGAGAAGCTATTGAATTTGGTTCCATTATGAATGATTGATGACATTTGATGGACTAGTTTTAATTAGCAGGCATTTAAGGGGAGAACACATCTTGTATAAGTAGACAGAGTAAAAGCCACACCTAGGAAACTCACCACTGGATACCAAGAGAGAAATGAGAAAGGGATCAAAAGCAATGAAATCAGATGAAGGGTTTTGGCTTTGATCCTCTTTAGTTTTCCAAGAGGGAAGGTCAATGCATGTTTACAGACAGATGGAAATTTCCCAGTGTTGCTATGGGCTAAGGACCTACTCCTGGTCTTGCTGAGAGGTTCTGGAGAAGGTAGCAGTGATGAGTCTCCTAAGAGTAGCCAAATAAGCCAACAAGCCCTAAGAGAGAGCAGAGGACTAGACCTCCTGTGTAAGGCAGAGACTGAACATAACTTGACAGCGATGAAAGGAATATTCTGGCTTCTAGATAATGAAAAACTGCCATGTCTGGCTGAGGCCCCATTAACACCTGAAAAATTTCAGCAAAAAAATCACAGTCAGTCTGTAAAACTGGTGTTCTAAAGGTTTGAAAGTTTACACAGAGGAGCTTGGGGTTGGTCTTCAAAACCCTGCTGGTCACTGCTGGCTCTCAGGTCTCATAGTCTTTTGGTGAATTTAGAGGGAAAAGCCTTAGAAAAATATTTTATTCACATCTACTTTGCCAATGAAAAGAAATCAAATCAATCATGGTTTTCCTTCATAGCCTGTTAAATTCTTTTTTTTTTTTTTTGTACCAGGGATTGAACACAGGGGCACTCGACCACTGAGCCACATCCCCAGCCCTATTTTGTGTTTTATGTAGAGACAGGGTCTCACTGAGTTGCTTAGCACCTCGCCATTGCTGAGGATAGCTTTGAACTCGCGATTCTCCTGTCTCAGCCTCCCAAAGTGCTAGGATTACAAGCGTGAGCCACCACGCCTGGCTTTGTTAAATTCTTTTAACAGAATTATTGTAATATACTTCTTAAATATAATTTGTAAAAAACTGGGCATACACGTTAAGAAATCTGACATCTACTTTTACTGAACTAACATCTTGTTAGCAGAGTGCAATTTAGACTAAAATATTCTTAGCCCTTTGGACTTGTATTCTTTCTTCCCTCCCTCCCTTCCTTTCCTGCCTTTCTCCTAGTGCTAGGAACTGAACCCAGGGTGTCGCACATGCTAGGCAAGCACTTTACCATGGAGTTGTTCCCTCAGCATTTTCTATTTTTACTATTTTAGTGTATCTTAACTCTCACTTTAAAAATTGATAATTGGAGTAAAGCTGGTTCAAGTCTGGATAAAATTAGAACAATTTAATAAACCTTGAAACGCAAAATAAATGAAATTTATAAAAAGCAATGGGGCTCTATTGGGACAAGTCAACCTGCAAATAAGAGGATTTCACAGAAGCAGATGAAAAAGAACAGCTTAACTATAAACATAATATAGGATATATAAAATTAGGTTTTATTAGATCAAAGAATTGAACAACTCTCTATAATATCTAAAACTTTGTTATTTGGGGCATTGCCATGTAACCATTGAAAATGTAGCATATTTCTCAAACTTGGGCCAGAACTCTCTAGTAAATGAAGATAATTTTGCAGAACAAATGTGTGATAATATTTTCCAGAATTAAATTATTATTTTTTGTGTCCAAAAGGAATGAAAAGAACAGAGCTGCCAAAGGATCATTCAAAATTGTACTCAGTATAATATAAACTTATAAATTGGTACACATAAGAGTATTGCTAGAAAACTAGCTACAATATTTATAACATAAATTTTGCTCTGGAAAAATAAATCAATACTAGTTTTTGGCAGACTTTGTTAGCAAACCATACTATTGGACTCACTATCCTGTTTAATGCCAGAGAGTCACTGTCACATGCCAGTGGATATCATGTACTACAAATGGAGAAAAGCACTGAAGAGGAGGGTGTAAATCAGCTCCTGGTTGGTGCATTTATCAGAGAGGTGCTTCACATTTGCTCTGACAATGATGATTAAGACTACTTAAATGAATGCTTCCTTCAGTTAGTGATCATTCTGTGAATTCTATCACAGACCAGGAAATATATAATGAAATCAACTCTGACTGCACCAGCTACATGTGCCTCAGAGATGGGCGACACTCCATAAGCCAAAAGGGCATGAATACCAGTCCTCTTAATGGAGTCCATATTTATACTTTGTACACGAGTATAAAAAAGCCAGAATTGCATACAATATAAAAACTGCTAATCTTCTTATACATTTGTTGTTGTGTTGACTGATCAGAGTTAAATACATATGTTTTAATATTAAAGTATATTTAATATTTCAGATTTTTAATATTTCTAAAAAACTGGAAGATAAAAGATATAAAAAGATGCAGAGCCTAACTCATATAAGCAGGGGTGAAGGAAGAATAGAAATTCACTGGACTAGACAACGAAGAATGAAGGGAAGGGAGGGTGGATGGGAATAGGAAGGACAGTAGAATGAATCGGATATAACTTTTCTATGTCCATATATGAATACCTGACCAGTTAACTCCACATCATGTACAGCCACGAGAATGGGAAGTTATATTCCATGTATGGATGATATGTCAAAATACATTCTACTGGGTAACTAAAAAGAACAAATGAAAATTATGACAAAAAAGTGTAATGTTAGCCTGTAAATGACCCACTGAGGCTCAGCAATGGAACACAGAGTGAAATAAAATGTGAAATTTTTTTTAAAAGTAAGCATTTTCTTAAGTAAACATGAGAATCCTTTCAATAGGAATTATACATTGATGTATTACATAACTAATTTATATTAATAATTTTAAAGACATTTCAACTTTGATTCTATGTAGACATGCAGATATACAAAAGAAAAATCCAGCTAGTCATCCAAATATTTTGCTTATTTTGTTTCAAGCATATGTATATTTGGAAACATTCAGATGGCTGAGGAAATTTTCTCATATTAGCCATATGTTTGGTATTGCATAGATATGCAAAAATTGTTAAAAGGAACTGGCAACATAAGGGAAATTTATGTATCTATTTATGTATAGATAAAATTCTATGATATCCATCTATGCATGGATCTCTCATCTATGAGTAGATGGATATCATATAATCTTTAGGACAACCTCAAAGTTGAAAATATCCAACAGAGAGCAGATAAAAGTGGAATTAGAAGATTACTGTCTACATTTTTTCTACACCAATTTTTCTTCTAAATCCGCTCACTCCAGTTAGCCTTCTGTTCCCATAACTCCTCTGAAACAGTTTTGTTGGGATTTGAACACTGTTACACTCAAATGCCTAGTTCTTTGTCCTCATCTTGTTTGATCTAGTTGTGGGTTTGGCATGGTTATTTACTCCCTCTCTTATCACTCAAGTGCTAGACCACCACACATTTCTGTGATAGCTCTTCTTCCCTGGCTGCTTGTTTTGAATCTCACTGCTGATTCCTCACTATCTTCCTAACCTCTGAAGTTTGCAGTATCCCAGGGTCTAGTCCCTGGAAATCTACTCTGCTCCCCTATTGAATGTGGCCTCACTGTCTTAAATATATCTATGAACCATTGACCTCCATGTCTTCATTTCTGGCCCATCTATTTTCTCTGGACTCATGTTATACCCTTAAAAAGGTGCTCTTGCTATTGTAGCAATCTTCCTTGTCCAAGTTTACATCAATCCCAACATTTTAGTTGCTTTAGGGGAAAGAAGTGGAGTTACTCTTGACTCTTCTCTCTCTGTGAACTATTACCCTACTTCTTGTCCATTGGAACATCTCATTGGCTATACTTTCAAAACATATGAATATGCCAGAGTGAATGTCACCTTTATGTATATCTATAAAGCCTCCTGTTTTGCTACCAACCTGTGCAAGCCTCTCTAATATCTCAAGATTACAACAACAGCTGCTTTGAGTTCTCTGTGTTTTTTCTCTCAGCCCTTTATTATTCTATTCTTACACAGCAGTCAATGTGACCCTTTAAAAATGGTACTTGTTGACTTTATATTTGAACTTCTAAAAGGATTGTCTGGCACATGGTTTCTACTTCACAAATAGTTGGTCAATACATGAATGAATGGGATAACTTGGGTTAATTGGGTATGTTTTAAAGAATCAGAGACAGCATAGAAAACTACTGGATCATGGAATTAATGCAGTCTAGATTATGACAAAAACCATTATTCCTGTTAAAATTGTTGAATGATTAAATGATTCTTTGGTCAAATTATTTTGGAATTCACATGATCACATTGAGTGTTCGAAGAAGGTCTGTAGCATGGATGGTAAACTTTTTGTAAAGGGAAAGGAAGTGATTAGTTTTGTGAATTGTGTAATCTCTGTCATAAGTTCTCAAATCTGATATTGTGGTATAAAATAAGCCATAGACAATATGTATGCCATGGACATGGCTAAATTCCAACAAAACTATGTTTACAAAAGCCAAGAACTAGTTGGGCTTAGTCTGCAAGCTATAGTTTTCTGACCTTAGTTTATAGTTTCTAAACCTATTTAATTTTGTTTAAAAGAGCATTTTTTGGCATTATAGAACCATTAAAAATTATATAAGACACCCATTACCATTTGGCTAAATAAGTGCTCCTCAGGACATAATTAAAGAAATACTGATCTAGTCCAGCCATATCATTTATTATGAAGGACTGGGGGATCCGGCATAGATTTTGTTAAGTACATACACTGAGCTAATGGGAAAACAGGGACTGAATTCTATGTATAATAGCTCCCAGTTGAGTGTTCTTTTCAGTTTTATACCAGTGCTTTCTAGCAGCTTCTGACAATAGTGAATTTAAAATTATAGATTACCTGAATGTATAAAATATCTAGATTTATAATTATAGATTTTAAAACTGAACATTTCATTGAATAGCACCATGTTTTTATGATTTTAATTTTTATGTATTTCTAACTATGAATTTATTTTCAACTTGTTGCAAAAGAAACTCTGAGGTACACTTACCTCTTGAAGTTTTTAACTGTTATAATTATACATAAAAAATAAAAGTAGAATTCATTGTGATATGTTCACACATGCAGATACCATAATTTCTTCAATTTCATTTAACTCTTAAAGTTTTAATGCCCTTTTCCTGATAGCAAAAATTCAGAGACTTTTCTTTTTGTCTACTATCTCTTGAAGTAGTTTTATAAAGAAAAGTGATACAAGACAATGTTCAGTCTTAATTTTCTCAATGCGTGTGAAACTGTAAATCTTTTTTAGTGTTCACTAACTTTGTAGACTGGATTGAATAATGAAGTACAGATAGCACTGCTATAAACACGATGGGACACACATACACATATCCAAACGGCCACCTGCCTGGCCACCTACACATTGATTTCTGTAACTTCTGCCTTACCCTGTGGTCTTGGTGATTTAAATCTAGGGTTAGCCCCATTCTGCTATAGTATTTGCAGATACAAACTTGGATGCCTAGCTTTTTCAGTCATCCTTACAGTTTTTTTTTTCTCATTCTTTTCTTTTTACTGGAACTCTCTGCTCTTCCAAATGTCAAAGCCTTACATTCTAGATTCCACCATTCATCAAAGACTAGCTGACCTCCCCATAGACCAGTCTTGTAAGTCAGCACATATAAATGGTATCAAATCAAAAGCTTTCAGTTGAAAGCTCACTTATGTGAGACATTTGATATTTTCAATGCCTGCATTTTATTGTCAGTGAAATGAGAATAATCAATATGTATATACCTTGTACTTCCAAGTATATTCTACCATTATCTCACCAGGGAAAGAAGTTAGTATTTCCAGTGTCAGTTTCTGTGATAGAAGTGTGTCATGCTGCACTTATGAATGCTAAAGAGATGGATAAGATAATGATTGTGGTGCACTTTGAGTTTCTCAGGAGAGCTATACTTCTCCTGTATACAAACAAAACAACCTGTCAGTCCAGTTAAATTTGATTGTGAAGTCTTTTATGTAATTTGAACCAATTATCATCTCTTTTCTATTCAGTGGGCTCTTTATTTCTCTATTTTGTCTGCATTATTTCACATTTATATTTACTGATTTTTTGAGTAATCACTAATTCTCTTATAATTTTTTTAAATGTGTTTTTTTTCCTTTTTGGAATATCCCTAGAGATGAGCTCCTAAAAACATCACCAGTAGGATTCATTCTTTGATCTTGTAGTGACAAGTAAGCTGGACACAAAAAATCTTAGCACTCTTCCTCCCTTTTGGATATAAATATCTGAATTCATCCTGAATTAATTTCAGTTTTTCAATGACTCAGTTTCATTATGATATCATATCAAATGGACCAACAATTAAAAGTGATAAAAATTAATTCCAACCTTTAATTAAACTCAAAGAGGAGACAACTAGCAACTTCTCTTCTCACCTTTTAAGTCCTTTTTTCCAACTTTGATTCACTCAGCTGTTTAGTATACCACTCTCGCAAATATTCAGTCTTCATTTACCATTTTACTTCTTCACAACCACATGACAAAACCTTTTGTTTCTAGTCCCTGTTTCTGTCTACCTTTAGTTCTTCATGCTCCCACTTCTACATCACAAAACTCTAGAAAAAAAGGAAATGAACCTTTCTGTGAAGTCAGATAAAGCGGAGAACTTAAAGTTATCTTCATCAGATGGAGCAGAGAAGAGCAGTCTAAAAACACTCATAGAGGAACAATTGTGTTGCCATTGATAAACTGCCACTGTGCAAGTGACCCAGACTGCCAAAGAAGAGGTGCTTCAAGTCAAAAGAGTGGAATAAACTGTAGCCTTCATATTCTTACCTCTTTCCTTTTCATTCTGGAACCTTCCAACGCAGCTTTATTCCATCACTCTTTTTCTATTTGACCTCTCTTGTGTCATCCCTAATGCCCCAGGCATTGCTTTATTGGCTAGCGTGCCATTAGACCAGCCTTGTAAGTCAGTACGTGCAAATGGCATGAAATCAAAAAACATGATTTCAGTTGAAAGCTAAATATTAGGGAATCTGTAAGCTCCAGGGTCCTAAAGAGACCGTTAGCTGTCTCCTTTTCTGGGCTCTCTTTCCTGCAGTTGCAAAGTCAGTGTCTTCCATGCTTTTAGAAAGAAGAGGGGCATGGAAGAGATGAGCCCTTCTCTTTGTCGTGCATCTGCCTCTCTGGGCTGCATTTGAGCTTGGTCTGTTTCTCTAGCAGCTTGGCCCTTACCTAGAGTGGAGAGGTAAGGCGTTGGAATCACCTCCAAAGTCACATTCCTCGTCTGCCTAAGCTTCGCGAATCCCTCTTTCAGACCTTCATGCATGCTTAACAGATGAGCATCTTGCTGTTGCTGTTATTGCTTTACAATGCAGGGCCTTGGAAGTTGGCCAGGGAGAAAAGATGATGATCACCCAGTTCTCTTCAGCACCAGGATCTCAGTCACTTGTGGGCAGCCTAAAGTAGTTGTCCATGTAATTCAACCTGACTCCCAAGACGACTGAACTGGGCGTTCATGTAAAGCCTTTCCTACCCATTCAGCGCCGTTGTCTGTGAATTAGCCTATAGCTAGAGGAGAACAGAATTTAGGTGTTAGAGTCTTAACTAACCATTTCCCAACTCTTTGACATGACTTTCAAATTGTTTGGAAATTCTAAAATCAAATTATGAATGATATTTAAAAAAACTGAGAATAGGAAAAAAGATTTATATGTTAAATTGTTTTCTTCTTCCTACTCATCACAAGCCATGTTCCCCAATGTGCAATATCAGGCAAGGAGATTTCAAAGAATTTTTAGTATGATGTTTTGAATATATTTTAACAATTACTTTTCCAGTTTTTTTCTCTGTTGTTAGCAGTAATGAACCTTGAAATACATTTAAAAGGAAATACTGGAAGTGTAGCTCAAAAAATGTCAGCTCTGATCAGATTGGTATTTTGATTGATTTCTTATATTGATTCCTTCATAAATTGGAAATTGGTAATATAATTTAAATAAAGATCATTTTCAGGAAGCATTTTTAGCATATTTTTTATATTTTTCAAGATTTTATAACCTCCTAAAGGACATAATTTATCATTTTAAAATGTAAATGTAAATGATTATAATTTGAAATTTTAAGACATAAATGTTCCCCAGAAGAACAATTTATAATTTTAAGATGTAAAATTGGCTTTTGCCAATTGTATTTATCTGCTTGCTACTACAATTAACTATGATTGTTTCACAGTTAAAAAAAAGACGATGCTGCAGAATATAATACTAACCAACATGGACTCTGAAAGCATTGTCCCCAGTAGAAGTACAAGCCCTTCTAAGTTGTTTTGATTATGATTGTTCTAGTTACTTACTGCCAAGAACCATAGTTTCCCAAGTCTACTCATATAAAAATCAGAATTATTTTATTTATGCTCACAGTTTCTGTGGATTAGGTAGTCAGACACTGAAACCAGGGGTATTTTGTGTGCTTCATGACATCTGTGACTTTTGATGGAAAGAAGAAAGGCTGGGGTCACCTGAATGAATGGGAACTCTAGACATCCAGAGATTTCTGTGCTCACATACTGGCACCTGGGGTAGCTGGCCTCAGAGACTAGGCTCTGCTGTGGCCGGAGAGCACAGGGGAGCTTCCCTGTGCTTGGGCCTCTCTAGCAGTGTGGATGAGTTCTTACAGGGAATGTCTCAAAAGAACAAATGGAGACAGTTAAATTCCACGATAATAATCAGGTTGGAGCTGAATAGTTACTTGTGACCTGGCCTTAGAAGTTAGATAGCATCGAGTCTGCCATATTGTATTAGTCAGCACTGTCCCAAGCCCATCCAGATTCAGGGTGAGTGGCCATAGACTCCGCCTCTCGGTAGAAGGAATGACAGTTTTAAAACCATCATCATGGACATGATTGATTTGCTGCTCTCCAGAAATAATAATCTGTGTCTTTTTCTTACTGTAAATCAACAGTACTCACATGGAGTATGGCTCGTCTATGTTAAAAGTGCATACATAGCCATTTATTTGCTTTAGTCTGCTTTGGGTTGCAGAAACCCTAACTCAAACTGTTTTGAACAATACATTTATTAATTGACATAACTGATAATTCCAGGAGTAAAGCAGATTTCAAGAGAGGGTTGATTCAGTGCCTCAGAAGTAGTGGGAGATATTTTTTTCCCCTATTTCATCACATTACTGCTCTTAGTTTGTTGACTTTATTCTATATCTAGTCTCCCCATGACTGAAGATGACTATCCTTAGCTACCTCCATGCTCAACCAAAAGGATAAAGAGGGCCTCATCCTCCTAGTGATCTTCACTGGACTGGAAGAGCATAGGTCACTTGAATACCCTTAAAATAATCAATGAGGTCAGGGTTACCTCAGGGTTACAGCTTGGTGTAGATCATGCCCATCCCTTAACCTATCTTGATTTCAAAGGGTCTAGATTATACCAGCTAATCAGAGTGAGGATGTGAATGATCCCATGTAAATCTGGTGTCTGCTCCTCAGTGTATATGAATGTATATGGGCTAGAAAGCCAGCTGTGATTTTCATTTCATCTTCAAACACCCTCTGGCAGTAGGAAGTCATTTGACCATGAGAGAATGAGCAACTGTCATGTTATTGTTAGCATCGCAGCCCCATCAGCTGAGAAGCTGTGGTCTCATTCCCATTCACTTGCCAGGACCCTTTTTTTGACAGAAGTCAGTGTCATATCCAGAACATTTGTTATTGAGGAAATTCTGTTTCACAAAACCCAAAAAATTGGCTCAACGTGGCTCTTCTGTTTTGTTAGAGAGTAATAAGACACTCACTTGGTTTGTGAATGCTCGTGAGGAGCAGCTGTACCCATAAGTATGTGAGGAGAATATTTCCTGCCTTGGGTAGATGCTGACTTTTCCCATCTGAGGCTACAAACTCTTCCTTCAAAACAATTAATCTTTCCCTCTGTTTTCTAGGGTTGACACAGAATTTAATCATGTAGCCTCTTCTACCATAACTTTTATTAATTGTTTTCCACTTCAAGTCGATGAAGCATGACAGGGTGACTGTCCTCATTTTGCAGTTGAGGAAATAGGGACAAAGGGTTAAGCAACTTGCCCAAGACCACACATCAAAGCAAGAGTAGCACTGACATTAGAAATGATTTTCCTGGAATTTTGGTTCTGTGCTTTCCTTTAAAATTATGAAAATTCCAAACAAACAAACAAACAAAGAACAAATCATAAATAACAATCACTTGGGAATCTATTACTCAGCTTTGGAATTTTTGTAAGCCATGAATATTTATTTATATAGAGTGAAATCTCCTTTTGTACCATCCCCTTGCCCAGGTTCCTACCAAAAACTCTCACCTTCTCTGAGAAAATCAGTGCTCTGCATTTGGTATGGTACCGTTCATTTGTAACCATAAGAATATGATGCATTTTTATATATGACTATACTATTGCTGCTATCTTGTATGACTGCTATAAATTTTTGTTTTTTTTCTCAACATAGTTTTTATGATATATCCATGTAGATACATGTGACATTTGCTTAATCATTTTACCTATTATATAATATAGACTATTATACTGAATAAATACTAAATAATTTAGCCATTTATGAAATTTTTTTCAGTTTTTTTGCTATTTAGTAATATAAACAATAATGCAGAGAACATTCTTATGGCTTTCCCTTTGACTGCTTTCTTAAATTCCATTTGAAAGGAAAGAAAGAATATGCTTATGAAGATGTTTACAGAGACTAATTATACTGTCTAAATTCAGTATAAGAATAATGTAGGAGTGAGCAGCAACAGTGAAATCTATTGAGTATATTTGTACTTGAGGAGACATGCATAAGACTAAAATCAATGTAAGTTCTATATAATAATTTTCAGTTGATATATTAGAGTCTATTATTACATCTTGAAACTTTACCTGTTATCAAACTGATCATTACTAATGTATTACTAATGACACTCCTTTCCTGAACCAGACCTGAATTTCTGTGCCTTTCAGGATTTTTTTTTTTTTTTTTGTACCAGAGATTGAACCCAGGGGTGCTTATCTACTGAGCCACATCCCTATGTTTTATTTTGAGACAAGGTCTCACTGAGTTGCTTAGGGCCTTGCTAAGTTGCTAAAGCTGACTTCGAATTTGGGACCCTCCTGCATCAGCCTCCCAAGCTGCTAGGATTACAGGCATGCACCACCATACCTGGCTGCCTCTCAGAAATTTTATTTCAGTTTGAAAATGTTGGCAGCAACCAAAGTATTGGATTGACAGGGATGTGCTTTTCATTATAGAAAAAGAAATAGAGGTCTGGGCATGTGGCTTAGTGGTAGAGCACTTGCCGAGCATGTGCCAGAGCCTGGGTTTGCATATGCTACCCACAAAAGCACCACAGGGGGGAAAAAAAAAAACAAGAAGAAGAAAATCTAAGACACTATATGATAGAATTATTTATATTTAGGAATCATGTAGTCTCTTTTCACATGGCTTTATTAAAAAAATTCCACGTGAACAAATAAAACTAAATGATTTTGATAAGTATGCTGCTTTGTTCTGGTGTCCTAGCATTCTGAAGAAGTTGCCCTATTGTGTTAATACTAGGACTATTTTTAGCCTCAACTAATCGTGAAAACACCTGTACAGATTTAGAAGAAAGTACTGGCATCAGAGCTCATAGATTAGACTTGACTCTTCCTTTGACTGTGAATTTTGTTTAAAAAAATCACTTAAATACTGTGTTAGTTTCACTTGACTATAGCAAAATATCTGAGCTAATTCACTTATAAAGTCAGTTTTGTCTCTCAGTTTTGGAAGTTCCATGTGTGATCACTGAGCCATATCGCTTTGGGACTGTAAGAAGGGGGTGCCTTCCCGGCAGGACTGTGTGGTGGAGGCAAACACTGACATCAAGCCAGGAAGAGAAAGGGGCCAAGGTCCCACCAGCCCCTTGAGAGCATGCCCCCAGTGACCTAAGGACCTCCCACAAGATCTCTCCTGTACTGTTGGGTTGAAAATGGAATGGAAGAAACTAATCACTATAATAAAACTGTTTAATATATCTATCATTTCAAATACATATCTCTTATTGTATTGTGTAAATACTTATTATCTGCCCTCTTAAAAGTTTCAAATATTTGCTTTCAATTAGATGTCTTACTTTGTATTTAAACAAACAAATAAACAAACAAACTTAAAAGCCATTTGTGGGAGCTGACTTCAGAAATCATCTTGCGAACCTCCTAGATACGGTTAAATCACTATTTAAAACTCATCAATTGCTCTCATTTTCTAGTATGAACCCTAGATTCCCCAGCATAGCAGAAGAGGTTTTTTTGTGAATCCTTTCCCAGGGACCAACCACCCCAAGGACATTGTAAACTGTAGTTTCCCAGTGCCTACAATTCTGACTCATGTCTCTATAACTTCGCTGATATTTTCCCCTTGGCCTCAAATGCTCCCAGAACCCACAAAGCATTATCTTTGCTAGATACCCCTTCACACCCAACTATTCTAGAAATTACCCAGTACTTCCCTTGGGCCTGATATCTTTACTGACTTGTGTCATAGCCATGATACATTTTCTTGCATTCAGTGTTGTCTTAAATATCTATCCTATCTTGTTAGACGGAGGAGATTTTGACACTAACTCCAACAACCTGAAGATGATTCCTGATACTGCATAAGCCAAAGCCTCTCTCTGCTTGTACTACCCATACAGAGAGAAGTCAGCACCTGAACGCTTGCACATTCACACGATGTTACCTGAATAAATTCATTCAGTAATTTGACCAGTTTCTCCTTTCAACAATGTCAAGGACACTCTGTATGCCAGTGATATACCTGAACATAATTTTTAATGGCTGCTAATAATTTTAATTTATGGATCACCCTAGGTTTATTTTGGTTGCTATTTATCAACATTAAAATAAAAGTTATGGTGGACCTGATTTCTTATTCCTCACATGCCATGAGTTGTTGTCCTTACCTTTGATTAGCTGAAGAGTCCTGATACTATGGTTTAGATAGGAGATGTCCCAAAAACTCGTGTGAAACAATGCAAATAAATTTAGAGGTGAAAAGATCAGATTATGAGAGCCTTAATCTAATCAGTGTGCTAATCCTCTGATGGGGATTAACTGGGTGGTAACTCCAGGAAGGTAGGTTGTGTGGCTGGAGATGGGTCAATGGAGGTTTGCCTTTAGAGTTTATATTTTGTCAGTGGTGATTGGAGCTGTGTCTGTCTGTCTGTCTGTCTGTCTGTCTGTCTCTCTCTCTTCTTCCTGGTAGCCAATATCCTGAGCCACTTTCCCCCAACACACTCTTCTGCCATTATGTTCTGCCTTGGCCACAGAGCAATGAAACTGGCAGATCTCTGAAATCTCTGAATCTGTGAGCACCACATAAACATTTCCACATAAACATTTCCCCTTCTAAAATTGTTCTTGTCAAGTCTTTTGGTCCCCACAGTGAAAAACCTGACTAAAATACCTGGGCTGCTTTTATAACTCTAAGACTTCTTTTCATTTATCTTTGGGGCTGTGTTATGTTAAAAATTCCTGTACATCACAAAGCCTTCTGCCTAGTGATGCAATATTTTTAGTCAAACACTCTCTCTTAGGAGAATCATCTATAGTTACATAGTAAGGATTTGATTGTTAGGAACCAATCCAGTAGAATTATGTATATATTATACTTGAATATTTTGAATCTCACCTCCTAACACGGGCTGTATTATCTGAATTTTGCCCTACTTTCCTTATTTTGTGAACATGAAATCCAAGATGATATATGATCATTTTCAAAGTGAATTTCCACTTTACCAACCACTTCTACCCTTGATAGGTAGACATTGCTGGAATAGCTCATTGGGATACATCCTCTGTTCTCTGGAGTTAATGTAAGAACTATTCAAATATGTTGTTTTGCTAATGAAACATCTGGTACAAATTTGAAAAGTACAAAGCCTCATCATTAGTAAAGCAAATTTGTATTTGTTCTTTATATGAATCCAGATTATGTAGACAGTTTGATATAACTAGGTAAACTAGTTAGAGTCCATAGTTCTTGCTTGTCTTCCCTTTTTGTAGCCTCAGTCAAAGCTCTTGGGAATTCTTCGTACTTCATTTTGTGTATTCACTAGTACATCCTCATATCATTTAGTAGTAAACCCAACGCTCTTAGAAAACTTTATCTCCATCACTGTATTCTAACCTTGAATTCAGTCTCACCAAGTCTCCAGGACAATTGTGTCATAATTACACATTGCCCCAGGATTGAGTGTAACATATGTGTCATTTATTACTAAACGTTTTAGTTATTAGTAGAGATCTGAGCAGCCAGTGTGTGACTTCCTGCTCCCTATGCAACTACCTCATACATGTCTTCTCCTGCTGTTCTTCTTTCCCTACCACAGCTGTAATAGTGCTTCTCAACCAGGATGGATTTTCCCATCAAAGAAATTTGGCAATGTCCAGATAAACTTTTTATGATTATAATGGAAAGGGTGCTTCCTGCATTTGAAAGAGAGCTCAGGGGTGCTGCTAAACATCCTACAATGGAAGATATCCACCCCTATCCAATAAAATGTTTCCAGATTCAAAATGTCAAAATGCCAAGACTGGGAACATTTGCTGTATGGGAATTTGACTTGATGCTTTTTAAATTGAACTTTCAAATATATTTCACCCCAAAAATGTTCAATTTAATGCATTCTCTTGATTTGGACTAGCTACTCGGTGGCAAAACAAACAAAAAACCCAGGAGGTTATATCCTATGACCTCTCCCTTATGCTTTGGTTACAGTGAGACACCTACCCTCATCTTTATAAAACATGTTTTCCTTGTTGATAAAATGTATTTTATAACCAGTTGGCATTACCATAGTTACACAAAATAGGGGATGAAAACTAAAGCATATTTCCAAGTGAAGAATCAACCTGGAGGGATCAGTAAGCATGATAATCCTCAGATACTCTCAGCTCCAAAGGGCATATGTTGTTTTGAAAGTTGCATCTGCAAATAGATTGAACAAAACTCTATGGGTAGCATCGTACTAAAACTATTGCATTTTTTCTCTTTCCTTTTGTTTCCTCATTAGACATTTCACATTTTCAAGAACAAACTGATTTAAAAGGATTACTAGAAAATCTTCACCAAAATATCCAAGCCAAAAAAAGGAAGAATGTAGAAATCGTGTGGCTGGCTGCAACGGTAAGCACTGTCGTGTCAGGTCTCACTCCCTGTCACATCATAGCCAGCAGACATGATGAGGCATACACTGTGCTGGGTCCAACCTCTACACTTTTAGTTACCAGTTGTTACATGCCCCTATCCCGGGGATGAGGAATTGTCACTCCTGTCGGTAGTTCTATTAATAGACTAGAACGTGAGAAGGAGGTAGGTGCATTCACCAAGAGAGAATTTTACTCATTAGCTATTCTTATCAACCCTGGAGATTAAAATGAAGCACCTGTGATTTTGTTGGTATTGCAGGTGGCAATGTTGATTATCCATATCAATGAGGATTTTTGAACTGGAACTCTAGAGACATATGGTTTCAACAGAATGTGGTTATCAGATCTCTGACTCACAGCTTTAGTAAGGCTCCTGGACATATTGTTCAGTTAATGAGCTTGTAAATGTGTTTGTTAATTTAGATATTGGCATGGAATTTATTATGGATTGATTGCTCTTGGGGTAATGAACTACATTTTGTATGGTTCTTTTTCACTTAATGGCCCCCCTCAGGTAGAACAGCCAGATTCCTACAATAGTTAAAGAAGGGATTGTGCTCATCATGTTTTTAAGACACTTATCTGGCAATTTTGAAGCATAACTCAGATTTACGAATTCTGTTAAAACTTCAGACCTAAAGTTCCTGTCTTTAGGAAACTATCCTTCTATCAGGAAAGATGCACTGGATATGCCAATGAGGACTGCCATGTTTGTAGATTCTGCAGTGTTGTTCTTATAAACTGGAATCCGGGCTGACTGAGCTTCTAGCACACTCTGTTCTCCATCATTAGCATTTAAAACAAAGACTTTTCCCCACTTCAAGTACTTCAACTATAATCCAATATGGCTGACTCCCTTTTGGAAAAAAGGAATAGATAATTTACCATGAGATGATATGAAATAATTTATCAAGAGCAAAACAGAGGAAGTTGCTCTAGTTTGCCTTCTGCCTTCCTAAGAGTCCCAGGCAAGAACATTGAAGGTGACAATATGAAATCTGGCTTTCAGGAAGCTCATTTAAACTGCTCCCAACTAGCACCATGCTACATCGCAGGAAGGCTATCTATAACAGCTCCTCATCAGTGTGGCTGCGCTTATCCACACAACTGTAGCTGTCAATTCAAATGAAAATTTCACAGTGGAAGGTCATGAGTCATTGTTCCTATTTGACTAATAACCTGATAGCATTAAGTGGTCTGATCATTTGCCCAGGCCCTCTGGCTACTTAAACATATAAATAAATCATTATACATATAATGAGATGTTATGTAAATAGACAAATTTATGCTATACATGTAAGCACGAATGTGTATTTTCTCTCAGTATATACAGTTTTCCCATTTGAATACATAAAAAGTTTTCCTATAGAACCTACACAATTCTAAGGTATTTTTCCAAAATGTATATGGTAGTCAAATGTGGCTTCTGTACAAAGTACAATTGAATGGATGCTTAGTAGCATTTCTGTGGGTAAAAGCCTCAGTTCCAATATCTATTTGTAAATAAAATGAAGAAATATAGGAATTCCTTCTGATACTTATTTTTCAAAAGCAATAACTATTTTTCAAAAAGCGTTTCTCTCTTTCCTCTCTTCTTTAAATCTGTTTTATGAAATAGTCCCTTGTATTACTATTTTACATTCTAATTGAAAAATCTAAAATTATTTGGCTTTGTCTTAATTTAAATAATAAAATTGAATTGAGTGAAGTCAAATGCTAATCAAGTGTACTAAATCAAACTCATATAGTTCAAGGGTTGTAGAAATATAGAAATCCATACCCCACTTGTCTACTTAGATGGACTTCACCCCACTTGCACTTTACTTTGAATTTAGAACATTAAATATCCTAAGAAGGATAGATACGTAAGGAATATTAGTTCTCTTTAACAATCATATCTCAAATGTAGCCAGTAAGGTCTGCTTTATTACTGTGAATGCTTAGCTTTTAAAAGTGTGAATTACCATTTATTTGAAAGGATTCGAATTTTCTAAGTGAAAAAAGATTATATGGTGAAATCATGCTCCCATATATCTCTAGTCTCTTTTATTGGAAATAGAAGGTCTAAATTAATAAGATCTATAAATCCGAGTTTAAGTTTCAGAATCACAATTAAATTATGGTAAAAGCACTCAATATAAATGGTATTATTTTCTTCTCAAAGCATGCAACTTTTAAGGACCCCTTGATGACAGAGAATGAAGTAGGCCTTTATTATATCACATTAAATTAAATTTAAACAAACACTGATTAGCATTGTTGATGCTGTGGTGAGTGATTGGTATGTCATATGCAAAGCCCATCATGGGATACAAGGAAAGGAATGGAATGATTTACCTATTAACCATAAGGTAATGTGCTGCTTAGAGATTCTTCTCTGACTTTAGTTAGAATAACAAGAAGAAAGAATTATAGAGAGAATCAGAATATAACAGAAGTTAAAAACCTGATCCTTGGACTCAGGTAAACTATATTAGCATCTTAGATCAGTTCTGTTGTGGGCAAATTTCTTGATCTACCTAAATCTCAGTTTCCTCATCTGTAAAATAAGAACAATTATACCTTCATGTGAAGTTCATTAAAAGGCAAGTCTGTGTGAAATTTCATAGTGTTATATTGGTACACAGCAGACATGCACCAAATGGGAGTCACTTTTGATGTTCTTAATGTTGCTGATTGGTTCTGTCATCTCATACCATGAAGATTTAAAACATCATGGAATAAAACCCCAGTCTAGCAAAGATTTCTTAAATGTAAAATAAGATGAAATAACTGAAGACTCTGATCAACTGTCAGAACCAAGGAATAATGATCTCCATTTTCAATGATGTTGTTATAGCTGGGCTGGGATTAGCTTCATGATCTACTGCAGATCAGGCTCCATGTTGGGTACTGTTGCCTGCTCTGCTGCATCTTACATCTCATTTGGTTTCAGCAGCCCTATATCTCACATGCAAAGTGCTAAATCAGTTAAATCTGCTCCACTGGCTTTTGGAATGAAAAGCAGTATTTTTACATTTCATAGGGCGTATTGTACCCATTGACTTTCACTAATCAGTCTAAACCCAAAGTCACTGGTAGTTGGTGTGCTCAGGCTGGCAGTGTTTGGAGGAAGCTGATGCTAAGGTAACACGCACATGAACAATAAACTGTTTTCACATGTGCCACAGATTTGTCGCAAGCTAAATGGTATTCGTTTCACCTGCTGCAAGAGTGCCAAAGACAGGACGTCAATGTCAGTGACGCTGGAGCAGTGCTCCATCTTGAGGGATGAGCACCAGCTGCACAAGGACTTCTTCATTCGTGCTCTAGACTGCATGAGAAGGTATCCCATGTGTCTTGAGGTCTTTTTTAATTTTAAGTTCATTTTGAGTTTTTTTTTTTGAGGTTTTAGTTATTTTAAAAACATTTATCTTATTAGAGAACAAATGTTAAGTAGCTCCCCTGTATTCCCATGGTTTTTAGCTCATGACATGAGAGATAAAGTGATTTTAAGTATTCCTCTTACTAATTCCAGGCAATAAAAAGAAATGTGTCCATGCCTGCATTTGAACATATGCATGGAGGACTGTTTCATTAGCTCACTGGCTCAAGATAAAGGGTTCTGAACATTTCATACATAACACTTGAGGAGCCTATTTTCTTGATGCCTACGTGGCCATGAATATGCAGAAGATAAAACTAAATCAATTTAAAAAAAGAAAGAAAGAAAAAACTTCCCCATCTGAAACTAGTAGGACATCTTCCCAAGGCCTGCAAGGTCTGAGTCAGTACCTTCCTTAAAGAGCTGGAATGGTTTTCACATCACTCATCCTAAAGATGGAATAACACTGATGCTTTAAAACACAGAATTAATATTGTTAGCCGGCATTTGAAATGCTGTGCCCAAGTCATGTGTCTTGATTCATTTCCACAGTAATTAAATCTAAAGTCCGAGCTGTAATATGAAGGGAAAAGTACCTCATTCGCAATGTCTATCAGCAAGGACACACGTTAATTTAAAAGTTAAGTGAAATTGTCCCTGCCACAAACACCAGCTCAGAAGCTCTTCAGAGGCATAGGGCAGGCTCTGGCTCCCACAGACGAATGTCCTGTGGTGCTGGACAGGCAGCTGCTTATCTGCATGCTCTTAGCCTCCCCTGCCCTCTGACTGCTGCGTCTTGCTGCAGAGACAGAGATGTGTCCCTGTTCTCCGTTCTGCCTGTGTATTTTCCCACTAACGGGAGAGTTCTGAAGTCCTCAAGTTTGCACCATTTCATGTCTCCTAGCATTTTCATTGTTCAGTGAAGTTCCATCACAACTTTTTCATAAATGTGTAATGATGTTTTAGAGGCCTGACATGAACATCTCAGCCATATAAAATGTGTTAGAATTCAAACCCAGCCTCAGCAACGGCAAGGCACTAAGCAACTCAGTGAGACCCTGTCTCTACATAAAACACAAAATAGGGCTGGGGATGTGGCTCAGTGTTCGAGTACTCCTGAGTTCAGTCCCCGGTACCAAAAAAAAAACATGTTAGGATAAAAAATTCTTTCGAAAATAATACAAATGTTACTATGGATGGAAAAAAGGTACTTGAGGAGGAGATGAAGAGCAGGTGATACTGTAGGCCGAGGACACTACGGCACTAAAGGATTTTTCTAGCAAATTAACTGGAGGGAGAAATTGTTACCTACTTATTTAAGCTGGAGAGAAGAGAAGGAAGGATCCTTAAATTAGAAAGGCAGTCCTTCAGTCAAGAAATAAAGGGCGTATCTGGCATGCACATAAAACTATAAAACTACATATTTTGGTATTGTGTACTCTTGTTCAGAATTGACTTTATATATACAACACAGTCATGACATAACATCTTTGGAGGTATGTTTTTGAATTGTTAAATAAAGGTAAGATGCTATAAATTTAATTTAAAATGACAAATGTTCTTAACTTCCAAATCCTTACTATTCTGGTAATATATTTTTCTTTTTCTTCTTTTCTTTTTTTACTAAATTTCTAAGCTGTCACATTGATCTTTCAGTCTTGTATATGTAAGAGTTACCTAAGAGTGTGAGAACCTGTGTGTGTACGTGTGTGTGTGTTTCAAGAAAATAAGACGTATTTGTTAATAACTGACTGCATTTGTCTCTTTGGGTATTCTCTTTTACAATACATGCTCATAGGTTAATAATCTCTGGCAACATAACAAAGAAGGTGGAGTCTGGGACTTGGAGCTAGCTGACCTGAGTTTGAACACAGGCTTTTGGCCCCTTACTAACCAGTGAATAACAAATCACCTCTTACTGCCTTAGCAACTTAGTTGGCCTCTTAGTGTCTCATTTTCCTCATCTGTAAAATAATCATGATAACAGTATTCACTTCTTAGAATTATATTGAGGAGTAAATGAATTGCTCTCTGAAAAGTGGTAAGAACGATATATGACACAGTAAATTAATATTTGTTAATAAAAATAAATATCAAAACTCATAATATTAACATTCTCATCCTCCAAGTACAATACAATCTAGGTAATTATGACCTTTGTAGTTTTATACTTTTGAATACATTGTGACATAGGTTGAACTCCAATACCAAATATTAAAGTGTTCTGCCAACACTTGTAAATAAGGTCTCAAATGCAACATTTCTTTTACTTGTTTAAGAAAACCAGCTCTTTAAATAGCACTTTAAAATATGCTTGTGTTTGCAAATGCTGTGCAAATTATGGAAGGATTACATTCATTAAGCATGGGCAGGTTTTGTATAAATACTTTTTGATATTAATGTGTATTATTTTATGCTCTTACAAATAATCATGGAATTTGAGTTCAAGGACTCACCTTCAAAATTTTGTCTTATAAATAATGAAACTGAGTTCTAGAGTGTTTGGGCAGAGACTACTCAGACAGAAAATATTTGAGCCAGCACTGGAATACAGGTCTCCTAGTTATAGTTCAGTGTTATTTTCTTTGTACCAAATAAAATGAAATAATACCACTTGAAATAATTTGGTATTTAACTACTGCAAACCTGTTAGTTAAAATAGAAGTCACATTTAAAAAATTTACCTATAACAATTCAAGACTACAGAACTAAAGTGGTCTCCCCAAATCCTGAGACCTGGAATAGCCAATTCTAGCTCTAGAATAAAAACTCTTTAATTTCAATTTATCTATCATGTTCCCCATTCTAAATAGACACTGAGAACTGTATCTGGTCCAGAGCAAAATAAATATAAATAATAATCTAATGAATTAAGAAATGTCTGCATAGGAATCTGCCCTGCTGCCCTCTGCTTTTCAGAACCATGTAGCAACTTTCTCATTTTTTTAAATTGTTTTCAGTAATGTCCCGAGAGTGTGTTTTAGTTCTTACTTTGATACTGGAGCCTTATTTCCCAGGCCTACCCCTGCATCTTGGTAGATGATTGGTCACAAGCTCAAACAGCTCAGTGCAGTAAGGCTCCCACCCTCTGCTGATGTTTCTGCTGGTGAGTTGAAAGTGTACTGGATGTTCAGGAGTTCTCAAGTCTACCTTGCCTTTTATTTGCAATGGGTCATCCCGAACTACCAGGAATGTGTGGAACCTTATGCAGGCCCTGTGTGGCTCTTTCCTTTCCATAATCTCCCCATTGGCTTTCTGGCTGGTCCACTGGTCTGAGAAGTGGTGCCATTAGAACTGTAGTCTCAGGCTGGCTATAAGATTGGCTGTAAGCAGTTTGCCTTCAGAGCACTGATAATAATGCTCTGATAATGCTTGTGGGTGGGGTTTTTTTTTTCCACTCTCCACTTCAAACCCAGTTAAGTTACAATAACAGTGAAATTGCTGGTTTCCACCATCATCTGCACCCTGATAGAACCTGGAAGTGACCTACTTCCTCCAACTAGGTCTCACCTTCCCACAGTACATCTAGTCATGAATGGATTAATTCACTATGAAGTCAGAGCCTTCATGATCCAATCATTTCCAGAGCCCCATCTAGGAACACAGCAGACTTTGGGGGACATTGCAAATCTGAAAGATAACAGCGGGCCTTCTTTTAATCAATTTTAAGTTAAATTAGTAACCAATTTGAATGCCTATGTTACACTGCAATCCTGACATTTCTCTCCTTTCCTTGAGTTTTGAAATGTATGTGTATGGTCAAATTTTTTCTCAATTATAGCAAAAGTTTACAAAGTGGTGGGTGAATAATTGGTAGGGCATTTTTTTATCTTTTATGGTTTTTCATTTTATTTTAAGAATAGTTGAATATAGTATTAATGCTCAGTTTTCAATTATGAAATCTCCTTTGATTGCTAAGAGACTTCTTTCTGCAATGCTCTTTCAGAAAGAAATTTTAGTATTGACTTTGAAACTTATATTTGATGAATAGAAAATAAGAATTGGACTTACAAAAATATAATGGATTAAAAATCATCATGCCCTAGCCAAAATTAATTATCACTCTGAAGTAAATTTTAAAAAATGGCATTGCATGGGTGTTTCTTTTAACAGGAGCTCTGAGATTATGCATGGACACAATGTAACATATGACATCATATTGCTTAGCTGTCTGTATTTTATTTGTTTAATGCTACATTGCTGTGTCAATCTGTCATTTCATCATGGCTCCTTAAGATGAAGATAATTGATCTGCCACTAGCAAGATGGATCAGATAAGTTTCAGTACACAGCCTACTTATTTATCACCTTTAAGATACAGGGTTCTAATTATTCTTTTGGAATATGTATTTACTTCAAAAGAAAGAGACTAATGGCTCATCGGCCTTATTGAATTTTATTATCTCATTGCATATGTCATATTTGCAACATGTTGCACCTGAAATTTATGTTGGCGGAGTATAATTTATCAAATGCTTTCCTTCATAAATAAGTGACAATGAACCAATTGATGTCACTGACAATGTGCTTATGATCACTTCTTGTCTTGCAGGGCTCTTTTTTTGAATAGCGTAGTTCATGTTTTACTGAAATAGAAAGGGTCCTTTTTTCTCCTTCCTTAGCCCTGCTTCCATTTTTAGCTTATTTTTTCTTAACTTTTCTTGATTATGCTAGTTTGAGAAGACTTTTACTTTCATATTCTCTCCTTTTTCAAATACAAAGAGAGTCACATGCATGTCAGACACAGTAATTGAAGTTTGTGGCTATTTATCGACTGCTAGAAAGGGATGTATTGGTGGAGGATAATGTAACCAGGGAAGTTTTTCCATTTTTGCTATTACCTACTCCCTTGAGAATCTCACCGTGCTTGCTACCTGACTTCATACCCTATCTGTGGGAAATAACAGGAATCATTCCAGATGGACTCATTTTCATCCTCGCTAACAATTACACAAAAACTGACCCCACTTAAAATGCTTTGGCTTAGCTGAAATTAGGGAAAATAATACACTTTCTTGCAAATCATGTTGGGGCAAGTATCTTTTAATGAGTTATTCACAGGTGAATCACCAAAACATAATTTATTTTACTGGAGAAATCAAAGAATGACTTTCAAAGAACTTTCTTGAACAAAATACATGTACTAATTTTAGGAAATCCTAAAATCATTGTTTTGTGACCAGATACAATATCATATTACCCTATTAGCAGAAAAATAGTGGTTTGGACATATTTTTGTTTTGTTTTTTGCTAATTCATTTGTAAATATAGTATGTGTTTTTTAGTACTTGAGATACTGGAGTGTGGAGCCCATCAGCCACCAGATCTCCACACACTTGCCAAGGAAGTCACTTCCTTTCATTCTTAAAACCATTAACTAAGGATCTATCAGCTTTTAAATTTAAATAAATTGAATCATATATGTGAATTTAATTGAAATAAACAACTTCTCCAATACTCACAGAATTTAAAATTAAAAACCTAAAATCCTTATTTTAACATTAATTAATCTTCACTGCTTTGGACAAGTTCATCCCAGGCCTTGGTTTCCTGATCTGTAAACGAGTTATGATACACACTCTGTCTCCTGTGGGTATTGTGTTAAATGAAATCACTTATTTAAAGTCTCTGCATCCAGTGTCAGGTGCTCTGCTTCATCAATATTACGCCTGTCCCCCATCATCTCCTACTCTCTATCCTGCTCATTATTCTCTATTCTATGTTTCTCTATAGTCCCCAAATTAGGGATTTTTCCTGGTCTTCAAGGACTTTGAAGAAAAATCCCTGAATATTTTTTCCCAAATAGCTTAATTCTCTCTCAGTGTTTATAGGGTAGAAGATTTAGAAATCTTGTTAGAACCTTTCTGGAAACAGCTAAGCATGAAATAGGGGTTAGTGCTCATCTGTGTTTTCAGAGAGCAACTCGTCAGCACTCAGGTAGTAAAACTTGTCTATGTTCAACACTTGCCTGTCCACGGATTTTACTGATAAATTAGGATGTGCTATAAATAATATATCAGGTGCCCTGCCTTGAGAGGTGAACTTAGCTATTGAGTATTAACCAAAATATGTCACTGTTACTTTCATAGTCAAAAGTAAGCATTTTTTGAGTGTCCACTATGGCAGAGTATCATGCTATATTAGTTAGCTTTTCATTGCTGCAACAAAATACCTGAGACAATCAATTTAAAGGAGAAAAGGTTTATGAAAAGGTTTAGCTCATGGTTTCAGAGGTTTCAGTCCATGGTCAATGGGTTCCATTGCTTTGGACCTGCGGCAGCATAGAATATCATTGTGGGAACATGTGGTAGAGCAAAGCTGCTTACCTTTTCATTGCTAGGAAGCAAAGAGAGAGACCAGAAGGTATCAGGGTGTCAATATTCCTTTGAAGGACTTGCGCTCAATGCCTACCTTCCTTCTACTAGGCCCTACCTTCTAAAGGGTTCATCAACCTCAATAGTGTCACAGGCTGGCAACAAAGCCTTTAATACTCCATACTCAACTGTAGCTTTCTGCCCCCAACCTGCAAGGTTTATGGCCACTTCATAATGCAAATGCATTTACTCTATCTCCAAGAGTCCCCCAAATCTTAGCAGTTCAATTGTTACTCAAATGTCCAAGGTCAGTCTCCTCTGAGATTCCAAACAAACCAAAACTGTGAACCTCTATAAAAATCAAAAAGAAAGTTGTTCACTTCCAATATACAATGGCCCTAGCTAAGTATTCCCATTCCAAAAGGGAGGAGCATGAAAATAATAAGGAGGAATTGAACCAAAGCAAGACTGAAATCCAGCAGGGCAAGCAGTAAGTCCTGTAGCTCTGCAATCAGCATCCAGTGCACACAGTGGCATGATATACACTCTAAAAGGCTTAGGCAGCCTACTACTTTAGGATTGCTGGCTGTGGTCCAAAGGCCCCGCCCATGGGCTGACTGTACCCACTGCCTGCAGCTTCCTTCAGCAGACAGTTCATAACCCTAGAATCTAACTAGCAACTAATTGCAGCTTCAACTTCATTAATCCTAGCTTCATGCATCTCCCTGTCAGTGATGCTGGCAGGGCCTCTGATGTAGATGAGGCCAAGGTCTGCACGTGCAGGAACTGTACCATGGTCCACTAGAACCATAGCTATCGCAGCCTCTTGGTGTCTTCATGGCTGAAAACAGGAAATGAATCCCAGGGAAACATTTCCCTAGGAGGCCTTGTGGGAGCAGGGTATCCCAGGGTTTTCTTCTCAAAAGAAAGTCTTTGAAAAGAGTTTGCACTTCTGCACATTGAAGTTTGTCATAGGTATGGTTCTACTGATTCCTGAGATGCCATTAAGAAATCTTTCTATCGTCCTGGTCCAAAGTACTTGGATTCTTTTTAATGTGCTAACCTTTCTTTTTAACAACTGCACCTTTCTTGTCAAGACTTTGAAACACATTTCTTTCTCTAGTCAAACTGCAAGTATTCGAAATTTTTTCTGTTTTGTTCCTGTTTTCTCCCGTGTCTGGCTAAAAGCAGCCAATAATAGTCAGGCTTCTGCCTGAATGTTCTGCTGCCTTGAAATCATTCATGTGGTTCAGGCTAAGAATTGTGGTTCATCATTTATGATATTTTTCAAGTGTTTTTGTTTACATAAATGGTATCGTAATGTGTGTCACATTGGACAACTTACATTGTTTACCAGAATATTTTTGATATTACGTGTATACATTAAGATCTAGATTTCTTATTTAGTGCCTGTGTAATATTCCCTCATATAAATAGATAACAATTTGTACATTCCCACCTTGAATTTTAAGTAGTTTCTGATATTTCACTACTACAAACAGTAATGGAATAGAAATCTTCATATGTATTCCATGAATACAATTATGAGAGTTTCTCCAGTATAAAACCCTGTTAATAGAATGAGTGGTAAGGCATTTATATTTTCAATTTTACTAGATGCTGCCAGACTGCTTTTCAAAATAGCTATACCAGTTTGTAGTCCCCAAGCCATGCTGGGGTGCTCCCATTTCTGTAAGAGTTCGGGCCAATCTGATAGATGAAAGTTCACATTCTTTTTTAATTTATATTTCCCAGGAATATAAGTGATAGAAGAACATGTGTTCAAACATCGATAATCCATTCAAAATTCTAATTCCAGTGTCTCATTTTTTATGTTTGTGATATGAGGATTTTGTATATAATTGTAGGTTAAGAAAGGATTCTAGCATTTATAAACCTCTGGTCTGTTGTGTTCAAGTCAAGTTCTAGAAAAGGGTTACCGAAGTGGCAGTTTTTTAAAAAAATGTATTTTTTATTTGTTTGTTTTTAAATGAAAGCACAGTGGAACAGGACAAGAGTTCCCTTGGGTTTGGATCAAGAAATGCACAATGTTTTGACAGGAGCCTGTGACAGATGGGAAGATTTTTAGCAGGGAGAAGACAGAGCTCCACTTTAGACAAGGGAAGGAAACTTCCAACAGAGATACAAATAAAACCTCTGGTCAATTAGGGAGATGATTGATGCCTTTGCACTTGGAAAGTGATGTGCATCAGGGACTCATCTTAGAAAGGCCAGTTCTCATTAAGGGAGCTAGAGGTAAAGGCAGCCCAGGCCCGAATGATCTATGGAATAGAGCAGTTATGCCAAAACCTAGAGTCCATTTATGCCCACCGGAGGACTGAGACAGGAGAATCAAGGATGTGATTCCCAAATCTCACCCATTTAACCATGGACTGATTTTTTTCCATAAGCACCACCTGAACAATTATTTATTTTATCCTTGTCCTAGGCAATGATATTCATGAATTGATACACTAATGTCCCCTTTACCTTTGTTCTCACACACATGAAAAATAAAGCCAGGACTGATAAATCCATATATTGTCAGTTACTTTCTAAGAGCTCTTGCTGTCCATCAGGATGCTTATTTTGCTCTGATGAACACGGTCACAGAAGTGTTTTATCCCTCCTTCTGAGCTGAATTTTGGTTATAGTGCTGGGAGTCTTCACAGGCCAGTGTCTAATGAAAGCTGTGCTCGGAAGCAAGTGTTTATGGAAAAGCAACCAAGCTATGGCAAATCACCCTGATGAGAAGATCACAGAAAACAAAGAAGTTCAAATGCCCAGCATAATACAATTATACCCAAAAGATAATGGCCTCAAGCCCTATGGACAAAAAAATGTGTCATGCATGATTACACCCCATTCCCTTCCGCTCATTGAACATATCAGGATTCATGTGAGTGTGAATGACATCATTATGGTGATCAAGAATGTTATTTATAAAGTGTGTTATTTGCAAAATTGGTAGTTTATTAGCTGTAACAAATCACATGTGATATTCCCAAGTATCACAGCATTGTGTGGGGGGATCACTGCACTGAGCACTCTTAAAATCTAATCATTAAGTCAGCTCTGCAGAGAGCCGGTGCCTCAGGATGGCATATGAATTAAGCACAGAGGACTGGTTAGAGGAAGGATTTTAGAGTTAGATTGCCCCAGTTTTCCACTTATTAGCAGTGGGGAGAAAATTCTAAAAGCCTTTGGGTTGGTTATTTATTTATAAAAATGAAAGTGTGTGTATACACACACACACACACACATATATGCTTGTGTGTGTGTGTGTGTGTGTGTGTGTGTAGATAGATAGATAGCAACTGGGTCTCATAAGTATGTGATAAAGTTGAACCATCATTGAAGTGCTTTCCCCAACATGCTCATCTCAGCGTCCACCATCCTCAGAAGGCTGTCGTGAGGGCTAAAAGAAATCCATTAATGGACTGGGTTGGTGGTTCAGTTGTGTGCTCACCTAGCACAAGTGAGGCACTGGGTTTGATCCTCAGCAGCACGTAAAAATAAACAAATAAAATCAAGGTATTGTGTCCATCTACAACTAAAAAATAATTTAAAAAAAAAAAACTCCACTGAAGCACCTAACTCAGTACTTGACTCAGTCAGGATCCATACCCATTCAGTGCCGCTGTGGCTGTCACTGATGCTGGGTGGCGAGGGTAGGTTTTTGCTCTCATTTCTTCTTTGTCCTCTTGGCTTCCTGTAGACGTGTTTCAATTCAACTGTGAGTATGTGTGATGTCCTCAAATGGTACTAAGGAAACTAATTCATACCACTAGTATGACTATGCCATTAGTTCCTGAAGAGTGGCCCCTGGCCCAGCAGCATTCATGTCCCTATGAGATTTTTAGAAATACTCACTCTCAGGACTTCCCCTGGACCTGGAAACTCCTGGAGTTGGATCCAGGAATCAGTGTTTGAATGAGCTCTCCAGGTGACTCTGATGCAAAATTAAGTTTGATAACTACCAGTCTAGTGTAAGGATATTGTTACATTTTAATGACTTGTTGAGATATTATTCACATACCTTTGCTTACCCACAAAATTTAATTTTTATTCAGTAATTTTTACTGTATACACAGAGTTGTGCTAACATCACCACAATAATCTTGGTAGCTATCCTTCACTCCAGAGGGAAACCCCATATCCATCATCAATGTCTCCCTGGCATCACTATTTGTGCCTATTCAGGATGTTTAATATGAATAGAATCATGCATTCTGTGGTCTTTGTGAATTACTTCTTTCTTTATTTGTTCTTTTTAGTTATACATGACAGTAGAATCTATTTGGATGTGTTTGTACAAGCATGGAAGATATCTTATTCTAATAAGGATTCCAGTCTTAAGGACATACAAGATATCGAGAATCAATGTGATATATTCATATATGTACACAGGAATGGTTTTTCCTACTCATTCCACTTTCTTTCGTATTTCTATCCCCTCTCCCTTCCCTTCATTTTCCTTTGTTTAATCCAATGAACTTCTGTCCTCCCCACACCCCTTGGTGGGGGTTAGCATCCACATATCAGAGAGAACATTTCAACCTTTGGCTTTGGACAATTGGCTTATTTCATTCACCATGATAGTCTCCAGATCCATCCATTTGCCAGAAAATGTCGTAAAGCCATTCTTCTTTATGACTGAATAATATTCCATTGTGTATATATACCACAATTTCTTTATCCATTCATCTGTTGAAGGGCACCTAGGTGGGTTCCATGGCTTAGTTGTTGTGAATTGAGCTGCTATAAACATTGATGTGGCCCCATCACTGTAAAATGCTGATTTTAACTCCTTTGGATATATGCCTAGGAGTGTGTAACTGGGTCAGATGGTGGATCCATCCCTAGTGTTTTTGAGAATCTCCATACTGCTTTCCAGACTGGTTGCTCTAATTTGCAATCTCACCAACAATATATGAGTGTACCTTTTTCCCTATATCCACACCAGTACTTATTGTTATTTGTATGCTTGATAATTGCCACTGTGACTATAGCAGGATGAAATCTCAGGGCAGTTTTAATTTGTATCTCTGTAATTGCTAGGGATGTTGAACCTTTTTTCATACATTTATTGACCATTGGTATTTCTTTTTCTCTGAAGTGCCTATTCAGTTCCTTTGCCCATTTATTGATTGAGTTAGATGTTTTTTGGTGTTAAGTTTTCTGAGTTTTTTTGTATATCCTAGATATCAATGCCCTATCTGAGGTGCAGGTGGCAAGGATTTTCTCCCCTTCTGTAGGCTTTCTTTACACTTTTGATTGTTTCCTTTGCTGTGAAGAAACTTTTTATTTTGATACCATCCTGTTTATTGATTCTTGATTTTACTTCTTATGCTTTAGGAGTCTTGTTGAGGAAGTTGGTTCCTAAGCTAACAGACATGTTGGACTGTTGGGCCTGCATTTTCTTTTAGTAGCCTCAGGGTCTCTGCTCTGACACATACATAGGTCACGGGTCCACTTTGAGTTGAGTTTTGTGCAGGGTGAGAAATAGGGATTAAATTTCATTCTACTGCATTGTGAATTTCTTCTAGTTTTCCCAGCACCATTTGTTAAAGAGATTATCTTTTCTCTGGTATGTTTTGGGTGCCTTTGTCTAGTATGAGGTGACTGTATTTATGTGGGTTTGTCTCTGTTTCTTCTATTCTGTGCCATTGATCTTCATGCCTGTTTTGGCGCCAATACCATGAATTACTTTTTTAGTATGTTTTCAAGGTTCATTCATGTATCAGACATTTTTCATTATCTTGTAAATTTCCCTTTTGTGGGTATTCTTTGCAGTCGTTTCCATTTGTATTTCTAAGACAATCGTTGACATTAGGTGTATTTATAATCCTTTGCAGCACAGGTGCATTCGTGCAAGTGTGTGGGGTGGGTTGTCTATAATTGTGTGTGTCTATGTGCGATTTAATTTTGTGGTTTCTCCTTTGTAGACCCTACCAAGAAGCTCAGGGCCAATTTTGTGATCCCTCTACTTTAAATATATGGATTATTTAATGGATTCTCTTTTTTTTAAATAGTGGCCTCATTCCTAGTTCCATTTTATGGCATTAATTTTGCATTTTCTATTTCTTTCTCACTATTCATTCCTGATATCTTGCTGAATTTCATGTAACCATTTAAACTGCCTTAATTTATTTTTAGGAAAAGGCAGAGTGTAAATCCTTAAATAACAATAAAATCCCATAATGCATTCACCATATCCTATGCTCAAGACTCTTTCTAAATCTAGTTTTAGCACTTTTCAATCTAAGTTGAATAATGCTAACATATTTTTCAAACTGTGAAAAACTCTTACCTTTTACACCTGAATTTATGTGTTTTCAAAAATGATGTGTCTTCCCAACTATTTGAGAAAATAAGGCCATTATATTTTACATGCTTTAGAATTTACAAATCACCTTGACTGCTCCTTTGCTCTTAAAAACAGAAATACAATAGATATCATCTTTTGTTCAGTTTCAATTCCATAATTTAATTTTATGACATAAATTCACAGATGGAATTTTTATAACACAGAATTATATTTGATTTTGTGATAGATTTTTATTCTCTTGAAGAAACCAAAACATAAAAGGGCGTATTAGAGCTGTCAAGATATTTATTTTTTGCCAGAAAAAGGAGAGGAGAGTAACTTCCTCTGTGTAAGAATGAACTGATTTTCTAGCAGCTGGTATTGAAATAGATTCACGTATCAGAAACTCCTAGTGTCTATAGTCACTATTAAAACAAGTGAAAACATCTTTCCGAGAAAATAATAAAACCCCCACACCTTGCATACCCGGTGCACTTTATTAAATCTTGCATGATCATAGAGTCCCATGGGAACCCAAGCAGACGTACACACCTGCCATGGGCTCAGGTTGACCACATGAGAGTCTCTGGAAAGTCCAAATGCCAACATATTTGGCAAGTTTAATCTAGTTCCTTCTCTGGTTTGACTACATTCATACAAATTTACATGCATATTAATAACTTCGAAGTTGCTAATAAATTGTGGTTCCTCAACAGAGAACTGATCCCATTTTCTTTGATAAACTTAATGATAAATAAAAGTTGTAAAATGTTGGAAGGAAGCAGAGATGATCTGGTTTCACATAACAGTCTTATAACAATCTTGTAGGAATTGAGCCTTGAAAGCTGAATTCACATAGTATATGGAACCTAACAAGAAGTTAATTCTTAATCATAGGGCTTTGGGTGAAGTAAATAATTCTATTTTCAGAAATTGATGTATTTTTATATTTATATACTCAGTTATAATGTCCCATAATACAATTCTTGAAGTGCTTTAAATTTTCAATTGCAGATGTTATGGTTTCAGACCGTAATGAAAAATGGAAACTGTGTTTCACTTCTATTTTTGGCATGTGCAAGTCATGGTTCCTTTTAGTCTGCTTTATATAGTTTTATGGTAATTTTATGTTTATTTTGCTACTGTTGCCTATATCACTGGAATATCTAAAGAAGGACACACTAATAACCTGGGTACAGAGGCTGAGATGGAAGGAAAATTAAAAATATTCTATGTTTTTTAAAAAGCCTTAAGAATTTTTGGAAGATAACATATTAGGTTAGTGAAGTGACTATATATACACGTGTGTGTGTACATGCATATATATGTATATATAACTTTCAAATTGAGCTCAAAGTTTTAAAATTGTGTGTGCATATATCTGTGTAATTATATTTATATATGATATATATGTATACACATGTAATTTCATGTGTGCGTATAATATATATGTGTAATTTTATTTATATATGTGATATATATATGAACACACATGAAATTTTAAAATTTTGAGCTCAATTTGAAAGTTAATAGTTGCCTTTTGAATATCCCTATTTCCAACTAAATGTTAAAATTAAATTTAATTTAATGTTAAAATTTTTGCCATCTATTGCTGAACTTTTTAAATTTCCTACTGAAGTTTGATAAGTAATCAGAGCAAAATGTTGATTTAGCTAATTTATGATCATCAAGAAAATATAAAATAAAACTATTTTAGAAGAATCTGGATGTAGGAGGAAAAGCAGCTTTCTAATTTATTTAGGGTTTGATATGGTGAAAGCCTGTGCGAACTTCCTGTTACTCTCATGGCTGGGACCCATGGCCAGGGAGTATGGTAGGGATCTTCCACACAAGTGAGGCTTTCTTGCCCCCACAGAGGCAAGTCTTCTGCCTGGGCAGATAATCTGGGCTAAGTACTTCTCCATCAACTAAAAGAGAATATTGCTAAAAGAGAGTAGTGTGCACTCTTCACAAATGCTAATTTCTCCTCTGTGAAAAGTGCCTGCACTCTGATATCCTTGCTATATCCCTGTCAAAATGTTAACTGTTGAAGCAGTGTTTTTACTTACATAAAAAGAAACCTTTAGCATCATCATCATCATCATCATCATCATCATCATCATTGTGTGGGCTTTATGTCCTCATTGGTACCAAGATACCTAAAATTGACATACAGTATTTCAATACCTGGAAGAAAACTTCACTGAGGAACCTAAGCAAGTATAGTTAACGTTTATGTCCATTTCTGGAATATGCACCAAACATCTACTGATGTTTCTTCTCGTTGAATCAGTATTAGAAAGGAAAATAGACATCTTTCATTCCATATCCTCACAACATATTGCCTTAAGGAATGTATTCATTTAATAAGGTAATTCTTTTTTAATCTAGATATCGTTCTTAAATATAGAGTATCTCTTCTAGATTTGTTCAATTGAAGACTCTGTACCTTGAGCCTAACTGAAAGGCTTGGTGCTGCTCCCAGGCGATGGCATGAGAGTGGTCAAAAGCATTTGTGCGGGATGCCATAGTATGTTCCATTCTTGTGACTGACCTGATTCCCTGTGAGAAGATGTGCTTCTCTGAGCGATAGGGAGAATTTATACGAAATTACTAGAGCAAGATTAGGGCTCTGTGTTTGAGGAAATAGTCTAAAGCTGCTTCAGAAATTTTTTTATAAAATGAATTTGGGGGGCTGGGATTGTAGTTCAGCGGTAGAGCACTTGCCTCGCATGCGTGAGGCCCTGGGTTCGATCCTCAGCACCACATACAAAGCAATAAAATAAAGACATTGTGTTCATCAACAACTAAAAAAAAAATTAAAAAAAAAAAAGAATTTGGCAGCAAGACATAATCCAAAAAAAGTAACTGAAATTGAAAAGTGAATTGCAATAAAGTTTTTTCCATTACTCTCAACTTGCTTTGGAGACTGAAGTTACAGATGTTAAGAAATATATATACACACATATAATTTTATTTTATATGATACATATACTAATAACATGAATAAAAATTAAAATGTAAAAATTATTTGGATACTCCTTTTGATCTTATTTGTAAATTGTACTTTTGTTCAAATGACCCAATCACTGTGACTTCTGCAAGATGTGTTTATTCTTATACTACTCTCTTAGTCATTAAATTTAATTTTGATTTTAAAATTGCCAGCATTTGCTTATCTTATTAAAGTAAGATAAATTGAGAAAAGAAGAGTAACTTTAAATTGATGCATTACTTTCCCCTAAGTATGCAAGACTGATTACTGTACTGGCTCTTTATGCATGGGTTGGTGAAGCATCACAAACTTTTGGTGATAATAAAGTGTCATTTATTCACATTTCAGTTGTTATTCTCCTAAAAGTCAATTTTCAAACTCCTCCCATTTCTGTGCACTTATAACTTTTCATGCTGATGGTGTTTTAAGATTGCAGCATTTAGAAAAGACCTTGGAGATTACTTAGTGACCCTGCCAACCAGGGTTGGAGTTCTTCATACAGCATACCTGACAGACTGTCAACTAACCTTTACTTGCACATGTCCATAGACAAGGGGTTATCACTTTGCATATCAGCCCATCCCATGGTTAGACAGTCACAGGTTTAATAAAACTTATCTTTGTCTTGCACTGTAATCTGTTACCTGGTAGCTTCCAATTATTGTTCAACTCTCTGCCTGGATCAACACAGAGTAAGTTGTTATCTCCTTTTCTAGGTCAGCTTGTCAAATATTTTTAAGATGATTTCTGTGTTATTTTTAATTTCTTACCCCTTAAAGATGTAAAAGTAGGTACAACCCCTCCTAAGTGATATTATTGCCAGCATTCTTCAAAATGCATGCTTTATTTTACTTTGATTCCTTTATGAACAAGTACAAATAAATTCAGATACTATATTCTAAACTTAATCTGAGGAATAAAAAATAAAAGAAAGCAAGGGAATAAGGCTGTGCTCCCTCTTCCTTCCCCTACCCCCAGCCTCATACCAGGGATTGAATCCAGTGGCACTTAACCACTGATCCACATCCCCAGCCCTTTTTTAAATTTTGTTTGTTTGTTCGTTTGAGACAGGGCCTTGCTAAGATGCTGAGGCTGGCTTTTGTACTTTGGTCCTCCTGCCTCACCCTCCTGAGCTGCTGGGATTACAGGCGTGCACCACCACTCAGTTTCTCCCTTTTATATTTATCTCTTTCTTCCTGGATCTATGAAGTGCATGACACTTTTAAAGGCACTTTATGGTAAATAGAAAGAAGTGGATCTTTCTCATATGTACTGCTATTTAGCAAGGTTTCTACCAGGCTCTACTGGGGTACTTAATATTTTTCAGTAAAATGTAAATGAATATATTCTTGTCACATAAGTACAGTGGCCAAATGGACATTGTATATATCTTGATATTCTTATTAATAATATTCTTGTTAATAAATAAACAAATGCAGTAAATTAATATTTCAAAGAGAAATCTCATAGGGTAGCTTCTTTGGGCACGGAAAGATAACCTATGTTAAGAAGTCATGGTAGGTACAAAAGCAAAAATTAGTCTTTTGTACATCACTTGTAGCCACTTGTAGAATGAAGAGAACCAAGTTTCAGTTGATTTAGTGTTAAACCAGACCACAAAGTCTTGACCAAGTCTGAAAGTTGGTGAGATAGATCATTTGAGGAATTTGGTTCACAGTCCAGCCAGCTCTTCCCTGCACCAGTAGCAAAATGAAGTAAAGGGAAATAGGATCTCACTAAGAAGCTTCAGTTACCTGGTACATTCTCTTCCTCATGAAGATCTACCCAAAGCTTGAAAGTGGGAAGTAAGTTGGCCAATCAGATCCCTCAAGCTAGCTGTGTTTTATGCCAATGGCAGGTTGGAGTCTGCACTTTCAGGGGTCTACAGACCACCACAAGAGATGAATTCAAGTATATGTAACCTACTTCTGTGCTCTGTTTCTTTCTGCAACACAGAGCCTAGCAGGTGCATGTTGGCTGATTTTGTTTACGATTGCTTCTACAAAAAGTCTTTCATTATTGTTCCACACTAGCAGGAGATATTGACCATAAGGAATAGATGGTTCTGAACACTTGCTTGTTTTTTGAGTGAATATTATTTACCAACATCCCTGCTTTGTTTTAAAAATACATGTAAGAATATTTTGTGTTCCTTCTTCTAAAAGCTAGAAATCTCTTAGGAGAAAATCACATAAAAACAAATGAAGATAGATGGAGTCTTCTATGATATTATGTACAAACTACTTTTGGAAAGATAAAGGATCAATTATGGCAGCAAAGGGTGCAGCTCACTGGGCGGCTACAGGGAGAGAGGGTGACTTAAGTTAGTGTTATTATAGAAAGATACAATAAGAACACATTCCATCTACAGGAAGCTTTAATGATTCTTATTCTTAAAAAGCAATTTCTTGTTATATAAATTTCAGCATGTTTTTGCTAGAGGATGTGGATTGAGATATACTGAAATTATTGGAGTCAATTGCTTTATCAAATCATGATCTTCGAGTAAGTAATGACTTAAAAAGAAACTGGTAAAGTGACTTTTGTAAGTATCCAGGTTTAGCAGCCCTTATCTCTCCCTAAATACACTGGTTTTCTGGGTGATTTCTAACCTGCCTTAACTTTCTCCCTTCACAGCTGGCTAGAAGTCTATGAAACAAACAAAAGCCTACTCTCTTCCATTAGTTTCCGTCTTAGTTGACCTCCTGTCAATACTTGGAAACTCCATTACTGCTCAACCCAAACTAAACCCTATCCTTTATTCTTAGCATTAAGGAAAGCTGTGTCAGAGCTAGCCATCTTGCAACAGATCATCATAAATTGATTTTGTTCAAGAATCCTTCCCAATAGTTTTAATATTTGATTAAACATTTTCGGTCATGTTAAAAATATTACTTATACAAAATATAATTTCATCTTGGTTTTTCTTTTTTGTTTTGAGAAGTCTAAACTCCTTATCTCTGAGTATATCATCTATAATTGCTAAGCAAGAGTGAGACATGATTTCCACAGTACGTGGTGCATAATATCCAACTACAGAGGACAGTCTTGCATGCTGTTGGGGCAGAGGATAGATAGGACCTAAATAGTTTCCTTACTGATGTTCTAAGGGAATAAAACAAATACAGTCTGAGAAATACTAGCCCAGTGGCACTGCATTGTTTATTTTAAAAGCATTTATGAAAATGAGGGATTGTTTTTATTGAGTAAGTCCAACAAATTAGGATTAATTCTCATTTTTAAGCTTTTTTAATAGTGTGAACTGAGGAAAATAACAAATTGGTATACAAATAGCTATTACTTTCAGTCTCAGTGTTGTTGTGATGAGCTTCTGGTAGTTACTAAAGCATAATGAATTTTAACCAGATGCATTTATTTGTTCAGTAACTGGCCTACACATAGCCCAAATATAGCCTGCTTTCAAATAACAACACGTGGCTTTCTTGGAGGACCTTGACTTACATGGCATTTTTTAAATACTCATTTTTACTGCATGGCATTTTAGGAAGAAAAAATGTATTCTTTACCCTAGAATAAATCCAGTCTAGTGTGGAAGACAAGACATGCAAAGAGAAGGAAATGGGAGGCTACATGGTGGGAGGCATCTGACTGGAGCCAGAAAGTGCTCTAAGAGGTGCCCAAGAGGAGAGGACACACTCTGGTGCTCTCTTCGCCTGGATCATTTGAGTTCTGTCTTGAGGGATAATGGACTGATACTTTTTTTTTAATTGCTTGATTTTTACTAAACCTTAGGCATTGTGGAGTACAAAAATATTTAAGAAGTGAAAAGAGCACTGGACAAAGAGAGATTCAATTTGCACAAATTTTTAGGGAACAGTTTTGCAATAATTTAAGCATTAATGGCTCAAGGGAATAGAATGTTACTGGTTTTGGATTTCACACCTTCAAGTTTTGCTTGCGTAAGAATTTCCATAGTCTTTATACTGAGGCAAATTTATTTCTGGTTTGGTCTATGGGTTATTATTAATGTTCATGTCTGTACTAACTGACCTCTTAATTTCAAGTCCAAGCCTGGGAGTGCATGAGTCAAACTGTCTTTACTGTGAGAAACAGCTACTGAGACTTTATCTTTTAGAATCTTAAGCGGAAGGAGATTAAATGTAGCTACTTGCTTGAATGAAGCTTTCCTTTATTCTCACCTTCAATCACTAACCAATTCTGGAGAGTGAGTGGCAGCCAGTGAAGAATTTGATTATAGGTTAAGTTCCTATAACATTAGAATAACAGATGAAGAGATGCAAATAGAAAAAAAGTGCATAAATGATTTTTAATATCCTTCAAGTGGAGTGTTTTTAATCATTGTGAAAGTTCATGTGAAATATATTATTTCTTAATTGTTGATTTGCTACATGATGATGTATTCATGGATTCCTCTACTCCCAATGCAATTGCTTAATTTCCATGGCACCTGACATTCTAGAATATGGGTACCTTGACATCATAAAGATTTTAATAAAATTGTCTTTTTAGCATTTTCCACCTCTCAATCATGTGTGTGATTGGTAGGTAAGGGGGGAAATTCTCCGATCAGAGCCTTTTAATTTCCCAGCATCCAGGATAAGAAAGCTGTATTTGAGTTGCAGATGGCAACTCCAAGTTGGTGTGACTCCTTAATTTCTTCCTATCACTAGTATTGTTCAGTTATCCAAAGGTGAAGAGAGGGCAGTAGACTCCCAGCTAAATCAGTATATCTTGTTACAACCCAGGACATAAAACAGTAATGTTGCCAATGCTTTGAGAATTTTGATTTTAGGTTTTTCATTTCCTTGTAAAATATGTTGATGTTTATAGGCTTAGCTGCTTATAGCCATTTCAGGTACTTTGTTACTGCTCCAAACATCCACACAGTAACTTCTTTCTGATACCTGGTGCTGAGGTTTTTCTAGGAAGAAAAAGTCCGTGAAACTGACTTTCTTCATCTTCCTATCACTTACTTCCTTGATAGATTACATTTTACATAGATTACATTAGGTACCACACTTTCTTGGTTTGTTTATGCAGTCTCTTCTCCATGAAAAAATGTGTCTAATTCTCTAATAAAGCTTTCCCTGAAATTCAATATTTTGAAGAAAGGAGATGCCATTTAACATTTTATCTTCTGTAGCTTGAATAATTTTTAACATCAAATTTGCTTCAGATAGCAGTGTCCAGAGAATTTTAGTCTTTCTCACATAAAATAATTTCGAACTCACAAATTATTCTAATATTGATTGCATTTGTTGTCATTATTTTGTTTTGTTAAGAGATCCTTTATCACATCTCATAGAACAAAACTTTGTGTAAAATAATTATTTCATAGAAAATTAAATCAGATTTTTACATTGAACAAATGCTGTTTTATAACAATTAAGACAACTTCATGATTACCAATCCTAAAGGCCCAGTATATTACATGTGTAACAGAGCCCTTTGAGTTAACACCAATGAAAATCCATTGCTTTTTGTACAAATTTAATGGGCAAAATCTCTTCTAGCCATAAAATGTATATAACATTCCTACTTGACAAAGATCCACTATACTGTATCAGTCCACAGTTGATGGCTATGTTCCATGATCTGTTCCATATGAGAATGTCAAAGTCTAACTGTATGTCATAATCATGTGTATACATGACAAAAATGAATTTAGAGTTTGAATCTCTTTTCAAGTGCTTCATAGAAATTGGTGATTGTTACAGTACTGTATCAATAGTGTTTTTTTTTTTTAACCATCAAACTAACTTTAATGTACTCTGGTATTGAAGATGCTATTCTTGTAAATTAGTTTCATGTGGTTCCAGATAATTTTAAATTCTAAATTCACAGAGTAGATCATCAAAATATATATTTTGAATTAATGAGGCAAAGTCAAGAATCTAGAAATTTCAAACAAGTGAATGAGATCTTATACACACATATATACTTGATCTTTCTTATATCATTTAGGCAATCCTCAGCTAATCGTGACAGTTAAAATTAGTTGATTTTTCTTCTTTTTTTATTCTAATTAGTTATACATAATAGCAGAATGCATTTCAACTCACTGTACACGAACGAAGCACAACTTCTCATTTCTCTGGCTGATGCAGAGTCTCACACTGGTTATACAATCACACATAACATAGGATAATAATGTTCATCTCATTCCACCATCTTTCCCACCCCCAAACCCTCTCCTCTCCCCTCAACTCCCTTCTGCTCAAGCCAAAGTTCTTTCATTCTTCCCTAACCACTCTCCATTATGGATCAGCATCCACATATCAGAGAAAACATTTGGCCCTTGGTTTTTGGGGATTGGCTTGAAATTAGTTGACCTTAAAGCATCCATCTAAATTCCATAGAACAGACAATTTTGAATAAAGTAGCATAGATATGGAGAACATGTGTCCCCTTTTATAAGTAGTACATAATAAAGTGACCCTTATATGTCTTGTTATCTCCATCCCCCAAATTCTTGCTGCCCAATAATGTCATTTTTTGTCTGTGGCTGTACTTAAACATGCCTTGGGAATCTTTTGTGGCTATCCAGGCTTCCATTATCACAGCACTTTTTTAGTAAGAGATCAGAAAATATTAAAATAAATGTTATAGATCCCTAGCTGAGGCCAGCAGACACCCATGATTGAATCAGTCCTTAAGAAAGAAAGAAAAGACCCTGTGGACTATCTATAGAATTATCTCATTTTTCAAGTATGGTGTGTGTGTGTGTGTGTGTGTGTGAATACATATGTGGAGAACTAACTCACACTCTGTTTTCAGCCCCAGAGGCAATCACTCTCCCTATCACCGTGAAACATCTTTCTCTAAGCAGCACAATGGGGATAACAAAACCCATCTCAGTCCCAATTTAAGTTTAATTCCCAGCTGGATCTTGAGATGAGGCTGTAACAAACTTGAACTTGCAGCACTGATTATCTCATACATGTATAGAAAAGGCTTCAGATATACCAGTGGGGTTTCCAGATCTTATTCTGCAGGTATTTGGTTCCTCAGAAACAGATAACAAGCAGATGGCGATGGTCTAGCATATTGCTACATGGAGCATGGGGCAGCCAGCCAGGTTTTGGTTTATTTTATTTTATGCATAACAGAAAATTACAAAGCAGCAATATAGCATGCTTGGGTATTTTTATAAATGACCTGTATAACACTTCCATCAGAAGTTTCTAAATTAATGCATAAAATGTAAGCAATACTATCCAAAAAAATACATAAAGGCCAGCGTTTATTTCAATTATAAACTATTTCTAAAAAACAGAACAGATCTCCCCCAGTATTCTAAGAATTCCTGAAAATAGTTAGGCTTTTAAAGAGAGGCATTCATTTCTTCATCTGTCCTGTTCACTGCTGAAATACCAACTTATATTCTCTAGACATGAACAAATGATTGTGGCTATTTATACCCTTTATAGACCAGAAATCAAGTGGGAAAATGTAGTCAAGTAGATTGAAGAATGCTTGCTGGAGTCACTGTCAAAGTTCAAAGTCCAGACAAAAAAGCCCTGAGGTTTGGATTTTATTGTAATATTCATACCCACTGGGAGAAGTTGGAAATTAGTAACTTGCTACCCTCCACAATTTTCTAGATCTGGGTTATCCTTTGCATCGTTTCTCTTTGTTATTGTTGTTAAGAGCTCTATACTTATACATAGGACTTGGACTTCCCATAGTCTCTCAGAGTGAAATTGGGGATTCAGATAAATTCTTAAAACACTCAAGCATACCTGAAGTGTGTTCTGAGAGGTTGGGCCATGACTACAGGTACACTATCAACTTTTTACTATGTGAGAATATGGTGGCCACCACTGGGACAAAAAAAAATATAAGTCGGCATGTTCGATTTTCCCGGGAAGATAGGAATATCAGCACTAATATCACTAGTGTCTAAAGCCAGAGAGATTCTCTTTCTGTTGCTAATACAGAGGGTCAGCATCCAATCGGTGTTTGCTCCACACCAGCCTTGCCCTCTCACCAGATTGCCTCTTTCCACTGCCTACTGGAAGCCACTTTCTGATACGGCTATCCAAATTCATGTTGTAAAACACATTTCAGCTCTGTGTACCAAATCTGCTCAAAAATAAATCAGAGGCCTCTCACAGAATCCTTCATCTCCCTGGTTTTTTCTCTCTTCACTACCCTTCTCCTCCCAACCAATAATCAGGTGCTGGAAGCCCCTGTCTTTTGCTCAAGTCCCTGTCTATTGTACGCTTCTTCTCTGCCTAATAAACTACCATATTTTCACAAAATCTACCCTATATGAAACTACTTCTGCAATGGTTGATTGTTCTTTGTCTATGGTTGAGTATCACTGAAGAACATTCATCATGAGATTCAGGTATTGATATTAACCTAGATTTCTTTTTTTCCTCTGCCCTTGAGCCTTTTAGGCTAGCACCATATTTATCCGATCTTTACAGCACCAACATCAGTACCAGATTTGTAGTTCTTGAAGCATTGGTAATTCAGTTACAATTCAGCAGGTAAATGACTTTTAATGACTATCTAGGCCAATTTTCTCCAACATGTTAGTTAAGTTTAGGTAAGTTTACAGATGTACCACTAGTTAGTGAGCTCAGCAAGTCCATCATCTATTTCTCCGGATACATCCTCTACTGTTTTTTTCTATGTACCGTGGAGTTTCTGTTATGGTTTAGAAATGAGGTATCCCCCCAAAGCAAGAAAAAGTGTGAGACAATTCCAGAAAGGTCAGAGGTGAAATGACTGGTTTATGAGAGTCTTAACCTAATCAGTGTACTAATCTACTGATAGGGATTAACTGGGTGCCAACTATAGGCAGGCTGTGGCTAAAGGAGGTGGGTCATTGTGGGTGTGCCTTTAGGGTATATATTTTGTCCCTGGTCAGCAGTGTCTCTCTCCTTCCTCGTGGCCATGTCCTGAGCTCCTTTCCTCCAGCACACTCTTCTACCACATTAGGACATACCTTGGGCTCAGAGCAATGGAGCTGGCCATCTATGGACTTGGACCTTTGAAACCATTAGCTCCCCCCGAACACTGTACTTCTCTAAAATTGTTCTTGTCAGGTCTTTCTCACCAAAGGGATTCTTACATTTGTTAAGAAACTTTATAATGACTATGTAGAGCATTTTATAGGACACCTGGGAAAAATAAATTATTTGTATATGCCTTGTCTCTTGAAAATGTTTTGTGTCTGTAACTGCTTCCATATTTTAAAAAATATATCTGAAGAATAACAAAAATTATTATGAGGCTTTATGATAGCCAAGACTTTAACTATAATGAGAACCTGAAAAAAAGTCTATTCTTGATTAAACGAGACTTCACTGTTGGTTCTAAGGAAGTCAGAACAATGAATTAATAATTTAATTCAGTATAGGGCATTATTTTGTACTTATTCAAAGTAAAGCCATTAAAGAAATGTGATGAGGACAGATGCATTATATAGTCTTATAATAAGGCATCCACATTTTATTGTAATGATAGAGCCCTGACCTATAAGTTTTTATGACATCCCTGGATTTATCCTGTACCATGTGAAAGAGACTTAAGACATTTATCCAGATTAATTTTATTTAAAAATGATATATGATTTAAGTATCTATAGAATATTATATTTTGTCAGAATAATTCAAATGATTGCATTGATTTTCTGTGTACCTTTCTAAGTCATCATGACTTTGGTATGTGGATATTATTTGAATAAATGGTTTATGTTCTAATTTGTGGCTTTAAATTTCTTTTGAACTTTCATAGGACAACATTACCTAATTCATTCTCTTCTTAACAATAATTACATTTATGGTGTTAAATAGATGCTCCAAGAGAAAGAATTCCTTTGGTCTGTATGTCCTCAGAATAGTATAGTGCATATTATAGGATATAATTTTAAAGAACAGTCAGATCTATGAATCTGTGGTCTGCATCTGTGTATTCTGCCAAATGCTGATTCAAAATAGTTTTTTTAAAGTACAACTATATTGAATATATGCAAATATTTTTTTCTTGTCATTTCCTGGAAAGTGCAGTACAACTATCTGCTTAGCATTTACCTGGCATTTGGTTATTATAAATAATGTACAGTTGATTTAAAGCATGCAGGAAAATATGTACAAGTTATATGTAAATACTTTAGCTAAGAGACATAAGCATCCTCCAAATTTGATATCCACGAGGGATATTGACACCAGCCTCCCAAGGATACCAAAACTCTGTTAATATTAGCAATAAAGGGAATAAATCATGAATGTACATTTCAAAAATAATTATAAAGTGAGCACCTGAGAAACAACCACCCACATTCAAGAAATAGCATGTACCAGCTCCCAAAAGTCCCCAAGACACTTACATATTAAAGCCTTAGGAAGACTCTACCATAAAGAAGCACTTTTGCTAGCCCATCTCTGAGTACCATGGAACACGATATAGGGCACTCAGCAATTTCAGCAGTGTAAATTTTGGCCAGTAGATAAAGGCATTATTTTGTTCATATTTAAGAAAAATATTCCATGTGTTCTTTGGCTGTAGAATTTTTCAGAACATTAATGTTATTTTGTAAACATGTGCCCATTTATGAAGGAGTATAGAGAAATCTGCATATTTGTTTTAACTTATGTCTGTATGCAATTGTTCCAGTATATATTTATCAACACAGAAGAGCATGAGTTATGCTTAAGTAATCAGGCAGTGCTTTCTGGAGAAATAAATTTTAAATAAGCAATTCCTAGGGAATAAATAAGCTAGTTTATTAATAGAAGAGCAACAGCTTTTCTCTTTAGAAATTATTGTGCATGTTAATAATTTATTCTGCATTTATTATCTCTAATTATAATTACCTAAATTATAAGAAAATGATATACTTGTAATTATTAAGGGCATAAATATTTCAACCAATATCAAAATATTAATGATTTCTGATTGATAGTATTATAGCAAAACATTATTAGGATGTGATGATCATTTCAGGTAGACTAAGATAAATTAAAAGACCAATGATGCAGTTAATTTTTATAGATATAATTATATTAAACATGGAATAGGAGCATAAAGTAAATAAGCACTATAGAAGATGTAATAATAAAAGCAAGCAAGCAGTATTTTCCAAGCAATGCTGCTTTTTCTTCTTCTTTTTTTCAAAAAGAATCAAACTCCATCCAATAGTTTATCAACTTTGGACTTGTAAATTTAAGAAAAACATTTAAAGAGATTAATGTAATATGACTTGTTCATATATATAAATTAAAAGAAAATATTAGAATAACAGTTACATATTTTAAAGCATTAGTTTGCGCTATAAATTTTATAGAGATTATTCTAATTTTCATGTATAGAGTTTAAATGTATTCACCATTAATAGAAATATCTCATGGATACTTTCATTCTCATTTATTTAATAAATAATTATCAATATGTATAATGACACTGACAGTTTCCAGCTACAATTTCTTTTTTTTTTTTGGTACTGGAGATTGAACTCAGGGGCACTTGACCACTGAGCCACATCCCCAACCCTATTTTGTGTTTTATGTAGAGACAGGGTCTCATTGAGTTGCTTAGTGCCTCACCGTTGCTGGGGCTGGCTTTGAACTTGTGATTCTCCTGCCTCAGCCTCTCTAAGTGCTGGGATTACAGGCTTGCGCCACTGCGCCCAGCTCCAGCTACAATTTCCTGAGTATTTAATGTACACCAGATATGATAAATTATTTACTGGGTGTACATGTATTTCTGTGTGCACAAATTTTTAGCTTTCACATTAACCTATGTATAATGGAACTATTATCATCCCCAGTTAAAATAAGACAAAATAAATGTCTAGCAAAATTATGTACCTTGTCTGAGCAATACAGGTAGTAAGAGGTAAAGCCAGATTCAAACCTCAGCTTATCTGACTCCCTGGTCATAAGCACCATACTATATTAAATCACTGTGTATTCTGTATTGTGTTAGCAACCAGGAATAAAAACACACTGATATTTATAGAACTACAGGAGCATGTAAACTCATTGTCTCTATTTTGGTTTTAATCAGCTATTGCTATGTTATTAATATTTCTCTAGTGAGAAGTATTTTAAGGTAATGAGGGAGACAGCTAAATCTTCTTATACTAGAGTGGTGTCCATTAGAATGCAGTTTTCAAAAGGGATACAGTCCTGATAAATTGTAATCTCATATGTCTGTATAAGAATGTTTCAGGTCACTCCTAGTTTAACTTTAGAATCTCATTTGAACAAATGCAATTCCCCATGATCTTTCGCCCAACAAACTAATTGAAAATTGGTTTTCAATATATTATTTGCTTTTATTTAGGAAAAGGAATTAAAAGAACAGAAGTAGTTTAGCCACATTATTCTGGAGCTCACAATAGCAACCTATCACTTGACAAAAAGTTGTAAAATCTGCTGCTCATACCAGTGACACTTCATGTGGATATGACCCAAAGACCTTCAGTTCATTGATGTGTGGTGATTTGGAAGAAACAAGAAGTGGTATCTGAATAGGCTTTTGTGCCAATACTTTGTCTTTTCATTTCTCTTGAACATTGCTGTTTATCAATGTGGCCATAAGATGAATTCCTTCCTGTTGATGTGTTCACCTTTCTGAAAAGAAATATATTTAATGTCTACCACACAGCAAAACTCCATTTGCGCAAACTACAGCTATTGGAGCAAGTCTTGAGTACCAACAATAGATTATATGGATGGTTTTATTATTTGTATTTCTTCATTTCATGTTCCTCCTTTGGAATTTGACATACACAATGAGCATTTCTTGGTGCATTCTTAAGGACTCTTGTGCCTCTTTAAGCCTGTGTGTACTTGCTCTCTATTTGTATTGTGGCTTCCAGCCCATTAAATGCCACCAGCCCATTAAACTATGTAGTTGCAGATCACTAAGAACTACTTCCTTACACAAACCAGTGATGTATGAAGCGCTCTTATTTATATTAAATTACCATTTTTTTGACTTGAGTCATGTGTAGACTCCTTTTAAAAATAGATAATTATTACATACTGACTTTTCATAATAAGATAATTTTGGTATAATGTTATTTATTTCTTCCCAAATCTAAACCTTCCTATACCTTTAGCTCTTACACAACTACAAGATAAAACAATTGCACAAATTACATAGAACATAATTTGTGTTATCACAATTCATTCTTCTGCATTTAAAATGCATGTGACAGCAGTTCAGGTAACTTCTGTTTTATGTGCTAATAGATGGTAAGATTTCCCATTCTTATTTTTAAAACTACTATAAAAACCTTCTGGGAGATTGTTTCACAATTTCTAGTACCTGTGTGCTGATGCTTGGCTCCAAAGCTTTATGAGAGTAGTAAGCTAGCTTCTCTAGTTATCTCTGCCCATGAAAATAGCATCTAGCAGGTGGGGCAATGTAGTTATAACAATGATGTAAGTCTTAATCACCTGTGTGTTGCTAAAAGTTCCACTGTTTCTTCTCCTTAGAATGTCATTTGGCTTTGACAAATTCTTTCTGACATCCCAGTGTTATCTTAACACCTTGATTACTTCAATCAGTATTTGCCTCACCAGATTCCAGTCTCTACTTATAACTACCCTGTGTAATATTTTCCAACTAATGTTTTAGCCCAAGTACAGCCAGTCCCTGACGTAGGATGGCTCAAATGACTTTTTTTTCAACTTTATAATGGAATGAAAACAATATACGTACAGTAGAAACTGTACTTTGTAATTTTTCTTTTCCAGGATTAGCAGTGTGTAGAATGATTGTTTCTCTTGATGCTGACAGGAGAGGAGAGTGACAGTTCCCACTTAACCAGGTGATCTCGAGGGGAGGCCACTGAGACTGTGCAGTGTGCTGCATTGCTAAACTGCAATGTTCCATAGGGTAGTTGCATTGAATGCTTTTTAAACCATGATATTTACAATTCATGATGGGTTTATAGGGATATAGCCCCTAGGTAAGGTGAGGAGCACTGCAGACCACATAGTATCAAGCTTTCCTTGCCTCTGCTCATCACCTACCTGGTCCCTTCCTCCTTCATCAGATCACACTTCTCCCTTTCTCTCTCTTTCACTCACCTTTCGCCCTTCTTTCAGGTAATTGCCTGTCCCCACCAACACACACTCATAGAGAAAACATGCAACACAAAAAAACACCACAAATCCTTGCCTGTCTTTTTCTTTCTTTTCTAATGCTGTACCCTTCTCCTAAATCCTCTTTTCCGCTGCTTCATGTAAATCCTGCTGGGGCAATGGGTATGAACTGGAGCTGCCCCAGGGTATCCTAAAAGTCTACACCAACAATTCTTTAGATTCTTCTTTTTACTTTAATTTACAGAGAACGCTACATATCTTCTCTATTCTGGGAGTACTGAGTTGTCGTAGGTAGACTGGAAGACAAGGTTTATAGGTGCTGGTATCTCCAATGAAGACTGTAGAAAACTAGTATAGCACAGTTGTTAAGAGCAGTATCCAGGAATCAGAAGGAGCTAGATTTAAGTTCCACCTCTGCCTTATATTATCAGTTTAATCTTGAGTCCGCTACCAAATATCTTGGAGTTTTCCCATTTGCAAAATGGATCTTTGTACCTGCCTCCCATGGGTGATATGAAGAGAAGGGGCCCTGGAGCTGAGAGTCTCCTGGGGAATTTTTGACTTATTCTTCTTATGGACCCTGGAATTTTCTTCTTTTCTTATGTCCTCACTATTGTCCGTTGGTGCCTCCTATGTCCAATGTCTGTTTTTGTTTTTCAATTGGATCCCCCACTTAGGAGCACAGGTATGGAAGTATCTGTGTATTTGACATTTGTATCCATGAGCACATTCATTAACTAGAAAGTTGACCTCATTGAAGACCCTCTCTGTCGTCCTTTGGTCTGGCCCTTCTCCTGCCTGACCTCCTCACTCACGATCATGCCCCGGCTGCCTCTGCCCTTCTACATCTGCCTCACACTTGTGCAATAGAACTCAGTGGTAACTTTACTGTTAACTTCTTGAGAGCTTAATTGATGATTTAATAATGAGTATTAATTTCCCTTCATCCATATTCTCAGTAGCTTGTGAGTACAATAGCAATAGCAGCGGCAGATTCAGAAAGATTAATTTCATGGCATAATTATTTAGGAAAAGGAACCAAGATCCATAGGGATTACTGAGGAACAGAGAGATCTTGAGTCATATCGTGTGTTCTCAGACTTTGCCCCAGCCCCATAAATCTCTGGGAGCATTTCTGCACAAGAGTGCACTGGATTAGATGTCTTCTCAATGAATACAATCAGATGGGTGAAGAAGTTACTCCTTTGTTAGGGATGGGGTATGAAAGGAGAAATTCTGTTTCACTGTGTGAGAGCTGAAAAATATCATTAATCCAATTGTTCTGCACACAATCCCAGCTCCACATCCCCACACACTGTTAATAAGAGTTAGGTCCTCCTCTGGAGGCTTCAGCTTTCTCATTTGAAAAATGAAGAGGTTGGATCCGATGATCTCTAAGGGTCTCTTCTAACTCCAGCAATCTGAGTTGAAGAAAAGCTTTAAGCAATTTAGAGAGAGACTAAACAAGAGAGAAAAGTAGAGGGGGGGGGAATGCCCCCTTTCCAAGCTTTGTGTCTTTGTGTTTACTCAATTGAACAGAATGGTCGATACAGAGTGTGATTTCTGACTGATGTGTAACAAAGCACGAACCAATTGGAGAGAAAAAAGAAACTGCTGTGCCCTCAGAATTCTCCTGGTTCTACTAGAATCAAACTCCTGAAACGCTTTTTATTTTAATCTGAGAAGTTAACTCAGCAATTGCCACGAATGGCTCCGAGTGATATTTTGCACTCTTCCTGATAGCCATCTGTTTAGCAAACAACAGAGCCATTTCAAGAATTACTGCAAAGCATTATTGCAAGTGTCAGAAATGATGGCTCTGTTAGACACAGTCTGATTTTCTTCCTTAGTGTAGTTATGAAAGGGGACGGAGAAGGAAAAAACATACCTGAGATAAAAATGCTGTCACTTGCACCTAATGGTTTATAATTGCTACTTTGACCTACCTATAAGGTAGGCTCTGCAAGATGTTAAATCACCCCTGTTCTTGTCTTTCCTCTGTGATCTCTCCTCGTTTCTATTTATCTTGATTTATTCCAACCTCTATTGCTTTTTGCCTGGAGCACTGCAGTCATCTCTTAATTGTTCTCCTTTCTCCAACCCATTACTATTCAGTGTACTTTGTACATCCACCAAACAGTTTGTTCCTAAAGTTCAATGATGATCATGTTCTTTCCCGCTGCATAAAAGGAAAGTTAAAGCTGCTTAAATGTCGGTGCCTCTGTCATTCAAGATGAATTCTCTTTTCCAGTCTTCTTTCTCTCCTCTTTCTTATCACTCTGAGACTGTAGTCAGTTGGACTGTCCCCAGTTCCCAGCATGTGTAGTTCATGTTCCCTTCTCAGTGCCTTCTCTCATGATATTGTTCCTTCTCCTGAGTTCATTACCCTCCTCTCTCCACTCTACCACTTGCATACATCTTTCAGGCACCAACTTGGTTCCACGAGAGCCCTGGAAGATGCCCATGAATCACCACAGCAGATGCCACCTTGCTCCCTCTAGTCTTGGTGCCCTCGTCTTGTCTTTGGTGGCGGCTGATTTTAATTTTAATGAAACTCAAGAACATCTTTTATGATCAACAAATATTGTTTCTAAAATTAAACTGTCATTCCTAGTTACCTTGTCAAGATTGTTGCTTAGCTTATTTTAAAAAACAAATTAAATTGCCATCTATCATATTTGAATAGGGAGGGGAGCTTAGAAAATCAGCCCTTCTCAAGGTTCAATTTGTAGAATATTGGTTCATAGATTGTTTTATATTACAAAAATAAGTTGTAGAGTAAAGTAGGTCAACTTCTCCAAAACACCATCCCTGCCCAGGTTGTCTATACCCCTCCCTATTCCAGGCTCACATGCTGACATGCTTTTCCATGAGCATTCTATTATTTCCTAAAATAAAACTTGTTTTTATGTGCTTCTTACCTGCCTCCTTATCTGAGTATAAATTGCATGAGGGTAGGCATTTGTCTTCTTTTTATTTGTTTTTATAATACTTAAAGCTTGTTATATGTACTTACTAGTTCTTAAATAAGTAGATTATATATCCCATTTGAGTTTTTTTATTTTTTATTTTGTTGTTGTTTTGGGGGGTTTTTTTGGTACCAGAGTTTGAACTCAGGGGCACTTGACCACTGAGCCACATCCTCAGCCCTATTTTGTGTTTTATGTAGAGACAGGGTCTCACTGAGTTGCTTAGAGCCTCGCCGTTGCTGAGGCTGGCTTTGAACTCGTGATTTTCCTGTCTCAGCCTCCCTAAGTGCTGGGATTACAGGCTTGAGCCACTGCGCCTGGCTTCTCTCTTGGCTAATTTAATCGTCTGAGCTCTCTTTTTCTTCTTTCTCTGCCAACACCCTGAAGAGAGTCGCTTGAACAGAACAGGATGCTGTCTCCTGCATTCACCACTCATGCACCAGCTGCTTCTCAATTCCTGTTCCTAAAATTTGTAAAATTCCACTGAAAGTCAAAGGCTACAAGACATTTAATCACCAAATCATGTGACCTTTATTTGCTTTGTAACCTTCTCCCTCCTGCTGTGGAATTTGTCACATTGGTCATCCCCTCTTTCTTTGAATCTGGCACTGTTTTCTAGTTCCCTATATGCCCTCTGCTTTCTTCCCAACCTTCCAGAAACGAATTCCCGAGAGTTTTGCCTTCAGCCCTGTCTCCAGTCATCCGATGCTCTGTGCATGGGTGATTTCATCTAATTAGGTCACTTTTTGCATGGACTAGTAACAATTTAGGATATAGAGCTATGTTACAGATCCTGTCTAAACATACATATCCAACTAGAATTATGTATCAAACATAGTACCATGTAAATGAAATTCATTTTCACCTAAAGTTCAAAAATCTGTTTTTTTAATGTTTTTCTGGTCCTAGTTTCCTCCCATCTAAATTCAACATCCTGTTTTTCCAACCAATTCTGTTACATAAGCTGTGACTGCCTCATCTTTCTCTTTCACTCCCAATTCAAGCGCTCCTCATTTCTTGCCTTGGCTATGGTAAGAGCCTCCTAATTGGTCACCATGTCTCCATCTTATTTTGTCCCTGTTGAAGCCCTGGCTGAAGCCATCTCACTTATTGCTGCTGGTTGCTGTCCTCCTCAGCACAGAGCTCGTCACAACATTCCACAGCTCACAGGTCCTCAGGGCCCACCCACGTCCTCCTAGAAAACGAGGTCCACGTTTTATGTTGCTTTTGTGAACACAAATGTTTGCAACACAGCCCATCTCGTTTTAAAACATCCTAGTTGAATTCCTTATTTTAAAATATGTGCTTCTTTAAAAAAGTATTTAAAATACATTAGCAACCAAAAAGGAAATACCCTCCCTTTTAATTAATTTCCCTATCTTTATTGGTTTCTCCGTCACCCCATCAGTATAACCAAGGCAGGCTCTGGATTATTCTTAAATATGTCTGAACAGTTTTCTTATTTCCATTGCTCTTCCATGTTATTTACATTCCTCCAATCCCTCCAATTTCTATGCATTGAAATTCTATGCAGCCTTTACTATCCAATACAAAAATCTATTTCTCTAAGAAACCTTTCCTGATCTTTGAATCCCTATCCAGAGATTAATGATGATATATTTAAAGCTGTAGTTGAGAGTCATTCCTCCCTGGGGTGTTTGTATGCTGCCTTCTTCATAGCTGTGTTACTGTTGATGTTGTAATTAGCCATGCACTTGGTGTATCCAAAACCTAAACCATAAAATTCTTTGATTTATCTTATTCTCTTTCTCTTGGATTTACATTCATCTCTAGGAGTTGATAATAAAAATAGTAATATTGTGATGCTTGCAGTGGTTCGGTGAGATTTAAGGGAGAAGTTGGGAGACAGAAACGGAAAATAGTGGGAAAGCATCATCGTCCTTCTAGGGGAGATAATAGATATTCTCTTAATTCTTGGGGTAAAGACCCTTGCTTGATTCTTTTCATGAGTCCAATGCTAAGAATGGGTCAAGGTGAATGTTTTGAAAATGTACAACCCTGGTGATTGTGGTTCCAATGCTGAGTTGGTTCACACTTGGTTCCATCCATTTCAGTTGCAGAAAGAGCAGAAATGAGATTCTATTATTAATAAAGGTAGATAGGATTCACCTAGTGGACTTTAATACCAAAGAAGTGGTAGTGGAGGAAAGTAGTTAAAGAAAACCTCAAGAAACCCAAGAGACAGTACAGCAAGAAGATACACATGAATGTCCACCTTGAGACTCAGGAGCTTTGGTCTCTTGGTGTGCTTCTCTACAGATGGCTAAGCACCACTGCAGTCTTGACAAGCTCGACCCCTGAGCTGAGTTGTAGCTGGATTCTCATTCCATAGATGCAACTAGGATAGCACATTACCAGCTTTGCTGTGTATCTCAGTGGAAACGATAGGAGTTACTGAAACTTAACAAAAAACCAAATGCCGAATGGTCTCTCTGATTAATGGATGCTGATGAATAAGGGAGGTGGGAATGGGAAACATAAGAGAAATAGAGAAACACTAGACGCGACATGGGGGAGGTGGGGGGCAGGAAAGGGGAATGGGTATAGTAAATATGGTTGATAAAAATATATATAAAAATATATATATATATACTGTTCATTGAA
>CM053408.1:15536931-15584435 GCA_028644305.1 Xerus rutilus | reverse complement strand
TGACAAGAGGAGATAAAACTGGAAAACAGCTTCTGTTAGCTTGAGAACAAAGTGACAGTGGATTCTATCTAGTCAGATTGTGGCAATGGAGAGGCTGCCAAGTGGCCTGACTTGTTGATATGGATGTGGGGTGCACAGAATACAGACAAAGCAAGAACTGAGGCATGTAATGTGTATGTCTGAGCATGGGCGGGTGTCCTTTCCTGAAACAGAAAGAGGCAGGAGCTGATGGGAGGCAGCAGCAGAGTAAGTGGGGCCCAATTTATGTTTTGTTTTCTTATAATGTCTATTAGACATCTCACTAGAGATCCAATGTGTGTCTGTGATTCAGAGAAAAGGTCTAAAGAGATAAATTTAAGATTTATCTGTACAAAATGACATTAAGTTTTGGGACGTTTCAACTATTGAAAATAATAGTAGGAAAGGGCAAAGGGTGCCATCTTGAATGTTGGGCAACTCAACATTAGAGAGAAAGAGCCAAAATTGAGCAGCTGTACATCTGGCCAAGGGACAGCACCTACATAAGAACTGAGGTGTAGCAAGGGGATGGAAACAGAGGGTGTTATTTTAAAATTTCATCTACTCACTTTTACTTTTGAGAATATGCTGGGTACCTTTACATAATTTTTGAGAATATGCTGGGTGCCTCGCAATAATCCTGTGGGATAGATGTAACATTCTCATTTTAAAGGGAAAAAGTTGAGACTTATTGGAGTAAGATAATAGGGAGCTGAGTTGATTTTCATCTATGTTATTCACGCCTAAATATTGATTCATCGTTACTGATATCTGCTACGTTTCTCACGCTACTTTCTCAATAAACTGGGCTATAATCTAAGGGCATGTATGGACTTCTGTTTTTATTTAGGAGCTTCCTCGCAGCCCAGGAGTCAGGCTGCTTGCTGCTCTGCTAGATTTCCTGCTTCACCAGGGAAGCAAGGTGGTGATGGATGGATCTCATTGTTCTCTGTCTGGGCTTATCAGGGATGGAAGCTGAACTCTTAGATTTTCCCATGTTCATTTCCTCTTAACTGAGGTACAAAAGTTATTCCAAACTCCAGGAAGTTGTAAATTAGAGCAGTGAGACAATGGCTGTTTACATTTTTAAATACTTGAACCACAAACACACTTACAGAATGTTTTACTGACTAGTTTCCTTTCTTTGATCTAGCTGTTGCGTTGACTCAAAAACAAGATACCTTGTTGGCATTCTTTATAAAGAAAAGCATCATTATAACATATAGGAACTAGGAAGTGAATTATAAGCACATGTCTAGATCTGTATACCCATTTCTTTACAGAAATTTCCTACTTACCTGTTCGCTAAGGTATGTAAATGTGTTCTATTTTTGTGTTGTTTCTTTGCATAAACTTCATCCCACGTTCCAGCTCCTAGCGGGCTAAGCTGAATGGAAGTCAGTCTCTATTATTTCATGCCCTGCTTCTGCCACAGGTCTTACTGGGCACTGAAGCTTGAACGTGTCTGCATCAGTCGTCAACCCTGTTGGGCCATTTCCCACTCCTTTGGTACCATTGGCCCCGCCCCTTTCACCACATCTCAGTCTCACTCAAGACGGGAATCTTTGGCAAAGCTGGCGATGTCCTGGGGCCAGTGTCCTTCCCTATATCCTGCAGCCCTTCCCTGTGACTCACAAGACAGTGCACAGGCTTCACCCTGTGGCACAGGCCTTTGTCACTCTGTCCCCTCTGTCACTGTGTGTCTGTCTCTATGGAGTTTGTCTCTCCCCCTCTGTTTTCCTCCCTCCTCCTTCCCTTCTCCCTCTGCTTCTTTTCCTCTTAACACTGTATTACCTCTTCCCAATGGACATTTCAAATTCTCTCTCATGAAAGAAGGGTAAATCTATTTAACACAGGCAGCTCTTGCTTTCAACACTGCTAAAATCCCTGGGGCACCTGCTTTAAACTACAGCCTCAAAAACTATGAGGAAGAAGAAACAACAGACAGCATCCCACAATTATTAAACTTATTTTACCATGTGTCTTACATATATTTAAAAATAACTATCCTATTATATTTCATATTAGCCTTCTTTTATCCTAACAATCCAACTTTACACACTCTGTGTAAGGTTTTTCTCTCAGTCTTTTAATCATTTATGGTATTTCTTTCTGGATCTGATCCAAATATTCTCCTTTCTAAAACTCAAAGATCAAAACTGAAATTTGTTCTCTGATAATGATCTGATAGAAGCAATTATGCTTTCAACTCATTATGCCTTGTCTTCTTTCTTCTTCTTCTTCTTTTTTTTTTTTTGTTAAGAATAAAACATTTTTAGGTTTCATACCAGGCCACTTTCCTGTGTGCTCATGGATTATAATACTGAATGTTTGCATTTTCTTTCTTTTCAAAGCAATGTTTAGACACCTTCTGAAAACCTCACCACGTGGAGCTTCTCTTTCTCTGATGAGGGGATACTCTGACTTTCTAGGTACTTTGTGAAGCCTATCATCAAAATGAGACAAAGAGCAGAAAAAGTAATAGAAAGAAGAAATTCAGTGAACACTGTTAAATACACAGTTTTCCTTTATTTTGTTTTAATTCTCAAAATTGAATGTCGGAGTATGTAAGAAAAAAGAAGATAGCTTTAGAGACCAGATATAATATCAGAATACTTTCATTTTTTGAGTTTCTTCTCAACCCCCACCATTTTTGAAGGCAGCAATTCTATTAGTGGAGAAAATACGCATCTCTGGAGTATAGCAGTTAGGCATTAATAGGATCAAAGCATCACAGGAAAATAGAGATGAAAGTAGTTGTAGAGGTCAGTGAATCTAATCTTAAAACTGGCAAGGAACTGTATCTTCCTGCTTCTATGAAGTATCAGGAAACCTGTGCTTAAGAGGCCCCAGTCATAACGTGAAAGGAATATTCCCCCCATCAGACAGACAAGAACAAAAGCCTCTACTTGCTACCTGATCGTGTCTTGCAACCCTTTGGAACCCATGGAAATAAAAAAATCCAAGGTAGCCCAGATGTTAGAGCACACAGCATGGGACTATAGAAAGTCAACAATCAATCATATACTTTTCTCTAAGCAGTATCATCAGTCTTCTGATACGCCAGGTTCCAGACCCCACTGCTCTTATCTTGGTTCCATGCTCTGCTATTCTCTAGCTTACAGCACCCTTCTCTTAGAATGCCTCGTCCAGAGATGCGCGGTGCCCCGTGGGAAAAACACAAGATGGGTTTTGTAGCAAACTTGTCCTCACTTACCGAAATCATGTATGACCTGGGCTTTCAAAATAATGATGCTATCTTATGTTTTTTGCATGATTTCCTCCTTTAGAGCATTTCTTGTGGTTGACATACTGTGTTATGAGTTAGATTCTGATATTTAGTTAGAAAAAAGAAGGAATTCTTCATCCTATGCCCATAAAGACTACTCTCTTTCCTAGGCCACTGGAAATGACCTCATCCATGAGATTCTTTCATTAAGTTTCCCTTCTATTTAAATAATTGCACATATTTTTAAAATTTTTTAGTATTTTAATTCCAAATTGAGTATTCTGAAGGTTTTAGATGATTATTTGTTATCAACGTGTGTTTTGAGTCATCCAATTCATAGTCTGATGTCTTGGATCTTGATCTAAACTAGAAAAACACTACTTTTGTCCTTTGTCTTAGACTGTGATATATAAAACTATTAGCCAAGGAAATACTTGCTGAAGAAGCATCAGGAAGACTTTTATTTCCTCAGCTATTAAATGTGTACATCTACTTGAAGTGGATTTTTTTTTTGTTTTTTTTTTTTGGCACCTGGGATGGAACTCAGGGGTACTTGACCACTGAGCCACATCCCCAGTCCTATTTTTTGTGTTTTATGTAGAGACATGGTCTCACTGAGTTGCTTAGCACCGTGCTGTTGCTGAGGCTGGCTTTTGAACTCGCGATTCTCCTGTCTTAGACTCCCAAATTGCTGGGATTACAGGCATGCACCACCGCACCCGGCTTAACTTGAAGATTTTTTAAAGTCACTTTGCTCATTTATATGAGAATCTCTGATCCTGTGATTTCCTACACCAAACTCAAATCTTTCATTGATACCAGACCTGCATTATCTGCATTTTACGTAGATCTACCAGTTTGATTCTGATAGAGTTTAGTAGTCCAGGGCTCAAGACATAGTGTTCTATAATATTGACTCCTTAGATGATACAGCTCTATAAGGTATTGGCTTTAAAATATTGGTTCATAGTTTCAAGATGATATACTCATAGCCCCAGACTTGAAGCATGTAATTAAACATGAGATGGTTCTTATTTTAGCATCAAAAGAAATCAGCTTTCTGGTCAGAAATTTTTTTTTTTTTTTTTTTTTTTTTGCAATTCAGTTTTAATTGGTACTATTCCTTTGGGAAGCTTGAAGAACTACAGTGGTTAACAGAATAAAATATCAAATTAAAAAACTATTTTTGTATAATTGTCCTGTAAGGGAAGTTGGAAGTGTTCTAACTTTGTATTCAGAGGTCTGATCTGAATGATATGAGGGTATCTCAATGGGTGACTTATGACCTTTAGGAAACAAAATAGTCAGTGACAGGAAAAAGAGAAGAAATGAGCAAATATCAACAAACCACTCTTATTGGATTTTATTTTAGGATATGTCTCCTGTGTAGGCAGTGATATATTTAAAAGTGAGGCATTTCTTTTTACTTATTTCTATTTTAAGTGATTACTTCGACAGGTCTTTGAAGAAAAGATAATTTTCTATCTTCAAGATTCAGTAACTGACCTTAAATGTCTGATCTTGTCACATTTCCACTGGAGACAACATCGTTGTTTGCTTCCATGGCGATCCGCCAGTCAGTGCCAGCTAAAACTAATGGCATTAGATTGTCAGGGAACCTTGCAAGGCAGATACCAACAAATTATTTGTCATAATCTTCTGGTGAGGAAATTACTAATATTATTTAATGCTTCCTTTGTATTTCACACCTAAAAAGTACTTAAAAAATCAGGTGGCCATGAAAAAGTGACCATTTGTGCTATTCTTAGCAGGAAGCGAGGAGGCACAGGGTTCTGGGATTCAAACTTTAAATTCTGTGGCAGCCAAATAGGGCATGTTGCTTTAGATTCCAGCTGAATAATAGGAGGATTATATGTCAGGAATTTTTAATGTGCTACTCTAATCTCCAGAGATAGAAGTTAATAAACAACAAATTAATTCAATTATAAAACTGTCCTTCCAAAAACAAAAACAAAAGCCTTTTACTTAGTAATGTTCACTTGGCATATACTACATTAGACTGGAAATTTTTAAATGCACTTTGGCAATTGTAGAAAAAGAAAGCCATCTGCCATGAATTAGTGCTGTCTAATTTTCAACTTACTTTCCAGCCTTATTTTTGGTCCAAGCTCTCTATACCTCAGCCAGGACCTATCTTCAGGGTGACCTCACTGGGAAAGAGTATATATAGTATGTACTATATGTTGATAAACTGTGGCTAACATTCTAATCTAATTTTGCCATGAGCATGCAATTTGTATACTATGATGGATGGATGGATGGTGGATGGATGCTATAGGGATCATTGGAGAAGAACCCCAAGGTTTAGAGTTAAGTTTTGCTATAGATAATCTTTACTTTAAAATGGGACAGATCAAGAGGAAATGCAAACAAAGATGATAATGATAAATATTATTACATTTAATATTAATAGCTAACATTTATTCAGGCTGTATTTTGTGCCTGGTACTGTGCTAAGTATTTATTCATGTGTCATCTCATTTAATCCTTTCAAGACCTCTACAGTTCCTGTGTGTATGAAGAAATTGCAATGGAAAGAGATTATTTGCTAAAGTTCATGCAGATAGTAGTTGCTATAGCTGGAATTAAGAAAACAGAATTTCTATTTTTACCTTGTACATGTGAAGATTCCAGGTAAACTTGGGACATCTTCAGTCACCCAGCCTCCCTGGCCCTTTATAAACCTGGTCCTTCTCCACCCTCCCCACATAGGCCTGCACATGCATTCTGGGGCTGAACTCCAATCCACAGCTGCATGTGGGCAAAGCAAACTTTTTGAGAAGTATTTTTCCTTCATTCTCAGCATTTTTCAAGCTTGAGATAAAACAGTCATTCTCAAATATTATTTTGAACCAGAATACAGCATGGTGAGTTTGATGTTTGAAATTGATACAAGTTGCTGTGTGAAATGTTTGAAATAATTGTGACTATTGTTTGTTCAGACATGGCCACTGGGGTGGTATACACATAAATTAAAGCCATTTTAATATTATCATTATTATTTATTAATATTATATTAATATTATTAATAATTAATATCAATAAAATCAAATAGCTGTCATTGACCTGTGCTTCTCCACTACCATCCCACAGCACACCCAAGGGCTAGATCAGTGGCTTGCAGCCTTGTTCCAGCTATAATACCACATGTATATTCATTGACCTACAGGTAATATAAGAATAGTAACTGTTATTGAGTGCTTGTCAAATGCATTCTCTGTTCTAAGAACTTTCTAAGCATTGACTCACAAGTGTTACTTCACAGCAGTTTTGTGAGGTACACATTGTTACTACCACTTTCCAGAAAAGGAAATTGAGATATGACAAATTGAATGACTGTCCCAAGGTGACTCAACTAGCATGTGACAATGGAAATGGGAACAGGTGTTCTGACTCCAGAGTCTACACTCTGGTCTACTGTATGGTAGTTGCTCCTACATGTGCCATGCTACCGATTAATATGAATTATGGAATATATTAAAAATAGAACGTTTTAAAGAATGAGGAACATATTGGCAATGTGGAAGTTCTCACACTTTTGTCCTCTGTCCCCAGTGTGTTGTGTAGAACTAGCCCTGTGACGCACACATCCCCCTTTGGAGAGCATGTTAATGGATTAATACAGGGAAAATTAAAACCACTGCCCCCGATAGTCTTAGTGTCCTTTTCTATGTTGTATTCTGTGGTGACAGTGAGGTCCATAACTGTGGAGGCTCTTCTCCAGTTTGTCTGTCCACCAATTGTTTGAGCCACTTTCTTCCCTATCTCCTTTGAGATCCAGCCAGGCTAGACAGGACCTCCACGGATCTCCTCATGTCCCTTTGTCCTTCAGCCTAAATGTCCAGTCCTCTTATTCAGGAAGCTACCAGGTAATATACTATGTCACAGAAAAATGAATGTGAGCATCCTCCCTTTCCTCTTCAGTCTTGGACTAAGTATCATCTTATTGTGAGAGTTTCTCTAATCACTCTGCTTAAAATTCTCTCTCTCTCTCTCTCACACACACACACACACACACACACTCTCTCTCTCTCTCTCTCTCTTCTTCCTGGCTTGACTTTCTCTCTCGTTCTTTTGCCAGATATTATTGTTTTTCTGCTCGTTCCCTCTCCTCCAGCTCAAAAGGTAAACAACTTGCAGGTGGAAGTTTCTATCTTATCTATCTGCCACTGTATTACCCGTGTCCATAGCAGTGACTGGCTCATTGTAGATAGCTGAGAAGGACTGGTTTAATGAATAAATGATTTCTCTGGGATTAGTCAGTCATGTAAGGATTTCAGACCAATAAAACAATATTACCCAAGAAGCATACCATAGTCACAGCGTTTTTAATACCTTAAAATCTAATGCATAATTTCTAGCAAATATGCAGGAGAAAACTGAACTAGTATCAATTGGCAACATGAATAAGCTCCTATTTGCTCAATGAACTGTTTGTTTCCCAGATAATCCAGTTTATCAATTGTTACATAGTCTTTAGGTCTCGACTAAACAAGGAAATACGAGTTTGCAGCACAGCATGGTTGATTTGGTGTTTTAAACTTATTCAAGTCACTGTTTGAAATAATAACAATGGCTGTTTGTCTAAAAGTAGTCCCTGACATGGACAGTACCCGGTCAAAAAGTATTGTGGAGGAACTTTTTAAGGGCTACATATGGTTGGAAAGCAGCCATAGCTAAGAGCTTATATAGAAGATTCCTTTAATTGGCACCATAAGATATACCCAGTATTCTGCCTCAAAATGTGGAGGAGCCAATGGAGATTAAACCACCACTTGATCACTGAATGTAGTTGAAATTCAGAGTAATTCGAATATCGATGAAATAGGCCAGAGGAATGAGTTTTATTTCCCATGTGTGTATTTCACACCTGTCACAACTGGAGCTGCTACTGGACAGAATTGGAAACGCCCATTTTTAAAAAAATTTACATAGAAAATATACACTCTTAGAATGCAAATATTTCATTTTCTGAAGTGTGAGATCAGGAGTCCACAGAAGCTAGATTTGGCTCTAAGAGAGATTAGCAGGAGACAATGTAATTTACGAGCTGAACCAACAGAAGGATGCTGAGTTGGGTTTTGCTAAACTAATAACATGGCTGGCAAAGATGACATGTCAGATGTTTCATTCATTTTAAAGACCAAACCATTGCAATGAATCATGCTTTACAACTTCACGTTACATAGGTACACTATCAGTAGAGGGCATGTTTAAATGTGCCAGGCACATCCGTTTGTTTCACTATATCCTATGCTTCATTTCATCCTTATTTCATTTCCCAAAGATCTATTTATCAGATCTTTTTATGAGCACATCCATATTTTAGTTTCATTCATTCTTGTCTACTGGTACTATTATGCATATTGGATTCTTGTACATACAGATTCAACCCGCATGAATGTCTTCACAGTGATTCTTCCTTATGCAAAAAGAAAGAGTATGTCTCCTTTTTTGAATATCTCTGTCAATATAGCCCAGCGAGAGAACAACATACAGAGGCATTTGAAGCTATTTAGCATAAAAACTCTTCTGAGACAGCTGTAATAGCACAGGATGGTGTGTTGTGTTGTAGAGTACTTAAGGTTGAATTTCTTTACTGTGTGGATTCTATACTGTTTTCTTTTCTCCCCTAACTCCTCCCTGTTTAACAGCAGACAAACCCAGGGAGCACTGAATGACTCCGGTGATCCTGAAACAGGCTGTCTAAGTGACAACAAGCCAACTTCTCGACACTTCTACCCCGTCGCCTTGCTGCTAGTCAGCTCCCACCTGCTAGTTGTGTGGCTCATTTTAAGTCTCGCGTTACTATTAGCCAAATACCAATAAGTTCTATGTTGTATTTCTCTTCTTTTTTTCTACAAATGACAATGGAATTTAAATTATGGGGACAATGCTGTAATATTTCTACATTTTCAGATTCACAGAATTTAAAAAAATGTTTGAATTGTGTTCCTGTTCATCTTTCCTAAAATCTAAAACAAAACAAAACAACAAAAAAAAAGTACTATGCATTAAGTGAATTATTTTGCTCTTTGGTTCATGAAAAAGTGTTTTCCCACTGTTAACTATCTCAAGAAGAATTTTTAAATTACTGTCTTTGGAATAAGACAAAGAACAGAATCCTGAAAGCTTGAAGTTCTGAACCTCCTCTTCCTCTTCCCATTCAGTTTATTTATGAAATGAAGACTGAATTTGCACCACACACTAAAACCCCGAAATAAGTCCCAGGGATGTGGGAGGTTACAGACTTGATTTCCACTGTGCTAATAACATAGTTGCCATCAGCTGATAAAACTTCTGTTTGTTTTTTTTTAACCTGTTGTTTTATTTTTTTGCTGTACTTAACCTTTTCTGTCAAGTAACTTAATGGAGAGAATGGCAATTCATGTTTTGTAATTAAATCAATCTGTTTGTTACTATTGTTTGGGTTGCTTTGGCTTCAGAGTACTTTTCTATTCTTTTTAACAAAGTCTCGTGTGTCTTTAATGCGTCATTTTTCCGCACCTGTGACTTTTGTACTGTTCGTGGACAACCACTCTTCCCTTACAAAGCTGAGACTTGGACCAGGCTGTTCAGAAAGCCATTTTCTCTCTTTGTTGCACAGCTAAAATAATGAAGTAAAATAGAGATGAAACTTTCCTTTTAAAATCTATAGGGCCAGACTTAATAAATTAAATGCCTTATTCCTAGAACCTGCATCCTTAGGGCTACATATAGATTTTAATGTGTTTTAAAGAGACTGGGAAATTAATTTGTGGAAAAGTTATAAAAAGACAGATATATTTATGAAATGAAAGTGAAGCTGTATTGTGGAGCGAATTATATTTAAAGAGTTTATTAAACCTTAAATGTCTGTTATGAACAAAGAGACTTTAATCATCTCTTTCCGAAGGCAATAATGGTATTGGGCCTGGCCTAGGATTTAATTTTGTAAGATGTATCATCACTTGTGAAAAAAAAAATGTAGAGTTGAATCTTTGTTATTTTTACTTGGACTGTTGCTGCAACTCTGCATTGAACAAATAAAGCATATTTATTTATTCTGTGTTTCATGAAGTTGTACTTTTTCCCCTTTCACCAGAGAAGGATGCCGCATAGAGAATGTTCTGAAGAACATCAAATGCAGGAAGTATGCTTTCAACATGCTGCAGCTGATGGCTTTCCCCAAGCACTACAGACCTCCAGAGGGTACTTACGGAAAAGCTGACACCTAAGGGTGCCAACATGTAAATAAACAGCAACACAGACATGCTCAGTCGGATGATCTCCATCTTGGTCTTTTTTTATTATTATTATTGTTATTAATTTGTGGGGGGAAGTGATCATGGATGTTTGCCCAAATCTAGGAATTACTTGATACTTATCAGCATGACTCTGAAAGAAATCCATTTTAAAACTCCTAGATAACATCACCATTTCTAGTTGCAAGCACCTTTGTGCTGACCCTCACAAAGTGGTTGATATTAATCCAGAAAGTGTAAATTTCATTCGTGGATTATTTAAATGAAGAGTGTCTAAGAAAACAGAGGTTGCTTGGATAGGACCAGAGATGATTCAGAGTGATGTTCTCCATCCAAAGTGAAGAAAGGAGAGGGTAAACGGGAGAGAGAGTTCAAGTATGCCACTTCGTATCCCTGATTGCAGACAACCTTAGAGCCCCCTTGGGGAGTTATTACAGATCTTTCTAGCAAATTGAGATCAGGAATAGTTAACTCATGACCCTGACTACTAAAATGGTATGCAGATATGTTCGTAAAAACCTTTGTCATCTGGTCAAGAAGTGACTTCTGCTCCTAATCAGGTAGATGAGCAGTGTTAGCACAGCAGTACACACCTGTCCAAACCATGGCAGCTTTTCAGAACTACTTGTGTTGCATGACCCTGTCATAGAAGTGGTAATGCAGAAAATTTAATGTTAGAATGGGCAAAACTCTGCAAAGGACTGAAAGAAATTAACAATGAAGAGCCTGATGATGCCCAACCTGATAGCTCTAAAGCTTCATTTCATATATCAAAATGGTATTCTGAGTTCTAAGAGACCTTATCTGATTTATCAGCCCATAAATTTTTTATAAACAATAATTGTTTATATTTTTAAAAACAAAACCTCTTAACTCAATATTGAAAAATTATTCATTAACTAGAAAACCAGCCATAAGGTTTTCTATATTTAGAAGTCATTTCATAGATTTTTAACATTAAATTCTATATACACATTGCAAATGAATTTGATGTAATGCTAATGCATATAAATTTTATTTTGTCATTTGCATAGTCATCAGTATATTATTATTAAAAAACCCATATTCGTATATACATCTAAAAGTGGATTTCACCAAGAAAATTCTTGTTTCATAAACACTCCAGCTTCTTTCCCAATAGTGCAAATATCCTTGAGAAACCACTTAACTATTTGTATTACGAAAGCTTTCTGAATTGAATGTTAAACAAGAAATGTTTTTAAATCTCCCTTGAACACATACAGTAAAAGTCGTGCTTTTCTATCTATATTTTCATTTAAAAGATATACAGCATGCCTATTTGAGGAGATCATATTGTGCCAAAAATGAACCCCCAAAATGACATTTCCAAACAACACAGTTGTTTTGCTAAAAAAATGTGTTTCCCTTCTTCTGTCATTAAATATAGGTATCAATTCTGGATTGACCATTTATAGAGCCCTAAGAAAAACAAAGAAAGGTACAATCTTGATTGTGGTTGACCAAGTGACAGAGGTCCACAAATGTTCCCTAAAACAGTTAAACACAAATTTTTGAAATATTTGATTGAAGCAGACTCACACTTTGATATACTAATTCACTTCACTTCTCATATGGTTAGTTTTTTTTTTTTTTCATATAAATATTGCCTTGGGTTTTATCTACACACTGCAAAACAACATTTTGTTGCATGTAGCTTGGGAAGCCCCATAATCCAGTGGATCACAGGAAGCACCAAATCCAAGTGATGAATTATGCTAAAATGACCACCTCCTTGTCAGAGTAGTATTCCATGTTGCTAGCCTCCACAGCACCCCTCTAACACTTCTCTGAAAAAAATGTGAATCCCTAAAATTACCATTGAATGGGGGATACTTCCCTTTTTCCCCCTCTTTAATGCAGTACTTTGCATAAAATAAGAGTCAAGGTGGAAAAGGAAAAAAAAAAGGACAAAAAAATGTGCTTTTCTTGTCCTAAGGAAATCAAATTTCTCCCTATCGAGGGGTAGAAACTATGCCAGGAGATAAGATTCCAGTATTGTGCTGTGCTGGAATTGGCTTTTGTTGACTCATGAGAATTGATCATTAAATATTTAGAAATTTTGTAAGCTGATTGCTAAACACAACCATGATTAAATATTAAATTATGAAAAACAATTGGATCCATTCTACCAAAAGTGAAGATGATTATCGAAGCTTACACTTGCTAATCATTTTACTAAATTTTGCTATTTCTTTGTATACTTGAGCTTAGTTAGGTCTATTGTATATTTATCATTGAAGTCCTGTATAATTGTGCCCTACAATTATATCCTCTGACTCCATATTCAGGAGTACCATATTGGTATCTGAAAATCCACCTCTGTGAGAATATTTACACCACAGAAACTAGCAAATGCTACACACTAAGATGTTTGGTTCCTGCAATGCCACTTGTCAAATGTTTTCCAGCACTCAGCTGAAAGCCACCACCACTTTTTCTACAGAAAGTAACATTTTGGGGAGCAGGGTAAAATTATTAAAAAGATATTAATCATTAAAATTATTTAAATGGTCATTTTCAGATGGCTATACTTTTATTTTGGTATATATCCTCTTTAAAGATTCCTATTAGGCTATAATTTATATTGGATAGTTATATGGTATTTATAATGAAAATTATTAAGTTAGAGGGTTGAATTTATAAACTCATCTCTCAATAATGTGCCGCAAAGGGAATCTTAGGAGTGCAACTTCAGTGTAAGCAGTAACTCAGGACTCAGTTCAGGAAAATATTAGCCCAATCAGAGTATCATTGAAAATGTGCTTCAGTATCAATTTTTAAGCTTATAATTTTGGCATTTGCTAAAAGTAGAAAAAACAGTAACATATTACTTTGCCCAGATTCTAATAAATATAGCTCAATTGAAACCCAAACTGTTAGATTAAACAAATTAAACTCTGGCAGAATGCTAAAGCACCACAGATGTTTTAAGTGTTTGATTTCCAAGCAGGATGGGATATCATTTTAGTTCAATATACAGGGCACGTTTTCTAATATTTTAGGAAATAAATTAACTTTTATCACAGATTTAAGAAACTGGTCTGAGAAGAATTGTGAGCAGTTATCAAGGGAAGCAAACATATTGAACACAAAGCATCTCTAATAGCTGGAAGCTTTACAGATTATGCACTAAGAATAATTTGCTAGGAATTTGTGTACTTGATTGATGATTTTCGCATAAATTCAGTCATTTTGCCCAGCTGCAATCTGTATAAGCTATGTATTTTCCCCTCATATTCAAATTTCTCAGCTTTATAAAGTCCAAATATATGACATCTTTTATTTCTTTGGCAGTTTGAAGTTAGAACTTTGCATCCAAAATGATGCTCCTCATAGCAAAAACTGCCTTTAAAAATAATAAAATAAAATCAACGTTTTAGATAAAATATGGCAGTTCAAGGATGGAGTTAATGAATACAAAATTACATTTTTTTTCTTTCTGAGACATGCTGTACATTAATCGCTCTTTGAATTTTATTTCTAAGTAAGTAAAGCAAACTCTAAAACATTTCTGGTTTAAAAGAAACAAAACATAAATAGTGATTCATAACAAAGGCAGAGGAAAAAATGTAATGTTAACCCCGGAAAGGTACATGCAATCAGGTTTCCTGAGGTTGAATTCTCATTCAAGCATGTATATGAAGACTTTTAAATTATGGGCTGGGGTTGTGGCTCAGTGGTAGAGTGCTTGCCTCGTATGTGTGAGGTACTGGTGTTCGATCCTCAGCACCACATAAAAATAAACAAAACAAAATAAAGACACTGTGTCCATGTATAACTAAAAAGTATTTTTTTAAAAAAAGACTTAAATTAAAAAAAATATAAAAGATAACAATTAAACACAGGACCCAGAGAGAGCAGATATTAAAGATAAAAGGACCTGGGCTGGGGCTATAGCTCAGTGGTAGAGCGCTTGCCTAGCATGCATGAGGCACTGGGTTCGATCCTCAGCACCACATATAAATAATAAATGAATACAATAAAGATCCATCAACTAAAAAAAATTTTAAAAAAATAAAAAAGAACCTAATATAAATGGCATTGCCTAATAAACCATACGTAGGTAGTGCAAATGCTGATAAAATACATCTTTTAGTAAATAGTTATTAGGATGGAGGTGTTGCTCTTTTACACTCATGGTATGAATGCATTCACAATATTCCTAAAATCAGAATTTTTCCAAGGTCAAAACAGGGCATGATCCAATAGCCCATTTTTAATGATTACTTAGTATGGTATTGATTACTAGCAGGCATTAGTGATCCGAATTTTGCCAAGATTGCTATATACTATCTCAATAACTCTTGTGATGTTTTTATATCCTCATTAAGTAATATTTCATGTCGAAGGGCTCACACTCTTACAAAAGGCAAAGTGCACATGTCTATACTATATAGACCTCACTTCACTGCACACATAATAGCACCTTGTACAAATACCTTCTCGTGTGAATATTTTATTATTTTATGTAACCTAACATTGAATTTTCAGATTCTTTTGGTATTCATCTGGAGGGTTGGCATTTGTTTTCTTTTTGTGCTACATATATATAGTTTTGAGTGAACCAATAATATGTATTATAGGAAATGAGCCACACCTAGATTAGATCATTTTATATTGGCATTTGTAGAAATATCCTTTTTGTTTTATTGTTATGTGTAAACCATATTCATTGTACACCGTGTGTATATTTTTGTTTAAATAAATATGATTTTATTTTTTATGTTTCTGTCTTTTCTCCCTATTATGTTTTTTTTTTTTTCATTTCCATCAGCGTAGCAATGTGTAAACATTAATTAAAATTTTAGAATATGGTCACAGTTACAGTGGACATTTTTTGATGACTCTGGATTATTCTCATTTTCCCTAGTAGAATATGCTTTTCAAGATTGCTTTTCTATAGAGCAAATTCGCCCAAACCTTTCAAAAACTATTCGAGAACCAGGTGTCAGTGCCTCAACAGTGCATGCAAATCACTGATCTTTTTGGTCAAGATTATATATGTAGTCATTTGAACACACAAAGATAATTTTTCCTTATAGACTGGATGTGATTATTTGATTGTTTTTAGCATTTGATAGTAAAAGAAAAATTCCAAAGAATTTAGTAGATATCATTGCAAAGAAATTAACCAAATGAGGTCCCTAGGATTATGTAAAGAATGGAATTTTGCCATCCAGTGAATTTCAAGGACATACCTGATCTGGCTACAAAACACATTCTCTGTAATTGTCGTCATCATCATCAGTATGTGTCTATTCCCATGTGTCTTTCCATAGCTGAGCAGGAAGGATGTTGCCCACTGTGGAGTCAGAGGACAGCCTAAGTGAAATGGTAGAATTCTTAAATACCCTGCAAAGGCTCTGTGAGTCTTGTCAGGGAGTGACATTCTCACTCTAAATCAGAATACAACAAAGGACTCAAAACATTTGTTCCAGGACTATATTTTGGTTCCACCCAAGAGAGAATTCATGAAGGTGGGGGGATGTCAGTGGAACTTCTCAATGAAGAAGCCTACCTAGTCCAAGCCCAAGTAGCCATATGGTTATGATTCCAGGACTCTGTCCATATAAAACAGCCTCTGAGTTATCTGATCTTTCCATGATTTTGATGAAGAAGAGTGACTCGGGAATAGGTCTTTCAGTAAACTTTAAGTCAAAATAAGGGTTGAAGGAAATACATTTGGGTAGGACCAGGAATTTTCAGCAGCACTAACCTACTGAAAGGTATACTTTATCTGCTAATAAGTATGACTTGATTTTTCACCTTACCCCCTAGTTTCAGATTTATATAAGAACAGTGATAATAGTGGCCTGCCTTTTGACTGGTATGATGACTTCTCCATTCTTAAGACAACTGATTATAAACCACTGCCCCCTCTGTGATAGTTCACCCTTCTGATTATGAATGTAATGTGTACTTCCAACACTCCACTCTCCTCCTTTCTAAGCAGTTTTTAATCTCAGCTACTGTTTTTGCTTCCTCTATTTATTCCTTGTATTTAGGAATTGCCCAAAAGTCTAGACTCTGAATTTGTCTTTGCTCAGTTAGCATGAGGTCTACACTATTATTTCTAAGAGGAAAGCACCAGTACAGGGATAAGGAGGGCCAGTTTACAAATCAGTATGCCTAGATATAAGCCTTGGTTCCCCTGCTTATTAGATATGAACATATGTCAAGTTACTTAATGATTCTGTATTCACATTCTAATCTATAACATGAGCTCAATAATATGACTCCTGGTGAAAAATGAGAAAATATATGTATAGCTCTTTGCCCAATGCCATTGTGCAAAAAGTTCACAATATTTTGGCACTCAGCATGCAGTCTCACTATATTTTATGTCCCTGAAAATATGCAGTCTCAGTACCTGAAATATAAAGGCTAAAAGACTAAAAGCTACATTTTCCTAGTATACTTACCATGAGAGTCTAGGAGATTACATAGGTTCTGCCAATGAGACCTACACCATATTTGGAAGACAGGGAAAAGCAAGAGGCAATTTATCTTTCTGCACCAGTGTGTGTACATAGGCATATTGCACCAGAGTATAAGCAGCATTGGACTCCTATACCTAGTGCCAACTCACAAGCTTGCTAGGGGCGGGGGGAGGGGGGTGCTCCAACTTCAGCAGTGGTGGAAGCCACAGAAGCAGCATGTTCATGACCTCTGGGTGGCCCTAGTAGCTCCTAATAACCAAATAAGAGCTGCTCAAATCCATAAAGGTCCACTTATGACATAAGTAAGATTCCTCTAGATTTCTCAATATTTTACAAATATTTGATTCCCTGCTGAAAAGGTACTAAGTTATCTTCTGCTAGAAGTAACTGGATTCTTTTTCTTGACTTGAGCCCTTATACTACCCTTAGCTTGGAGCTGGACTCAATGCATTTCTTTTCAACAGGTATTGCTAATTATCCTGTTTACCTTTTTTTGAGCCTTTTTATGGATTCTTTAATTATTGATACATATTTGAATTGTTTCCAGTTTTCACATAAAGCTGCTATAAACATCCTTTCACAAGGTGAGCATAGGTAGGCATTTCCAATGAGAATATGCCAATCATTTTTTTCTTTTTTTTAATTTGTTGTTTTTGGATATACATAACAGTAGGGTGTATTTTGACATAACTACATGGAATGCAGCTCATTCCAATTTTTATTCCATTCTTATGGTTTTATATGATGTGGAGTTATACTGGTTCATGTATGACCATAGAAAAATTATATCTGATTCATTCTGCTCTTTACTATTCTCATCCTCCCTCCTTCCCTTCATTCCCCTTTTTCTAATCCAATGAACTTCTATGCTTCCCCTCCCTACCTTCCCTTGTTATGGGTTAGCATTCACATATCAGAGAGAACATTCAGCCTTTGGATTTTTTGGACTGGCTTACTCCACTTAGCATGATATTCTCCAATTCTATCCATTTACTGGCAAATGCCATAATATCATCATTTGTGGCTGGGTAATATTCCATTGTATATATACATTTTCTTTATCCATCTGTTGAAAGGTACCTAGATTGGTTCCATAGCTTGGCTATTGTGAATGAGCTTCTAGAAACATCGACGAGGCTGCATGATTGTCATATGATGATTTTAAATCCTTTGGGTATATGCCGAGGAGTGGGATAACTGGATCACATGGTGTTTCCATTCCAAGTTTTCTAAGGAATCTTCATTCTGCTTTCCAGATTGGTTGCACCAATTTGCAGTCCCACCAGCAATCTATGACTGAACATTTATCTGCACATCCTTGCCAATGTTTATTGTTACTTGTGTTCTTAATTGCCATTCTGACTGGAGTGAGATGGAATCTCAGTGTAGTTTTAATTTGCATTTCTCTAATTGCTAGAGATGTTGAACATTTTTCACATATTTTTGACTATTCATATTTCTTCTTCTGCGAAGTGAATGTTCACATTTATTGGTTGGGATTTTTTTTAGTATTAAGTATTTTGAGGACTTTTTATATCCTGGAAATTAATGCTCTATCTGAGGTGCTGGTGATATAGATTTTCTCCCATTCTGTAGGCTCTCTATTCATGTTCTTGATTGTTTCCTTTGCTGAGAAGAAGCTTTGATAGCATCAAATTTACTGATTTTTTTAATTTTACTTCTTGTGCTTTAGGAGTCTTATTGAGGAAGTCTGTTCCTGAGCCAACATGATGGAGAATTCTCTGTTCATGTTCTTGATTGTTTCCTTTGCTGTGAAGAAGCTTTGATAGCATCCAATTTACTGATTTTTTAAATTTTACTTCTTGTGTTTTAGGAGTCTTATTGAGGAAGTCTGTTCCTAAGCTGACATGATGGAGAATTCAGACTAATTTTTCTTCTAAAAGGTTCAGGGTCTCTGGTCTAATGCCAAGGTCCTTGATCCACTTTGAGTTGAATTTTGTGCAGGGTGAGATATAGGTGTTCAATTTCAATGTACTACATATGGATGTCCCATTTCCCAAGCACCATTTGTTGAAGAGACTATCTTTTCTCCAATGTATGTTTATGGCACCTTTGTCTAGTATGAGATAGCTATATTTATGTGTGTATGTCTGTCTTCACAAGACAGAGATGCCCTCTTTCACAATTCCTATCCAACATAGTCCTTGAAACTCTAGCTAGAGCAATTAGACAAAAGAAACAAAGTAAAGGGTCATGAATAGGAAAAGAAGAGCTCAATCTATCCCTATTTGCCAACAGCATGATTCTATATTTAGAAGACCCAAGAAACTCCACCAAAAAGCTTCTTGAACTCATAAATTCAGCAAAGTAGCAGGATATAAAATTAACACCCATAAATTAATTGTGTTCCTATATACCAATGATGAATCTGCTGAAAGAGAAATCAGGAAAACTATTCCGTTCACTATAACCTCAAAGAAAATAAAATACTTGGAAATTATTCTAACAAAAGAGATGAAAGACTTCTACAGTGAAAACTACAGAACACTAAAGAAAGAAATTGAAGAAGACCTCAGAAAATGGAAATACTCCCATGTTCTTGAATAAGCAGAATTAATATTGTTAAAATGGCCATACTACCAAAAGCACTATACAGATTTAATGCAATTACTCTCAAAATTCCAATAACATTCTTCATAGAAATAGAAAAAGCAGTCATGAAATTCATTTGGAAAAATAAGAATAGCCTGAACAATCCTTAGCGAGAAAAGGAATGCAGGAGGCATCACAATACCAGACCTTCAATTATACTACAGAGCTATAGTAACAGAATGCATGGTATTGGCACAAAAATAGAAGTGAAGACAAATGGAACAGAATAGAAGACACAGAGACATACCTAGTTATCTTTGATTTTTCTAACTGGGCTCCAGCACCACCTTTTCAAGTATCCACTGGCTAATGTTCATGTCTTAGTGACACATAGCTCCCTAAGTCACACGTGGCTCTCCCAAGTTTTCTGTCTTTAATGGAATTCGTATCCTAGACACAAAGGTTCCCAAGTTTGATTCAGCTTTGACTGTTGCATCTCTGTTGATATGTAATATTCCCTTTGTCACTAAAGTTTATAAATGTTAGTACCACATCACCTCATAACTATTATCTCAACCTTCCGTTGCCAAAGCAATTTTCTTTATATGCGTCCTCCATTACCCCTATAACTGTAGTTCCATTGAAACTAAATGAAATTTAGTAAGCCATGAATTCCACAATGTGGCCTTACCTTCCCTATTTAGGATTGATTATTTCCCAACTCCTGCAGTTCAGCCCCATTTACATCCACAGCAGGTGTCTGTGTACACAGTGCATGACCCTCATGCAAGTGTGCATGTACACACAAACTCAGGTTTTTTCTGAGGCCATTTCCTTTCTTCTCTAAACTATTGCTCTAAACTATTGCTCAAGATTAAATTCACATACACTTTTTATCCAAAGCAATCTTTCTAGTCATTCTAAATGGGATCAGTTTCCTTTGTTCTTCTATATTATACCCTATATAATTCATACATCCCCTTGAGTTGAGTTTTGTGCAGGGTGAGGTATAGGGGTTCAATTTCAATCTATTACATATGGATGTCAAGTTTCCCCAGCACCATTTGCTGAAGAGGCTATCTTTTCTGCATTAATTTTCTTTTGTTCAGCAGATACTTTTGAGCATCTGTGTAGCTGGTATTGAGTTGGGCATGGAGTGTTTAGTGGTAGACAAGGTTCTGGTTCTTCTATTCATGGAACTTACACCCCAGTCTAGTGCAAGACAAAAATACAACCAACTAAATAATGAATAATTATTAATTATCATGTATGATATTAAGCAAATGACCAAGGACTTTGGTAGAGAATCATGGTGTTGATCAGGAGCTACTCATTTTAGATAGGGTTGTCATGGTTACTTCTCTGAGGAAATATAATTTAAACTGAGCCACAAAGAGAAACATCCAGTCAATGGAGAAAAGGGGCAAATATAGGGTCATTATATGGGAGGAGAAAGTGTGTGTATGAGTCCGGGAAAATAGACAAGGTTAGAGTCTTTTAAAGTCTTTTAGACCAGGAAAAGTGATTAGAGATTTATTTTATGTGCAATGGGAAGTAGTTTCCACGGAGGGGACTAAAGTGGCTTCGCTTATATTTTTTCAAGTCTTATTCCAGGTGTTGTGCAGATAATGGGGTACAAGAAACCCAAAGTGAAAGGGTGAGGCAGTTGGAAAAATACTGCAATGCAATGAGAGAGCATAGCATTGTCTGGAACTGGGATGGAGGCAGTAAAATGAAGAGACATAGAAAGGTTCCTCTAACATCTGAGGAGTAAGAAGGGCAGGTCTCCTCGATGGGTGGAGTTGGAGATAGTGAAAAGAAATGGTAACTGGGCTAAGTTTTAGTTTTCTGACTTGAGTGACAGAAAGGTGCTGGTAACATATTAAGATGCAGAGGTTTGAAACCAGAATAGGTTTGGGGAAGAAGTCAGATGTTTGGCTTTGAATATGGGTATGTTCAGCTGCCTCTGAATCATGTACTCCAAGCCAAAAGTCAAGCATATTCATAAATATGAATCTAGAGTTCAGAGTAGAGTCTGAAGTGAAAATGTAACAAAGTAAGCTGTCAGCATGGAGAAATGAGTAAAACACTTGAAACAGCATTTGGTTGAAAGTGACAAAAAACTAGCTTAAACAAAAATGTAATTTCTTAATTCATAAACTAAAAGGGAGCAGTAGTTGCCTGATGTTTAAAGGAGAATATCTGTTCTCCCTTTGTCTTTCTGAATCTCTGTCTCATGTCTCTCTCTCTTTTTCTCTATATAAACATTCTTGAGTTTTGCTTTTGGCTCTGTTTGCCTCTTAGTGTCCTTTTCAAAAAGTCCCTGAAAAGGGACTTACCATGTAAATTTACCATTCACATTTACCATGTGAATTTACCATGTAAATTCCAGGTTTACATGGTAGTTGCAGCTGAAGTCTCACAAGAAAAATAGATCTTTTCTCTCCCAGCAATCTTACCAATCTCCATATGGGCTCTGTCCATCACTGTACCCTGGAGGGAGACACTGAAGGGCCAGACTGGGTCACCTCTCCATCTCTGTGGGAGGTGAAGTAGGACACTTTGATTGACAGTTCTACCACATCATGTGGCATTGAGAAGGAGCAATCCCCAGAAGGCAAGGACTTGGAGAAAACAGATACCCACTATATCTAGGGAGTGAGGGTAGTGAGAACAAATGTGACATCAAGTCCCCTGGACTTAAACATTAAGGTAGGTTACAGAAACAGCAACCTACTTTTGATAATGATACTTTACTATTTGTTTTGTTTTGCATTTTAGAGTTATAAAGTCACTATTGAGATGATCATAAAATGTAATTTCATTGAGAAGTGAATATAACTAAGGAAACAACTGCAATGAGAGGCAAGAGGTCTAATGGTCTTATTTTACCATCAATCACAAGTCAATTCACTCTTATTTTCCATTTTCCAATATGTAAACAGAGGATAGCATAACTCTCTCCATGCCTGTCGCTTGATGGCTTTAAGAACAAATAGTGAATCTACCTGAACTCAAGGATTTTCTGAAACATTCATTATTTCTAAAATATAGTTTGATTTGAGAGATCTTTGACTCATTTCTACAGAGAAATGTGGACTTAGATTTATTTTATTCTTAAAGAGAGAAAGAAAATATAATGATAAACATCCTTCTATTTTTGTTCATGTTTTGAAGTGGGATATCCTCCAAGATAATATTGTCTCATGATATCCTGCACAACTTGTTCTTCACTCAATTACTATTTGTTTACTGTGAGAAGAGGAACTGAACGTGCATGGTGTGACCACTATCTTCTTTTTTCTATTATTTACCTACCTAGAGAGATCACATTTTGTTATATAAAATTGAATAGCATGGAATATTTTCAAACTCATTCCATGAGGGCAGTGTTGCTCTGATATAAAAATCAAACATTACAAGGAGAAATGAAATTTGCAAACACAAGATCAATCAACATACAAAATTCGTTGTATCTTAACTTTTCTAACAATAACTCAAGTGAAATTAAAAATGCCATTTACAAAGGTACAAAAGTATGTCAATGAAAACAAAAGATATTTTTTAACAAATGGTGCTAGAACAATTGGGTGGTTATTTACAAAACAATTGTAAACAATTGGGTGTTTATTTACAATTCACCAAAACCTCAAACCTTATATGACAGTTCACTTAAAATGTAAGTATAAAACATATTACTAAAAAGCTTCTAGAGGAAAACATAGTACAAAATATTTTTGACCTTGGGTCAAAACTCAACAGTAAGAAAACAAACTACCCATTAAAAAATCTGGAGCAAAACTTTTGAACAGACACATTACCAAAGAAGATAAATGGTTAGCAAATACACACATCAAGAAATACTCAGTATTATTAATCATTGGAGAAATGCAAATTAAACCACAATAAATATCACAAGAGGACTTGGAGTAACTCATATTGTCATATATTGCTGTGAATATGAATAAAAAATAGCAGAGCCCTTTGGACAATGGCTGGACCATTCCTTACAAGATTAAACATCTGTTTACCATGTGATCCTACATCTCACTCTTAAGAATTTACCCAAGAAACAAAAATCTACATCCATTTAGACTTGTACATAGATGTTTATTGGAGCTGTAGTTACAACTGTCAAAACCTTGAGACATTTCAAATGTTCTTTGGTCACTGGATTAAAAACAACAATAGTTCATACATGCATTGGAATGCTATCCAGCAACACAAAAGAATGAACTATCTCTATGATGAATCTCAAATTCCCTTTGCTACAATAGATGCCAGACCCTAAAGGCCTCATTCTTGTGTTCTCAGTATGGGACATGTTGAAACAAGAAAACTATAGGAACAGGAAACAAATCTGGGGGCAAGTAAACTGCTGGACTGCAAAATTAACTGGAGGTGATCAAACTACACAATGTCTTGACTGGTGGCACCTAGAGTACCCTACTGCATGTGTCAAAGTCCACAATTATCTATATTATATATACAATACGTGTATATATAATACATTTATTTAACTAATTCTTGAAAATCATTAAAACAAAGCCAAATAAAAATAGACAATTTAGTCAGGGTTCAAAGACTTGAGTAGTAACTTCACAACAAAAGACATCCAAACATCTGTGCTACTCAAGTACTTAGTTATTTGACAAATGCAAATCCAATTAGTCTACATCTTCTGATTGGTCTCTGCTGTACCCTGCCCATCAGGGTAGGTGAGATCCAAAGCTGTCACATCCCCCTGTGCTGGAGCTGAAGCAGCACCTGCTTCCTGGGAAAATAATGTCTTATCTACCAAGAATACTCAGACCCCCTGCGCATGAGCTGAAGTGGCATATCAGATCTGAGGGAATCAGTGCCTTGGCTAAGCACAGCAGTTACACATCCCAGGGCTGAACTGATGTGCTACCCTGCATCTCAGTGAAACAGCTAGCAGAGTGGAGACATCTTACCTACAGGCAGAAAAACTGCAGTACCTTGTCTTTCTGGAATGAGACTGACTCCATATCGACTGAGCTGCTGAGATCACCCTCTCCCTGGGGAATGGAGTCAGTGCTGTGTTGCTCCCTGCTCCCCTGTGCACAAGTAGCTGCTGCATTCTGCCATTTCAGGGTCTTTACTGCCACTATACCTTCCCTTAGGCATTGAGAGATCACTGCCCTACCATCTCAGGGTCCAGAATCACCACTGTAGAGAGCCTCCTCCCTTGGGGGCCTTGATTTCTGCTATTGCTTCTTGGGTCTGATTCATAAATTGCAGTTCTATCCTTCTTCCAAAGCCCAAAACTCCAAAGCAACTCTCCTTGCCCAGAGCAAGGCCAATTGCTGTGTCTTGTCCACACCTCACCCCATAAGAGTCAGAGTCACACCTACACACACTGTCTTGGGCCCACGCTGCTGGGAAGTACCACAGAGTCACAGGCCCCAGCTTTGTGGGTAATCTGAATCCAATCTTGCTTCAGAGAGAGAACCTCTGTTACAAGACTCAGGTGCCATAGAGGTTCAGGACACCTCAAACTTGTGATCCAATAACTTGTGGCTCCACAGCTTCTCCAAGTTCTTTTACCCTAAAATCCATTTTTTTCTGAAGATGTTGGTAGACCATGTCAGACCTGACACCAATAGAGATCCTTAGATAAGACTCCTCATTATGGAGAATACAAGAACAGGAGGACCCCAGAAGCCTTTGCCACTGAGGACCCTCACAGGCTACTGCCACAAACACAGCTGAGACCGCGGAGGCCCCCATAGTCACCATGGACATAGATCAAAACTTAAGAAGATGCCCAGAGGTTATATTACTCCATTTACTTGGAACCAGGTTTACCACCTCTTTCCCAATTGGCATACTAAGATCTATTTACAGGTGAATGTTCTTTTTACAAAAGCCACTCTGAACTGTGTGGAGGGGTTGATTGTTCCATCAGTTGATCAGACATCAATACAAGAACAAAAGAAACACCAAGATTTATAAAAATTCATATAACTTAATAGCAAGAAAACACACAACTTGATTTAAAAATAGGCAAAGGACTTGAGTAGACACGACTTCAAAAATGAAGGAAATAGGGGCTGGGGTTGTGGCTCAGTGGTAGAGTGCTTGCCTTGCATGCATGAGGCACTGGGTTTGATTCTTAGCACCACATATAAATAAATAAATAAAATAAAGGTCCATCAACATCTAAAAAATATTTTTAAAAAAATGAAGGAAATATGGCCAACAGGTATGTGGAAAAACCTCAACACCACTAATCATCAGGGAAATGCAAATCAAAACCACTATGAGATACCACCTCACACCTGTTAGGATAGCTATTAGCAAAAAGGCAAGAGATGGCACATGTTGTCAAAGGTGTGGAGAGGAGGGAACTCCTCTTGTACATTTTTACCTGGAATGTCCACTGGTACAACCATTATGGATAACAATATGGAAGTTTCTAAAGAAATTAAGAATAGAATGACTATGTGACTCAGCAACTCCTCTTCTGGGTATACACCCAAAGGAAATGAATGTGCCACTTTGTGATGATATCTGCACTCTCATGTTCTTTGTAACACTATATGCCACAATCGAGATTTAGAAATGCCTGAGTGTCTATCAACAGACAAGGGGTTAAAGAAACTGTGAGGAACATACAGTGAAATATATAGAGTGGAATATTATTCAGCCTTAAAAAGGAGGAGAATCTGCCTGCCATTTGCAATAACACAGGCAGACTTGGAAGACATTAAGTGACATAAGCCAGACATAGAGGAAAAATATTGTATGACATCACAGGTGGAATCTTTAAGTAGTCAAACATATAGAGAATAATGCAATTCTTACCAGATTTTGAGATTGGAGTGGGAAGGAAAAAGTGGGGAGATGCAGGTCAAAAAAATACAAAATAGCATATAAGGAAAATGAACAGGTTAGGAAATCTACTGTATGATATGAAGTCTGTGGTTAGTAATAGTGTACTACATTCAGGATTTTACTAAATGAGGAGGTTATAATTATTCTTGTCACAAGGAAGAAAAGAGTAACAATGTGAGATGATGGATATGTTGATTTGTTACATTATAGCAACCATTTTAGTATAAGACATAAGTCTTATATATCATGTTTTATATAATATATAAACAAAATATTTATTTTAAAAATAATTAAATTTAAAAGTGAAATAAAACTAAGAATATAATTTTGTTTTGAAAATACATATTTTGTTCATATCTTAAATACTGTAATGAGTTTTTAAAAATATCTTTAAAATTGAAATTTCCTATTTTATAAATGATTAATTGGTTGTTTAAAGAACAAATACATAAAATAATGACTTATCAACTGGTACCTAATAACTCCTGAAAACAATTTTGTTTCTTGAGGAGATGATATTAAATAATGATTTGCCTAAGTAAAAATACACAATGTGAGCCACTGTTCTTGGGCATATATTCAATATAAATGCATAATATATATACATGTGCTTCCAAAACAGTTATAAGCATGCTTAAAGGAGTATTTTCATAACATTCCAAAATAGTAAATAATACAAAGTTCAGCCATAGTAGCATTGACAAATTTCCGCATATTTATTCAATGAAATTCTGTACAAAAACCAAGCAGAACGAATTTATATTACAAATGAAACATATAGGAATCTCTAACAAATAACTTTGTGTTGGAGAAGCCAAACACAAAAATAATACATAAGGTATTATTTAATGCAACTAGAAGGGAAATGAATCTATGGTGTCAGAAGTTAAAACAGGCATTACTTTGAGGAGGACTGTGGAACAGTAGCTAAAAGAGGACACAAAGCATACTTCTGGTATACTAGTGATGTTCTAATTCTTGACTTGGGTAGCAGTCTTGTAAGTGTATCTTGGGAAAATTTATCCTGTCAATGCACTTTCCTCAAATACATTATTTATTTTAAAAGGGAAATAGCATAAAAGAGTGGTCTCACATGGTCTCAAGTTGACTCTTTCATGTAAGTTACAGCCATGGATGAAGATTCCCACTGTCCAATAGAATAGGAGGTCGTGGCAAAGGGATCCCTACCCTCAGTGTGCTGGTGTTTCTGTTCAGGGTTCTTCCAAAGATGACTCTTCATATACCAAAAGCATAAAGAAGGAGTGATGACATTGGAAAGGTGGAAACTGTCATCTTGGACATGTATGCAAGTGCCTTCTTTGTTGAAATGAGAGAAGCAACAAGCTGAAAGCAGAATGATATACCAGATACACAGAGTCCATGGGGGGATAACTCTTTAAGGCAAGAGCTTTAAAACAGGATGTTTGTGAAAGGGTCATCTCAAGTCAAATCAAATGATTAGCACTGCAAGTGTAATCACTTTTGAAATTTGTCAGATTTTAAAGAAATAAGCTACCATGCCATGAAAGGACATGGAGAAGGCTTCACTGCATGTTACTAAGTAAAACAAACCACTTTGAAAGAGCGACAATGTTTCCAACAGTATGACATAAATATATGATTCTAGAAGCAGCAAAGCTATGAAGACAGTGTAAACATAAGAGGTATGGGTAAATAGGCAAAGCACAGAGGAGTCATAATGTGGTAGCATTATTATGGTGATACCATAATGGTGCATACATGTCATCCATTTATCAAAGCCCATAGAATGTACAACAGCAAGAGTGAGACTTAATGCAAGCTCTGGACTTGGGTTGATAATGTTGTGTTCCGGTAAGTGCACCAGTGACACAAATGCACCGCTCTGGTGGGGATATCGATAATGGGGAAGTCTGCACCTGTGTCTCCAGCGGGGATTTGTGAGAAATCTCTGTGCTTTTCCTCTGTTTTGCTGTGAACCAAAAATTCATCTAAATAACAAAGATTATTTAAAAGCAAAAAAATTGCAAAACTATAGCAGTGTCTCCAATGTGTTTCATCCTCTATAAAACTAGAAAGTGTACAGAGGTGAGTTTTCCCCCAAGTATTGCAGTTATATTTCCAGATATGGTGGCTGTTCTTTACAATAAGTGATCTATTCATTGAGAATAACTTCATAGATCACGAACTCCAGGAAAAACAAAAACAAACATTAATTGGCATCCTGGTTGGACTAAAACCAAGAAGACTTTAGCACTATTTTTCCCATTCAATGTCATTTGAATTTCTGTATTAGTCTTTGGCAACACTGAGTGGTAGATTCTGAGTTGGGAACTGTGAGTAGCTTATCTTTTAATTTAGTATAGGCCACTGACCTTTATATGCCTTGGTAATCCTTAGTGAGAACACGAAGTATTTGGCTTTAAGCTAATACAACTTCTAGGGCCCTGAAAGAACCTTACCTGTTCCAGTGGGAGCTAAACCGTGGCTGCTGCAGAAATCCCAGCTCCACCCAAATACAGAGGACTGAGATAGTTGAGATTGGGTTGACAGAATAAGTTCAGAGAATAAGCACTTGGTGAACTCTTAAATTCTCCTGGATTGGTAACTTATAAGGACAAAGTAATTTGAATTCTCCCTGTAAAATCGGTTTAGATTTTGAAATCTTAGCACTATAATTTAAATGAGGATTTAGTCTGCAGATTTTAAATCTCTCCTAGAATTTAATCATTTTATATTGTCATTTATTCTTATCACAGAATATTTAACATACAACTTTAGGCAATGTGGCAGGCTCCAGTTGATAAGGAAAGAAAAACTGAGACTGAAATGCAGGGACTTGGAATTATTTGTTTTCTGTTTTGATCATTGAAAAGAATGTTAGTGGTAACAGTGATCTCTGTAGTAACCACAGGATCTTTGGTTGTTCACGAGGAAGCAGAATCAGGAAGGTGAAAATAAGAACGTGGATAGGTTGCTGATTCCTCCTGCAGGATGACCATGGATTTGTCAGTTAAACTGCACAGGTAGGTAATGTTATTGGGAGGGAAGGAGATATCTCTAGCCTGTAGATCCAGAAAAATATCCAATAGAAACACATTCTTGGTTTATTTCCACTCCCTCATTCCAGAGGGGAAGGATGATAAATCTGAATAATGAATTTGGGAAGGAAACAGCATATATAAATAACTGTCTCTTCTTTTCATCTTTTCCTGGGGATTTTCCATCTGTAGAAAATACATCTTATCTTCTTCCAACCTTGATACAGACTTACTGGCCAAGGCTCTGACCCTGTTGTTTTCCAGGAACTGAATAGGTAAGTTTGTTGTTAGCATAATGGTCACCACATCCCTGAGTCATATTCTCTTAATTGAGCTACATTAAAAAGTTGATACTGACTTCCTGATTCAGCTCAGTGATAGAAAGCTGGAAAGAATTCTGATCTTACTCTTACAGCAAAGGTGGATGATGCAAATTGCAAACTAAGGACTTTTCTTCTGTTTATCACACCATTGAGTCCACCAGCTCACACAGAGAACAGAGGTATGAATCCATGGGAATGGTGGGTAACAAAACCATCACATGAGAGCCCTTGTAGAAACAAGTAACTGGAGAAAAGAAACAAGGAGAGTCATTTCTAGCTTTGAGAGAGGGTTGGTGATATATGCTGTGTCCATCATTGTGGTGATCAGGGCATTGGGAGTACTTGAAAAGTCCACCTACATCAAACCCAGAGACTGTCTAAAACTAAGACACTTAACCACATCATCATGGAACAACCCCCTGGTCTCTGATCCCCACCACCAGACTGTCAAGTCTAAAGTAAAAGCCAAAGTAGAACACAACTAGAAGAATGCTCTGGGATGCAGCACAAAGGAATGATCCAAGGCAAGTGTTCTTAGTCCATTCCTGCCAAAATGCCTTAGACTGGGATTTATTTATTAATTTATTTATTTTATTATTTTTAAATTTTCTTTAGTTGTAGATAAACACAACACCTTTATTTTACTTATTTATTTTTTTGTGGTGCTGAGGATTGAACCCAGTGCTTCACACATGCTAGGCAAGGGCTCTACCACTGAGCCACAGCCGCAGCCCATAGACTGGGTAATTTATAAGCAACAGATTTATCGCTGACTGTTCTGGAGACTGGGAAGTCCAGGATGAAGTTACCAGTGGATTCAGTGTCTGAGGAAGACCTTTCCCTCATAGGTGGCCATGTGAAGGTGGCCTTGTGAAGCAAATTCATTTGACAATTAAGAGCTCTGAAAGTGAATTTATATATGATTAATATGTTGAAAGTTCTAATGTAAGATGTAAAACCATATGCAAAATCAGATGGGAATCAGAAAGGAGAGTTGGTGTTGAAGTTCAAAGGGTATGCTGGATATTAAAAGTGTAGTAAAATAAAGAAGAATGTCCTTGAGTCTTATTAGTGCTCTCAATATAGCCAAAGAAAGAACCCCTGAATTTGGAGAGATGAATAGAAATTACCCAAACTTAAAAACAGAAAAATAAAGAAAAGAAAAACTACAAAGAGGGACTTCCGAGAGGAATAGGTTGATATATGAGCAAAAAGAATCCTTGAGGGAGAATGGAAAAAGAACAAGATGTAAGAAGCTCTTGAAGAAATAATGGCAGAGACTTGGCCAGAATTAATGACAAACACAAGACCAAACATCAAAGAAACTCATAAAGCACAAGGAAATTTTTAAAACTAGATATATCATATGCAAATTACCATCAATGACTAAGAGAAAATGATTAAGTAGGCAAAAAATAACGAAACACGTACAAAGGATCCATAAGCATTCATTCTTTACTTTCTTAAATTTTAGATTGGTGATCTGAGACTTCTAATGCAAGCAGTTAATCTGTGTGAAATTGCCTTCTAAGCAGTTTTAACTACATCTTACACATTTAACATGTTGAATTTTCATGTTTGTTCAGTTCAAATTTATTACTGCCCTTTTATCAGCATTACAAATGTATGGCATAATCACATGGAAAGGAACAGAAGGAGAACAATATATCCACTAGATACATTCCTTATTTAATGGCAAACAGGAAAAAGACCTATACGTAAATATTGTAGTCTATTTGGTAAATTGTTCACTGTGTGAGCAGAGATTAAGCCATTTTGGAACTGGAGCTATACTATATTTGAACAAATAAATAATTATTCTGTACTTGTTGAGAGCCTCTTTCTCCTTGTCTAAGACATGTTACAAACAAGGAAAGAGAAAAGCTAGAACATATGTTGTAGTATAGATTAGAGTCAGAGATATAGATGGATACAGAAATATAAATTGAAGTACATACATGTGACAGTATGCACATATACATTTCTGAGCTCTATTCACCAAAAGGATCTAAGAACAGTGAGACATGAGACACACCAGTGGCAATGAGCGCATGTAGCAGCTTTCTATTGGTTTTCCAATAAAAGGAACCAAGGATCTTTTTATGCATAATTTATCCCAGTGTGGGAGCAGAGAAAATACAAGATGACACTAAGCATCGTGAAGTTGCAGAAAGTGAAGTTGTTCTCAAATCAAAACAAACAAAATTAAAAGGAAAATAAAGAGCAACAATCTAAGCAAAACACAAAATACAAAGGGAAGACCATGTGTCCAAAACATGCAAGGGCCAACCTGAAGGAGCCCCCAGTGGCCAAAGCCAGAACACTTAAAGCAACATGATACATGAAAATGGTATTGTATTATTAACTGAAGAATAAAATATGCACTCATGATATAAATGAAAGACTGATTAAGTAAGTGAAGAAGATGAGACAACTTTACCTTTTAGATTATCCAAAGGAATTAATGAGAGAGAAATGAGTGTGGACAATCCTCTTTATAACTGCATTTCTATAGATGAGTTCCACTGATGAACACTAAAATTAGTGCATGGAACTTTAAGGAGACACAGGATGTTTCCAGGGTCTCAGACATGTCCCCCAAATATTTATTAATTATTCTAGTTGTTTCCACATATATCAAATCATTCCCTGATACTCTTCCCTCCAGGCTCCCAGAGGTGGAGCTTGATTTTCCTTGAGTAGGAACTGAATTTAAATGACTCACTTTTAGTAGAGAAAGCTAGGAGATACCACTGCACCAAAGTAATGAAGGTCAAAATCACCAGTCCCAAAACACATCGATATCATATGCCCTCTGTTGTAAAGCAATACAGTGCCGACATTCACCATTTTGATATTCCTCCAAACCATAATCTCTGTCTAGTATATCAAGCAGACTCCAGTTGAAAGATATTCACAAAATGCCAGATCAGTACTAGGACTTTTCAAAGTTGCCAAGGTCATAAGCAACCAAGAAATACTAAGGAACTGTCACAGTCAGAAGGACAAAAAGAAGACATAGCAACTAAGGGCTATGTGGTTCCTAGATTGGACCTGGAACAGAAAAACAGCATTAGCATAAAAACAGGGAAAGTCTCATAAAATCTGTAGTTCAGTTAATAATGTTATTGTATCAAAGGCTATTTAAGATGCTTATATTAGGGAAATTGAGGTGAAAGTTGTTCAGGCATATTCTGAAATCTCATTGATTTTTTTTCAAATTTTGTTCTCTATTTTTTCTTCTGTTACTATCTTCATAACTCTTCCTTAAGTCAAAAATTACCTCAATTAAAAAAACTGAAGTGCTTATATTTTCATCTCTACCACCTAATGTCCAGAATATGAAGAGAAAAAAAAGAATGATAGATGAACTCCCTAAAATATCTTTTGTGTAAAAAGAAAATCTTCTCAAGTATTTATTAGTCTAAAACTATATAACAGAATGATGGATATGTAGAAGTATCCACAACTCTTCTAGGATACTCCTTACTGTTAATCTTCTAAAAAAAACTGCTCTTGGTGTTATTATCATTTGAAGAGTTAATTTATTGATATGGATATTTCATCTGTTATTCAACCCAGTAAGTCTTTGGTTTAGTCAAGCTTTGAAGTTTAGTGTGTGACTTGATTACATAGCACAAATTCTTTAAAACATTTACATTTTTAATGCCTTTGAATTTTTGATCATTTGAACATTCCATTTTGGGAAATGATTCTCAACAGGAATTTTTTTTTCCCCACTCCTAGAGATGGAACTCATGTCTTGGCATGCTAGACAAGTGTTCTACCACTAATCCGTAAACCTGTCATCCTTATTTGTAATGATAAATTACATTAAGAATTACTTGGAATTATAAATATTATTTATTTACAATTACACTTATTATAACTTATTATTTTACTTAAAATTCAAAGTAACATTGTTCTGTAACAGATGATTTAGTTAAATAATTAAAGACTAGGAGATCATATATGAGATTTTTTACTTTAAATTACTTTTCAATAATTTTCAATTTTTTAAAAATGTACTGTTTTAGGAAACAGATGAAGCAAGAAATCAGATATAAATGTTAGATAAAAATAGTAGTTTAAACATGATTTTGAAATTATGTATGAGAGCAAGTTATAAGAAAAATTAATATTTTAGAGCTTGTCTTAAAAACAGTGGCTCTTAAATAGTATTTGGGAAACAAAAGAAATGCATGAATACTAAATGGTTTTTGTCCTATACCTGAAAATTAACACTGGAAATTAGTTTTGACTCTGTGAGTTTAAAATATACAAACACACACATTTGTTTTTTCTGCTTTTTCTTTCTCTGTCACATTAATGTCTTCTCTAGCATAAATTTTTCTCTATTTAGAGAAAATGAGTATTCAGTATTTAAAACTGAGAAAATTTTAAAAGCTTTTCTGTGTAAATTAATTCAAATTTCACAGATGTTGCATATACATCAGTTTAAAATCTTTAGATTAACTTGAAACAAATGCTAAAGATGTTCTGGACAAGGGGGAGAAAAACACTTAGACAAATGTTAGCATGTGAATACATTATGTGAATCTGAACACCTTGGAACCAGAAACCAATTAGAGATCATCTTAAAAATCCTTTAAAATATGTTAAGATGCACAGTGAATTTTTAAGAAAAGGAAAAAGAACCTGCCTGGAATGTGCAATCAATTTTGCTACACTAGAAAAACATCTGAAGGCTATAAGTCATAACAAACCTAAGGATCACTTGCTTTGCCATGGTGATTTCTGCCTCCATTATATCCAGAAGCAAAGAGATAAGCAGAGAGATTACTTATTTCGATCATATGATATTGAGTACCAAGAAGCTTCAAAATGGACATTAAGGTAAATCTTAATATATAATAAGTGTCAATAATTTCTTTTTAAACTTAAAAAAAATTCTGATACAAAAAGCATCAAGGCTGGGCATGGTGGTAAACATCTGTAATCCCAGCGACTCAGGAGGCTGAGGCAGGAGGATCACAAGTTCTAGACAAGCCTCAGCAATTGAGCAAAGCCCTAAACAACTTAGTGAGACCCTGTCTCAAAACAAAAAATTTAAAAGGCTAGGGATGTGCCCCTGGGTTTCATACATAGAACCAAAAAAAAAAAAAGCATCAAAATTATACATATTTATGGGGTGCTATATGATGTTTTGATACATATATATCCCATTTAATGTTTAAATAGATATTTTTAAATCAGATTAAACATATCTATTTCCTCATTTATCATATTTTATGATAAAAATATTCACTATCCTCTCTTCAGCTTTTTTCTAAATATACAGCACATGATCTGTAGTCACTTTACTATGCAACAACAACTTGTTCTTTTGTCTCTGTAACTTAGTGCCCAACAACTTTTCCCAATCCCTCATTTGCCCTTCTCCACCCAGCTTCTGGTAACCACCATTCTACTCTTAACTTCTATGAGATCAACATTTTTAGATTCCACACAAGAGTGCTATCATGAGGTACTTGTCTTTCTTTGCCTGGCTTATTTAGCTTAACATAATGATCTCCATTTAGATCCATTTTGTCCCAAATGATGAATTTTATTTTTTATGTATGAATAGTATTCCCTTGTTTACATGTGCCATGATTTCTTTATCCATTCGTCAGTTTATGGACACTGAGATTGTTTGCATTTCTTGGCTTATCACGATTAATGCTGCAGTGAACATGAGAGCACAGACGTCGCTTTCATAGGCTTCTTTCATTTCCTTTGGATATGTACTAAGTATTGGTACTCTTGAATCATATGGTAGTTTTATTTTTAATATGTTAGGGAACCTCCATGCTAAGCTCCGTAATGGTGGTGCTAATTTACATTCCCACTCTCAGTGTGCAAGTGTTCCCCTTTCTACACATCTTCACCAACATTTGTTATCTTTTATCTTTTTGATAATAAAATAGACATTTTTACTGGAGTGAAGTGATATCTTACCATGGTTTTGATTTGTATTTCCATGATGGTTAGTAATGTTAAACATTTTTTATGTGAGTTTTGCATTTGTAAATCCTGTTTTGAGAAATTTCTATTTAGGTCTATTGTTTACCGTCTATTATGGTCTGGATATGAAATATCTACCAAAAGCTCCTGTTAATACAGGAATATTCAGAGGTGAAATGATTAGATTATGATAGCTCTAACCTAATCAGTCCATCCTTTTGAATGACCTTCCTGGGTGGTACCTGTACGTGGGTGGGGCATGGCTAGAGGAGGTTGTTCTCTGGGGGTGTGCCCTGGAAGACTGTGTTAGCCCTGCAGTCTCTTCCTCCTCACCTGCTTCTGCTCCCTGACCCTGTCATAAGTAACATATTTCCTCTATCAGGCCCTTTGCCCATGACGTGCTACATCATCTTGGACCCAGAGCAATGGAATCAGCCATCTAGGGACTGAGACCTCTGAAAACGTGAGTCTCAAATAAACTTCCCTCTTCTATGTTGTTCTTCTCAGGTATTTTGGTCACAACAATTAAAAAACTAACTAAAACACTGTACTTCTGTTTAATCAGGTTATTATTATTGTTATTAGTTTGCTTTTGAGCTACTTATACATTCTAGATATTAACCCCAGTTAGAAGTGCAGTTTGCAAATGTTTACTCCTGTTATGCAGGTTGCCTCTTCACTCTATTGACTGTCTCCTTTTCTGTGCAGAAACTTTTTAGTCTGATGCCATCCCCTTTGTCTATTTTTGCTTTTGTTTCATGTGCTTCATTGACTTCTTACTGAATTGATTTGATCTCCTCTTAGCTAAGGCTGTATTAGTACTGAGGTAAGGAATAAAATATAAACTTCAACAGGATAGCATTCAATATTTTTGCAGTAAACTTTACTTTTTCTAATGAGTATTGTGTATTGTACAGTACCCATAAGGTTATTTTCAATGTAAGTGTTTATGTTTTTTCTAGTTTTGTTTTATGTTTTAGATCTTTGACAGGTGGTCATCTGTGCAAAATAAGTTACGTACTATCTTTTTTTCTTTTTCTTTTGGTCTTAACTGTGTTTGATCTGAGTGTAATTTTACAATAAACAGAGAATTGAAACCCAGAGATAAAAATTAGTATATATGTAAAATTCATTAATCTCCTATATTTTTTTTACTTTATTCCAGTGTCAAAAAGATACTGTCTCTTGTTTTCAATTTTCTCCACTTTCAAATGTAGTCAGCCCAATCAACCTAAAACACGAAAAAGAATAACTTGTTTTCTTGAAATAATACAGTAGTTTTAAAGTTCTGGAATCCTTGAATAAAAGGTTGTTAGTTGTGTGGCAAATTCTTTTTTGTAGTATTTTTAAGAGAGGAGATCTATTTCAATTTGAGTTTTAAAAATGTTTTCTGATTTTCTAGTTTCCCCGTAAAAGAAATCAAGAATATCCTCTTATCCCAACTCTACAAATTAATTAGAAATGCCCTTAAAATAACTGCTATTTTACATAAACATACATTTATATAAAGAAAGAAATTCGTAATCAATAAATTTATGAAAAAATGCTCAAATTGATTAGCCATCAGGAAAAGGCAAGTGAAAATCACAATGAGATATCATCTCATTGTCCATAGTCCAGTTAGAATGGACTATTATAAAAAAAAGACCAAATTAATTAATTAATCAATTAACTAACCCTGGCAAGGATATGTGGAAAAGGAAACTCCCATACACTGCTGGTGGGAAATATAAATTAGTACAGCCATTATGGACAACAGTATGGAGGTTCTTCCAAAAACTAAAAGTACATCTTCTATCTGACCCAGCTATCCCACTTCTGAGTATATAGCCAAAGGAAATGATATCAGAATATCAAGGAAATGCCTGAATGCTTGTGTTTGCTGCTGCAGTATGTCATAACAGCTAAGATATGAAATAAAGCTAGGTGCCCATTAATGGGTGAATAAATAACAAAGATTTGCTTGTATACAGTATGGAATGCTAGTTAGCCATAAGAATAATGACATTTGCAACCAAATAATAGAACTGGAAGACATAATATTAAATGAAAAAAATCAGGCACAGAAAGATAAAATACTGCATGTTCTCTTTTATATGTGGTGTTTAAAAAAGTCAATTGGAATGCATAATGGTGATTACTAGAGGCAGAAAGTTGGAGGTTGAGATAGCGGGAGGTTGGATAACAGGTACCTTAATGCAGTTAGATAGAAAGAATAAGTACTGGTGCTTTACAGAATACTATGGAGACTGTGGTTCCACAATAACCTATTCCATATCTTATTAGTAACTGGAAGAGAAGAGCTTGAAAGCTCCAAACACAAAGTAATATGGAGATGGAAATATATTCTCCCAGATTGGATCAGTACTATTGCATTGAAAGATCAGTGTACTCATAAATGTGTGCAATTTTTTATGCTTTAATCAAAAAATTTTAAAAATGTGTAAGAAGATGACATTTATTTGCCTTCATTTGATCACTTCATATTGTATACATTTATTCAAATTATCACATGGTGCTCTATAAATTGGTATAATGAAAAAAATAATTTAGAAAACGATGACTGTTGTCCTAAAGGGACACAATCCTATTGTATATAGGACTTCTATTAAGTAGGAATTGTATTTCCTCTAGGCTAGCATTCATCTCTTTTGTCTAATGTATACTTTTTCCATTATTATTAAATCATAACTTTTAAAATCCACTGATATTTTTACATATATTTTGCAAATTTATCATGCTAATAATTGGGACCAACAGGTAAGGGAAAGAACTTTACCAGAGAATCAGCTCTAATCAATTTTTAAAAATTATCTTTTATTTGTCTAATGGGGCGGGACACAATCAGTTTCTTTTGTTAAGTAAGAAAGACAGGTTGTTCTTCTTCTTCTTATTATTATTATTGCAAAGCACAAACCAAATTAAACCAAATACAGGAAGTGGAAGTCACATGCCTAAGAGTATCCTAGAGATGAGCTCACATCCATAAACTCAGCCCATGGCCTGTTACAGTGCTACGCCTTTCATGGGTTACAGATATCCTCTTGCTCTCCCGTACATTGTAGTGGGAAGCTAAAACTCATTGCTGCAAGACAATGGAGAATTTTCTTTCATGAAATATGTATATCATTGTTCTTGTCAGGAAACAAGATAAAGAAGCATTCTTTTTAGACTAATGAGAATTTCAGGGTCATTTGGTAATAAATTTATATACATGCACTGCTCTGTAAATTAATGCAGCTAAATCTAACAAACATCTATTTGGTATTGTTTTAGTCATGTTTTTCCCTGCCGTGACTACAATACCTGTCAAGAAGAATTTTAAAGGGGTAAAAGTTTATTTGGGAGCACATAGTTTCAGAGGTCTCAGTCCATAGACAGCAGGCTCCATTTCTGGAGCTTGAGGTGAGGCAGAACATCATGGTGGAAGAATATGGTGGAGGGAAGTATCTTACATTATGATCAGAAAACAGAGGGAAAGACTCCACTTACCAGATACAAAATATATACCCCCAAAGGCATGCCCCAAGTGACTCACCTCCTCTAGCCACACCTTATCCACCTTCAATTACCACTCATTTAATCCCATCATAGGGTTAATTCACTGATTGGATTAAGGTTCTCATAACCCAATTGTTTCTCCTCCAAACTTTCTTGCATTGTCTCACACATGAGTTTTAGGGGACAGCTAATACCCAAACTGTAACAAACATGTACTATGTTATGGGCACTACCCTGAGGGACTGCAAGCAAAAGAAAGCAAGAAGAAATTTCTGCCTTAAAGATCTTCACTGTCCAGTGAATAAGACAAAAGAAGTACACTTTTAACATTATGCTTTAGGTTACATAGGAAGGGCATTTTGTTGTTATGAATAGGAACAGGGGATATAGAAAAAGCTTGCTGGAGGATATCAAAGCCCAATCCTGAAGGATGTACAGGGATTATCTAGGAGAAAAGACAGAAAATATTTTACCCCAAATCATCTGGCAGAGCTTTGGAGTGAAGAAGCACCATGGTGTCTCATAGTAGTTGCAAAAAATGAAATCAAATAACATACAGGAAGATTAAAACTCTAACATTTAATCAATAAAATGAGATAAAAGTATAGTACTTCTTTTACCGAGAATAGCAGTGGGGCTGAGATTGTAGCTTAGTGGTAGAGCACTTGCCCTGCATGTGTGAGGCACTGGGTTCTATCCTCAGCACCACATAAAAAAATAAATAAAATAAAGATTTTGTGTCTATCTACAATTTTAAAAAAATTTTTTAAAAAGAAGAGAATAGCAGCATAGCATCAAGAGTTATCTTTGGCCATTCTCTTGTTTACTGTGTTCTTTAAAGTTTGTCAGTTCATATGCTAGCTTATACTTGGTTTTAAATTTCTTATAAAAAAGTTGAGTTTAAAAAATGAAAACAACCTATTTATATTTATTTATTCATGAGAATTCTAAAAGGACAGTGAAGAAATATGTACTCACACAGTTAAAGATGTCTCTGTGTGCCCATGTGTTCATGTATATACACATCTCAAATAATACAACTTCATTTGCATCAAATTTATTAAGTCAAATCAATTTTCCAGACATTTGGTCCAGAGCTTAATTCCACTTGATCCTCCACCTGGTAAGTTTCATTTCCCACTGTGTTTCCCTGCAATATATTTTTAATGTTTTATTTGTTGGACATCATTAACAAAGGAAATAGCATTTTTGAAGTTTGTATGCTACAGAAGAGCATGAGGACATTTCAGTGAGAAAACAATCAAATAAATTCACATATTCAGCTCTTCTGCCACATGGTCAAATAAAGTTAGAAATTTAGTCTATTCCTGAAGCCTGAGCATATTTAATTGGTAGACACCAAGGGTGTTCAGGTAATGAGCTACACTGAAACAAGGAGGAATCTATAGCTAAATTTCTATTCTTCCAAAATATATGCTTTAGATCTGGAGAATCAACTAATAATATTTGAGCACCTGTTTTATGATGGCTAATAATATGTGCTTTGTTATAATACTCTACCTCTTCTTATTTTAGAACAATTTTCAAATGAGGCTCAGGAAAATTAAACAGTCTATATTCAGTCACACAGCTACAATTCAAACTAGGATTCTGATTCCTTGTTTAGGAACACTGATATTATGCCTTACTGTAGCTCCTCAGTAACTATGAAAAGTTGATGATAACATAGTTGGAATATTCTTATAAGAAAATAAAATTTATAAAAATCCAATTTTATTAGATTAAAGAATACTAGAAGATACAATTATTTTAAAGAAATTTGAATAGAAATCAGAATATCTGCTTATTAAAATCATACAAGCATGTTTATTGTTACTTTTATGCTAAATGCTTTATGGCAATTAGTAAATTTAACCCTCAAAGCAATTATTTGAAGTAGATATTATAATGAGACTGAGGGGGAAGAAAAGAGATCGTCCTTCAAGTTTGAATCCCGAGCCTGTTTTGTTCCAACTACTCTATAGTTTACTCCCAAACTACTTCCTTAATCATTAGAAGTCATAAAGTTATGCATAAGCTTGGAAATAAGTTGGGCTCTCTTAGACTATATATATCCTAGATTAATTCTTTTGTCATACATAGTTCAGACTAGGACTGTTAAGTAGGAATCTCCTCTGTGAAAAAGTAATATGAAGAGCATACTTACTAAATTTTATTTCCTATCAAGTTGATATGTGATCTGTTTAAGCCTAGTGATGGTAAAATTGTTGACATCATTCATCTCATAAATCCCAGAAACCCCTTCTCAGGAGACTGGTCTGTCAATCTAGCTCTACTTACATTACAGGGTATCTTAGGGCTTTTCTCTATCACTATGAGAGTCTGGGATGTAGCTCAGTAGTGAAGCGCTTGCCTAGCATGCACAAGACCCTGGCTTTGATCCCAGCACCCCAAAATAAAAAGTCCACCTTCCTAGATAGCAAATAGAAAATGTATGTTTCTAGAGCTAAGGACCACATAGGGTCTTGGAAATCTTGGAAGCCCCTTTGAAGATAGTATTGAAAGGACATATTTGTTCATTCTCACGAAGCACTGCCACCAATCTAGGATATTTTGAAGAGCTCTGGATTATTAGGATATTTATTCTGGTGTTCAAATCTGGATAAGTCTCTTTTTCTAAGAGGATAACAGGATTTTAGGCCATTTTGAGGTCTGGCTCTATAACTTATGCAGATGGAAGTATCTTCAGGCAGCCTGGTAACCTGCCAGTCTCTCCTGAGACCCACTGAAAGTCCAGCTGCTTCCAAGTGCTTGCTTAGAAACAATACAAGAGCACCCTGTCAAACTGCTAGCAATCCCTTCTGGTGATGTAAAGGCAATAACAACAAGGGGGTAACGAAGGAAATGGTAGAGCCCCAAGGAAATGGTAGAGTTGATCATATCATGAAGGTAGCTGAACATTTGTTTTGATTTGACCTAAGCCTATTTGGTCACCCACAATTATTTTTGATAAATATTAGTCATCTCCAATAGTTAGAGTTAGATAAAAAAATAATCTTCCCATTTCTTAATGAAAGCATGTCTCAAATTGAATTCTGTCACTCATGCAGATATTTAGCAGCAAGCATGAAGTAGGCACATGAACCTTCTATATGCATGAACAATTTCTTAGTTGTTCTGACAATAATTAAATTAAAAGTTTAACTTAAGGCATATTTGACACTATTTTAACTGTGTTAAACTGAATCACATGATCCACAATGTGCTGGAATCACAAGCAAAACATAGGGCCATTTAGGAAAGAGATCCAGGTATTCAATGCTATGGTGAGAATAAAGGGCTCAGTCTAGAGCCTTAAGTTCTCTTCACATAATTTTTTCTACATTTTAGCCTATCAACATATATTCAACCTCATTCATTACACCAAAGAAAGGCAATCTCTGATAATTTTTACACAAATTAAGAGTATTTAATATTGGAGACACATAAAGCTAGTTGAAACTTGTAGTGGCTACATCTGGAATACCCACCTTCTCTCCCTCCCTCTTTCCCTCCCTCCCTCCTTCCTTCCCTCCTTCCTTCTTTCCTTCCTTCCTTCCTTCCTTCCTTCCTTCCTTCCTTCCTTCCTTCCTTCCTTCCTTCCTTCCATCTTTCCTTCTTTTTCTGTTTCCATTTTTAAAAAATTAAATGGTAGCACACTTTCCCTAAAGTCCCAGAGTGTGTATACCTGAGCACAGAATCTGACCACTCCTAGAATATAGACTTCAGCTAACATTATTAAAATGAAAAAAAAAAATTATAGTGCAAAAAATGTTAAGAATTTGAGGAGTTTTTTAGATTTGAAGTTCCATATAACATAACCTATTTAGTAAACCATTCATAATTTTTATTGGTTCTTTTTAATTATGCATGATGGTAGGAGCCATTGTGATATAATTATACAAGCATGGAATAGTCTTATTCTAATTAGGACTCCATTCTTGTGGGTGTACATGATGATGGGATTCACTTAGATATTTTCATATCTGTACATAGGAAAGTTATGTTAGATTCATTCTACTATCTTTTCTAATTTTATTTCAAATACAGCCTAAGGTCTTAATTTGCGCGACTCTAAAAACTTTAAAATAAACAACATTGACACTACACTCGGAGTTAAAATTGAATTAAGCATCTGACATGTTTGTTCACTGTACTTTATCTAATTTTTTATGTTAAAAAGACTGTGGAACAGCTAGGTGTGGTGGTGGACACCTGTAATTCCAGTGACTTTGGAAACTGAGGCAGGAGGATCACAAGTTCCAAGTCAGCCTCAGCAACTTGATGAGACCTTGTCTCCAAATTAAAAGAAAAGAAAAGAACCAGAGATGAGGAATACAGAGATGAAACTCAGTCGTAAACTGCCTCTGGGTTCAATCCCTAGGATAGGAGAAAGGGAAGGGAAGGGAAGGGAAGGGAAGGGAAGGGAAGGGGAGGGAAGGGGAGGGGAGGGGAGGGGAGGGGAGGGGAGGGGAGGGGAAACCAAACTGTGGTACAGAGTAAATACAATAGACTTAAAATTAAATTTCAAATTTCCACTTAGTGTGTGAAATTAAACAACTTGTCAAAGCAAAAGCCCAGTTTCCTCTGTTGTTAAATGGGGGGAACAATGTCTTTGTCCTGGGATAGCTATGAAGATAAAATGAAATAACCAAAGTCATGTTTTGCGCACATAACAGACTCAGTAGGACTCTCATCATTTATTATTAGGAGAGTTGGGAAAATAAAAATATATAAGCTGTCAGTACTTTTTGTTTATGTGGGTGACAGAGTTGGCTCTCTAGGTCAGGGCTTACCATTCCAACACATTCTTGATTCTGAGTGTGGAATGTTGGTGTCCTGGGCTTGTAAAGGGGAGTAAGGTGGAAATATATTCGGACTCAGACGGTAGAGCATCCACACTCTCAGCTTGTCCTTTTTCTTTTTATTTATTTACCATTTCTCTCTCTGCCCAAACTGCCTTGTTTCTAAAAATACCATAGTATTCATTTGCATTTTGCCATCAGAACTGTGGTATAATTATAGTAACAACAGAAAGGGAGAGGGCATACTTAATGTAGCAAAGAAGGAGTTTTGCTTTTGTGGTTTGTAGCTTTATTTATTCTATTTTGTTTCTTTTCACTGAGCACAGAAAATGAAATGTAGGCCTTATACTCAAAGTTTTTAAGCACATTCCTTCTCCTAATAAATAGATCAATAACACAGCCCTCTCCTGTGAGGGTATTAAAGCACCACCTCTCTGAGAGTCCTTTCTTAAGACAGTTCTTCAATACTCTGGCAGTGAAAGACAGAAAATAAAATTGTTAGGCTATTGATTTACCAGCAGGGCTTAAAGGGCCATGTCTAACAATGGTTTGCATTAAAAGGCTGTAATAATCTCATGACGATGCTCAGCACCTAATTTGTTGAAGCAGATTTTGTATCTTCAAACAGGGCACAGATTTGCTACTAATTCTCATTAGAATGATGAGGAATATGCAGACTTAGAGCCTTCATTTCAACTGCATTTGGAAACTACAGCTCCTAGCATGTTTTTTGTACAAAACCGTTATAAAGTCATAGTAGAATTGAATGAAATTATTATTACATCTATATTGAAATTTACAATTTGTAAAAAATTGCATATAAATAGAATATGGGGCTACTGTGTTATGGATCAGTTGTAAATGTTTTGAATTTGATATGTAGTCTTCCTTATAAAAGATACAGAAATGAAGTGATTACATAATTGAATTTGACAGCGGGATAGAAATGCATTTTTCTTCATGTGAATTTATCTGAAGGCAATGAAAAATGAACAAGAATAATGCTTTTATATTCATTCCTAATTCCTTCCTAGAGAGTTAAAAACAAGTTTGCACTTTATGAAACTGTGGTGGTCAGCCCCTGGTTGAAATTACTCCCTGTGCAATAATGATACTCAAAGACAACAGTATAAATGGAGAATAGGATTCCTAAATTTAACTAATGTATGTCATGAAGAAACTTTACTTCAACATAAGTAATGTTGGATAATACATTTCATCACATTAGAAAACTTAGTTTCTAGTTGACCCACCCTTAGTGTTACTAAGATTAAACATGGTAATAAGGAGTAAACAACTTAATTGCTTCATTACAAAATTCTTTTTTTCTCCTTTGCAAGCCAGAGATATTCAGAAAGGAATTATGTCGGTGACTTTTCATGTCCTCCATCAAGTCTCTTAATTGTTTGGGGTGATAATCATTTTCTGGATCAGTAGTATCATTAGAGGTTCCAAAATCGTGGTTACATAATCCTATAATTATAATTATAATCCTATAATTTCTTCTGCAGTTTTAGTTGGTGTTTTCCTGTATTTCACCTTTAGCAATTCTGGTTAAGTTTCCAGTGGGCTCTATTCCATTACATCCACTATTGTTCTGCTTGTTTTCAGAATAGTATCTTACTCCTTGTGTACATGTTTGACTTGTAGTGACTTGCCAATTTCTTTGTTGTTCTTAGTAGTCATTCCATGATATTTTCAGTTGCTTCACCTCTGTTCCAGTCCAATTTAGTTTATGTTCATCTTATAAAAGGAGTCCATTCCAATTCATGTACTGCCTTGATAAGTTGGCACTGGGGTTCAAGCTATAGAGCACTTCATCCTCAGTCTCAGCACCCAGAATAGGGTAGCCTTTTAATGAATGGAATAGTTCATTTGATTGTGACTTTTAAATATAATAATAAATAATAGTTATCTCCAAAGTAGGAATTATCTCTCACTTGGTTCTCTCTGAACTTGTGAATCACACATTCATTTCTAGGCCACATATTTGATTTCTGTTTTTTAATCAAACTACATCTATTTTAGAGGATAAGTTGCCTACTTAGTGTTTTTCCTTTCAATAAATATTTTCTACCATAATAGACTTAAGAAAGACTTTGGGGCATATGTTAATGTAAAATTTTAAAGTCCATTTATTATCTGTGTAATTCATTTGATTAGTCAACACATCAAATGAAAACATGTTAAGTAGTTACATAATGCAAAGCTTATTTCATTATCTTCCTGCTAGATTTTTATATGACAATGACTTTTTTATGCCACCTAATTGTTTTCAATTATATAAAAAGTTTAGGGCGCAAATACATTCAATAGACTTTTAATGTAGAATAAATCTCATTTTTTTTGGCTTCCTGTGAGCATAGGTTGTTTCTATTTTCACTGAATTAGTTAGTAGGGTTAACCAAAGTTAATAAGAAATGCTTAAATGTGCTAAATGTTGACTTTCTGACAAATGTCATCTCAGTTTAAACTGCTAGGACATTATAATCAAACAAAAGCAATATCAGCCTTTTTAACCACATAGGTTAGCCTTTCCCCTTGAAAATCATGTTTAATCACTTCCATTAAAGTATTTTAAACAAAACCATCTCTTTTCCTATTTGTTCCAAAATATTTCCAAGAAGGCAAAAATATTAAATTACCGAGAAAAAATTTAGAGGTGAGAGACTGAATTCCTGGAGTTTTATTTAAAGAACACTCTCTTCCAGTAAGACAAATGGACAAATGTTAAGTTGGAGCTGGTATTCCCAAAGCATGTTTGTGAAATTTCAGACAAGATACATGCCTTGCCTAATAAGATGATTTTCTTATTGGGAGCATTTTAATTATCCCAAATTAGTTAGCAAGTATTGAAATCAAGATTTGAGAAGGCAACCTGTCACAGATTATGTCAATTATAACAAAAATGAAAGAAATATTTGTAAAAATGTTTTAAGCATTGACATTTCATCACTTATTTTGAAGACCACAATAATGGGGTTTAGTAGAAATGATACGAAAATGCAGGCATTTCCTTACTGATGATTTAATGAGAGTTACAAAATGAAAATATAATCATTCTTAAAGTTTAAATACTGTTGTCTCAACGTTACCGCCATTCTCAGGTCCCATCAGCTAGACGGGATTGATTATATGCTATGTTTAATAGTAGGCATGACATAAGACAGTCAGAACCATAAAATATAAGTTTAGGATGTTATGTTTTTTAAAATATATGTTTAGGGAATAATTGAGATGAAAGTACATTCCATCAATTAAGAGAAATATTTTCAGCTGTACTTCATCAATCGCAAGACCCTGAGGGCATATATAGAGCTGGCACTGTTTCCTCTACAAATAACATTGTTATTTTGCCTTTTTATTTTTATGTTTTGAATAATGAGAGCCCAATAAATGAGTAACATGTTCAAAGCAAAATCCAAATATTCCCATACTCTGCCCGCCTGCCGCCTGTGTTATAGGAGAGAGGCAAGGATCTCCTGCACAATTTTTTTTTTTTTT
>CM053408.1:15509762-15536431 GCA_028644305.1 Xerus rutilus | reverse complement strand
TAGCTAAACTGTGGAATCAACCTAGATGCCCTTCGATAGATGAATGGATAAAGAAACTGTGGTATATATACACAATGGACTACTACCCATCATTAAAAGAGAATAAAATGATGGCATTTGCAGGTAAATGGATGGAGTTGGAGAATATCATGCTAAGTGAAGTAAGCCAATCTCAGAAAACCAAATTGCAAATGTACTCGTTGATAAGTGGATGCTGATCCATAATGTGGGGAAGGACATGGGAACAATGGAAGAACTCTATTCACAGAGGTGTAAGGGGAGAGGGGGCATGGGGACAGTAAAGGTGGTGGAATATGATGGTCATCATAGCCCTAGCTTTATGTATGACTGCATGTGTGTTGTGATTCTATATCACTTACAACCAAAGAAATGAAATGTCATCCTCCATCTGTGTACAATGAATCAAATTGCACTCTGATATCATGTAAACCTAAATAGAAAAAATAAATAAATTAAATATAAAAAAAAGAAAATTTAAGTGAGGAAATTGTCACAAGTATTTTGACAGTGTAAAGCCCTGAATTAGTCTTTATTCTGTTTAAAAAGAAAGTTAAGATGATTAGAAAATGTGTACATACTATTTTCTTAAAAATTTTAGTCACATCTATGCTTATTTATAGCCAGTTTTGTCCAAGCTTTTTACCATTGGAGGAGAATTTCTTTTCTGCCCTCCTAGGATGTCCTTCCATGTGGAGTGAGTGAATTGGTATGACTCCTGAACTCTACTCTTTTACTGACCTAAACCCGGCCCCTTACTGACCTAAACCCGGCCCCAGGTGAAGAATTTTTCTGACTAGTAATTTGGGAAGAACAATTGGCTCTTTGTTCCTCCTGGAAACAAGCCTGCCCACAAGTTTTCTGTTCCTCTGCTGTGAAACTTAACCCAGAATGAGCCCTCTAGATGTTTTCCTGCTCTAGTTACCAAGGTGGCTAATCCTGACTATTTAGCTCATCAGTATCATGAGACTCATTCAGCTGCCATATGACCTCTGACTTGGCCTTGATTAACAATGGTAAACCTCTTCCTGCTGCTTGTCTTTTTCTTTCTTTCTTTCTTTCTTTCTTTCTTTCTTTCTTTCTTTCTTTCTTTCTTTCTTTCTTTCTTTCTTTCTTCAATTTATTCAGAACATGAATAGAAAGGAATAAGACCCATATTTATCAAAAGGGAGAAAGAAGTTTGCTATATTTTGCAAAGCACTCTTGGCTTTCCTGTATCTACTTCTGTATAGCACTCCACTTCAAAATTAACTGGTTTAAACAACATTTGTCATGATTCTTTGCAATGGCTGGACTCAGGGGCAGTCCCCGCTTAGTAATCAGAGGGACTGGGGTTTGATTTATCTGAAGGTGCTGGGACTGACTGATTCACAAGTCTGGTACCTCCCTTGGATGGCATATGTTTTGGAAAAACTTGGTATATGAAAACCAGCCAACAAAGGGGAAGTTTCAGAAAGACCTAAGAGAGAAGAGGATAAATTCAGGATTGCATAGGATCCAATTTATCAGGAACTTCCTTAGAGACAGAAGCATTATTGAGTGGCTGGAAGACAGGAGGACCCCAACCAGCTGAGGCAGGAGGAGAGCTCTTTATGCTAAGCTAAAAAAGATAGCCAAGGCCAACCAGAATGTATCTGGGCTTTGTAGAAACTATTAAGATATCAAATGTCAGTTAAGACCTGTATGAATGTCAGTGGTTGTTATAAATTATTTGGATGACAGTCTTAATGACTTTGTTTATCCTATAAGGTTTGGGATGTGTTCCATGGTCTCCTGTCAGGCAAGATGTCAGTTATGACCAAGATAGCTATAGTCAAGTCAAGCTGGATCCCTGTAGTGATATGTAACCTGGAACTTGTCAGACAATTCTCTTTTTTCATGTGGCTCTTCCATATAGCTGACTAGAACTTCCTCACCCAGGGGAACTAGAACTTCCTCACCAGTGGGAAGCTCCCTTACATCATGTTACATCAAAGCACAGCAAGGGGGTCTCATGCTTGTTGGACTCCTTTCTTGATGATTGGCTTTTCTAAGCATGTCTTTTCCAAGAGAGAAACAAATGCTATAAAGAAGTCTAGACATGGAAATCAGAAGCATCATTTTTGTTGTCTTCCATAGGGTACAGAGGACCAGTTCAGATTCAGCATAGGAAGAGCTAAAAAGGACACCAAAGTCTCAGAACCTTGGTATGTTGAGAATATGTGGGAGGATTGACCACAACCTATAACACGGAACACGAAAATGTGTTATAGGAAATTGCATCTATTATGATGTTTATCATAGAGGAGTGTAATTTGTTCACTTAAATGTTTCATTACTTGTTATAGGAGGCTGAAATCTCCTCATCAATCTTATGAGAGTCAAATGCTAATTATGATTTTATTGAATTTCTTATAATTTATTCAATAACCCTGAAAAAGTGTATTTTTTTTATTTTGAAAAGCTTCTGATTTTTTTCCTTGTGTGCTTTTTTCTTTTCCTTTTTAGCTAAAATGAATATTTCTGCCAGTCTAATTTTAAAGCGCAACATAAAATCTATTTCTTTCACAGTAGGAAAACCTTAAAAATGTAAAATGTTTACATGAGTGTAAGGAGATAGTAATAACTAGATATCGAGATGCCATAGCACACTGTCAAGTAAGGCAGGTGGGAAAAGCCACCCAGAAGGCAGGAGAATCTTTAAAAAGACAGGCTGGGATTCCTCAAGCCTCTGTTTGGGGAAAAGAGCACCATGTTCTCCTAATGCTAGAGGGTCTATTCAACATTTGTCTTGTGCAATAGGTTTCTAGAATAGAGATCAACATCTGGAAAGAACAAGAGAGAAAACAATGCCTTAGAGAGCAACAAGGACCAGGTAAATAGGCACAAGGCAAGGACCAAGTTCTTAGGAATGGAAATTGTTGCAAAAGTGCACAAGTCAACACTATATAAAATAATTATAGCTGCTTTATTCAATAAAGCACCAACTTCTAGTGGTTCTTCATAAATAAATTTTTTTTTAGCTGTTGATTGACCTTTATTTACTCATTTATTTATATGCGGTGCTGAGGATACAACCCAGTGCCTCCCACGTGCAAGGCAAGCACTCTACCACTGAGCCACAATCCCAGCCCATAAATAAACTTTTTTACTCAAGTTTAAAATAAGTGTTTGTGATTGACAAGGGTCTCTACTTCAAGTAGAGATTCAGACACCATGGTGTTGGCATCTTAAGATGCTATCAGTTTTGTCAGGAGGGTTCAAGGTTGTCATGCCCATCTTCACAAAGCAGATGAAATAAGAGAAATTGAATGAAAGGATCACAAGCAAGAGATTTTCATGGGCCAGGGATGAAAGTGACACATCTGACTTCAATCATACTCCATTAGCCAGAACTCAGTAGCATGGCTGGAGATAACTGGAAAATGGGACACTAGCCATGCCATGGATACTGAGACTAAGCTGTGTTCCCACAAAGAAGAAAGAGGAGTTTAGTGAATGGTTAGCCATCTTTGTCATGCTCAGTAGCTAGAGTTCATGATGGAACTAGAGAGGGTTGGTACTGACCTTGACTGCTCTGATCTGGATATAGACACTGTCATGGTTTGAATGTGATGTGTCCCCCGAAAGCTCATGTGTGAGAGAATGCAAGAAGGTTCAGAAAAGAAATGATTAGGTTGTGAGAGCCTTAGCCCAATCAGTGAATTGATCCCATGATGGGATTAACTGAGTGGTAACTGAAGGCTGGTAGAGTGTGGCTCGAGGAGGTGGGACATTGGGGGCATGGTTTTGGAGTATATATTTTGTATCTGGCAAGTTGAATCTCTCTGCTTTCTGATCATCATGTGAGCTGCTTCCCTCCACTACACTCTTCCACCATGATGTTCTGCCTCACCTCAAGCCCTAAGGAATGGAGGCTGCTATCTGTGGATTAAAACCTCTGAAAGTGTGAGCCCCCAAATAAATTCTTCCTCCTTTATAATTGTGCTGGTCAGATCCTTTTAGTTACAGTAGCAAAAAAGCTGACTAAAACAGATACCATCTATGAAACAGACAGCAAGTCCTTGCCAAACAGTAATCTGCAGGTACTTTGATTTTGGATTTCCCAGTCTTCAGATTTGTGTAATAAATTTTTGTCATTTACAAATTACCTATCCTGAGGTATTTTGTGACTAGCAACTCAAAGAGATAAAGACAAAGAAGTTCCCTTGTATATTCTTGTGTTTCCTCTTTGTTCACAAGCAAGAATAGTCCCAGAATCCTGGGAAGGACTAAGTCGATAAGGAAACAGTATAGCTTAAGTATAGTGTAGCTTTAGTTGACTAGTTTAAGAAGATAAAAGAATGCCAGAAAGGAATGTTCTATCTGTAAGATATAATCTGGGGTAAAACCAACCCTACTAATTGGAAGGACATGAATGAAGGTGATGTAAAAAGCCCCAAAGGGATCATAAAAGCATTGCTGAAGAAGAAATAGAAAATGGAGAATAGAGTCCCACAGATGTTGTCAACAATTATAAAAGAAACAGTTACTTTTAGGGGCAATGTCATATTCATAAGAAAATAGAAATCTGGTGAGTGCTGTATCTCTTCTGGAAACCATGAAGTAATTTCTTCTGAAACCTAAACATTTTCCACTTCATTAATTCGCCTACTGAAGATGTGGAGTGCTGGTTGACTTCGGGGAATTTATTTCACTTTTGACTTTCAATATCTGTCTTGATTTTGCTATCAGCAGAATAAAAAGCCACCACTGAAATCTTCCATTCCATTCCATCAGGCTGAGCAGTTAAATAAGTTTTCTCTATAGCTTTTCCTTTTGGTAGAGTATATACACATTTTTTTTTTCTTTTTGTTTCAAAATTACTGTATTTCTTAGCTTTAAGGTGCTGAAACTTTTCTCTGTTCACTGGTCATTTGCTCTGGAAAAATAATAAACTCCCTATCACTGGGGCTGATTTCTGTGCACAGAAAGACAAAAAAGTAACAGTAGCATCACAGCCTTTGCAGTAGAACTAGACAGTATCTCCACATCTCAGGCCAAGGGGCAAGAACTCACTTCTGCAACTCCCTTTTACAAGGCACATATAAATCTGTGAATCGCCAGCATAAAGTAACACTAGAGAGAGACCTATTCCTCATGAGACACCCAAATTGCCAGCTGGTTATTTTTTTTAACCAAGGTTCATCTGATCCATTTCCAAGTTACTGTGGTTCTACTGTAATTCATGAGGGGAAAATGGTTGCTTAATTGCCCAGAAGAATTTCCTGGAGATGCTTCAGTAGTAACAACTTGTCTTCCTCTGCCCATGACCCATGAATAACAAAACAATTGAAAGTGAAAATCAAACTGAAAAAAAATTACAATGGTATCTCTAGTCAAAATAAAGCACAGCATTGAAATAATTATTTGAATACATTATACCTCTCCCTCCAAAATATTCATCATTTTCATTGCTCAGTTTGAAGCTCCCCAGTACTTGAAAACAAAGTATAATTTAATTATTTTTTATTATGTGAGGACATGTTCAGCCAACAGAAAAAAAAAATACCAGGAAATACTCCACTTACACTATTTATCTGTTTCCCATCCCAGCCTGTGGCTCATTTTCCTTGGAGGCAACTTCCTGCCGGGAAAGGCATCATGGGTAGAGCTGACTGGTGGGGTTCACACAAGTCCCCTGTGCTTATGGAAAAATCATTCCATCTCTCTGAATCTCTCCTGCAAAGTAAAGAAGATGGGATAGTTCAGAGTTTCCACTAAATCTATGATTCTATAATCCTTTGTTAAAAAGAAAGTTCCTAACAGTAATTTCAATGGAGCATCCAGAATGTAGGTCTCCATTTAAAATTCTATGTTGTTCACATTTAATTTCCTTTTGGCTGAGTCTGACCAAAATCCATTTTAAAAATCTATTTTTCTTTGAATTAGCATTATGTAACAATGGAAACCTTTTCTAAATCTTTCATCATCTGCCTTTGCAAGCTCACATTTTCCACCTTGTACAGTGCTATCTGACTCATGCAAACTAAATGTTTTATTCTAAGTCAGTTGATGCTTATCTCAACCTTTTTTTTCCTCATTCAAATTATTAACATGAGAACATTTTGCAAACTTTAGGATCACACAATATTCAGTTGTATTGACTGCTTTTGAGTCCACGATCTAGACCAAGCCAACTGGAGCTCAAGTATGACAAGAAAATGAGCTTCCTTTGTTTTGTTTTTAAACTAAATCTTTAGTCTCTTTTTCCTCAAGATACTTGCCATTATTCATAGAAGTGTAAATTCACATTCTTCTTCTAGAAGTACCCAAAATTGGTTTCTGTAAGCACATTCTTAAAAGTAGTCAAAAGATATCAAGCTTCTATACCTAGACAGGAATGAACATGGTACGGCAGTGAATTGAAACAGGAGGAAATTAATGTTTCAGACAAACAAAACAGAAATGCTCATTATCACCAGGGCATTGTTTGACTTCTGACAAAAATTGTATCTCCTAGAATGAATATACCACCTATCACTTTTCTTGTCACCTATAATGAGAAGGATGAGCCAACTCATGATGAATGGATATTTAACAACAAGTGACAACATATTCTCTCTCTTATTGTGTGCTAATGGGGTTGCCTTTCTGGTGTTCCACCACAATGAGCTCATTCCATATGTCAATGCAATATCAGCTTCTCGGGGAAGAAAGTTAAGTCCAAAGTTTTCTGCACCTCTGAAGACAGAAAGCGATGATGATAATAAAAGCTCATTTAATAGAGATTATGTTTTAAACACGGAAACCTCACTTTCCTCAGGAAGTAATAGCCACTGAGTTCCCAGCATGGTGGTCAATGTAGACCAATAGATCGATCTCTCCATCGTTCCTAATTTTTACAACAATGTGAAAGCTATAAATTATTCCTATTTCATAGTCACTGGAACTAACACTTGGAATTTTTAAATGTCTTCAACATCTCTCAGTCAACAAGTATTCAGCCAGGATTTAAATCCAGAACTATCTGACTCCAAACTTTTCAACCTCTCACCCGTGGCTGTTCACAATGGTAAGCGCCAACCACGTGTGGATTTTGACCACTTGAAATGTGACTTTTCCAAAGTATTATTGAGAATTAGAACAAAAGAAAGTAAAACATTCATTAATCAATTTGTGCTAAGTACATGCTGAAATATTGTGTGTTAATGTGGCTACAGTATTAGAAAATTTTAAATGACTTAGTAGCATTTGCAGCTCACATACTTCTCTTTTATAAAGTTATATAACAGATTATATCCTCACCCAAATTAGTGTTTGGAAACACTGAAATTAGAAATTTCTTTTTAATAAAATCAGTTAATAACAGACTTTTAATTAACTCATGGAATGCAAATTAACTTAGTAAATCTAGTTATTGGTTTTTAAATTACTTCTAGGCAAAGGTCTAGAACTATTACTCACCAAAACTCATTTCTAAATAATCTGATACACATTGGTAAAATAAATATCATTGTGAAAAGATAGTATCTCATTCCTTGAAGATATATCTTCTTAATAATTATAAAGAAAATAGTATGCCAGCTGATTGAGAAATTATCCAAGATCCATGGTAATTTCAAGTCAATGAACCTATAACAAGTTTATTGTTGTGTTTGAAAACAATGTCATACAAATATTTTTAAAATAGCATACATGAAAAAATTCATCCCCAAATAAAAGTCTCCCTGATTGGTATAAGAATAAATCTAAAATAATTCCCGTAAATGGAAGTAACAGTTTAGAAATCCTGATGTTTCTCGTGTCCTTACGTTACCCTAAACTGTGAAAGAAATGCCCCTCACAAACTTTCTGGATCAGACTCATTGTCCCTAAATAATAAGCTCCATTTTTGCCATCTTGGCTGGTGTGCTTTACCTGTGATCTCTGACTGCAGGCATCAGAGCTGAACTCCGTATTTATCTTCCTGACTCATTGTTCGGTTCATGCTCCTCTATTTGTTGATTTGGAATTGTGTTTTGAGGCTCTATTCTGTGCCAGTACTGTTTTAGGTGCTTAAATTGTTTCAGTAAAGCGATCAAATATAACAATCTCTCAGCCTTCTAAAGTTTTATACGACTTAATAGACACTTAGTATATTGTAAGAGTTTTTGGTCTGGATTATAAACACCATAGAAAATCTCAAAGTTCCAAGTCTACTAGAAGAACCCAATTTATAATATAGGTGCATTGACACATGATCATATCTGTTCTACAGGCACTGAGTTAAGTCCTTTACATGTATATGATAGATGTAAAAATAGAGTTAAGTGATGTGTATAGTTACAAAGAATTGAGCTTATTTGAAATGTTTCCCCAAAATCTCTTTCTGTAGAATTGTATGACAAGCTTGTAAGAAATATAAAATTGTAATCAGCATCAGATTCTTCAAGTGATAGAAGCCATGGCAGATTGTTTGCCTTAGACAGGAAAGAGAACTGGAAAAATGGAGAGGGACATATTGGCTTGAAACACTATCCATGCACTTTAAACTCTCCTTCATTATGCCTTTTAAATTTAATGTCATGTGTAACATGTACATCATTGCCTGGTGATCTGGAAAATTGAGAGGAAGACGCCGTCTTTGCTGCATGGTAGGTATTACTAAGCTAGCCACGCAGTGGCATGAGTATAGTAGGCAGCTGTGGCAAGATCTCATCTTGCACTGATTAGCACTGATTAGCAGCGTGACCTTCACAGAGTGGCCCATATTCTTTCAGCCTCTGAGACCCCACTTGTAAGGTAAAGGTGTTGACGTGGTGGTTAACACTCTGCACTGCTAATCCTATACGAAAGGGATTCACAGAGAGTATGTCTTAGGTTTGACAGCACTATACTTTTCCAGTCTCACTTTCTGCTTCAGTAAAATCCTACTCTAGAGAACTGGAGGTTTAATGTTTTTAAGAAAAATATAGAACCGAGGTCTTCATTTAGCATAGAGGAATCGCCTTGGAACATGAGTTCTCTTGGACATATTTTACAAAGCAGATGAACACACATTTCTTTTTACAGGGATCCTTTAATCAACTTCATATAATAGCCCCATGGAAAACATTTCCCCTGATTTTAATTTTAAAAATGCATATACAGACTTATATCTGTGTATATTTTGGTGTGTATTAGGGTGTGTGTGTGTGTATGTGTGTGTTCTGTCCTTCCTGGGAAAAGTTCAAAACTATGAAAATAGTATGTTTCTTGCACATTTTGTCTTTTCTGAGTCCTTTATTGTTTGTGTGTGCATGATAACTTTTTACCATTCTTTTTACTATGGAATTGAAGGGAAGTCTGGTTGCTTTTCTGAGATGCTAGTACTGTCCCAAGGAAGTCACTTGTCAGAGGAGATGGTGATTCACTCAAACATTTGCCATCTTAATCTGGGATTTCATCTTCATTTTGGCAATTTTTTATATCAAGGTTATTTTAGGTTCTTTTATTCAATTGGCTTCATGACCTTTTATATAGGCAACATATTGCGACACCACTTAAAGAGTTTTTCTGTTTGCTATCCTTACCATGCTAACTTTTCTTTAAAAAGTAATTTCGGTCTTATTGTGTCAGTGTTGTAATTTGCTTTGTGTTTGAATATTTACATAATGTTTGGAAAATGACATCGAATTTTAGTTGAAAAAAATTTAGAGCTACTTAATACTCCTAGCACAACATGCCTGTCACTTTGCTGCCTGTCAAGTTACTGATAAAATGTCTGGTGGATGTAGATAAGAACTGTACAAAATGCCAGGTGGAAGTCTCCCCAACCCACAGAGACAACCGTAGTCAACAGTGATTGATGTCAAGAAGAGCTACTTAGCCCTGCTCAAAAGTGTATTTATTATCTTTTCTAATCATTAAAATACACATGATCTAAGGAGATCTTTTGAAGAATACAAAATGCATTGTCAATTTGCTTTATAATAACTTAAGCAAGTTGACATTGTCAACAGCATTACATAAAAATACTTTTTGAGAGCTCTGTTTTTTTGTTTGTTTGTTTGTTTTAATTGTATTGAACCAGGGACACTTGACCACTGAGCAACACCATCAGCTATTTTTGATTAATATTTTGAGACAGAGTCTTGCTAAGTTTCTTATGGCCTTGCTATGTTGCTGAGGCTGGCTTCAAATTTGCAATCCTCCTGTCTCAGCCTCCTGGGCCACTAGGATTACAGGTGTACACCACTGTACCTGGCACAGGAACTCGTCTTTTAATTGCCAATCTAGTAAGACTTGAATGTGTATGTGTTTGATGACTTGTGGACTTAAATGTTATTTAATATATCTATTTCTTGTTTGGAAAACCTTGCTAAAGATTTTCCTGTATACTTCCTGGGAAGAGTTCAAAGGTGTGAAAGTAGTATATTTCTGGCTCTTTTGGTATTTCCTTTTTCCTTTGTGTGTATAATAATAACTTTCTACTAATTCCCTAGTGAACAAGGCTAAGGATTTTCTGGTTTTCTTTTTGTTTGTGGGCAATTATTGTCAGTAGGTAGGGACTCTTTATGATTATTTCTAAGATAGTGTTTAGAAGCTAATAAGGCAAATCATTTTGATTCTCAGAGATTCACAGCTCCATGTCGTATCCCAGCTTCTAGCTGAAGAGTTAATCCTAGAGGATGTAGAATCAAGTGTTTGTTCACTGTGCTTTGGAGAGAAATCTTCTCTCCAAATAAGACCTAATCCAGGAAGCTTGTGGCCATAGCATAGGGGAATGTGACAAAGAGGATGTAAAAGTCTTTCTTTCTTGGACAAGAGCCATGTGATTAAAAAAATAAGTGAGGAATAGACCAGGAAAAAAAGAATTTAATCCTAAGGTGTCTATCTGTAACTCCAAACTCTCAGTGATTCACTTTCCAGAATAGGAATGCTTTTGTCTTTAGAAATGTATAGTTGGGCGACATATGTAATTAGGCCAGAAACGTGCTCCCATTAGAGATACAGGAAAAGACTGCTAATCTCTTATTCTACTCACAACTGTTCTGATCTTCACCAGCTGTTTTCCTTTCTGTGCTCTCCACCACCTGTGCCTTCTCTGATCTCACAGCAGATAGGATGGAGTCCTCAGATTGGTCCTTGACCTCATGGGAACCTTCCTCATCTCCACTGTGAAGTAGTTGGGCTTTTGATTTTGGTCCAGTGACTACACAGGGTGCTGTGGTCCTATTTAGCAGTTTGAGTTTAATATATTGCCACCTTCACTGGAATCTCTGATTCTGGCCTTTTGTTTTTGGCTTCTCAATTCTTGCCCACTGTGGCCTCTTCACTCAGGTCCAAGTACCACTCTGGCCCTTCTACAGGCACCTCTGTTCCCTTCCTTTACACACACAGACCAGTGGGAACCAGCATCCTTTTTTTTTTTTTTTTTTTTGGAGAGCTCCCCCTCGCTCAAATGGCTCCTCTAATTTATCACATCATGCTCCCACATCATGATGGAAGCAGCCACATTAAGTCTAATGGAATAGTGCTGCTACCAGCCGCTGATCAGGAGGTGGGAAACAAGCCCATTCTAGGAGGGCTTTCCATAACTTGTGGATGCTTTAAAATCAGCCTTCATAAAGAAGACTCAAGGGATGTGGGACAGGGGGTGCAGATAGTAACTGATAATTCACCAGTTTACCTTATTTTCAGATGCATATCTCCTTTGTCATCCCCACAAAGCCTCCAGCCAGAAAAAATATTCTTTCTTTACAAAATATCTCCCTTGTATGCATAGGACTTCAAGATTCATGGCTGAGTGTACAGGTGAAATGTCACCAGTTGGAAACAGGAATTAACAAGGACAAAAAAAAATCTCTTATTATTAAAAATAACATCTCATAAAATTTATGTCCACTTTATTTACAGCAAATATTCTCCTAAGCTTGCCTTTTCATTTTGTTTACCCAATGTTTTTATGAATGCAAATATTTTATTTTTATTTAGTAAAAATATAAACATTTTCACTTATGATTTTTTACTGTATCCTGAGAAGTCCTTTTTCATTCAGAGATCAGAAGAATGTCCATATATATTATGACTAGCATTTTAAAAATTTTATTCTTGATATTAACTTTTCAATATATCTAGAATTTACTTTGATACATGCTATGAGCTAAAAATAAAACTTCATCTATATCTAAATAATCATTTATTCTCCCCAATCATTTGACAAATAGCTCTCTATAATAGTAGTTGATGTACTCTTATCACAATCAAAATTATTATGACTGATAGGGCTATTTTGTTTTATTGATCTATTGATTTTTTACCAGCATTATACAGTTTTTATGTTCAAAATATTGCATCTTTATAATATTAGCCCCCCTTTTCTCTTATTCTTTCTGTATTACTTATTCTTTCAAATTGATCTCAAGTTAAAGTCTAAATAAATGTAGTTGAGATTTGTTTGAAATACATTAAGTCAAATTATTAATTTGGGAAAATTTATTGCTTTGGAAATTATTTGGCCACCAAGAAATATTGTGTGTCTCTTTCTACATATATTCAATGAGGTTTTAGATTTTGTTTATGCATACCTTGTAGTTCTTTTAATGGCAGATCCTAAATAATTTATTTTTTGTCAACATTTTGTTATGACTTATTACTTGATGTTAATTGGTTATAGCTGATATAAAGATGTTGATATGTTTTAAGCTTCCTTAATTATCTCCTTTTGGGAACTCACCTACTTTGCGGCTTCCAGAAAGTTCTACTTAAACCTCTAAGTGGTAAATCAATCATGTCATTTGATTTTAATGGTAATATCCTGAACAATGCATCATTAGAAAGGTAGGTACTAATTTTAGATGAATAGAAGTTGATAAAGACTTCACAAATGTTTTAAGACCTGTTTGTGAGTATGTGAGACACACACACACTCACACACACACACACACACAATTTCATCTAAGAGTTTCAAGTGTTTCCTAAAGAAATTTGATATTAGAGATTGTGAGTCCACTGAAGATGGATCAGCAAATTGGAGTAGGGTACACTAGTGTCTTATGGCTGCTATAACAAATCACAAGTTGATGGTGTAAATCAGAAAAGTATTTGCCTTATATTCTTAGAGACCTGAAGTCCAAAATCGAGGTGTTGGCCAGGCAACACATCTTCTGGAGGCTCAACAGCAGTTCTTTGACTTTTTCAGCTGCTGGTGGCTGTCCTTATTTCTTGACTTGTGTCTGCATCACTTTAATCTCCTTACCTCATTCTTATGGGATGCTTGTGATGTGATTTAGGACCCAAACAACTAATCCCAGATAATCTTGTCCTCTCAAAAGCCTCACTTAAATCACATCTGTTATTGTATAAGGTAATATTCATTCTTTTGTCATATAAGTAAATATTCACAAGTTCTAAGGGTTAGGATATGGCTATATCTTTGTGGGTAGGGACACCATTCAACCCACTACATGGGAAGAGTAAGTTATTACTAAAACTTGGTATGTCTTTATCCTAGTGGTAGAAAGAGTTTCAATGTGCACAGGATGCCATAACAAAATGGCATAGACAGAGTGACTACAACAACAAATGCTTCTTCCTCAGTGTTTGGAAAGTTAGAAGTTTAAGACCAAGAGGCCAATTTGCTTGAGACATTATCCCTTAGAGTGTAGGTGACTGCATTCTCACAGTGTGCTCATGTGACTTTTTAGTGCACTCAACGAGAAAGGAAGTGATCTTTTTCTTCCATCCTTCTTCTCAGAAAGCAACCAACCCTACTGGATGATGGCTCCATCCTATGACTTCATTAAAACTCAATTACCTCATGTGTTAGTCAGCTTTCGATTGCTATGACAAAATACCTGAGAAAAACAATTTAGAGGAGGGAAGGTATTTTGCCTCATGGTTTCAGAAGTTTGAGTCCTTGGTGAGCAGGCTCCATTGCTTTGGGCCTGAGGCAAGGCAGAACATCATGGAAGAAAGATGTGGCAGAGAAAATCTACTCACTTCATGGCAGCCGGGAAACAGAGAAAAAGAGTCAGGGAAAAGATATAGCTCCCAAGGGCACACCCACCTACCTCCTACATTTTCTACAACCTCCTAATAATTCATTCGTTTTATTAATACACTTATGGATTAATCCATTGATGAAGTCGGAGCCTTCATGATCCAATTACTTCCCAAGAGCCTTACCTCTGAGCATTGCTTTGGAACCAAGCCCTCAACACATGAGCTCTTGGGGGACATTCCATATCCAGAGCAAAGCAATTCATAAGGTCCTATTTCAAACTACAGTCACATTGGGAATTAGAGTTTCAAAATATGAATATTGAAGGTACATAATTCAGCTCATATCACATTATATTTTGTATAAGTTAATAGGGATGTGTCTTTCCAATAAATATGGCTTTATTAAATAAATAACAGCACTTATGTTGCTTAATGTTGGATAATTTGGATAAAATATCATCTAAAGAATAACCCAATATAAAATAATAAAGTTATCTACTTTCTTGATAACCTTTAATCAGTCAATTTGCTTAAGAGACAAGGAGAGCAGAAGTATATACCTTATATAATTTATGGTCTGAAAAGCATACTTAGAACTTGAAAAATTAATGAAAATCTCACCAATATTCTAAGTAGCGTATATTGTTAGTATTACTACTTTTGTTCTGGGGATGTAACCCAGGGCCTCATGCATGCTAGGCAAGTGTTCTGCACTGAGCCACAGCCCTATCTCATAACATGTATCCATTTTAAGGGAAACAGCCATTCTATTTACTGGAAAAATCTTAAGAACCAAGAGATGATTTTGAATGAATTATTAATGAAGTATCACAGATTGGCAGAAACTAGTTCTAGTATATAAAAATGAATTAAAAAAAAAAAACACTTTAAGTTGGTAGTTGTGATGCAATCCTGTAATCCCAGCAGATTGGGCGGCTGAGGCAGGTGTGTTCAAAGCCAGCCTCAGCAACTAAGCGAGGCTGTAAGCAACTTAGTAAGACCCTGTCTCTAAATAAACATATGAAAAGGGTTGGGGTGTGGCTCAGTGGTTAAAAACACCTAGGTTCAATACCTGATACCAAAAAATATTATTTTTAAATTGATTTTTGAATCAAAATTGCAGTAGAATCTAATATTTAGTTTATTGTTATTTTCAAATTACATTTTTTCTTTTAAAAATTCCTTTTAATAAACTTTACTAAATTCTATCTCTAGCTTTTAAAATTAGGATGCTTCTTATATTCTCATTTGTGATTAAGGACTACATTTTGCACATTTATGGATACATTTTCTATTACATATTTCATCTTTACTTATTTTTTAAAAAATTTTTTTAGTTGTAAGCAGACACAATACCATTATTTTTATTTTTATGTGGTGCTGAGGATTGAATTCAGTGCCTCGCCTGTGCTAGGCTAGTACTCTACCACTGAGCCACAACACCAGCCCCTTTATTTCTTTTTTAAATGTGATTTTTTTTCATTTTTCCTTTCTTGTTATACCAGTTTCAATTAAAATAAAATCGAGTGAACATATTCTTCTTATGCAAAGAGTTACAGATCAGACAAATATCCTCTTTGATTCCCTACCCTGATTTTGCTTCTGACTCTCTTTCCCCAAGGTACCAGTGTTTTATTAATATATGCTTTTCTCCAGTTAATCTAGAGAATGAAGTGGGTTTGTTCCCATATTCACTGTGTATACTCAGCTGGCTGCCATGCATAAAGTGAGCAGCCTGTGTGTGGACAGAGAAATATTAGGGACTGATGATTGCAATCTTCAGAATGAAGAATACATTTTAACATGCACAACATACTTAAGAATTTTACCATTTCCTTTGATAATGAAACTATAAATATTTTTCTCTTCGTTTTTTTCTTTTTTCTTAATTGCAAATTGTGATTAGGACATATTGGTACCCAAACTCCCAAGGGCAAATAGTTGTAAAATCACTTTAAATTACATAAGCAAAGAAATGAAAGCTTGTTAAACAGTCATTACAGCAAATGCCCACAAAAAGCAGACGTACTAAGCCCTATAATAACCCTGCTAAATGCTACCTCTATAGAAAGTTGCATCCACTGTGCTTAATTTACCTCATAGGCTTTTAAGAATAAACTCCCTTGTACTGAGTTTATGGAATGTGGAAGGTAAATAGTCCTTGGGGAGCATATTGCAAGTTGTTATGAGACACATATCATTTTAAACTAAACCTTCAGCATCTGTTTCAGCCTCTGATTACAAATGATGAAATTGACAATAATTCACACTTACTCCATAAAAAGGATAGGTGGTAATTAAAGAGGATGTGTAATCTTTATTCAATGCAAAGTGCATCTGCCGTGTTTTCTCTTTTACCTGGCTATCTGGAAGAAAATCTCTCCCCCTCCCATCTTAAGAGGAAAGAGGTACTCATGCCCTTTGTGGTATCTAATGGGATGGTATGTATTAAACACAACCTGGATGAAGACATACATCTTGCTTTTACATGAAGGATATTATTCTACATGCCCAAGTAGCTGAAATGTTTTAATTGAAGAGCAAATTCTGCCAGTTATACTAGAGAGAGAGCATTCTCTATAGAATAAATGGCATGCTGAGGTATAGAGAAAGGAAAGAGTGTGAAGCAAGGGATTTGGTGTACTTGACACCAGCGGAAATGTGAACAAGTGTTATTGACTGCACTATTAAGGCCTCTGACATTGTGTTAAGAACCCCGTTCTTTGGTTCTATGGAGAGAAGTTGGTCATTGACTAGACAAATAAGTTCAATATGAATTCCCAATGTTTATGATCCACCTTAATACCATGGTAATCAGGGTTGATAAGAATGCTCTTTTTTTTTTTTTTGTAACATAGTGTGAGGGTTAAAAAAAACAGGCAACTTTATGAATGTTCCCGGTTAATTATGGTACTGTTTTCATTAGTTCTCTGTGCTGGGCAAGACCAAGAATTACTTTTCAGAATATTCATTCCTATGCCTAGAAATATTTCTTTGGCTAATAAGTTAGTTAACTTTATGTCACTGTGATGAAATAACTGAGAAAATTAGCTGAAAGAAGGGAAGTTCTCTTTTCGACCATGGTGTCAGAGGTTTCAGTTCATGGTCCCTTGGCCCTGCTGCCTTTGGGCCTGTGGCAGAGCACCACATCATGGAGGGGATCATGTGGCAGAGGAGGCTGCTCATCTCATGGCAATCAGAAAATAACAAGAGATCCAGGAAGGAGCTGGAGTGCCAGCATCCCTGTAAAGATCACTCTCCTAATGACGTAGCTTCCTCACTCTAGGTCTCACCTCTTAAAGTTTCCATGACCTTCTAACAGTGCCACAGGCTGGCGACCATACTTTTAGTGTATAGGCCTTTGGGGGACATTTAAGATCCCAGTTACCCTAAGCTCACTGCATGGGAGGACTTTTCAGCATGTTTGAGTGCTGGGCTACTCAATTTTCACAATAGAATGGCAATCCTACCCCACAGTAGAATGGTAATGTATATATGCACACATTTCAACACCATTATGGAAGACATGCACCCCAAGTATTCATCGGAGTAAAACTTTCCTAATATTCTCCTGAAGCTCAGTAGAGAGAGATAACATTTATAGTCTCTAGGAGGGAATTTAATAAATTTTAATGTAACTCCTAGTAAATTTTGTAAAATTCTGCTTTACACAGGTTAAGTTGTATCCCTTTTTTAAAGCCAGAGCTGAGAACATCCATCCGATCGAGGCACTTACAGAGCCATGCTTTATGCCAGGCTTTGTAGCATTGCCCAACATGTAAGGATGAAAGAGCCTGATGAAACCTCCTGCTGTATTTATCATAAGAATATTGTTCATTTTATTGCAAGGTGTGCACATTCTTAGGACTGACAGAGCACATTCTCTCTGGTTTTAGTGTCAAGAAGACTGTTCTTATTAACTAGAGATGTACTTTTTTCTCTTTTGGAAACTGTGACTCACTTAGTCCATGATGTCTGTCTCTCTGCATTTTCTGCTGGATCATTTGGAGCCAAATCTGGGTTCACTCCAGCCATTGCCTAGGGCCTCACTGTTGCATTCTGAGTACTTCTCTCACAGTGACTCATCTTATTTTCCCTACTTAGGTTTCCTCTGTAAGGACTACCACACTTTTCTTTTTTTTTTTAAATTTTGTTTTAGTATCTGTACTTTTATAATTTACATTGCATATTTTTTGGAAAAATATCAGGCAAACATGCACACATACATATGCAAAAATACATCAACTTTTGGAGCTAAACATCTGTGCCTTATTTTTATGGCATTGTGATGCTATCAATTGTTTTTCGGTGGACCCTCACGTGGTCATGTTTTCATTATAGAATGAGTGCTGTAGCAGCGCAGAGGAATAGACAGAGTTTGGATTCCTTTATTAGCAATTCCTTGGTACTCGGAATGCATATCTGGGAATAGGGCCCAGGAATCTGCTCTTCAAATGACATATTGCTTGCCCTTGATACTGAGAACCCCTGGAGACACCCCAAAACTCCATTAGGAGAAGCTTTCACTAATCCAGACAAACAATGATGATAGTATTTAAATAAAGGAAGTAACATTGAAAGTCAGAAAAACATTGCATTGGAGAGATTCCAAATTCTAAAGTGTTTTGGCAAATTCTTAGTCTTGTCTTTATTGAAATAAGTGCTCAGATCTATAAAATTACTTGAAACCCTATGGCAACATAAAGTGGCACTTCTGAATAACATAAGGGATATCTTCAAAGAACTCGCTCAGTCCAGTAGGGGCTCCAAGTGCCACCATTCCCTCACCAGAGCCCAGTCACCATCGGTGGGGAACTTGTGCCTTTCATTTGGAATCTTAGGATGCAATTGGCTCAGAAAACCTGCTAAGATGTGAACGACTGAGGTTTTCTGACAGGCAGGAGAACCCAGAGGAAAGTGTTTCCACAAGAAACAATTTGCTGTTATCAGAAATGACCTCAACCAAGTTCTGCCCTGAAGCTGAAGGAGATGCCTTAAGCAGCAGGTGAGTGAACTGTCTTGATTTTTGGGGGTGATGAAGGCAGGACTCCGAAAGAAACTGCTGATTTTAGTCCTAGAAGATATTCATGTAGGAATGACTCAGGTGGTTGATGTTGAAAGCCAGTAAGAATTGGAGACATCTTTCACTTCTGCTAGACCCACTGGCAGGCCCTAAATGATGCTCTTTGGGAATGACAGGTGTATTGGTAATGATGTGTTCTTTATTTCCCAGGAAGAATACATGGAGAAAGTCTGAATGACAGATAAAAGAAGCTTCTGACACCCTCTCCTTTTTCCTTTTTCCCCGTATTTTATAAAAGTATTTTCTGTTCACCGGGGTTGTGACAAAATAATTCTCCTAATTCTACTGATTGAAGAAATACCTGCATAAAGGATTTAATTTCTTCTTTTATCTTAAAATGCTTATAATTGTCGTGGGTGGGGATGAGTGAATAGTAGCACACAGGACATTTAGGGCAGTGAAAATACAGTATGATACTGCAATGATGGATACTTAATGAGAAAATAGTACTTTTGTTCTACTAATCTTCCAGGTAAGATTAATAATAATTTGCCCAAATCTGCAGAATGTATAGCAGCAACTGTGAGTCCAAATGTCGACTATGGACTTTGGGTCATTATGATGTGTTGGTGTAGGTCCATCGATTATAACAAATATGAACTAACTAGGGAAGGAAGATGAAAAAATAACTTTGACTTGTCTAGGTTTGTATCATTCAGAGGTTTATTTATGATCTGATGTCACCCCATATGAAATTCTGAATCTATAAACAGATCATTAGCTCTACTAGAGGTTTCTAGGTACATATATTATGCAGATTAATTAGTTTAAGATGCCTAGAGTCTTCTAGTCTTATTCCATAACTTCTGCATCTTCACAGTTGGGACACTGTGCATGTGTGGGGTGGGGCTCATGGGGATTCTACCTTCCTCTCATTTTATGAACCAAAAATGTCCTTTAAAAAATAGAGTCTTGAAACTGGCAGGGAAGAGAAAATATGAGCAAAGGAGAGGAGGGTGGTTGGAAGAAGGAAGTTTAGCAGAACAAAAGTACTATTTTCTCATTAAGACTTGGCCAAACTGCACAAATAGAACAATTTATGCATCTACTTTCCTTTTCTCTGTACTTTCTTTAGGAGGAAATAGCCAGTACAAAAACTATAAAAAATTAAAATTATAGGTGGAAAAACTAACAAAGTCTATTAGTGCATTCCTGTGTGCTAGATGTGGTGTCAGAGGGTATGGGGATGTCTGCATCCTCAGAAACATCTCATGTCCAACAACACCTGGAGGACCCAATAGCACACGGAGGTCCACATCAGGCAGGTCCAGGAGAGCACAGAGGGGGTGACTTCAGTACCGCAGGAAGGATCCCAGAGTGGGGGGGCCTGCTAATGTTCCAAACCCTGAGCCAGCTGCTGGAGTGAGCATTCCCTGGCGCACAGTCACAGAAGCTTCTTTCTGCTTAGAGGTCCCCGCCTCTCCAGCCCTCCTGCAAGAGGCAGCCCCCTTTAGAGAGCTCCAAATTAATTTCATTCTAGAAATATTCTGAGGAGCACCTTTTAGTTATTTTCTTCATTTTCAGGAGGAACAATATCTTCAAGGAAAGGACCATTCCTTTGACGGTGAGAATTCTGGTATATTGTCCTAAGTAATGGCTTGCTAGCAGAAAGGTCAGGTGGCTTCAATGGTGGTTAAAATTCCTACCTCAGACTCTGCTTCCTTTCCAGGAGGATCCCTGGATTCTTGCAGTCCGTGCAACTGACACTTAATAGATAACTTTGTGAAATAATGCCTTCCCACCTTGTTGATGAAAGCATGATTCCAAACTGCAATGCATAACAGGAGACAAGAAGGGTTTCCTGGTGAGTTTCCTATTTCTTTTTATTGTTGTCATTGTTTTTTGAATTATTTTAATTGTACAGATTTATGGGGTGCTATGTGATAATTTGATATATATTTACAGTGTGTAATGATTGAATCAGGGTCATTAACATTTACATTGCCTGAAACATTTTTAAAAATTACCACATCATAATCATACATGTTTATGGGGTACTGTATGATACTTCAATACATGTAACAATATGTACTGATCAAATCAAGATAATCAACCTTCCTATCAACTTATCTTTGTGTTTGGAGCCTTCAAGCTCTTCTCTTCTAGTTGTTCATAACATTTATGATAGTTTATCACAAACTGTGACAATGCTGCAATCTAACGTTTTTGAGTATCTGAAATTTTCATGCAATTTAGTTGTTGCTTGTATGGCCTTTTGACTTATTCAATATGTGATAAGTCCTAGACATGTGATGGTTGAGCCTCTTATCCACTGGTTCTCAAACTTAGCATGCATTGCATTTGCCTGGAAACCTTTTCAAACACTGACTGCTTAGCTTCTAAGTCAGTATATTTGGAGTGGAGCCCACAGATTTTCATTTCTAACAAGTTTCAGGTGATGTTGATGATGCTTCCTCATCAACCCCAATTGAGGACTGTGGTATCCTTATGTGAGGTTATCCAAATTGTGTGCCTAGAAACAAGACCACATGAGCAACAGCTGAAGGAGGTGATTTTAATGCAAGGCTCTTTGAAGCAAAGCTTAAAAAGAATCACAGATTTATCTTTATGTATATTTAGTTACAATGCAAGTACTAGAGTGTTAATCAAAATTTATTTCTTTTGTTTGATGAGGAAAAAATTATATTTCAGTTCATAGCTAGTTAAATGAGGTTAACCAAAAGCTCCTTGATAAGTTACATTTAAAAAGAAAGCTTTCATTTAAAAGTTCAATAAAAAAGCCCAAAACCCGAGGTCAAAGAGTTAAAAAGAAAAGCAGGGAGACTTTACTAGTGACAATGTTACCCACCTCTGTGCCTGGAGGCACAGTGTGGGTTTGCTGCCTATAAAATTCCCTTTCAGGTTAAAACTTGTGTATTTCCCAAACTGACATGTAAGGCAATAAATCATTTTGTAAGGAGGTTAGCATCACCTGGAGACACTCTGAGAAAAGATACCAGATTAATCAAAATTTAATTATGTCCCTCAGCTATCATGAGTTTCTGTTTTATTTTGTAGTTGATTAGATCTCGAGTTCAAATTCAAGACTCTAGTGATTTATAACATCTCTAAGAGGGAAGAGGCAAGTCAAAAAGTACCTGCCCATCAAAGTCAAAAGAATATTTTTGTCAAACAAACCTGCCAGTTTAAGGTACTTCCAACTCTATACGTGCATCTGGAAAAGACAGAAATGAACACAAAAATGGAAACAGGCATACTTGGCTGGAGGGGAACAGAGTTATTTTTCCAATTGCTCCTCTTTTCAGAAGGAAAGATGTGAGGTTTGAATTTTAAATTAGTTTTACTATCTTAAGGCAATCAACACTCAGTCTGGCCAAGGAAAAACAGGGACCTCAGTGTTACTTGAGCCTAATGATACCTGTCTCGGAGGGCTGTGCTCTTACATATTTTCATAGCAACCCTGTGTGATGGTTGTAATTATCTCCTTTTCACAGATAGGAAACTGAACCTCTGTAACTAGTGACTGCTTGGAAAGAAGTGGCAGAGGAGTAATTTGAGTCCAACTCCACATGGTTATAAATCCCAAGCTCCTGCCATTATACCCCATGGTTAAGGTCTGTCAAAGTACCAACCATTTCCCCTACAGAAGCAGGGTAAACGGGGAAGAAACACACAGGGCTTAAAGACAGCCCCAGAAATGCATCCTGCCCCACCTCCTCAAGTGGAGGCCTCTCCTGTGCCAGCTTCACTCTGAGCTACATGACCTCTGGGAATGCTCCAAGAATCAATTACTTTCAACCTAACTTCTTTAATGACATCTTCTCTTAGACTTTGGCTTTTGCAAAAACACAATACAGTATTTTTGCTTAAATGCAATCAAAGTGAAATACAAAATCTAAACAGCTTATATAAGAATTCTTAAAATAGATGTTTAAGAAGCAAAGAAACGGTTTGAATCTTAAAATACAAAGTTTTCTCAGCAAAATCTTGAAGTTAGGGGATGCAAATATTGTAAAGCTTTTCATCAGACCATTCCAAAAAGAAAAACTAAAATTATTTCAGTGAAAATCAGCAGGAATGTCCATTATTGCCATTGTTTAGAGATAATACTGAATAAAATAAATTTTTAAATGAATAAATATTCAGAAAGAAAAGATAGTTAATTTTATTATTACTTTTTTTTTCTGAGAATACAATCACGAAACTAAGAAATGCACAAAAACTTCCAGGATTATTAAAAGGAGAATACACCTAGCTGTTTTAAGGGTAAGAGTACAAAAAATAGTTTTCCCTATCTTATGCATAAACTTCTAGAATTAAAAATAAAAATAACATTCACACTAGTGATGATATGATTTTATCTGCTGAGAAATAAATTTATTGTAAATCATGTCCAACCTATAAAAATAAAACAAATACTACAGATGAACATTAACCAGGTTGTGAGTAATTGAAAGTATTCCACATTTTTAAATAGGAACATTTGATATCATAAGAATATCAAACTTCCCAAGATTAATATATAAATTTAATACAATTCTAGAACGCCAACTGGATGGTGGAGGTGAGGGATAATTGGATCCAATTATTTAATGAGGAAGTGTGAATGCCATAAATAAACCACAGAATGCATAATAAAGAGGAATAATTAGGGGGGAAGTCTTGCCATACCATATATCGGACCATATAATAGAGTCATTTTAATCACATTAGTATAATGTTGGCAGGGGCCTAGGGAAATAGATCAAGAGAAAATAACAGAAACATCTATAAATCAACCTTATGTATTCAAATATTTAATATGAACAAATGAAGAGAAAAGTTACTTCATTTGGGCAAGAAGAGTGAGAGTTTTTAAAATAAATTCTATTGGCACAAATTATTAATAGTATGAGAAAACTTCACGTCGAATATCTTTCTCAAATGATTGCAAAAATTCCATACGAATTCAAAACTGAAACTGATAAAATGGACTCAAGGGAAGATTTTATATGTATAATCCCGTCTGGATACCTGATTAATATCTAAGAATGATCATTGCATTTTTCTAATTGAATCTGCATCTAAGAAACTGAAAGTGATCTTAGTTCTCATCCAGGCGCAAGGAAAGATTAAATCTCCTAAACATGTTAAAAGCAATGAGAGACAAGAGAAGACACTCAGAGCTGGTATATGTCATTAATTATGCTTATTCAATATGCTGATTGTATCAAAATAGAGGTTTTAGGGAAAAAGTGGTAGCCATGACATGTACAATTTGTCAATTTAATTAGACCATAGTTCTAATTAAATAAAAATAAATATGCAAAAAAGCATTTGCATGTATGCCTATATGCTTATATGCTTATATGCATATACACAAAGAGAAAGTTATAGAAAGGACTATTAATGTTGATTACTTGATGAAATTTGGTGTGGAATAAAGGGAAGGGTTTGGTTTTGCCTTTATAAACCTTTATTGTTATTTCACTCATCATCAAGTACATATGACTTTAACTCAAGACATAGAAAATAAAACATTTGGATGCAGAATCTAGGTCTTATCATAAGCAGCCCGCCCATCAAGGTATCACCTACCTCAAGGCAACAAAAGACGGTCAGCAATATGGAGTTTTCTATGACCCACAAAGCTACCCTACTAAGAAGGTGCTAGCAAATTGCAACCTGTCACAGTTGTGATCACATTGGCCCTGATGATAAAATGCAATCATAAATAACTCTGTCTTCACTTACCACACATCCTGCCTCTGTATCCGACTCTTGCAACTACAAATAGCAGCTGATTAGTGGGGAAGAAGAAAAGAGAGAAGCTGCCCATACTCTCTAGATCCTCCATCACCTTGTTCTGTTTAAGGTACGCCCACGGTGAGAGAGGGGAGATGCTTCAAAGAGAGGAAAATATGGACTTCTGATTCACTCTTCCATTCAACAAATATGTATTGAAGGCCTGCATTGTGCTAACCACTGCTTGAAATTTCAAGAATAAATCAGAAAACACACACACAACACAAAAAAAACAAAACAAAACAAAACAAAAAACAAAATAAAAATCCTTTGATCTCAAGGTATAAAGGAGGACAAAATATAAAGAAAATCAGAAAATTATTTCTTTAAAGGCAGAAAAAATGAAACACAGAAGAGCATATGGAATGCTGAGGTGGAAGTGAAATTCGAAATGGTAAATAAGCATGTCAAGAGAGGAAGCATTTGAGAAGAAACCTGATGAATATGATAGTTACCCTGACTAGACCGTCTAGTGTTGAAAAATAAAGGATGACTATTATATAGTATGAGAGTGATTAGAAAAGATATGGCATTTATTAGAGCTTTGATTGAGAGGCAGGGAAAAATACCCTATAGAATGAATTTAGTAGAGGCTAGCAAGAAAGAATATTCTACTGGGTATAAACTGACTCACTTTAATAAAGAGCTTATATATAATTTTAGTATAAGAGAATCCAGAAGCAAAGTCCATTGCCAACATCCTATACTTAGAATGTTTGTTTGATATTCCATTTGCACTCAGGAAAAAAAAATCTCTACTTGCAGTGTCTAAATAACTTGGTAGCTTCCTCTATTGCTCTTCTCACAAATGGACTCTTTTATAGTCCAAGAATAGTTTTGCAGTTTTCAGGAGGGAGGAATGGCTATTATTTGAGTTAAGAAAGTAGCTTGTCTCTGTCCTTGGTAGATAAGGTGCGCTTTTCAGGGAGGATGCCTGGAGGACTGGTTTTCTATGAATTCATTGTGTTCCTAAAGGTCACAGCTTTAACTCTTGCTTCCTTGAGATACATAGAATTAGTTTTCTAGGACAGGCCCCTCGCTTCACATTCATAATTCATTAGCTCCCCGAATGAATTTAAAAGGAAACTGTTTCGTTTCACTTGGCATTTTGTCAATACAAAATATGAATGTGCTCACCATCAGAAACAGAGACTATAATGCAGCTTTTTCTAACTCATCATGCAATCCATATCTTTGATGGATAGCAGTGCTAGAGGATGTTATAGGGTTTCTGAAGCTTCTAAGTTGGTGAAGAGACTCCAAAGCACAATTTTATATTTTGGTTTCCAACTTTTTAAATGGACTTTAAAACTTTTTAAGCTTGTCTGTCTTCACATCTAGACTGTAAGCTCAATGAGGGCTAAAAACTTATCTTTGGTGTTGCTGGAAAAAGTGAAACAAGTGATTCTATATATCTCAGAATGTTGTATAAGTATGCATACGATGAAGTGGATTCATCTGTACCGGGCAAGAAGTGTGTCTTTTGTAACTGATGGATTCAGCTGACCTAACCGTATCATCTTGAGTCATACCAGGACTGCCCCAGAGTAACTCCTGTTGGTTTGTCCTGAGTAGTTCTCCAACATATTAAAAATAGACAAAACCATTAGACAAACTAGGAATGTGCCTGACTCTTTCATATTAAAAACCAGAAACATCTCATTTTGGAGGAAGTCACTTTTATCCTCTTTCTAACCCAAATTGCAGCACTCCCCTTGGTCTCACTGCCTGGACTGCCAATAGAAATCCTCCAATAAATTGCACTTTATACAATCCTGGAATTGTCCACGTCTTTCTTCAGTCTCATGGCACCTTGGGGCCAGTGCTCACACGCTGGGACTGGGATGTTCTGAAACAGTAGCACAACTCTTTTTATTCATGGTTTTTCATATTACCT
>CM053408.1:15464490-15509262 GCA_028644305.1 Xerus rutilus | reverse complement strand
ATTCTGTCAGTGAGTTCCAAGAGAAGTGACAACTGGAAAGGGGTGTCACACAAATAGCTCATTTTTGGAGAAAGGCTAGGATGTTTTGTGTACTCCTTTTAAGCTTTGTTCCTGACTGAGAGCAGAGAGAGAAGATTCAAGCAACACTTGACATTACTTAGTTACTGTCAGAATGATTCTTTTGTCCTTTGGCACTTTACCCAAGCTGACGCTCACAGAGTATTTGTATTGCTCTTGGTTTTCTTCTCCCTCTTAGAAATAACTGAAGTCAAGCCACATCAGAAGAAATCCTCAGAAGTAACTGCATAAAAGAACAATGAAGCTCACAAAAACGTTTTTTCTCCAATCTCATGGGCTGGACTTATGCACAAATCTTGCCTGTGAAAGGTGCCTGAGGAGTAAGGGAAATGCTCTCACTTTTATGAACACAAGGGGAGATTCCATATGCGATACCTGTTCAAGTTTGCATTTTAAAACTTAGTTGTTGATGATAATGAGTTGAGTGCTTGCTTTCTGATCAGAGTACCATGTTGAGCTCCCTCCAGGACAAATCCATCGGTGCTCCCTACACATATGTGAGGGATGCTCTATTGTTCATATTTTAAATGACATGAGAAAACTTAAGAACAGGAGGATGAGGAGCTTGCCCAGGATAAAGGGATTTCGATGCTGGCTTCCATAATCTTTGTTTTTGTTTTTGTTTTCTGATGTGAACAGATGAAATACCTCTTCTCTGTATCTTTGAGGTCCTAAGGTTTGAACTCAGGGTCTTGTGCATGCTAGGAAAGCCTTGTACCACTGAGCTACATCTCCAGCCTTTTTTAAAACTTGAGACGGGGTCTCACAACATTGCCCAAACTGGCGATACTACTTTATCATCCTGCTTAGTAGTTGGAATTAGAATCATGCACCACCACACCTGGCTCTTCTTTGAACTTCTATATAACACAGCGATACATTTGTTGGTTTGATTCACTAGCTATTTATTTCTCTCTTCTACTTGTCCAAGTGCCTGTTTTTTCATCAAACAGTAGAATGTTCCACAAACGAGAGATTGTGGCCAGCATTTCCTCTGCCTCTAAACAGATATTTCACCAAAGTTAATTTTCTTTTAAAAAATAAACTTTTTCTTTTATTAAGACAGTTTAAGATTTGCAAAGAAAACTGCAAGGATAATACAGAGAGTTCCAACACACGCCACACCCAATTCCCCAATTATTAACATCTTACATTAGTACAATTCAGTTGATATTGATGAACTGCTATTGATATGTTATCAGCTAATGTCTATACTCTCCCAATTTCTTGGCTTTTACATGTCCCTTTTATGTTCCTGAATCCTAACATATTTAGGATAGATCAGATTTAGGAAGGATCTCATCACATTAATCCTCTGGTTTCCTTAGGCTTCTCTTGGCTATGACAGTTTCTTGGGCTTTCCTGGTTTTTAATGACCTTGATAGTTTTAAGCAGTTTTAGCCAGGTGTTTTGTAGGATGTCCCTCAAATGGGATGTGTCGGATATGTTCCTCACACCTAGCTGGGGTTATGTGTTCTTGAGAACACAGAGGTACGTCCTATCGCATACGCATTCTAGCAACATGAATTGTCAGCGTTGACCTTGTTGAAATCAGGTAGTCTGACTCTCCCCACATTTTACTTCTGTTTCAGTATTTGCTACTTTAGGACTTTAAATTTTGTATGTAAACTTTAGAATCTGTTTGCCTATATCCATAAAATAACTTCCTGAAATTCTGATTGGAAATGGATTGTCTACAGATCAACGTGGAAAGAATACATATCTTTAAAGTCTTGGATCTTCCAATCCTTGAATATAGAACTCTCTCCATTTATTTTGAGCTTTGGGTCTTTAATTTCTATCATCAGAGTTTTGTTGCTTTCATTGTAAAGTCTCTCTCTGTAGATATTTTGTTAGATTTATGTCTGAGTATTTCATTCCTTTTTGCTGCTATTATAGATGATGTTTTTTTAATTTCAAATTCTGAATGTTCATTGCTGGCATACAGAAAAGCAATAGATTTTTCTTTATTAACTTTGTGCTGCAACACTGCTATACCTGCTTATTAGTTCTAAGAGATTTTTCTTGTTTTTGTTTTGTTCTATTTCTATTCTTTAAGGATTTGTATATATGCAATCATTTAAAAATGGTTTTGTTTCTTCTTTCCACAATCTATATACTATTTTTTTTTCCTTGTCTTACTGGCAAAGCTAGGAACTCCAGGGCAATGTTGGAAAGAGATGGTGAAAGAGGACATCTTTACTCCATTACAAACTTAGGGGGAAGGCGTCCAGGTGCTTACCAGTGCGTATGAAACCAACTTCAGATCATTTGCCAATACTACTTTTCAAGTTATGGATGGATGTTTTCTTCCATTTTTTTAGTTCTCACCAAGTTTATATTATGAATTGGTATTGAATTTTATCAAATGCTTCTTCTGTATCTATTGATATGATCATCTGATTTTTTATAGCTTATTCATATGCTTGATAATAGTGACTGATTTTTAGAAGTTAAAACTTGCATTCATTATGGTAGGTTAAATCCTACCATATCAACATAAGCTTTGCATGTCTGGAAATTCCATTGGTTGTGGTATATACCTCTCTTTATACAAGGCTCGATCTGACTTAGTATTTCATTAAAGGTTTTTGTATGCATGTTTATGAGAGATATGAGGCTATAATTTCCCTTTGTGTAATACTATTGTCTGGCTTTGGTATAGGGTATATTCATATTTATGTTGTTTTGAATTATGAGCACACTTTATAATTCTTAATATTATTTAGTATGCATAACTATGAACCGAATAAATGTACATCTCACCCTCTTTTCTGCCTCAGCTTTAGTGAATATACATTTGGAATGGTAAATGAAGAAAGAGAAAGACACTAAACATAGAGTATTGCTCTAGGTTCACTTTAGAAACTAGAGCTTGGTAGCTTCTCAGAGAGTTAAATGTCAAGTCTTGATATGAGAACTATCTAATAAGATCAGGAGATGCCTGGTTATCAAAACCTCTGGAGTCTCAACAGCCAAAAAAATCTGTATGTTTTTGTCTGCCAATGTGGGTCTTAAGACCACAGCTTCAATTGATAATTACATATAATAAGGCTGCTAGAAGTTTCTTGTTCACTTCAAGACTAACACTGCCAGCTCTGACTCAAATTCATTAAGAACATTTTCTCTTGGGTGTTTCATAATGAGAAAGTGTCTTGGTGCCAATAAATTGCTCATGTGATTGATGCTGAAATGCTGAGCCCTGATGGCCTCGGGAAGACTGTTGCCAAGGCCCATGCTTTAATGTCTTGGGAAATTCACTGATGCCTAAAATGTTAACTTCAAAGTGGAAAAATAAGCAGGTAAAAGAAGTAGGCTACACTAAGGTAATACTCCAGGGCCCACGTGTGGCCTCAAGGAAAGCAAAGTGTCTTCTAACTTCCTACCAAATGTAAGTTTATGTGCTCATCTGAGCCTTAGACTTCTTAACTGAAATGTCTGAGAGCTATTTACAGTTTGAAAGTTTCTGATGTTCAGGGAAAAATACAAAGTCCAGGATTTTTCTTTTGTCTTGAATTTGTATTCTGCGTTACTCCAGTTGCAGTTTCTCCACTAACAATGAATATATATTAGTGATCAGAAATTTCATATTTTGTTTTGTTTTGCTTTTATCTTTAAAAATTTTTTGTAGCTAGTCACCTTTAAATACTGGCCTAGAAGGAGATGTTTGTCTCTCATGGCTTAAGTAAACCTAGTTAAGGAAAACAATGTGTAGTCTACCATTTTATTAAATGTAGGAGATACTGTGCATTCATTCTTTCATTTATTGTTTTCTCCCTTTCATGTTTCATTCATTTATTCAGCTGCCATTAATCTATATTTTGGTGCCAGGCATCAGGCACACACAAAGCTGAACTGGGTTCTTAGCCTGTAGGAAAATGATAATCTACAAGGAAAAAAGAAAAGAGTCACAAGAAGAAACAGATGGAATAATGTGTTGTGGGTTCTTTGATGTAAGTAATTATTGGGTACAGAGAAGGTCCTAAAAGAAGCACCAGCCCATTTTACTTGGATTGAGGTCAGAAAGTCTGTACAGAGAAAGTCTGTACAGAGTTGAGTCTTGAACCCTGAAGACATGATCATTAGGCAGACTGATAGGCACAGACTACGTGCGAGGAATGGTTGACATCAACATGGTGCATCAAGAGCCCCAAGATATGATAAGGGCACAGGAGGATAAAACAGGTGACCAGCACGGATTACCCATGTCTGAGGAAATTCTTCACATCACTGTGAGGAGCAAACTATGTTTTCCTTTTTTAGGAGGGGGTAGGGGTTACCAGGGATTGAACTCAGGGGCATTCGACCACTGAGCCACATCCCTAGCCCTATTTTGTATTTTATTTAGAGACAGGGTCTCACAGAGTTACTTAGCACCTCGCTTTTGCTGAGGCTTCTCTGAACTCCCGATCCTCCTGTCTCAGCCTCCCAAGCTGCTGGGATTACAGGCCTGTGCCACTGTGCCCACCGGGCTGTGTATTCTCTTTGGTTTCAGTACCCTGTTGTCTTTTTCTTCCGATGGGCACACCATGAATTATTTTCTCTCACCATCATCAATTAACTCTCCAGCTTTCTCACAGCATCTTTTCCTTAACTTCACATTTTTATTGGTATCTGGCATTATAGCCTTAGCTGGCACCGTCGTCCTGTCCCATATTTTCACAATCCTTTTGGATCACAGCCCTAAGCCCACTCACCTGACCACTTTCATTTGGCCTTTATCCACCCAAGGATGTCCTTAGTATACTGCTCATTTTGTTCCCAAACATGTTTGAGTCACTAAACTTTCAGAATGAACTCAAATGAAAGTTTGTTTCTACCTGAAAAGGATAACTTGGGGCCTCTCTTCACTACCTGCTTCCCGTCTGAGTTCCTGGCCGCACTTCCCTTCTCAAACCTCACTTGCTCTGATTCTGTTATCAAGGGCTAGCCTCATTTTGTGATGATTTTCCCAAAGAATCTTTAGATCATAGATGGAGTTCCAGAAGAAATTATTGAATCCATAGTCTTGTGCCACATTGTCCTTGAGCACTAGTGACATCAAGCACAATGAACTTACATTATTAATGTGTTAGCTGGAGACAAGAAAAAGAACAAACATCAGTGTCGATAATTATCTCCAATGGAAATGAAATGAAATTGCATCTATTTTGTGTTACTACATTTCTAGAAAATGACTGGATGAATTTTCACCAAATTTGACTTGATGTAAAATATAGAATGCAAAATGTCGTGGCATCATTTATACAGAGGAGGAATCACAGAGAAGGTTTTCTTCTCATGGAAAGAAGGTTCAATGGGAGGCCCATGTGCTTACTAAGGAAGAGAAATATATCAGGATGCTCAAACAACACGTGCAGAGGAAACAGCTTTAAATCAGAAGTCAAGAGACAAGAGGCTTTGAATTCCAAACAGATTTTTCAAATGATTTCTCACATGGGAAACACTAATTAATTGCTTTAGAGTGAGTTGAATAGAAAAGCATTTTACTTATTTATTTACGCTGCTTTGACCATCTGTCTATCAAAAGCCCCGATTCTCCCAAAGGACAAGAGATTGGCTGGAATTTCTGCCACTTATTTATTGCCTACCCCAGTGTTCCAGGAACTGTCTGTAGGTCCCACACTTACTTAATGGCTTTTCATCTTGCCATTCCCACAGCCCTGTGCTTTAGGTGTTTCATTCACACTTTATGAGGACAAAAAAATGACTCAAAAATAAACAATGTGACCTAAGCCACGTCGTGTAATTAACAAGCAGATATGATATCTGGCTGCAAACCCCAAGCTTATAACCACGTCAATTCCAGTCAATGAGTTAGATGAAGTTCTGTTTTGAACAGGATTGGTTGAAGCACAGTGTTGTTCGCCCATGGTGGCAATTGTCTATACTCACTCTTGAGGAAACAGGACTGTGATTCGGACACTATGAATTAGCCAGATTGTAGCAGCTGGCTGCACTGACACAGTCAAGAGCCTTTGAATTAGCAGAGGTCCTTTGGTATCCAAGGACTCTGGGGAAGAGCTGGGTAGTGCTGTTCTCAGGAAAAGACTCATTTTTCCACTTTTGTCCCTCACTTGTTGTGTAACCTACTTAATCCAGTATTTCCTTAGTGGCTCTATTGAACTTAACGTTTACTAAAGCTTTAAGTAATATTTGTGACCATCTGAAGAATTTCTGAAGGACTTTGACATAATCTAATGTAATGTTTAGTACAATCACCTGAAGCTGTAGTTCTAACAGATACCACACACACATATACACACATAAACATACATGCTCCAAAATATCCTGGGAGTGTTACAGCTTCTAGACTGTAATATATATTCTTAGATATGATATTTTTATTTTTATTTCTCAGAAAATTCAATTCAAAGTGCTTCTGTAGGGAAAATAATTCAGCCAGACCCCCAAGCCTTCCCACTGTAGCACTCTAGAAACCAGGGGTGTTGCTAAGGAAATAATTGTATCATAACTTCTTTAAAAATAAAAGCTGTCACAACACCCAATTTGAGTAGAGCTCAGTATACTGTTATGGAAACAAGTCATTGAAATATAGAATCAGTAATAGTGACTTCTTTCCAAGATTATAGTTAATCTCAAAGTATTATAAAAATTTATAATGCTATTTGAGTTCTTTCAGAGGTTATCTAAAGAGATATCAAATAATAAACAAATGCAACTGAAGATTTTAATTTTAAAGGTCTAGATGAAAAATGGAGCTCCCTAAATGTTATGTGTTGAGAGGTCCCCAAGATTACCTCTAGGGCTGATGATATATTAGGAGGACTCACAGGACCTGGCATAGAGTGGTACCCAGAACTATGATTTATGACAGAAAAAGAGTACAAAGAAAAATCAACAAACAGTACAACACACAAAACCAAGTCTGGAGGAAATCAGGCACAAGCTTCCCTGAGTTCCCTCCCAGTGGACTCAAGTATGAAGCACTTAATTCTCCAGCAACATATGTAAAATATTTTCTACCAGGATGCTTATTGGAGACTTGGTGCCCAAAGTTTCTACTGGATGTTGGTCACACTGACACTCTCTGCCTAGCATGTACCAAACTTCAAGGGCACAGAAGAAAGCAAATGTTTGGCATAAACCACATTGTTGATTAAAAAAAAAAATCACTGTGAACCACTTTTCTCGGTTTAAGGACAACTATAAGGACCCTTTCCAAGTCCAAGGTTCTAGACATCTGCTAAGGACCAATATTGCAAGTGAGTCTAACTCTGTCATTCTGTCTACCAACATGAATCTCCTATGGGCATGAATCTCAGGTCCATTATGGTGGCTCTCTCTGCATAGCTGGTTAGCATGAAAGAAGCTCCACTTCCAGCCTTCTGGTTTACACACTTGCCCAATCAGAATATAGACAGATAAACTGAAATTAGTAGGGAACATGAAAAACAGGCTCCTCCAAGCAACATCTTCTGGTCATGGTCACTAAGCTAATCTACCAGGGAGAAGCTTATGGCTCCACAAAGCTCCTGCAGTTCCATAATGTAATGATGAATGCTTAAACGTGAGGGGTACTGACCTTCTCAAGTGCGTTTGCTCTCAGAAATAATAATTAATAATAAGAGATTCAGATCACAGTGCTAATGTCATTTGGCATGAAATTACCCTTCCCTTATCAAGACCTGAGTGGGTCATTTTTTTTGTTCCTCAGGAGAGACACTCTGCACTCTTGGTTCGGTTCGTTGCCTGTTTTACTGTTCCCCAGCAGCTCAAGCTCCGAGATCAGCAAGGATAAATTCCAATCGGCCAACCTCGGAATATGGACTCACGGACAATAGCAGCTAATTTAGAGCTTCATGATAATATGATAATGTGGCTTCTCAGGGGTATGGAATGGAAATCAGTTCCCATGTGAAATACCAAGAGGGAGGAAATCATGGAACTGGAAAATAAGTTTGGCTTTTTGAGGCTAAATTTTGCTCTTTTTCTGTAAGCCCTAAAAGAGGCTCAGATTAAGAGTCAGCAGGAAAAAGTAAAGGGAAAAGAATGCCTGCAATTACCACAGTGACAATTCTCCATTTGCCCCTTCGGGCCAGGGCATAAGAAGAAAATGGATGACAATTGGCTAATTGTTCTGAAGTGTTTCAGATAGGTCTGATTTTGCGCTAAGGAACACAATTAAAGTCACTGAAATGCCCTCTCCAACACAAGAATTTCTCCCACAGGAAGCCAGGAGAAAGGATTTAAGAATGAGTTTTTACACATTATTCTTGCAAACTCTGTTCCCACCTTATAGGTTTTGAAAAAGTGGAAGATAATTTTGGAAAATTTTAAGCATGCCTTGGTGGATAGTTTTTCAAGCACTTTGTGGAGATTTTCACCTTGCTGTTTTAGATAAGATTCTGGTCTATGATCAAGTTATCTTGCTTTGTCTTTCATATCAAGCAACAACAAAAAAAGGAAACACCATGGTTCATGATGGTTCACACAGTTCAAAGTTTCACATGCTCATGCATTTGACCAGAGTCTGAAATTTTAAGGGAGTTTCTGTTCAATAAGCAAATTTGACAAGAATTTATGTTTACATTACTTTGTGATATGAAAGGTGGAATTCCTTAAAAGAATCATTATCCTTACGATCAACTATGTAGGTACTTCACAGTTTATGGCTGCTGGTTTTCTTTTTCAAACCTGACACCATCATCTGTATTGTCGCTTAGACTTACTTCCACGTCCTCCATGAAGCCTTTCCTTCAAAAGGAATGTTTAATTTCTGATGACTGTATTGGTTATCCTATATGTGTAAATTATTTCCACAGAAATCTCTAAAATATTCACTTGGCTTAGTTTTTATAAAGACATAATGAAAGCAGTATTTTTAATGTCAGTAAATATTTATATTTATTCCTTTTTATAATTGTTGCTGTAAACAAAGAAAGGAAAGCCTAAGGCACAGGGGAGCATGAATTCAGGTCACTTCAGATTCAGCCGTGGTGTTGGAACATGTGTACACAGCTAAGTGATTTAGACAGCCCTTGCCTTCGAGAAGCTAAACAAAGGATCTTGAAAAACCAGGAGAGACAGCTAGGTGACAGTTCAAACTAAAGCGTTATGCACAGACTTGGAGCAGACAGGCACTAAGCCTGGATCAGAATCTATCTATAAAACTTTAGGTTGAAATGTGCGTGAGGTGCCCGGCATTCGTACATTTACTCAGACTCTTTCACCCGCCATCCCTCCCACTGGGGTTCTAAGGGCTGGACTTCATCTGACACCTGTCCAAATACAGGCCTCATTCAGAATCCTCAAGCCTACTTCTTCACTCCGTTTTGGAAGATTATTACATTTTTCTTCTCTTGGAAATAGAAGTCAAGACGACGTATTGACAAGTTTTCCCTTGGAATAAGAAAATGATTTAATTTAAAATGAAAGGTGGATCTTTTGTAATGGTCAACCCAGCCTGGCCTGAAAATCATTGTATTTTTTAAGTGTGTCACTTTCCTTATGAAAGGTAATGGAAGAATTCCAGTGGGCATCAGATCATTTTTCACCTGACTGTGCTTTAGGGAGAAATAAGTCATTGAGGGTTGACCCTACTGCCATCAGAGAAAACATAAATTATGTCAATTCCCACTTCAAATAGATAGAAACTGAGGAGGGACCAGAGGAAGGGTTGTGATCGGGAACGACTATATGATTTGTGATATAAAATGAAAATTCAGGTCTCATTCAAAAATTGTTAGGCCGTAAAAGACAGTGATGGCGAGCACTTAATGACAACTGCGATGCTCCTGTGCAGGTGCCCCTGTGTGTCTGCACAGGTGGTCTGCTCATAAAGCCAGCTCTGGTTGCAACATGGTATTGTTTTATTCTGGAATGTCCCCAAAAGCTCCGGTATTGAGGCCTGGTCCTCAAAGCGGTGATGGTCAGAGGTGGGACTTTGAGGAAGTGATTGTCTTGTAAGTGTTCTGATCTCATCAGTGGATCAATCTATTGAATGGACTATTGGTTTTTGGTGGAAACTGTAGGATGTAGGGAGGAAGTAGGTCACTGGGTGTGCTCTGGAAGGATACATCTTGTCCCCAACCCTTTCTGCTCTGTTTCTCTTTCTGCTACTATATGCTCCCACCTCTATAAATTCTGCTCAGAAACAATGGAGCCTGTCAATCAACAAGTGAAAGATAAATCTTTCTTCCTCTAAGTTGACTTTCTTAGGTATTTTGTCACAGTGATAGCTGACTAAAACACATTATCAGCCAGGCATATCTGGAACCAATGTTCCTACCTAAGCCTAAGGCTTATGATTGTGTCTGACTGCAATCTCCTATTATGAAGCTCTCTTTTTCAGGGTCTTCAATAAGCCTTTTCTGAAACCTGGTTGTTATTGAGTAAGGATCAATATCCAAGGTGTTTCTATATGCTTAAAACCAACCTCTTTTGTTTCCAATTATAGGGGCTTCTCTAACTTCTATGTACCTATAAATACAAGTGGATTTGAAGAGAAAAGGGCAAAGCCTGACTTCAGAACAGAACCTTGATGACCCAGTGCAGGATACATTGAAAAATGAAAGGTACTGTCTAACTCATCTCAGTATAACCACCTGTTCTCACCCCCTGCACTTTTCTGAACATGCCATAAAAGATGCCCTAACATATATTTGGTACCTCTAGAGTAAACCTACCTGTGAGATCCAGAAGCCTAATAAGTTTGAATGCAATGAACACAGCAAATGTTACACTGACTTTCTCAGTGTCCTTATGTTAAGGATATGTGCTTCAACTTAGTGTTCCTTCTCCTACCCATTAATATCCTTTCTGCTTCTCCTTTTACTTAAGCATTTGGTAGGTCTTAATTTGTTTAAAAACTAAGCACATACATTCATATATAAATTTTCAGTGCCTCTAATTGTGGTGACCAGGAGCCAAATTTCTATCTTTGACAGCCCAGTTGAAGTTGGTGCTCAGCCCACATCTCTGAATTTGTTGGTAACCTGGTGTGTAGTTTCAGAATAACCCCATGTGAGTCATAAATGAGCAATTCAGTATTTCCAACTCCTCTTCCTTTCAAAAATCTAATCAAATCAGGAAGAATAAATTCTGCTTGACACATTGATAAAGATTTACAGGGGAAATATTGAGAAGGGCAATGGGGTTTCGCTCAGCAGCTCAAGTTAAACCACCTTCATCTTTTATAAGAATAGTGGCAATCAAATTTGTTCTCATATTTCTCAAAAATGTAATTAGAATGTAGGGAGAAGTATATGAAAAGGGATGGGATTATTTATAAAATTTTTAGAATAAATCTTTCTGGGTCAGGAGATTGCCCAGTGGCAAGAATTTAATACATAAGGAAAACTCCTGATCTTGGGATTTTTTTTCCCCCTCAACCAAGGGGAACTTGAGGAAATGAAAAATTTCAAAGAAATGTTAGAAGTTTATTGGCAAAACCCAATTTGCTCTCTACCATAATGGTATTATTCCATTTTTGCATTAAAGAATAATATCCATAATGTGAATATTATGCCAAGTACTCTATAAAAGGATACAAACCTTGAGGCAGTCATCTCTGACTGGCTTCCAATTGTGCTTGGAAAGACATACACAAAAAGATATGCCGAGAAGTGCAGTGTCAGCAAAGCGTTTGGGGATGGCAATTTGAAGAGGTAGGAAGCTACATCCTATTCTCAAAATAAAGAAACCAATTATACATGAGAGAAAAAAGCAGTTCAGAAGTTGAAGACTTTGCCTATTTAATCACTATACTGATAGTATGAATGATTATAAATTTGTTCTTGATTAAAAAACACAAGTCATGTATGTGCGTGTGTGTGTCTATGCATATAGCATTGTGTATGTATCCTTTGAGAGAACTGTAATATAGACACTGAAGACGTGTTGATATTCAGCAAAGCATCTGTAAGTGAAGCTCAGATTTCACTTTTGTAACTTTTTCTGCTGGCCTATGTCCCTGCTGTTTTCCAGAGAGGAAGAAGGTCAGAGACCTACTCAGAGGTAGCAGTTTGGTTTTTTCTCATATACCAACTATTTATTATAGCGACTTCCCAGAGAAGAATCAGGTGACAGTGTCTGGGATCAGCATTAAGGATTAGACTGATTGATTAGTAATGTCTGTTATGGTATATAAGGGAAATTAAAAACATTTCATCTCTGGTTTAGACTTAGGAAATAGATGGAAAGAGGCAGAATTACAGTCTAGAAGTGATGGGTGCCATGTGGCTATGATGGAGGTACATGAATTCCCTTCCAGGGTGGGAAGAGGCCACCCCAGGGGCCATCCTAGATGCCCTGGGATCCACAGGGAGGATTTGTGCTGAGGCTGCTCCTAGTGGTTTAGCATAGTGGAGACAGTGGAGCAGGTTTTTCTATTTGGTGCTAGACTTTTCTAAGGAGCAGTCGGTGACTCAGGGCTCCTTATTGGTCTGGCCTAGACTTTCTCAGAGACACACTGTAGTGGGAAACTCTTCTCACCCAAACCTCCCTGGCCGCCTCTCTTTCCACAAGTGTCATGCCTCAGTGTCACCTGAAGCCTCTACCTGACTGCTTCTGTACTCTCTGCCCCCTGTTTCTCCCATACTCTTTGCAATTATTTTCCTAATTAGCATCTTGCACTTCTAATTCTGTCTATAGGATCTTATTCTCATATATATGAACTGTTACTCATGATCAGAATCCCCCCCCACACGTGACAGAGTACCTCTACAAAATGAGATTTACTCCCCGCTTCCCTTCCACATTCAATAAAACTGAAGCCACGTTGATATTAATTGATAAGTAGCTCAACGTAGAAACTGCTTTACATAAAACTTTCATAGAAACAAAGTCAAACACTAATAACACCCGGAAATTGTCCTGTTGTACAGAGTGACTTTGGGTTTAAGGACTATGGACTTGTTACACTTGACTTAGCCTGATTGTAAGTAATGAAGATTCTCCAATGATTCGACTTGGTGGAAAAAAAAAATGAAAGAGATCTGTCCTTCATAACTACTCAGTTTAGCTCCTTAACTAAATGGATGTGAAGGATAATTAAATTAAGCTTTGAAGTTTACCTAAATTTACTGTGACAGAGACAATTTCTGAATCTTACTGTTGGTACAGAGGGCCTCAGTTTGGGATTTGATATTCTGCATTTCTAAAGCATATTTATAAATACACACACACATATTTGGATGTACACTATATAAACCTATTTCTTATGATCTTTTTATCACTTAAAACCAAGACATTGAAAAAAGCCTAATTAATCCCAAATAAATCATTTAACATTGAGTCAGTGGATGGCATGGAGGCTGTGATGTCCCCTCTGTTGCCTACGCCTCTGTAGCCCTGGTCTTGTGTATGTCAGGCTGGCTAAAGATGGGGGAGAATTTCTTACTGGATTATTTTCCCCACTGTGATGTGCCTTCTTGGGCTTGGCCTATACTCAGCTGTATTCTGACCCTTTCTTCAGGCCTTGTTGCTCACTTACTCCAGCAGTATCAATCTACATGATCCTTCTGATTTCACAGCCAGCTGCATGTCTATGTGTACAAGCACAACTATGAAATAACAACACCAACCCCATATTTTTCAGATGATTCTGACAGCTATGACTTCACCATATTAGAAAAGCTCTTTCATAGAATACTTTTACTTTAGGGCCATTTGTGCTATATCTAAGTAGCAATTTATTTAAATATTCTTCAGCATGATGGAGTCTGTTTCAATATGTCATCTATAAAAACCTCACAGAAGGAAACTGAACAATAGTGAAAGAAAAAGCCTTGTCTCTTCCTCTCTTGGGTAAAATTGCCTCAGATCCTCTGTGGGGGAAAGAAGTGTCTAACTAAGGTATGTGTTACAGGGAGACAAAAAGAATAACTTCACCACATAGTGGGACATAACTTAATGATCCATTTCTTAGGTAGCAGCAGGATATTTTTCCTGTTAGGATTTTAAAAGCCAGTTCTTTCCTTTTCTGGTGAATGATTTATTAATTTTTTATCATTCCTTCATGTTATTTCAGTCCACTGCAGCTTTTTTTTTGTAGGGTTGAATTTCATTCTGCTTCTGGTGAATCCCTCTGATTATGTGTGTGTGTGTGTGTGTGTGTGTGTGTGTGTTTGTGTGTGTGTGTGTGTTTAGTAGGTTTGGTTTCAGATAATATTTTTGACCCATCACTAATGTAAGGAATACTGTTTCAAATACTATTTAACATTGATTAAAAGAATCAGATTCCTGCAAGCGTTGAGTGTTCTTTGCAAGGAAAGTACAAGTAATACTCTCTGTACTTGGAAATTTTTGTTTCCTCTTCATAATTCATTTTTGGAATTTCTATTTTTTCATCCATGATGCTTTGATAATGCCCCCATCAAAGGGTAGATATGTAAGTTTTAGGCCACATTATTGAACATTTTTACTTAATTTTCCTTGTGGCAATTTAACTGACAAGCAGGTTAGAATGTATTGTTAAGATCTATAGTTATTTGCTTCATGCAGTTTATTGGAGGGAGAATAATACTAGAAGGAAAATTCCCTGATCCCCATGTTTAAAGAGGAAATCAGTGAATTAAGTGAGTCTGAAAGAAAATCCTTAAGGCTCCTCATTTGACATATATGCTCATCCATTAAATCAATAATTAATAACACCTATACCATTTGAGCTGCCAGCATAATCCACAATCTTTCTTAGTTCAAAGGGCTATATGATAAAGTGAATGTTTTAATATTAATCTATAGTTTCTAGGGAGATATATAGTCTGTGAGGTTTCCTATACAGAGCAGAACACTACAGTAAAAAAGAGAATATTTTTCAGTTTACAGGGCATCAAAATTGCAATCTGAATAGCAGGTTGTGTGTCTATCTTCTTTTGGGGCTGTAACTTGTAGTGGGATTTAGTTTCTCATTTCTGGTTTTCTGTGTTAGGCTCGTTTCCAGCTTCATCCATCTGCCAGCTGTGTGATCTTCAGTATGCTACTTCACCTCTCAAGTTTAAGATTGCCTATCCACAAATGTGGTTAAAATGCCAACATCAGATATAGGAGTTGAGTGTTTAAAAAAATGTACATAATGTGGTTAGCAAGGTGTTTAATGAGAATAAGAAATAGTCATTATTTTATGTTTTAAGTATAATAACCACATTTGAGATACTACCTTAAAGAAATAATTTAACATACAGAAGATTGCACAGAGATGTCCAGTGATCATATTAATAGAAATAAAAAATCAAATGAAATGCATAAGGCTTGAGAACTGTTATGGATTGGTAAATAAAGGAAATTTTATGCAATCATGGAAAATGATGGCTTCAGCTAACATATAAAAATAGCAAAGTACAAAACTAAGTTTACCATATGCTTGGATATAATGTGTGAATATGAATGTCCAGAAAGAATACACCAAAATTATATCATTAATTCTCTTAAGATGATGGAGTATGGATGAATTGCAGGTATTATTTCCTATTTTTCAGAATTTTTATAATGCAATTAAATTTCCTATATGAATAAAGTTTTACGAAGAATCTCATTATCACAGCAATGGCGAGGCGCTAAGCAAATCAGTGAGACCCTGTCTCTACATAAAACACAAAATAGGGCTGGGGATGTAGCTCAGTGGTCTAGTGCCCCTGAGTTTAATCCCCAGTACCAAAATAAATAAAATAAAATAAAATAAAATAAACAACCTTCAACTTCTAGGCAACCCTACCCCTTCAGCCTGTTTCCAGCTCTAACCTCTATCATTCTGTGATCTGTACTTACTATCACAGATAGCCAGCCTCTGCACATTGCTTTTGCCTTTGGTGATCTTGCACCTATAACCATTTTCATTTTCCTGGTTCAACTTATTCCTTGCACTCTTAAATATATTCCATGTCCTGAGCCCTCTGGAACTCCTATGCTACTGGAACACATTTTCTTGAAAAGGATTTAAGAAAATCACTTCACCTTAACTCCTAAAAAATTTTCAAAAAATTCTCCTTACCCCTACTTCTTATGCATCTAGACACTTAAGATAGATAACCATTGCTACCATCTTCTATCCCCTATAGTTTATGATGTTTCCTTTGATCTATAGCATCTTGCTTTAACTCCAAAGCATCCTTTTCACTAGTATGCAGTCTTCTTGTACAAAGTCAGAACTAAGACAGCCATTCTCAACATTTTTGTATTTATTTCGTTCTACTGAAAATTTTTGGCAGCAAACTTAAAGAGGAATTATGAGATCCAAAACAACATTTGAAAGAAAACATGTATTACAAAGCAGTCATCACCACAATACCACAGTGTTTCCAATCTCTATAAAGGCATCCGAGTTTAATGGCCCATTTACTTGATCACTTTGGGGCTGTCTCATTGTTGGAGTATGATGGTTTATTCCCAGGCTGAACTCTTTTCCTCTTTAAAAGATAATGAAGCAAAGTCCTAAACATTTCTCAGAAAACAAGATCTCTCATTAGCGACCATCTGATGTCCCACTGGGCTATTTCCAAACCTTTTAATGCAGTAGGTCTCACTATGTAAGTGCTTCAAAGTTCTTTGTCAATCACTTTGCAATGCACACTTGGTTGTAAAACAGCAGTTTTTACACATAGATGTGCAATGTGATTGGCAATGTGATGAGTTTTGGAGGTGAGATCAGCAAGATGATGGAAAAAGAAGCCCTAGGCCTTGTCCCAATCCCTCATGCAGATACTGACTCAAAACAATGCACAAAGCAATTTCCTTTGTAAAAATCCAAACATTCACTAAGAGGCTTCTCCATCTCAGGAAAGCCTAAACCCAGCCTCATCAGAGCTGGCAACTCCTTCTAGTGGCAAAGTGGCTATGAGATGCACTTCAATTTTAAGGACATGCATAGGTTGAAAGAGAAAGGATAGAAAATGATAATCTATGCAAATGATAACCAAAAGAGAATAGGAGTGAGTATAATTGTACTAGACAAAATAGGTTTCAAATCAAAATCTATCCCAAGAGACAAAGGACATATATAAAGATAAATGAGTCATACAATGATAAATGAATCAGGTAGCAATAACAACTGTGAGTATATATGTACTCAGCAACAGAAATCCTAAACAGATTAAACAAAAATTGATAAGCTGAAAGAAGAAAGAGAAATCCCCCAAATAGTAAGAGATCTTAGTCCTCTACTTACAATAATAGATAGACTGTCCAGACAGAAGATCAATAAGGAGACTAAAGATCTGAAAAGCATTGTAGACCAAATAGACCTCACAGATATGTATAGAACATTCCATCCAACAGCAGGACACACATTACTCATAGACACAGGCAGAGCATTCTCCAGAGTAGATCACAGACTCTTCCACAAAACAGTATTAACATATTTAAGACTATTTAAATCATTACAAGTCTCTTTTCATACCACTGTGGAATAAAACTAGAAATCAGTAGCAGAAGGAAACAAAAATTCGCAACCATATAGAAATTAAACAACAAATAATGAGTCGAAGAGAAATCATAAAATGTTTTGAGGCAAATAAGAATGAAACTAAAAAATATCAAAGCTTGTAAAAGAAGGAGCAGAAGCAGACCTAAGAGGGAAAGTTGAAAACAGTAAATAGAGACATTAAAAAATAAGTTCTCAGACAACCTAACTTTACAACTCAGGGAGCTAGAAAAAGAACAAACCAAGACCAAACTAGAAGGAAGAGAATAATAAAGATTAGATTAGAAACAAATGAAATAAATAAGTAAAAGCAATAGAAGAAAATCAGTGAAGATGAGTTAATTGATTGAAAAATTTACCAAAATTAACAAAAGCTAACAAACCCAAATTGAGAAAACAGAAGACTCAAATTTTTAAAAAAATCACAAATGAAAGAGAAGACATTACAACTGATGCCACATAAATAGAATGATAACAGACTACTGTGAACAATTTCATACCAAGAAATTGGATGACCTAGAAGATCAAGACATTCCTATACACGTGTGACTTAACAAACACAAGCTCTGTTGGAGAGAAGTGGGAAAAATGCTCATCCTTGACTTTTCCTGATCTTAAATGAAGATATTTTAGTTTCTCACCATAGGATATAATGCTAATTGTGAGGTTTTCATACATGGCCTTTATTTTGTTGACATAATTTCCTTCTATTTTTAGCTTGTTGAGTGTTCTTATCATGAAATTATGTTAAATCTTGTCAGACGTTTTCTTCTGCATCTACTGAGATTATCATGTAATCTGTGTCCTTGGATAATGTGTTATATTGCATCTATTGATTTTCATAGGTTGAACTATCCTTGTATCCCCAGAATAAATGCTGCTTGGCCATGGTATATGTTTTAATGTGCTATTGAATTTGGTTTGCTGGTACTCTGTTGAGGAATTTTCATTTATTTTCATCAGGGATGAAAACCTGTAGTTTTCTTTTCTTGTAGTAACATCTTTGGCTTTGGTATCAGGGTAATGCCAGCCTCATAAAATGGGTCTGAAAGAATTCCTCTCTCTTAGATTTTTTGAAAGAACTTGAGAAGGATTTGGTGTTAATTTTTATTTCAACATTTGGTAGACTTCACCAGTGAAGCCATCTGCTTCCAGACTTTATAATTGTTGGAAGATTTGTTTTTGATTTGTGATTTGATCTCCTTAATAGTTTTATACTTTATAAATTCTTCAGGATTCAGTGTAATTAGGCATTTTATCCTTCCTTCGTTCCTTCTTTCCTCCCTCCCTCCCTCCCTTCCTTCCTTCCTTCCTTCATTCCTTTCTTCCTTCCTTCCTTCTTTTGTTTTTGTGGTGTAGCTCTGTTCCACCACATGCTTCACAATATGATGCTCTGCCTTATCAAAGGCCTCAAGTGATGGGACCAAGTGACTGTGTACTAAAACCTCTAAAACCATGACCCAAAATAAATCTTTTCTCCTTTAAAATGATTTTTTCAGGAATTTTGTCATAGCAATGAAAACCTTACTAACACATTTATATTTAACACAGTGTTTTACATTTTTCTCTTTTCACTTAAAACTATTTATGGAAATCATTGCACATAAGCACATACAGATCTACTTCATTCTTTTTAGGACCAGCAATAAAAGACCTCATTTTTTTTTAACCAAATAAGTTAAGTGTACCCCAGTGATTATCTCTAGGTTCAAATTCCAGATTTACCCTTTAGTAGCTCCATTACCCTGTGCAAAATACTTACACTCTTTGTATCTCAGTTTTCTTATCTTTAAAAGAAGGATGGTTATCATCCCTACGTTGTAGGTTTACTGCAATACATTAGTAAATACATTTAAAACACTTAACATTATGTCAAATACATAGTAAATATTTAATATTTTTCTATCATTATTTGTCCAGGTTCCTATAGAAATATAAATTATTTTCAATTTTTGATTTTACAAATCATTTTGTAGTAAATGCTCTCATGTAAAGTCATTCTGCATATATGCAAGAATATCTATAGGATAATTTCTGAAGGTGGAAGTTTCTAGGTCAAATGGAGCATGTACTTTATATATTCATACATATTGCCAAGCCACCCTCCATTGAGATTGTAATAATTTATTCCCGACTAACAGTGATATGAGAGTGCCTCTTTCCTCTCACCATCATCAAAATGACAGTTAAAAAATGATAGTGCAGCATAATTCTAATTTCAATTACCTTCTCATATTAAGCATACTCCCAGATGTTTAAGATCCTTTTCTCTCTCTCTCTCTCTTCCTTCCTTCCTCCTTTTTCAGCAGATCTTGCCTCAGATTTATTTGAACAACACAGAGGACACAAGTTCCAAACAGATGGGAGCGTGAGGGGTCACATCACCTGCAGCCTGAGCCTGGGCCTGTTCCTTGGTTTGAGCCCTGGCCCTGGCCTTTGACTAGGGAAGCCTGAGACTTGAGGCTATGCAGACATGAGTACACTTCCTGAACTTGGGTTGGGCAATGTGGGCAAGTTGATTGAGCTTGTGGCTGACACCCTTTGGGATCTGAGGCTTAACCACTTTGGCTTCAAGGACTTTGTTAGCCTCTGCAGGTACACTCTTGGCCTTGGCATTGTTTGCCAGTATCTTTTTTAGCTCCTTCCTATACTTCTTTGAAAAATGCAGGAACTTGGGATCTACTCCCTTAAGAGATTCATGTCTTTGTTAATTCATGTCTTTCTTGATGCCATTTCTGTGTCTGGTTACATGTAGTATGGTTCTTAGATTTGGCCATATCTGCACCATAACCCATGGTGCCTGAGCATCTGGGACCAGAAGACATTTTGCTCTTTCTAAGCATCAATCCATTCATATATATCCCTCATTTTTATTCCTTTCTTTTATTTAGCTATGAAATGTGTCTCAAGTATAGGTGACTCATGTAGAACCACTAACTCACTTCTTTTCCTGTTGAAATTGCAAACTCTACCTCAGAAGTACTAGAAGCTTCTCTCTGGAAGTTACCAGAGCCTTCCTGATTTAATCATCTTTATGGTCAAAATTCTTGCTTTTTCTGAAGGGCTGACCATCTTGCCCATTCCCCTTCCTGGAGCTTTCGGGGGATTTCTCCATCACACACACTGCTTTTCCTGGGAATTCTCCCCTCTGCTATTCAGTTCTTCAAGGGGAGCATGTGAGCCTTGCACCAGGCTAACTTAAGGTTACCTTATAACTTACCAAACACACACTGCTTAGAGTAAAAGAGGCTATTTTAATAGTTATTCTAGGACAACAATTGTAATAGTTGTTCTATCCCTAGCAAACTAGGATATATGCTAACTATAGTCAAGACCCTTAAGACATTTTCTTTCTACTCTTTTCTTCCTTCTCATTTATCCAGAACTTTCCTTCTTAGAACATTTGTTACTTGCTTCTTGGAATTATTCTTTGCAAGGATGAGGCACATAGTTTAGTATGTTCACCCCAGTACTCTGATTCCTTACTGTACCCAAATCAAGCATGCAATCACTTGAAAATATAAGTATTGCTCTACTAATACATCTAGAGATATGAAACAGGGTTTATTACCAGAGACAGGAAATTGTGCACACCTGAACTAGTGACCCAGAACCTACAGGGTGACAGCATATGATCAGGGAGGATGAGCTGACATCTTGAAAGTAATTACTCAGTGTAGCCCTAAAAACTCAAAATGGCCATATCTTTGCAATTAAAGGCAGTGATAAATTGAATTTCCCATCATCTGAGGACCCCATCCTGATTTTGTGATTGCACATCAATGGAAACCACATAGTTACTTTCAAATTTTTTTGAACCAAAACATTATAAGGGATTCATCTTCTACCAAACAAAATAGCCCCTAGTGGACAGTGGACTTCTGACATGGAGCAGTGGGCACTGGGTTTGTCTGGCAAGGAAGTAAGCTGTCCACCCCGTGGACCTGTGAGCCTTGTGGCTACTTGTCATTTTCTACTAAGGCTGGATTTGGGCTGCATCACCCAATCCCAGCTCCATCTCTTTCTACTTCCACATGTGAGCCTGGATTATGAGGATAACCCTGTGTTCTTTATGTAACTGATAAAAAGGATTTATAGGTGTGTGTGTGTGTGTGTGTGTGTGTGTGTGTGTGTGTAAGGCTGAAATGCATGATGTGAAGGCTGTGCTTGTGGTACAAGAATTCCAAAGTTTGAAAGGGATTCACATCTATAAATAAGTATTATGAGGGGCCTTGTAGGGCTCCTTACTACAAGCCAGATTCCTCACCCTAATGAAACCCTCCATAGTTACTCACCTGAAGGCAAGATGTAAGGCTATATTCTTGTTATTTGTTATAAATTGTTTATTATTATTAGTAGTGAGAATCCTCCACACATTGGGTACATGAAGGAAGGATCTGGAAATGAGGGAGCTGAGAGGGAGTTTATTGTAAGCGGCTTGTAGTAGACATATGGTGTGAAAGAATGGAAGGATTGTTGAAAACAGTAAGACAGGAAAAAAAATAAATGATGGGTGCAAAGTCAAAATACGAAGATAAGATAAAATTGGACAGAAAAAGCAGTCTGATTGAAAGGCAGTGAGGCAGATTAGAAGCAAAACAAAACTTGAAGAGATTAAGGCTGAAAGGCAGAAAAAAGAGATTCTTAGTTGGAGACTAGTGTACATTTTCTAAAGTGTCTGATAGTTTAAATTTGCCACATGGGACCAAATGTGGTTGGAAGTTCTAATTTCTCTTTAGGCTTCTCCAAACCAGAGCTGTTAAAAAATCTAACTTAATGATTTCACAGTGAAACTAGCCCCCCCTGCTGCCTCCTTACCTAAATCTTCTCCTTGCTGGCTGGCACACCTCACTGGGCATCACGCCACCCTGCCCCCTTATTTCTCTGAAATCCAATCTGTTCTATATAGTATGCCACTCAATGATCAGCTTTAATCCCAACAGTATCCAGTTAAAAAAATCTGCAATGATTTCTCCACTTTCTAAGAATAGCATTTAAAGTGTTCATCATTTCTCTGAACCTAGACACATTGAACTCAATATATTTTGAGTAAATATTTGTTAAATTTCCAACTATGTTATTTTCAAACAGAGCCAATAGATGCAAGAAAACATTATTACCTGTTTATTTATATTTTATTATAGTTAATGACCCTTAAATGACACAGGAAAAGTTACACAGCTACACAGGGGAGAAAAGGACAAGGATACCAAGCTCTGACCTGAATGCTAACCACTTTTCCATTACAACATGCTCCCATTTTTGTCTGTTGACTACTGGAACAAGCCTAGCACTGTCAGTATTAGTAAAACATGTGATCACATTTATGCCTTTGGGGGCTTTCCTCATTGATTCTTTGGAAGAAGACAGAATTCTTTGCAAGATAATCCCATTGCATAACAGGACCATCCAGGCACAAACATAATCTCCAAATACCCAAGTCCAAATGGTAAACAAGAGACAGACCTGTAATCCCAGCACTTAGGGAGGTTGAGACAGGAGAATCGCGAGTTCAAAGCCAGCTTCAGCAACGTCGAGGTGCTAAGCAACTCAGTGAGACCCTGTCTCTACATAAAACACAAAATAGGGCTGGGGGTGTGGCTCAGTGGTTGAGTGCCCCTGAGTTCAATCCCCGGTACCAAAAAAAAAAAAAAAAAGAGAGACAGAACTGTTTGCATGGTGGGGATATTCCATAGAGGAAGGATTGAATGCAACCCTATAAATCTATAGAACCATGTCCATGCAGTTAAGAGTTAACTCAGCAGGCTTAGGGAGTTCAAGCTCTGTACATTCCAAAGAAAAGACTCTCCTTTCCTGGCTCCTGGGAGATAACTCAAATCCCATGGAAGATCTTGCCTGCTCAGTGTCCTTTTCTATCTGGGACTTCAGCCATATCACAGGGTTATGCTAACAATGTGATCTGTGGTGGGAGCTTCCAGCCATACTGTATCAGTTTGACCTCTGGAGGAACTGGAAACTGAGTACTTGAGGTCAGTCTCTTGGGGTGCTCCAGGTATATGTGACTGGCTCCCTTAAACCCCTGGACTTCAGGGCTCAGCTGACCATCTTCTGTTTTATAATCTCACATCATTACTGTGAGAATGAAGTGCTGTCTGGGTTTCTCCATTGGGGAGCAGAACTGAAAGCTTGTGCAGATCTTTTCTGGACTCTGCCTAATGCACATTCTACCTTTACTGAGTTTGATCTGTAGCCTTTCACTGCAATAAAAACATAACCATGGGTATAACAGTCTGAGTTTTGTGATTTCTCCTGGCAAATTCCTGAACCTGAGGGTGTTCTTGGGGATGTCAAAAAGCATTTAGATTACCTGAAGTGTAATATATGAACATGTGAGATAATTATAGTACTTAGCATTTGCATTGATAATTTATAGTTTATAACTTGCTTTCTCCTTTACTTTTCATTCTCTTTTTTTAATTTGTTCTTTTTAGGTATGTATTTTTGATATAATATACATTCATGGAGTATAACTTCTCATTCTTGTGGTTGTACATGATGTGGAGTTACACTGGTCATGTATTCATATATGAACATAGGAAACTTATGTCTGATTCATTCTACTGTCTTTCCTATTCCCGTTATCTCTCTTTTCCCTTCATCCCCCTTTTTCTAATCCAACGAACTTCTATCCTCCCCACCTTATTGTGTGTTAGCATTCACATATCAGAGAGAACATTTGGCCTTTGGTTTAGGGGGACTGGCTTATTTCATTTAGCATGATAGTCTCCAGTTCCATCCATTTACTGACAAATGTCGTAAATTCATTCTTCTTTGTGGCTGAGTAATATTCTATTGTGTATATATACCACACTTTCTCTATCCATTCATCTGTTGATGGGTACATAGGTTTGTTCCATAGCTTAGCTATTGTGAATTGAGCTGCTATAAACAATGATGTGGCCTCGTCATTATAGTTTGCTGATTTTAAATCCTTTGGGTAAATACTGAGGAGTCGAATAACTGGATCAAACGGTGATTCCATTCCAAACAACTTGCTCTCTTTTGAACCTTCCAAAACCTTATGAAGTGAGCTGTATCCTCAGTTTTTAGATGAGGCTATATTACTTATTAGACTGTATTTCTTCTTACTAAATCAGCAATCCCAGAGTGTCTTAGCAGTTTGGCTTTGGCTTAGGTTCTCTCGTGAGGGTCAGTCTCTGAAAGCTTCCTCATAGTAATAAAGCCTTGACTGGAATTCGAGGCTTTGCCTGTGGGAAGATTTCTTCCAATGGCTGTTGGTTATGCCCTCAGTATCCTCATGGCTATTGTGTGGAAGTCTCCATTTCTCACCCCACAGTCCCGTCCATGGAGTGACCTGAGTGTCCTCACGTCAAAGCAGCTGGCTTCCCCCAGGAAGAGAGAGACGGAAGGAATGGATGCATCAGTCGCACAAGCCTTTCCTTACCTGGAAGTGTCTTTCATCTCCTCTGAGGAACCTTCTAGCTCTTCTATCTTCACTTCCTCTTCTCAAGAAATCTTTTCCACATGCCCCAGTAACAGCACAGTGCCCAGTGCCACCTCCCTCTTTACTTGTCAGTAATTGTCTTTCTTAAATCCTGGTTGGTGCTTTTCCAATAACAACAATAACAGTAATAATTACATTCATTTTTCCAGCAATGAATATTTGCTTCTGTAAGGGAAAAATGTACATTCTGTTGTAATATTTCTATGTGTTTTGCTTATGCACCAACTTTTCATTCAACACCAATTAGACCTAACCAGTGGCAGAGAAAATGCACTCATCAGTCATTTATCAGAATCGATGACATCTAAGAACATTTATACACACCCAGCTGGCTAGGAGAGACTCTAAGATGCTATACTGTTGGTTCTATGAAGAATACTGATTTCAAATCCATGAAAATCTACTTTAGAATCAATGAAATTCTATTACTGTTCTAATTTTACCATAATAATGATTGTCTGGGATACCCTGGTCAATGTCGAGGTGCAAGTCAGTCTAGAAAAATCTGAAACCAAGTCAAAAGTCTTCCATCTCACTTATCAAACCATCAAGAAAAATTGTTGTTAAATTACACTTAGAACCTCTCAAGAACAAGTGAGAAGTCAATTCAAAGTGTGAATGGGTCCCCAACTTAGAATTTTTAATTCTATGATAGTGAGAAAGCAATATGAATTCTATAGAAACCCTACTTCCAATTTTGAATTTGGATTTTTTCTCAGGCTAGCAATATGTAGTAAGATACTCTTGCAATGTTAGTCAGTGACAGTGAGGCACAGGGCCCAGTTGGCCAAGCAATCATCAGGGTAAACAACCACTTTCCACAGTGAACTGTGTTGCAGAGTTGTCGGTAGGCTGTGTATTAAATGCAGGGTGGGGGTCGTTTTTCAATTTGGTTTCCAGTTCTGGAGATTGAACCCAGGACCTCTTGTATGCTAGGCAAGCACTCTGCCACTGAGGTACACCTCCAGCCCTTTCTTTTTAACTTGAGATAGGGTCTCATTACATTGCCCAAACTGGCCCAAATCTTTGAATACTCATGCGTCAACCTCTTGAGTAGCTGGGATTACAGGTATGTGCCACTGTGTCTGGCTTAAACGCAGTTTGACTTATTTTGAATTGACCGTGGGTTTATCAGGATGTAACGCTATCATAAGTCAAGGAATATCAAAACTAAGCCTGATGCCTAAAAGAAAGCTTTCATCAAAGCAGCTTATACCAGTATGTGGTGGATCTTCACAGAGAGCCTGGCCAGTCTCATTTAGGTAAAGTGGAAAAAAAATTGTCTTTGCAAAACAAGTGAATCTCCTCTGATCAGGAATTGCAGTAATGATGAGTAAACTCTCAGAAAAAGACAAGGAATGGTTTCTGAGAACTGATAGAGTGAGACAGGATGAGAGGCGAACTCCATGTGTGATTATATACCTCGACAGAATCACGACGTTTAGTAGACATCTTTCATTTATTCTACAGTTTGTGATTTAGTTCCTTATGTTTTACCTCCACGTGTGCAGAGTGTAGTACACCTTCTGTAGTGGTATCTCCCTCTCATCTCCTCTTCTGCCTCTCTTCCACTTTTAAGGACATTTGTGATTTCATTGGGCCCACTCAAACAATTCAGGACCTATTTTTTTTTCTTAAAATATTTTTTTAGTTGTAGATGGACACAATGTCTTTATTTTTTTTAATGTGGTGCTGAGGATCAAACCCAGTGCCTCATGCTTGCGAGGCAAGTGCTCTACCACTGAGCTACAATCCCAGCCCTCAGGATCTATTTTAAGGACAATGGATTTGTAAATTTCATTGCATCTGCAAATTTAATTCACTTGACTTTGTAACCTATAGATATTTCCAGTTTCAAGAATTAAAATATAGGCATCTTTCAGTGGGGAGAGATGAATGAACATTCTTCTAACTATATCGGATGTTAAGATGGCTTATTATTTGATTTATAAAACAATTGCAATTTTTCCAAATTTTTCTTGGAGTGGTGACTATTATTTTAGGCACTGTTCTTTCTCAAAGTTTATTTTTGTACTCACCACTAATCTGATAAAAGACCATCACACTGAGTTTTAAAATGGCAATTATAGTTTCTTTCCTACTATTGTCATTCTGGGGCGAATAATATAACCTCTCTGAATCACAGTTGCCTGCTGCTAACATATGGGTAACTGCACGTTTCCTACTGATCTTGAGTTATCTTATGGGGGTGATGAGAGGAGCAAAAATATGTTAAAGTATCACATTATCCTGCAAAGTAAATATAAGGCAATATATCTATTAGTAGTAATGTCAATAACAATTACAATGTTCCAATTTACCCAATTTTTAAAAAATCAGAGCTTGAAGATATCAAATGTTATAGGAGTTAAAGGATCATAAGAAAATGTCTCCCACATTTCAAAGAGTGAACTCTTGTGTAAGCATAGCATTTCTTTCATGAGTAAAATGCATTTAAGAAGATACTAAAACTCCTACAATCCCCAGAGTGTCTGGTCTTTAAAGGATCTGGTTTAAAATAGACTATCTGTAATACAGATATAAATTATGTGACAGTATGATGGGCTATAGCTTCCACTTTCTGCAGGTGGTAGCTTTTCTTTCCCTACCTCAAATTGCATTAAGAAAAGAAACTGTTGCTTGCTTAAGTGAGAGGATGCACACAGGTGGGCCAGGGCCCATGGTCCTCAATTTAAGGGTGCACTTTCATTTTCAATGCAATTAGCTGTCTAATTGAGCATCCAAATTTAGCAGTGCATTTGCATGTGCAATTAATTATGATTTAAAAGCACTCTGTGTTAATGGTTTCTTTTCCATTATCTACAAATGTAATTACAAAAGGATGGACAGAGTTTGGGAATCATTTGGAAATTTTGTGTGTGTGTGTGTGTGTGTGTGTGTGTGTGTGCCCCCAGAGTCCAAGTGGTAACTGTGCAGTCAGAGCATTAGAGCACCATACTCAGAGGTATGGGTTTTAGGGAGAGGATGAGAATTGGTAATATTTTCCTTACTTATTGGAATTCATTCAAAGTATAATCATTACACAATTTCACACAGGCAGAACCAAGATAAATTCTAGACTTTCAAAAACTATATTTTAAAAGAAGAAAACTGATATTTTAAAAAATTCTAGAAAGGAAACAATAATTTTAGTAATTTTTCATAAACCAAAAAATTAACATGTACTTCAGCTTAGAAGCATTTGCATGATTTTTTTGATTAAAGAAAATAAAGATATGACCTTTGAAAAGTTGAGAAGAAATTCAAATTAAATAGAAGCCATTAATAATTAACTGAGAATGTTAATTAAATATCTATAAAAACAGGCATTGAAGAGAGTATAAAATTTTTGAATAAGCAGAATAAGCTGAAAATTAAAATCTCTCCTTTTACTTTCTAAGGAAAAGCATTAAGAATTTGGTAACCTGAGATTTCTATAAATTTAATGCTGATAAGTTTGCTGTGAAAAAAGAAAGTTCAAGAACTATAACAGACTCCCAGTGTTTCTGTCCCTGATCACAAGGAGCTCCAAGACAATGAGCAATGGAAGGGCATTTGCTTGAATTTACCTCTACAGGCCTGGTGAGTGAGGAGCTTCAATTTGCTGGGAGTTACTTGAAGGAGAGTGGTCAGTAGGAACCTTGGGGGCACTTCAGAAATGAATGGAAAAGGTTAGGAAGATGGTGCAAAAGAAAAAACATCCTTAATCATTATTTTACTAATGTTTGAAATGTTATTAAAATAAATATTCTTGAAAAACTAAGTTTATTTAACTTTAAAATTGTGTATTATTGAGTTATGCTTTAAAAATTAAACAAAATAAATTGTTAAAAATAAATTTTCTTAGTTGTTTAAACAATATGGAGCCAACAATATATCTATGATATATGATATAATATATATTATAATATGTAATTATGTAGAATTCTAAGCTAAAGTACTTTTTAATTTTTCAAAAATACATTATATGTAATATAAAATATGAGATATATAACTATATATAACAATATAAATTATAATATAATATGTATGATGTATATGACAATATATAACAATATATAACATATATTGTAGTATATAATACATATAATATATATTGTTGACTCAATATGTATATATAATTTATATATAGTTTATTATAATATTATATATTATAAAATATATATTATATAATATATAACAATATATAATATGGGTTATAATATATCATATATAATTATATTATATATATTATGTCATATATAATATTGTTGACTCAATATGTATATATAGTTTAAACAAGTAAGAAAATTTATTTTTAACAATTTTGTATATATATATATATTTTTCTTTTTAATGGAAAAAAACCAAACAAAACAGTATAAAATGATGAGTGAAAGTTTTCCTTTCCACTTAGATTCCTCTCCTGTTTTTCTCTCCAAAGTTGATCACAGTTAATATCTTTCATGTCTTCATTCAGAAGAAAATGTACTTTAGCCTAGAATTTTACACAATTTTTTGTATCATGGCATAATCAGTCTCTGTTTTGCTCCTGCTTTTTTTTTTCCCTATTACAATAGCTTCCATTTCCCTGCATATCAAGACATTCAGCCCTACCTCATTATTTCTTATGGTTGCTTAGAATATTACTATATAGATATATTTTTAATATTATCTTATAGATGAACATCCATGTTTTTCCAGTTTGGCCCTTTATATACCATACTGTAAAGAACAATTATGCAAATATGTTGGCATACGTTGGTGTAAAATACAGGGAGAATAAATTTTTAGAAATGCAATTCATGAGTCAGATGATATATGCATTTTAATTTTGAATCATTAGCAAATACACATTAAAATATGACAATATTCATCACCGCTAACAGTATCTTAGACGCTAAATTCCTCAACACTTTTAGCAATATAGTACTGATATTTTAAAACTCTACTTAAGCTAAAAAAGTATTGTGTTTTAATTTGTATTTTTATTATTTTGGAATTTGATTATTTTTTACATTTACCTTGACAATTTCAATCCTTTTTGGGGGATGTCTCAAAAAAACTGTTGGTCTATATACCACGGTTTCTTTATCCATTCATCTACCGAAGGACATCTAGATTGGTTCCACACTGCTATGAACATTGAAGTGGCTGCATCGCTGTAGTATGCTAGTTTGAAGTCTTCTGGGTATAGACCACGGAGTGGGATAGCTGGTGATTCCATTCCAAGTTTTCTAAGGAATCTCCATACTGCTTTCCAGATTGGTTGTACCAATTTGTAGCCCCACCAGCAATGTATGAGCGTGCCTTTCCCCCCACAACCTCGCCAACACTTATTGTTGTTTGTATTCGTGATAATAGCCATTCTGACTGACGTGAGATGAAATCTTAGGGTAGTTTTGATTTGCATTTCTCTGATTGCTAGAGATGTTGGACATTTTTTCATATGACTGTTGATTGATTGTATATCTTCTTCTGAGAAGTTTCTGTTTAGCTCCTTGGCCCATTTATTGATTGGGTTGTTTGTTTTATTGGTGTTAAGTTTTTTGAGGTCTTTATATAGCCTGAAGATTAGTGCTTTATCAGATGTGCACACAAAGGAATATTACTCAGCAATAAAAGAGGATAAAATTATGGCATTTGCAGGTAAATGGATGGCATTAGAGAATATCATGCTAAGTGAAGTAAGCCAATCCTCAAAAACCAAATGCCAAATGTTCTTTCTGATAAGTGGATGCTGATCCACAATGTGGGGGAGGATATGGTAAGAATAGAGGAACTTTGGTCACAGGGGTGGGAGTGCGGAGGGGGCATGAGGACAGTAAAGATGGTGAAATATGATGGACATCATAGCCCTTGCTTCATGTATGACCACATGTATATTGTGATTGTACATCACATACAACCAGAGAAATGAAATCTTGTGCTCCACCTGTGTACAATGAATCAAAATGCATTCTGCTATCATATATACCTAAGTAGAATAAATACATACATAAAATTTTTAAAAAATAATTGGAAATGCTGCTGGGTGCAGTGGTGCGTGCCTGTAATTAGGATGCTATACCCAGCTCTGAGTTACTTCATGATGTACAGAATAGTAGTTTTCAGACTGTGCCTAACCCTGAGTTACTTCATTTTATAAAGCAGTAGTTTGCCATGAGTTACTCTATTTGAGTATGAATGCTGAGATAGAATGATTCTACACCTTGTTTGTACAAGTAAACAACCATATACCTAGCGCAACCAAAAGGTGCAAACTGATAAATAAATTAATCATGCCAATAAAAATGACCACTTGTGAACTTATGAAATTAATCAGAAGCACATGGATGCAGGGCTACATTGAACTTATATAGGAAAAACCAGCCCATGAACTTACTGAACACACCAGAACAATGAATGAAGTGACCTCCCCATGAGGAACCCATAAAAGGAGAAGCACCCCACAACTAGACACAGCAACACACTGCCCCCATAACCTGGTCACTCCTCACCAGCCTTGCTCAGAAAAATTGCCACATCACCAAACCTCTAAACCACTGTCCTAGGGCTTCTGCACAGAATGGTTTCTATTGCCAGTATTGATCGTGAACAGCCCACTCCAAGGTGATACTCTGAAACTGCTGTCTATCTAGACTCTGGTCTAAAAAAAGTGCCTGTGCTTTGATACCTCTGGGGAACAAGTTCTCTGACCAGTGGGCTGATTCCTAATCTCATCTGGCCACCTATATTGCCTCTACATTCATCTGTTCTCTGTCTTTGCTCTCAATTCAGTCTTCTGAATTCCTGTGGAAGCCTTAACCCACCCTTTCTCAGCCTTTCTGATTAATATATATATATATATATATATATAGTGTGTGTGTGTGTGTAAAGTGTGATACATGACTTGAGTCTTACAAATATTAGTAATTAAAATTAGAACAAAAGAACCTGTAATTGCCCTGCATATCAGTTTACCCACAAGTATTTGAGCATTTGGTGAACTGAAATCACTGAATATGTATCATGTGAATTTGTTGTTAGTCAATAAATCTGGACATTGTGGAAAGACAAAAAAGAAAACTGTTGGTCTTTTTTTTTTTTTTTTTTTTTTTGCTGTTAACAAATACCTAAGAAAAATCAACTTAGAAAAAGAAAGATTTATTTTGGCCCATGGTTTCAGAAGTTTCATTTAATGATTAGCTAGCATAGAAAAACTGCTCACTTCATGGCAGCAAGGAAGGAGAAGGAGAGAGAGACAGACAGACAGACAGAGGCAAGCAGGATAAAGTAACCAAGGGCAGGCTGCCAAGGAACAACTTCTTCAACTAAGTCTCATCTTACAGTTTCTTTCCACTGGCCATATTCTATTTAGCTGTGATTCCATCAGTGGGCTAATGTATTGATGAGGTCAGCACCCTCATGTCATGATCCAATCACTTTCCAAAAGTTCTACCTCTGAACTTAGCTTCATTGGGACCAAGCCTTCAACACATGAGCCTTTGGGGAACTTTCTAGCTCTAAACTGTAGCGACTTCTTTGGTGTTGTTGTTGTTTGTTTGTTTAAACTTCTTCTTAAATATTTCTTCCCTTTGCTTTGTGCATCTGATATACTGGACCTAGTAGGTTGTCCTTTCTGTTTATTTCCCATTCTGATTTGGTCGGCTGGTTCTTGATAATGTCATGCTCTGCAGAGCTGAAATATCCTTGGTTTTGTGCTGCTCATTGTTTTTAAAAACTAAATTGGAAAAATGATTTAAGGTCTAAAAAATCAAAGGAGGCTTTATTGAAAGAGGTTTTCCAAGTGTGTTGCAGAGTGCCCTATTATTTATTAGCCAAGGACAATCTGAAACCAAACTCTGGACCTGAGTCTCCTTTTTGCCACAGAATATGACCATTGGCATACCACTGGGAGATTTATTTTTTTCTGAATAACAATTTATCGTGGAGAATGTCTCCACTAGAATATAGGGTACACTCCCACTCCTCATCTTGTATAGACCCTGGGTTTTGATGTCTGCTTTACCTCCCTTGTCTTTCATGGATTTTAAAACAAATTTAAAATTTTTCAGGAATTCCAAATACTTCTAATGAAAAAATGACTCTTGAGCTCTGCTTATCTTCTCAGAATCCTTGCTTTGTTTTATCTTGTACTTTCTTTTGGTAATCTCTGCTTCATTGTCAATTATTTGATATTTTTCAAAGGAGTTCTTCAAGTAATTTATTCAGCATTTTTAATTGTAAGCTGTATTGAGATTTGTCTGAATCCTTGGTTTTCTATTGCCTTCATTGAAAGCTCTTATCTTTATGACTCCCACCTTTGTACTTAAAAGGAGGTAGTGATTTTCTGCTCTTTTTCCAGTTTTTTGAGATTAAAGTTGACTTACTTTGTTTTCTTTCTGCTTATCCAATTTAGGTGTTTGCCTCTTTGTTACTATTCCGGCTATGGCCAGTGGTTTCCATAAAAATAGCAAATTCATAACAGTAATTTATTTTTAACATGAGTTGTTAGAAAGAACTTTCAGTTCAAAGCCAGCCTCAGCAAAAGCGAGGCGCTAAGCAATTTAGTGAGACCTTCTCTCTAAATAAAATACAAAATAGGGCTAGGGATGTGGCTCAGTGATAGAGTGCCCCTGAGTTCAATCCCTGGGGCCAAAAAATACCTTTGTTACAGAAGGATTATGGAAAACAACATTTCCGGGAAAATGGGAGGAAGGAGGAAGAATAAGACAAACAATCCTTCCCAGTTACAATGAGTCCTGAAGAGACTGAGCACTGGGCCCTGGACTTTCATCCTTTCCCATTTGCTGAAGAGTCCTGGAAGGAGAAAACAAATAGTGAAGCTCTAGATAACAATGGGTCCCAGAGGAAGAAGATAAACAGTGAACAGTCAAGGTCAAGTTCTGGTCTTTCATCCCTTTCCAGTAACAGTAAGTTTCAGACTTTCTACAGCTTTTTTCCTGACTGCCAAAACCAACACATTTTGCTTCAGTCTCCAATGATTAATTCACTCTCATTGTAACCTATAAAACACAGACCCATTCTGTAACAGGGGGCCATTTGCCATTCCCAAAATGAGCCCCTCGTTTCCTGACTGATTGACTCCACTGCTGAACAACAGAAAGCTTGCTGATCCATTTAAGGTCTGCTCCCGTCTAGGTTACCTGTGCTTCCAGTTACATCTTTATGGCCACCTCTAATTTATTAATTCTCTATTGATATTATTTTGGATTACTGATTGTGGACCATATGATTTTTGCTTTGGGGAAGTACACATATTTACGTTTTTTGCCCAATATTTAAACACTTATTGTAACTATTACTTAGAAAGATTACGTATGTTCAAGAGTTTCTTTTTTCCAGGGTTGGAGGTAAGTTAATGTTTCTTTCATTTATCCTGCAGTTGTGTGTTGAGGGCTGTTATAGGCTGTGCTCTATCCCGAACTGCAAGGGAAAGAGAATCAACAAAACCAACATCACTGTCCTCTGCAGAATTGGCGCTCAAGTGGAAAAGGCAACTAACACATAAGTAACTGCATTTGTAGTGATGATGTCTCTAGACAAAAAGCAAAAGAATGTGAGGGGATGGAGAGTGACAGAGGTGTGGTTATAAATAGAGGAGTCAGGGCAAGTTTACCTCAAAAGACAGAAAAGACAACTGAATACATTTAGAGGAGGACCCTGTGGAGGTCTCAGAGAACATTCCAGAAAGAAGAATTAGCACGTTAATAGACACAGTTCATCATTTATGTCATTCAAATTCTCTATTCTTTAATGCTGTGGTTGTTGTTATTATTGTTTTGGCTACTGTCAATTTCCCAGAAAGATATTTTGAAGATGTTTTTAAGGTATCTATTATGATCAGACTTTGTAAAATTTGTATACATTTCAAAACAGGAATAAGTTGCTGTGGCGATGGAACACAGGGTCATGTGTGTGATGGAGGGTTCTTGTGTCATGCACCTGCAGAATGAAGTCCACAGGTGACACAGGGTGAGAATTCAGTAGCAGATTTATTAGAAACAAGCGAGGAAGCTCCCCACAGCATGGAAGGGTCTCAGTGAGGGTGCTGGTGGTGGTGGTTCTCGGTCTAGAGGTTTTTCTACTGTTTTGTTGAGAAACTAACCTTTCACTGGGGAGCCTCCCTTAATTGTTCTTGTCCTCTGACTCAGCTGAAGTTGTACACTTTTAATTTCTTATTCCCATGATAGGATGATTTAATATGTTTGTTAACCTAAGTGTGCCCTATAATTGTTCCTTAAAACAAAAAAAATCACTAGGATTCAAAACAATTCTTTGAGGTTGACTAATGTTGGGGTAGTCAAGGAAACCTGGAGCAACAATAGAATGTATGGGAATCCAAGCGTGAGTGAGGTCTTCCAGTCAGGCAGAGGAAACAAACAAAGAAAACAAGTTCTGGCCTAGGGTTTTAATCTAGGATGGTGGGATCCTGTAAAATCCAAACTCAAAATGGAGTCACTCTGGCTCAGGCCTGCACGTGTCTGCTAAGCTGCTTTTTATGCTTCTGTGATTAATGCTTTGCTATGCTTGCTTCTCATGGATGGGGCCAAACCATAGGCTGCCAGACCCCCTGGCCAGTTACCTAAAGTTCCAGGAATTGAAAGGGGACATAGGAGGCACCGTCACGGTTGAACTGTAAATAACTATAGGTTGAATATTTACCAAATCCTGTTTTCCTGAGTCATGTAGCTAGCCCACCCTATAATAACCTCTGAAACCCTCATTTCAGGGTCACTCTCTGAAGGAAAGGAGAGCTGACCCCAATTGATTGGTTTGTGTGCCTATTTCCTCAACAAATTTTGCTGATGCTGCAGAGTTGTTGGGGCTGCACTTCTTGGGGAGAGGTGTGGGTTGGATGCAACAATCCCATCCTCTGAAGTCCCCATTTCTATTTGCCTATCTCCTGCCTCAGCTATAAAATATCCATACTAATACTCCACTAGTCCTCAGAGTATTTCTGGTTAAAGTAATTATATAGATGGCCCCAGGGACCTGCTTCTGGTATTGACGCAATTTCCTTCAGCATTAATCTCTTTAGATTATAGCTAATAGTTAGATCCTTGTCTGGCTACCCCAAAGTGAAGTCAACCAGTTGACAAAGCCAGGGATACAGTCTTGCAAGGATTTTTCTCTTTTAAGAGAAAGACATAACTGGGAAATCACTTTGTGCAGGCAGTAGTGGAGAAACTCCCCTATAGCTACCGGGGATAATAAATTTCAAATATAAAAGTTGAACCAAAGAAAGCCTCCCAGGAAAACAGTGTCCTGAAAGAGAAGGCCAAGATATAGAAAGAGAATAATGAGCCTTAAACACTAGAGGAAAAGGATTAGAACGTCAATGTCCCAATTATTATCCTCAGAGAAATATTGTGAAGTACACAAGTTAAAAACTACAATTGATAACATTCATTATAGCAGAACATTTGGAGTAGCTGGAAAACACTAGAAGACAAAAATCAAAGATGGTCTGAAGCATTCAATGGAAAAAAATATACAACATGTGAGAATAACATTACAGATACAGTACATTTATTGTTACATGAATATCCAACTAATAAGCATTATAGAAAGAAAAAAACAGAGGAAACAAGTTTATTTAACAAAAACAGAAAAAAATTCCCTTAGATAGATACACACTGAGCAATATTATAGGGGCTTGTATGCCATGCTGAAGAATTTGAAATTCATTATATTCTATTTGGAATTCTCCAGTGTAGACACTGGAGACTATAGTCTACAGACTATGATACTATATATCTTTATTGATTGATCACCCTATCTATCTACCATCTATCATCTGTCTGTTATGAGAACCAGTGAATTTTTTTTATGCATCTGAGTAATGTAATTGATATTTATTTTAGGTAACTATTTCCTATTAACAATGGATTATAGATAAGTACAGTAAAGTGTTTTAGGAGTTTACATTTACCAAATCCAATCATGTCTAAGTTCTTTCTGTAACACTTATATGGGCCAAGAATGTTATTATTCACATTTGATAGTTTTGATTCAAAGAAGTGCTTTAGCTCCTATATTATCAGATCTGAGACTGAAGTTCAGGTTTTTGGATTCCAATATTGTTTTCTCTTTCTTCTCAATTATATCTCAATTATTCTCTTTCCTCAATTATTCTTTGTTCTTTGGTGACATTTCACATAGATGTAGCACCTTTTCTGTAACAATGCTTAGTCTGTAACTCATATAGGAAATTTGTCTTTGGTAAATCTAAGGGCATGTCAGAAGCTTTCTTGGTATGCCATAAACTGGTTTTCTCCTTTTTGGAAACACCAGTAGATGACATTTTCCAGACTCCTTGTTTTTAGATGTTACCATGAACTAATTTTTAGCCAGTGGATTCTGAGAGGAAGTTGTTTGTGTCTCTTCCAATCCTGGCACCTAAAACCTCTCAGGCTCATTTCTCTTATGTTGCCTTGATCAGCCACAGAGGGAGCACATCACAAGCCAAGTGCTGAAGATGGTCAAGGGCTGAGATAGAAGAAACCTGACTGGATCATGAGTAGGAGGAGAGGTACCTGAAAATCAGGACTCTCTTTTAGGAATTTGACACAAGAAATCACTTTCCATCACTTGGGGCAGTTATAAGCAATAGTATAATTTTGTATAATAATTATGGCTGTTCATATTATATATTGTACATATAAATAGCCTAATATGTAGAATGACACCCCCACATGCATATGTATAAGCAGCAGCTAACTAAAGCAACAGGAAATTTGGAATCCATATGTCAACATGTTTCATCTTTTTATTGTCAAAAAAGAGCCCAAAGCAAAAAGGGCTTGGTTTACAAATGCTGACTTTTGTGTCTTTAATTGTTGTTTCCTAGAATGAGTTACTTAGTCTTTCTAAACATCATCTCTTCAGGAATACAATGCTCACTTCACAATGTATGTAAGATAAAATAATAATAATTATTATTAATTTTTTTAAAAACCTCCTTCTTCCCTCACAGTTGTGCCTGGCACAAAGTTGGTCCTCAGTATACTTTCTCTCTCTTATAGCTCTGCATGTTGCTACATGAAGTCACCCAAGATAAAAAATGCCAGAGTAAGAAAGGAGGAAAAATACATCTTCATTCATGATATCCTGGTGTGGTTTCATATGGATCAACACCTCCAGTGTTTTCCAAAACCTATAGTGAATTACAAATGCATCTCTGTTAGTTCATGTAACTCAGTATCTTGTCTAAATTAGGTTAAAACTTTAATTTTCAAAAACAAATGAAGTGTAAATCTACAAATTGAAAAAAAATCCATACCTTAATAAACTATATTTTATTTGGATATCCTTTCCTTTCCTATTTACTCCCCAATGGCCTCTTAGACTATAGCTAAATTAGAATTCTTAATTGTAAGTAGCCATTTGAAATTGCTTAATCAATGCTGACTTTCAAGCAAAGGCATAGACAAACTTCATTATCACAGCTACTTCCTAAATTAATTCCTAAGTGTATCATGTAATTTTCTTTTTGATTTCTCTAGCTAATGCCAATGAAATGGATTAAAAACAGGACTAAGTACCTTAAACATATAGACACATTTTCTTGTAAGTAAAGAATTTATCTCTTAAAAAATATTTATCCTGGATAAGTCCAAGCTCTTCACATCTCTTAAGAGCCTTACACAGCCCAGAAAGAGAGGGCTATGGGGGTAAAGGTGATCATGCCATGATTCTAGATGTTAATATATAATTTTTAAAAATTTTAGTTTTACAATAAAAGGATCAATATTTTTCTAACTAAATGACAACAGAAAACACATTTGTGTAGTTTGTTAATGATCTCTGTATCTTGCTGGGTTTGTCATTTCTGTACAGTTAACTGGTAAGGTATTAAACAGGGCTGTATTGGCTGGCCGAGGTTTCCCTGTCTACCTGGGTCAAACAAGCATCCTGTGTTTTCTCTATTAGTCATGTTTTCCTTTATAAAACTAAAACCTTATATTGGAATAAATTAGATCAAACACAATTGTTAGGATGCACTCATTTATAACTAGGGAAATCCTTTATTTAACTTACATCACAGGGCTTGAGAAAAAACACATTTCCTAAATCTTTTAATATAAAACATATGCATTTTACACTTTTCTTAGACATTTCAGGGCAATCCCAGAGTCAAATTTCTTTTAGCATATTTATATTTTTCATTAAAAATTTTATTTCTTGGTGATGCAAATAAAATTACCCTGCAGATAATTGTCTAAAAAAAATAAATAAATAGCATAGTTGAATCATATGAAGTTGCTTTGGTTTGAATACAGACAGTGTCTCTCCAAAGGTCCATGTGTTAAAGGCTCTGTCTTCGGGGGGGCAGTATGATAGGTACTGTGAATCTTTAAAAGGTGGGGCCTCTGAGAGGCCTTTAGGTCATTGAGGGTGTGTCCTTCAATCTTACAGTTTCTCTCTGCTTCGTGGCTTGTCGCTTGACCAGTTCCTTGATGTGGTCTTGCCATTGCCATCTCCTATTCTCATTGAGGTCAAAACCACAAGTTGCCCAACTTTGGATTTGAACCTCCAAACTGTGAGTGGAGTAAACATTTTTTATTTTTATTGCCTCAGGTATTTCACTGTAGTCAAAAAGATGGCTAAAAGGGAAGTTTAAAGGCTTTCTTCAGTTGATATGTATCAGAGAGCAGCTGAAGGCAGTTCATTCTGACATTGAAATTTTAGGTGAGAAGCCATTTTGATGGGTGGCAGTTTTTGTTTTAACTGCTGTGAAACTTGCAGTTGGGGTTTTCTGCCACTTGCTCAGCATTGTTTGTGCTATTCTATCCTCATACCTAACATTAGAATTAATTTCCAAGTTCAGTTTTTGCATCTCTGTGGTTTGCTGGTTAAGCAAAGTGTGAGGAGGAAAGTATGAAGCTAAGTATGAAGGTGGCAAAAGACAAGACAAGGAAAAAGGGATCTGTTATGCTGTAATAATATTAAAAGTGAAACTTAAAAATAAATTTAAACGTAACATTAGAAAATATTACATGATGAAAAAAAGCAGTAAGGGAAATACAATGGAATATCAATGAGATAGGGAAAATGGAAAACAAGGCGCAGCCATAAATCCAACTATATCAATAACATCAAATGTGAATTGATTAACAATTGATCCACAGCTAGAAATGATCAGTCTGAATAATAAATAAGATTCAATTCTAAGACACATGAAATGAAGGAAAAGGAAAGAGGAAAGGAAACAAGGAAAATTTGGAGACTTTCATGTATATCTTAGTCCCTTTAGACAGTATGGTGTTTTAGTCAGTTTTTTCTCTTCTGTGACTTAAAAAAATGTGACAGGAACAATTTTAGAAAAGGAAAAGTTTGTTTTGGTCTCTCAGTTTTGAGGTTCCTGTTCATACAACACCAATTCCATTGCTCTGGGCCCAAGTTGAGGCAGAACATCATGTAGAAGAGGAAAGCAGCTCAGGATATGACAATCAGCAAGCAGAGAGAGAGATTAAGCTTGTCTCATGAGGGAAAAAATGTATACACCAAAAGCATGTTCCCAGTGACCAACCTCCTCCAGTATTACCCTACCTGCCTGCACTTACCATCCAGTTAATCCCCATCAAGGGATTAATGCTCTTATTAGGTTGAGACCTAATCATTTCACCTCTGAAGTTTCTTACATTGTCTCCCACATGAGGTTTTGGGGGACACCTCATTTCTAAACCATACCATAGAAAAGAAAATGCCTCCTATTTCATACACATTTTCACCCATACCTTCCTTTTTTTGATCCATAGCAACAAGAAAAAATCCTTATCATATAACATGTCTACATTTTTACAGCATGAAAAACCATTATTAGTTTATAGCAACATAATTTTATATTTTATCTTTCCTAAAAACAAACCACATTTTTGTTTGTTTCTGAGGTGTTCTCTTTGCTGTTTTCTTAAAATTTTTGCTATAGTTCACATATCATGTTTGTTTACATGTCAAATTCTTCCTTAACAACATTCTTATACTTGGAAATTTTCAAAATCTCCTTTTTGATTTTAAGAAAGAATATTAGTTTAATGATGTGAAATTATAAAATATTGGTAACATTAAGGTGTGACTTTATACATTTAAATAAAATATACATTTTAAAAGAGAAAACATTGTATTTTGTATGCATAGTACTGATTGTAAAATCTATACTGGTAGCATTTGGATATTAGTATTCAGGTAGTATTCCCTTGAAACTTTTAGAGATAGTTGGGCTATCTCCATTTGGAAGTTAATTTTTAAAAATATCTCATATTGATACAAGTGGAACTGTCACTGCCTTGCAGGAATTCAAATATATAAATACAACCTTGGAATTAGCTTAATGTTCCCTTTTTCAAAAATTCTCCTGGAAAAACATGATTTATCCCACATACATGGGATTAAATGTGGATGAAAATCAGTAACCATATTATTTCTGTTCTTAACATCTGTAATTCATTGGAATTTTCTGTTCTTTTTTAAGAGCAAAAACTCTGAGAGAAGATTCTATTGCATTTTTAAGCTTCTTTTTAAAAAATTTTTGTTTAATTGTTGATGGATTTTTATTTTATTCATTTATTATTTATATGTGGTGCTGAGGCTTGAACCCAGTGCCTCACACATGCTAGGCAAGCACTCTCCACTGAGCTACAGCCCTAACCCCAATTTTAAGCTTCTTGTAGTAACAAAGATGCTTATGTCACCCTTAATAGCTGATTTGTGACTAATGGATAACATTAAATGATTTTATTGTGGTATTTATTTAGGTATAGTCATTTTTCTCTATTTTCTAGAACAGGCATATTTGACCATCAAACAGATGGGCCTAGCACTTTGCTGGACTCCAATAACTATTAAGTCAATCAATTTGCTCTTCTGATGCTCAGCCTGCCCAAAAAGACTTTGAAATATTCATTCTACTCCTTTAAAGTCATTCACAAGGGGCTGACCATTTTTATGTCCTATTTCAAAAGGGTGCCTAAGCGGAGAGAGAAGCTGACTTTTGGTAACTTAATAGTAAATCTCACAAGCATAAAAGAAAACTACTTGTTAGATCAGCACTGTGCATCAGACTCCAGCCATGAAAATCCATTCTCTTCAGGGTTTTATTCCTTTCTTCCATTTTTTATGGTTTGAACTTCTTGTACTGCCACCCATATTTCTTTAAATGGAACTGAATCACGTAGTTATTGTCATCAAGGACAGGTGGGGATGACCTGGAGAATGTATGTCGTTGACTCATGTGTAGGATGGGAGGTATATGTCTTGAGGTCAAATAAGACTGTTACCGGTTGGGTTGGGTCCCAAATACTTTCGATAATTAAAATGATGTTTTGTGATTATTTAAGTTTTAGCAAATATTTTCTACATTTCAATTTAGAGTTTCACATTTTTGTGTCCAAATATGTTCCCGAGTCCCAGTTGCCTGGGGTCCTCTTATTTTGAATTATGATACAGAACAGTGAAGGAAGGAATAAGAATTTTCTATTTCATTATAGGGCACTGGTTATATGACTACTGACATGAAAATAAACTACTTCTCAGTGTTTGAAAACTAGAATAAATAATACTATCAGTGTGATTTATTTATATCTAGACCTTCAAAGATGAGGATTTCTACTAGATGCCTTAAAATTTTAAGGTTTATCTTAGTTTTAGTGTGAAATGGAATTTTTAGATCATTAGGTTGGAACTGTTTTAAAGGTCTCAATGATTTGCCAAGCATCATCAAGCAGCAATAGGACTCCTCAGAGATCTCTGACCAATCTGTAAGGGTGAACAAAGAGATGGAGTTGTGGATAGACAGAAGCAAGAAAGGAAGGAAGGCAGGAAGACAGGGAAGAAGGAAGGAAGGAAGGAAGGAAGGAAGGAAGGAAGGAAGGAAGGAAGGAAGGAAGGAAGGAAGGAAGGAAGGAAGGGAAGGAAGGAAAGAGGGAAGGAAGGAAGGAAGGAAGGAAGGAAGGGAAGGAAGGAAGGAAGGAAAGAAGGGCAGTAGGAAATGAGGAGGGAGGTAGGATAAACATAGACTAAGCAACTCCATTCTGTAACCTGTGAGCTTGACATTGAGCTTGAATGCATTCTCAGAGGATAGAATTCCATAAGCTTACATCTGCAAGGACACGACATTTTCCTCTTCACTTCTCTAAGTAGGCAGCTTATATTCTGCTCTGAGGAATAGGAAGACACCAGTTCAGTTATCCCTAAGGCAAAGACAGAACCTCTGGATTCAGTATCACTCATCTTGCCAAGCAGTTCATCTTCGTTCTTGCCCATCTGCCCTCTTTCCAAATGCCCCTTGATTTAGTAACAAAGCCAAAATGGCCTCACCCACATCAGGTCAGCTGTTGAAAGTCAGATGGGAAGAAAAAAAATCAAGCACATTCATTCTGAATTTCTTTTCTTAAAAAAGAGGCAGGCTGATGAAAATTTGTCAGTAAAGAGGACCAGTGTGTCGGGTCATGAAGTTTGTGCTGAATGATGTGTTCAAAGAAGGCTTAATATTAACCTGAGGTACTCATCTGGGCTTTTGGTCCAATGAGAAATTGAGTTTATTGGAAAGTTTGTGGAAATGCATCCTCTCCAAAATACTATTATACTTGAAAGTTAACAGCCTAAAACTGTTGCACATCTCAAGCTGTTTGCTGAGTCTGGAAGCTTTGTGATGCAGATTAATCCCAGGGTGGCTTCTTCCATCCCCACTGTTTTCTCTATTAGGAAGCAAAGATTCCCATATGTTTCTTTGTAAGGCAGAATGACTCAGCCATTCTATATTTAATACACCCCTTGGATAGCTGCTTTAGATTTTATATGCTGGTACAAGAACACAGCAATCAACTGTGACACTGTCTGTTGATGAAACGAAGAGAATGGCCCTGGAGACAGCAAGTTTTATGTTCTGGTTGAAATATGTAAGAAAATCTGAATCTGCCCAATGCTCTTATTTGCCGATATCTTTCAAATGGACGCCTGGCTCCAGCATTACACCTAATCAAATGATAAAAGTGTTGAGACTGTCCAGTTTGATATAGAAGACATATGCAAGGTGCTCATCTCCCAGTATTCTGCAGCAACCAGTAACAAACTGATGAGAATTCATGGTGGGCACTAAAAGGCAGAATTACGTGCAAGGCTGTCCATTCTTTCCTCAAGATGAAGCCTGTCAACATTACCTACTACCACATTCTTTTCTCTATGGACTGTACCTTTAATACATGTAAGGAAACTTTCCCTGAGGTACATGGTATGTAGTTGAAATGAGAAAAAAGGCACTTACCTTTTTCCATTTGGATACCTGAATTGTGTATGTTCTTCATTGATAGGTATTAGCACTGTTTATCCAGTCAGAAGTTTTGATTCTTGCCCAAAACCTTAGAATCACTATTTTTTCTATTTATTTTAATTAGTTATACATGACAATAGGAAGCATTTTGACACTTATACATAAAGGGAATATAACTTCTCATTCATCTGGTTGTACATGATGTAGAGGTGCACAGGTCATGTAATCATATATGCACCTAGGGTAATAATGTCCGATTTATTCTACTCATTCCTACTCCCAAACCCCCTCCTCTTCCTTCACTCCCCTCTGTCTAGTCCAAAATATCCATAGAATCTCTATTGCTATCATTAATCCACGATCACTAAATCCTATAGATTTAACCCTCCAAATATTTCTTATTTCTGTCTCTTCCTATATGAATTCTTTAAATTAGCCCCAATAATTTCTGCTTGCATTATGGTAACAGATTCATAATTAATCACCAATGCCCAAGGTCTCCTTCTTTTTCTCCTGCTAAATGACTGTCCAAACTGGTATTGAGATAGGGATTTAGGATAAAGAGAGAGAAAT
>CM053408.1:15439687-15463990 GCA_028644305.1 Xerus rutilus | reverse complement strand
TAGATTTAACCCTCCAAATATTTCTTATTTCTGTCTCTTCCTATATGAATTCTTTAAATTAGCCCCAATAATTTCTGCTTGCATTATGGTAACAGATTCATAATTAATCACCAATGCCCAAGGTCTCCTTCTTTTTCTCCTGCTAAATGACTGTCCAAACTGGTATTGAGATAGGGATTTAGGATAAAGAGAGAGAAATACTGAATCTTAAAGCAAACACTCACAAGCCATTGAGATGCAGGAAGCACAAATATAAATCTCAAGCAACATGCCCTTGGTCCATTCCTTTGTAAAATGATGGAAACATGCAAATGCAGGGAAAACTGGCATGAAATTTTGCAGCTCCTCCCTAGCTCCACTTCCAGCCTGGTCCCTGGTACAACTCTTCTATAAATATGGGGCCCTCAGCCCAAGTCACGGCTGCTTCTCACTCTGGAGACAGCTTACATTCTCCCTTGACTGTGTATTTTTTCCTAAATAAACCTCTGACTATGCCTTTGGCTCGTGCTGAAATTCTTTTCCATTGCATATGCTAAGAACCCCGCTGGTCCTGAGCTGAGTTCCCCTTTTCCTGTGGGAACTCCTCAGACCCTTCCCCAGAGACATTTTTTCTCCCATGACACTATCACAGTAAGACATTGTACTAAACACAGTTAAATGGATTTTTAACCACATTTAAGACTACTATTTGTTTAGTCAAGATTAAGGCAGGAGGATTCAAGTTCAAAGCCAGCCTCAGCAAAAGCGAGGCGCTAAGCAACTCAGTGAGACCCTGTCTCTAAATAAAAAATACAAAATAGGGTTGGGTATGTGGTTCACTGGTCAAGTGTCCCTGAGTTCAATTCCCAGTAACCTCTGCCCTGCAAAAAAAAATTATTGCAAAAAGGAAAAGAGAATGAACTCAAATCTTGAGAGCTTTTAGGAGTGGGAGTGGGGGATTTGATTCCACCTCTGTGTTTGTTGATTGTGATTTCTTTACCCAAAAGAAAAGCAAACTTTTCCCCATCATAATGACAGAAGATAGTTTTACAACTTGGAGCAAAGAGCCTCTGAAGTTAGGTGCCTGCTCTCCCATGGAAAGTGAGAAATGGAGGCACCATTATTCCCCATGATTACATTTCAAAGAGATAGTGCCCAGGTCCTTGAAAAAGACATTCTCTGGGTTGTAAAACTGGCACAGGCTCTTAAGGAGATTTATACACATTCTGAAGTAGCAAAAAAAAAAAAAAAAGAATTTGCAATTACTACATTGTCAAAGTAAATGCCTCTAAGAGAAGATCTGAGGCTGACAGTCAGGAAGCCGTTAGCTTTCTGTCACTGTGACAAATACCAGAGTTGATGAAAATATAAAGAAATAAGGTTTATTTTAGCTCATGGCTTTGGAGGTTTAGTCCACACAGTCAATTGGTCCAGATGCTTCTGGGTTTGTGGTGAACCAACACACCATAATGGGACCATAGAAGTGGAGCAAAGATGCTCATTCATGGTCAGGAAATGAAAAAGAAAGAAGAAGAGGAAGAGTTATCGTCTTACTATTCCTTTCAAGGACATAGTCCCAATGACCTACAGACCTCTAAATAGGCACCTCTGCTTCAAGTTTCTTCTACCTTCTAATAGTGCCAATCTAGAGACTAAGCCTTTAACACATGAACCTCCAGGGCCCATTCCAGAGCCAAATCATAGGAGGAAGAAATCTGTCTAAAGTTAAGTAGAGAGGAACGTTAAGGCCATTTTAGTTACTTGCTGCAGAGGGATTCTCTAAAATACAAATATTCCTGTGACTTTTTCACCACTTGGCGCCCTAAACACTTTTCTGTTTCACTGTATTTCAGAATATTGGAGAATTTGAATGTTTCTAAATACAGCCTGTGCTTTCTTAGATCCACCTGTATTTCAGCACACATGCTATTCTTTCTATTGGGGATACTTTTTCCTGCCTTTTTACCTACCGAGCTCATATACTTTCTTTGATACTACTTACATGAAGCCCATCCCAAATGAAAACATTCGCTTTTCCATTGACCACATGCTACCTGTTATTTAATTCCAGCTTGAACTTACCAGATTGTGTTATTAATGGATGTTTCTCTCAGGGCTGAGCAGGAATGGTTAGAAGTTGTATATATTTCATGTTATCTTTTCGGCAGCCATATTAGGGCCACTTGCCTGAAAAGGACTCCTTTAATACTTTTTGACTAAATGAAAAATTGAGATAGGATTTAAAATGTCACAAGAATGAGGTCATGAAATTTCTTAGCCCGGGGGAAACATAAAGCAGAGGACTGCAGTTACCTGAGCTAGCCAGGTTTTGCCAACTCTCTGATGCCATAAAGACAGTAAAGGACCCCAGTAAGTCTGTCCCTGCTTATCGAAATCCTCTCCCTGGAATCTGTAGCTTACGTGAGTGAGGGACAGTCAACAACCTGGGCTAATATTTGTCAACCAATGTGTTTGCAACAACCAATACTCAGCAACCCCCTCCTTGTTCTTTCTGATCTATAAAATTAAATCCTTGTGTAACATATTGTACACTCAGTGCACATTAACTTGCTTTTAAGTTAACAAGGTACAGTGGGTTTTTTGTTTTTGTTTTTTTTTAAACAAATGGAGCTCTTAAATTTCCTCACTAGGAGTAAATCACCATCTTTTGAGAGTAGTTTTGAAAAATAACAATCAAAGTCAGGCCTGGTGGCATATGCCTGTAATCCTAGTGGCTCAGGAGGCTGAGGCAGGAGAATCCCACGTTCAAAGCCAGCCTCAGCAAAAAGCGAGGAGCTAAACAACTCAGTGAGATCCTGTATCTAAATAAAATACAAAAGAGGGCTAGGAATGTGGCTTAGTGGTCAAGTGCCCCTGAGTTCAATTCTCGGAACCAAAAAAATAAAATAAAATAAGTGTAATTTTGAACTATATTTCATGATAAAGCCCATTTTACAGAACCTGTTAGAAGTATTTTCTCATGGGATTTTAAAAATGTGCTCTCAAATAGAGGAACACTGGACGCGACATGGGGGAGGCGGGGGGCAGGAAAGGGGAATGGGTATAGTAAAGATTGTTGGTTGAGATCATCATCACTACCCTTGGTGCATGTATGAAAACACAATTGGTATAACTTTATCTGGTTTGCAACCAGAGAAATGGAAAAACTGAGCTCTATGTGCTATGACTTGAAATGTAATTAAATAAACTAATTAAAAAAAAATAGAATACTGGCACGAGGTGCCCTGGAAATGGCAAAAAAAAAAAAAATGTGCTCTCAAAGTTTAGAGCAAAAAGCATATCATTAAAATGAAGACTTGGTCCCAAGGACTTTCAGTAACAACAATGACTTAGGAAAATGAGATTGATATTTTACAAATAAGTTAGTCTTAATACTTCCCTGAAGTTTACATAGCCCATTTGGGTAGAACTATGTTCACTATAAGTTTTTATTAAATATATGTTGACTAAATATTTTGCAATGCTCCTGTTGTTTAAGGCGTCACAGAAAAATAGGGATTAGTTCCCCTGGTTCACTCAGTTTCAGACACGCAGCAAGGTGAATTCATGCTCCACTGTGATAATGAATCCATTCATCAGTCTTGCAAATGTTCAGGCACTTTCCCACTAAACAGCTGCTGTACACCTGCCAGTGAATGAACCTCATTCATTGAGTGTGCTTAGTTCAATTTAAAGTTGCGTTCATACCTGCAAACATGAATTATTTAAATCCCCGAAGTCTTTGGCAAAAGAAAGACATTCTTCAAAGATTCTTCCAAAGATAACTGAAAACTGTCTATGAGTTAACTCCACAGAGGGAGAAATATATTGGGCCATGACTATTTTATAAAAAATAAAATTGAAAAGCTGAAGAATGTACATTTTTGTCAAATAATAATTTACATAGCACGAAATACCAAAATCTTAAGTGTACATGTCAAAGGTTTTGACAAATGCATACATTAATATAATTTGTACTTCTATCAGGTATAGAATATTTTCATCACAAGAAATTGTTTTGTTGTTAAAACTCAACTGAAGAAAACCCTCTAGATTCATTGTACCTGTGCTGAAACTTCACGTAAATAGCATTTTACACAAAGTCCTTTGTTAAGTCTCTCTTCTTTCACTCAGCCAAATGGTTTTGGAGGATTGCCCAATGTTAATATCAAGATTGACATATGTTGCCTCATGTATCATTACTTTTTTTCTTTTTATTTCTTAGTAGTATTTAATTGTATGATTACGTCACATTTTGTTACCTAGTCTTATTTTTTGAAGCAGGGCACGCTATTCCTAGGGTGTTTCATAGATGGAACTATTATGAATAAATCTGCTATAAAATCACTGTACCCTTGAGTACAACTCAACTCAGTTGTTGAGTGGTAGGGAAAGCATATGCTGAACTCCCCAAGAAATTAATTGCCTGTTATCCAAAATTGTTATACTATTTGACACACCCAGAAGGAATGAGTGAGAATTCTAGTTGTGCACAACCTATCTAACACTTGGTGTTATAAAGCTGTGTCACTATAATCATTTTGGCTGGTGTGCCATTGTTTTTTTATTTGCATTTCCTAAATAGTAAGTGATATTCAGCATCTTTTCCTGTGTTTATGGGTCATTTGTGTGTATGATCACTGGTAAAATAGCCATCAAGTCTTCTGCCCATTGGGTTGTCTTTTTTTAATTTGTAAGAAGATATATATGTGTGTGTGTAAGAATATTCATAATATATTCTTATATATTGATAAGAATTATATAATATATATATTCTTAGCTGAAAGATCTTTTGTCAATCAGTTTTGTTAAGAATATTTTCGTCACTCTGAGGCTAGCTGATTTATTTAGTGGTGAATTTTCATGAGCACAGGCTTTAGTTTTGATGACAGTCAGTTTATGAATTTTTTCTTTTATGGTTAACTTTCTGAGTTTACCATTTTTTTTCTTTTATGGTTAACTTTCTGAGTTGGTTCAGAAATCTTTGTTCAACCAAGGTAGTGAAGATTCATTCTCCTGTGTTATATTCTAGAAGTCTTACGGTGTTAGCTTTAGATTTAAGCCTATAATCCATGTCAAATTGCTTTTCATTTGTGATGTGAGATTTTCTTTTCTTTGTAAATAAGAACATATAATTCTTTAAGCACTATTGGTTGAAAAGATTTTGATTCTCCATTGAATTGCTTTGGTATTCTTGCTTAAAACCTTTTGCTCTTACATGTGCAGGTCTATTTCCACATTCTTCGGATGGTTGAAATTACTGTCCAGTCTCCATATAAGCCCTGGGGTGCTTTGTATGTTTTCCCTCAGTTTTCCCCCTAGCCCCTGTGCCTCTGTAGCTATGTGGGCTATTTCTCTGGGCTCTGTCGGTCTTCCTCCTGTGGGTGTCTGCTGTCATTCATAGTTAGGGTAAAGCATAGAGTTCCTGCAAAAGGTATCTCAGGGCTCCTTCCTGCCATCCTGTCTAATGAGGCTTCTATTCATGTACCTAGAAGGGCCTTCTAAGCTATGCTCCATTCTAAATGATGGACAGCTGCTGTCTCCTATTTGGCATAAACCTGGAGTGTGGGAGGCTTTCTTTCAATTGTTTTGCTCTTCCTTCAGTCTACAGCAGGCTGGGGGCAGTTGCACCTTAGAAAATTATCCTACTTCTCAGGCCTCCCCAGCAATATTTCTAAAGAGTACTTAGTGAAGACCCATGTTAGAGAGTTGGCAGGGAGCACAGTCTCTTTGTGCATTGATCCTCAGAGTTTCTAAATTCTTAGACCAAGTTATTGACCCTTTAAAAATATTTGTAAGTTCACTATTATTTTCTTACTGTATGACTGATAGCTTCCTCTTTCCCTGCTATTCTGCTGAATATAAAAAGAAAGGTCCATCGGTTCCACCTCTCCTAAGAGGACTCTGCATTGTTCATATTTCAATTCATTATGTTACTTTGAGACTTTAGGTCTTTAGTGGGTTTAAAATAATCATGATTTTTTAAAGTTTGTCTTTTTCTCGTTTTGTGGGTGATCAACTTCATTGAAATCAAAAATATGATAATGTGGTAGTGTTCTCCACCAACAAATATTTCCATACCAGAGAAAATGTTCCTGCACTTAATTTTCCAAAATTTACACAGTACAGCAGGTAGTAGAGTTTGATGCTACTAAGCCAGTAGCTCTGTGCTCTCTTAGAAGGCATTTTACAGGATTTTCAGCAGTTTTTTGAGGTATTTGTATACTGATAAAGCTTTCTTTTAATCATGATATCACTTGTCCCTCATATCCTCAAAAAACCAGCATACTGTCAGAAATCTCCAACGAGACAGCATGACATCTGAGTTGCATTAACACACTCCTTGTTACTGATGTGATTTGATATCTCAGGATACTACTGGCTCAGGAGTTAACAGTCTTTGCGTAATCTCAATAATTAAAATCTGGGAATTGGTTTCATCAAAAATTGTACTGTTGATATATTGACATGAGGCAAAGTGAATGGTGGGGTCAGAGGTGCACAAGAGGACGACTGTTCTCATCTGTCAGAGGAAAGAGTCAATAGATAATTTTGTTTCATTATGTTCCTTTTCTCCACTCTGAGGAGAATTTACATCTTTTTGAGAATTTAGATCTTTAACAGATTTAAAATAATCATTTTTTAAAGAGATAATGGTTTTTTTAAAGAAAGAAATGAGCATATGCCCAGTATTTAGAAATATGAGAAAACAGATGAATGTGTTAGAATTTAGGGTAGTGATTGTCATCTGACAGCAAGACTCAGGATGGGGCAGGGGACTGCTTTTGTTCCAGCCGTAAGATTTTGTGTATTATTTGCCTCATGAAAAATTATGTACACAGATTATTTTTATAAAAATATAAGAGACACATTATCTCATAAAGTGGAACATTCTCTATTTGTGGGCCCCATGGACTGATACAAAGTTACCTTTTCTCCCTGCTACATTTTATTCCAAAACAATTTCTCAATTTTGGATATTAGTGAGATGTGAGTGCTTTCATTCTAAATAGGGGGAGGAAAACCATCTGCAGGAAGAAAAAAGTCTCATGATTAGGCTGAAACATGCTTTATTTTTATAATACCAGCTCCCAAGTTTAGATAATCACAGCAACAGATTGCTCCAAATAAATGGTCTTCTCTTTCTAATGCACGGCACAGGTGAAAGTACCATTAAGGGCAACATTAGAGGGGGTTATAAGTCATAATTTTGGCTGAGAATGCATGCACTGAGGAAGGGCATAAATGGGTTGGAGAAAATGAGAAAAGAAAGGAAAAAGTGCAGTCATTTATTATAAGTTGGAGACCCTTCTAGTGTCTTGGGGTACTGTCAGCTGTGACAAAGTCCCTTGTCTCCCCCACCTCAAAGTTTTAAACCAAAAGAATGGCAGCATATTTCTTTTAAAAATAACTTCTACTTTTCTTAGATCACAGAGAAATGTCTTTGAGAGAAGAGTAATACTTTTTGAGCCATCACTTTGAACTAACTCATCTCACAAAATCAGGAAGGATTTGAAATAAAATTCTCTTTGTTTTTCTCACCTCTTCCTGCTGGAGGCATAAAAACAGCCACCAATTAGATCCACATGTTTGTTTTTCAGTATTTAAAAAGCAAATTAAATAGTATTTTTCTACCTACTGGCTCCAACTTTTCTTTCTCTGAGTAGTCCACAGATTTTTACTCAAACATGGAGATCTCCTGGAGTTGGTGCAATGAAAGTGGTCCTGGTGATGTGGGATTTTCTCAAAATCTCTTTCTAAGAAGGATTAGTACATTGTTAACTTGAGTATACTTTCTTGGGGGCAAATAATACCTGTAAGTTCTTATTTTAAATCATCCTTCAATTCATTTGGCATAATTAAATGGGAGTCCCAGATATTCTGTCCCTTTCCCATTTAAAAATGTGAAAAAGTAATAGTAGACCCTAATCTATGGAGGTAGAGAAAAAAATTTGTATGTAGATTGTTCTGTTAACTTGAGTCCAAGGTTGAATGTCTTATTTTCACATAAAAAATGTTAGCTCTGCTGAGAGAAAAACCACTGAGTCATTGAGAGTCAATTTCAGTAACACTGACATCAACAAGCTCACAAGAGGATACGGTGTACAAATTTAAAGGTTTTCTAATTGCCAAGGAACTACAAGCAGCATCCTCAGGACAGCACCTTTTCTCCCTGTATGCAAGCCAAACAAGAAGCCAGAGGGTCTTTCTTCAGAGACAACTCATGGAGCAATGGCTCTGAGCAGACAGGAGGTAGAACTCAAATGCTCACCACAGTGGAGGCTGTGGTAGTGAAACTGGAAATTTGAGATCAGACTAGATTCCCTGATTGGCCAATTTCCTTCTGGGTTCTTGGCTCATAAAATTTAAAGAATGAAACCCACAAACAACAATGGAAGGGAACAGTAAATGGAACAGGACTTATTTGAGTGAGAAAAGAGAAAGCTCTCACCTTGTGGGAAGAGGCCTGATGGAAGAAAAGCCCATTCTGGTGTGCCCGTTTAAGAGCTTATATATGGTTCTGGGTAGAGCATGGAGCAACATCTATGTTAAATAGGAGTTGAAAACAGCACCAAAACCATTGATCAAAATCTATGTAAAACAGGTATTGAGAACAGCACCAAGGGTATCGCATTTTTGGGGGCGTGAGGGGTACCAGGGATTGAACTTAGAGGCACTCACCCACTGAGCCGCATCCTCAGCCCAATTTTGTTTTTTATTTAGAGACAGGATTTCACTGAGTTGCTTAGCACCTTGCCGTTGCTGAGGCTGGCTTTGAACTCTTGATCCTCCTGCCACAGCCTCCTGAGCTGCTGGGATTTCAGGCTGGTGCCACGGTGTCTGGCCCTTTGAGTTTTAATTCTTACTACTATTTCCACCTCCCATTTTCCCACTTTTGTTTTCCTACCTCTGGGACACAGGAGTTCTCACATGTAAACCTCAAGGTCTTTTACATTTGAAATTGGCCTGGATAATGCCCATTAATATTTCTACAGGTTAGCCTCCAGGTATGATTTCTGCATTTGAACAAGACCTCAATTGGGGCCCAACACTTTTGATTGTTGACCATTGACTGTTCTTATTCAGTAGGCCAGTACATGCCTGGAAATGCACAAGTCCAAGTTTTTAGTCAAGGAACCTTTTTCCAGGGAGCAAACACCTGAGCTTTCATAGTTGTGTGTGCTTATGACCTCCTTTGTCCTTGCTCCAGTGAAGGCCAGATCTCCTTTTCTCTAATACATTCCCTTCTTAGTTGTATGAGTGCTATCAATGTAGTAACCTTCCGCTCAATGACTCTTTTTCAAAGGCTTTGCAAAAAAATGAACTCACCAGAGACTGCAAGATGGTGGAGTAGATGGAAGAGACACTTCTGTTTGAAATTGAAATGAAAGCAATATGGCTTCATAATGAGGTGGAGGTTTGAAGAAAACCATTATAAATCAACACCTGTCCATCAGAGATTCTGAGATACCCAGAAATTCTTGAGCAGCGAATGGAGAATATACAGAAATACACCCTAGCCTGGCAGCAGCCGAGATGCTGTATCATGGCAAAGGGAGAGAGAACAAAGTGGACAAATTTGGTACTCAAACACCTGTGGAGGGCAATGTGTACTTGGCTGATACAGAAACTGCACAGTGAGCTGGTGTTTAAAATACGCTCCGTGTTTCTCAGCTTCTAAGTGAAGAACTAAGTGGAGATCCAGCTTGAGTGGCTTGTGCTAAATCTTGTTCCTATGGGAAACCTAGTCCTTGGCAAATACTTCAGCTCTGTCTCAGCCAGTGCTCAATGTGTGACCTAAAGCCTACTTGATAAATCACGATCCCAAAACTGTTATCGAGAACAGTGGATCCAGGGCATTCAAGACAGAGGTATAGAGGAGAGTATAACTTGCTCTCCCTTTGAGCCCTGTGGTGTGAACAACCAGAGGAAAAGGAAGGGAAATTGTCCAGTTAGGCATGATTACATCGCAGATGGGAGAATGCAACCTGGTATCCTTTGGAACTCTGTGGCAGGACTGACCAGCTAAAAAGGATCTAGTGAAATTGATACAGTAGACAGGATTGGACTTGCAGACAGAGACCTGGAAATTCATGTTTAGTGGTCGGTATGCTATAGGAACCCTAGCAAGCACCACTTACTGAGAAAGGTGTTACCCTACCCTATGAGTAGAACTATAGGAAGATGCTAGAAATTCAGTTGCCCCACTGAGATGGACATCTGCTCAGCCCTAGGATGTAAGGATTTAACTGCTCTGGGGTAGATACCCCAAACAAAGATAAAAAGTTCTATTTAGAGCTCAGCCAGCAGCTACAAGTTATGAAATAAATCTTTGCACTGCTTCCAACCAGGAAGAAGAGCAATCTAAGACATTAGGACAAAACCCCAATAAAAAATAATTCCAGTACCATCCCTCCTGTATTGTCCAGCAGAGAAACTGAGAGCCATCTCAACCAGCTACACCTCCAATCCACTCCAGCAGTCAAAGTGGCAAAAATCACAAAAGGAAGTTGGAATTAATATCACCCAGCCCTTTCTCTAAGAGCTGAATTGTCCAAGAAGCAGGGACAGAATAGGAGATAAATACTCAACTTCAGCTACATCAATGGAAAAATTCAAGCATTTTTAATTAAAAATTTCTTTTTCTTTTGTTATTACTAATGTTTTGTTAGCTATAATTCTAGCTCTGTGTGCAGACTGGTTCATGTGTATACATATATACAAATGTTTCTTTTCTATTTTATTATTATTTCCCTTTTATTAACCTTTTTTATTTCATTTTCTTTTTCTAAGAGGTACTGATTTTTTTTTGTTTTTTTCTGTTTTTTGTTTTGTTTTGTTTTTAGTTTTTAGTTTTGTAATGTTGGTATAGTGGTGCTCCTTTGCTCTGCTTGTGTTTGCCTCTTTTATTACTATTACTTTTTTCACCTCACTCCCTAATAGCAGAACACCTTGTTATCTCTTCTACTTCTCAGTTTCTCCTCTTTAGAGCCTTCATGCACCTTTTGAACAATCCAACCTTCCTTCTGCGTTCATACCCCAACTTCTTTACTCTTAATGAACTATATTTTTACTATTGATGTTAAAATATTTAAATGATGATAGAGTGGATCTCTTTGAGAATGGAATAAGATAAGTCCTAGGAAGCTGCAATATTATAGCAGCTCCCCAAGTGTGAATCAAAACAGCATTAGCAAATGGAATTTCAAAGCTGAAAAGAGCAAAGAGCTCTTTTACTTGAGACAGGTGATCTAAACTCTGGGATAATGAACCAGGCTTACATGAGACATGAGGAGTGGTGAACTGAGACCAATTAAATTCGGATCAAATCTGGTGATCCCTGAGTCATCCTGTCCAAGACTAGAAAGAGCTGGAGGACAGGCTGATGCATTTGACTCTTTCCCACCTCAATACATAGTGTGATACTCCCAGAAAAACGGACATGTCAGAGCTGGCTAGTCAAAAAAAGGGAGTGAAATCCTGCAATGAAACTCTACATACAGACTCCCCTAACAAGTTTTTCTACTTTGGGTCAGAGCTGAGAATAAACATCCTGTATGGTAGCTGAAACCTCAGATGGAAAGCACCATATCTCAAAAAAACTCAGCAACAAAAACAAACAAACTGGGTCCTAGGAAATGTGGAGAGGAAAATTAATTCTCAATTTTTACACATCCTATAATGGAAGCAGCAGGAGAACAGCTGACCAGAAAGCCAAATATAATTTAAAAGCAATTTTACTTCCATTATTATCTAGTTTCTCAACAAATTCAAGTAAATCACTCCAATTTACCACTCAGATTAGTGGACCACTGAAGGACATTATTAATAAGATTTTTTTTTAAAGATTTGTTAGTATAAGGCATTTTTCTGAAGTGGTTCTCATTGTTGGGGATTAGTATTTCCTCTCAATGTGGTATTAGAGACTGAACATAGCAACATGTTGAAATTGAGTGAAAATATTGACCCCAAGGCCCAACCCAGGATGCAGTAAAGAGAAGTCAGCTTACTAAAAGTCCCTTATGTAAAAGAGAAAGAGATAATCAGCCCAGAAGATGGGTAAAAATGCAAACAAAATAAAAAACCAAGGGAATAAACTGCCCCAAATAGCTCATAACACAACTGATCTCATTAAAACAAGAGTAGAGAAAATGCCAGGAAAAGAATTTGGAAAGTTGATAATTAAAATGTACAATGAACTAAAAAGAAGACCTAGAGAATGAACTAAGAATACATAGGAAATGAAAGGATATTTCAATAAAAAGAGTTTCTGAAAAAGAACCAAACTCTAGAAAAGGAAGACTCAATAAATCAAACTAAACATTCAGTTGAAAGCACCACCAATAGGTTAGAGCATGTTAAAGACAGATCCTCAGGCCTTGAAAACAAAGTATGGAATCTTGAAAATAAAGCCAATAATAAAGAAAAGATCTTAACAGATCATGATTACAATATTCAAGAAATCTGGGACAATATTAAGAAAAAATCTAAGAATTATTGACAAGCAAAAATGTGTCAAAATACACAACTTTTCAATGCAATAATATCAGAAAAATGTCCAAACCTTAAGAATGAGAGAGGAATCCAAATACAAGAGGGATTTTGAACCCAAAACAGACAAGATAAAGAAAGATCTTTTCCAAAATTATTATAAATAAAGTGCCTAGTATACTGAAGGAGGATAGCGTTCTAAAAGATGCAAGAGAAAAATGGTCGGTCACATTTAGAGGTAAGCCAATTCGAATTTTTACTGATTTCTCACCCTAGACTCTAAGAGCCAAAGGGCTTGCAATAATATATAGCAAGCCCTAAAAGATAATAGTGCCAACCAAGACTGCTATAGCCATTAATATTAACTCTCAGAATTGAGGTGAAATAAAAACTCATAAAAATATAAGCAAAAATTAAAAGAATTAGTAACCATTAATCCAGCACTGCAAAACATATTTGATGAAATATTTTATGTAGAAGAAATGGAAAATAAATATCAGAGCCAATATATGTTTGCATCTTACTAGAAGAATAGTAAATTTTTCAAAAGTCAATTCTGAATTAAGCATGAGAAATAAAACAAAATGGAAGAAAATTAAAATCATGTCTTTATAACAACATTGAATATAAACAGTCTAAACTTACCAATCAAAAGACATAGATTGGCATAATGGATAAAAAAGCAAGACACAATTATATTTTGTTTAAAAGATATTCATCTTACAAAGACACTCACAGGCTGAAGGTGAAAGAATGGAGAAAAACCTACCATGCAAATGGAGAACAAAAGCAAGCAGGAGTAGCTACTCTCATATATGACAATGTAGACAAAATTAATCAGAAGTGACAAAACAGGTCATTTCATACTGCTTAAGGGAATCATCCAACCAGAAGATATGATTATAAATATTTGCCTCAAACCTCAATGCACCTAAATACACAGAATAAATCCTACTGTATATAAAAGTCAAATAGACCCAATACAACATTAATGAGTGATTTCAACATACGTCTTTCACCTATAAATAGGTCATCCAGACATAACCTAATAAAGACTCTTCAGAACTAAAAAATACAATTAATTAGAAGGACCTAACAGATATCTATAGAAAGTTCCATTGACCAACAACCAAATGAACTTTCTTCTCAGCTACACATTACACTCTTTCTAAAATAGAATATATTTTAGAGCACAAAGCAAGTCTTAGTAAACACACACACACACACGAATAACATTCATTGGATCCTATAAAATATAATGGAATAAATTAGAAATCAACAAAAGATCAAAAAACATAAATTAAATAACACACTTTTCAATGAGAAATGAGTCATAGAAGAAATCAGGAGAAATCAAAAAATTCTCAGAAGCAAATGAGAACAGATATACAAGATATCAAAATCTCTAAGACAATGTGCAGGCAATTCTAGAGGAAAGTTTGTAGCACTTAATGCCTACACTAAAAAACAGAAAGATCTCAAATAAATAATCTAATATTATGCCCTAGAAATGGAAAAACAAACTAAATCAAAATTCAATAGAAGATAGGAAATAATTAAAATCATAGCCAAGATTAATAAAATTGAATTAAAAAAATACAAAGGATTAATGCAATAAATAGTTGGTTCTTTGAAAAGATAAATAAGATTTATAAACTCTTAGCAAACTAAGCAAAGGAAAAAGAAAGAAGACTAAAATCAACAAAATTAGAGATGGAAAAAGAGATATCACCACAGAAACTTGAAATCCAGAGGATCATGAGAAACTATTTTGAAAATTTTTACTCCAATATACTGTAATATCTAGAGGACACTGACACATTTCTACACACATATGACCTATCCAAATTGAACCATGAGGCCATAGAAAACATAATCAGACCAATATCAAGTAATGTGATTGAAGCAAAAACTAAAAGCCTTTCAACAAAGATATTATCAAGACCAGAAGGATTCTCAGCCAACTTCTACCAGACCAGAGAACAAACACCAACATCCTCAGATTATTCCATGAAAAAAAGGGGAGGAAAAACTCCCAAACTCATTCTATGAAATCAGTATCGCTCTAATATCAAAGTCAGACAAAGATACATCAAGAAAGAAAACTACAGACCAGTATTCCTGATGAAAAAAATGCAAAAATCCTTAAAATAGTATTAGCAACCTGCATTCAAAAGCATAGTAAGAAGATAGTACTTCATGATCAAGTAGATTTCATCCCAGGGATGCATGGTTGGTTCACTACATGCAAATTAATAAATGTAATTTGTCACACAACATAAAATTAAGGACAAGAATCACCTGATCATCTCAATCAATGTAGAAAAAGCCTTCAATAAAATTCTCAGCACCCATTCATGTTAAAATTGCTAATAAACTAACGATAGAGGAAACTCATCTCTATATTCTAAAACTGTATATAACAAATCAGAAGCCAAAATTATACTGAATGGAAAAAAGACTGAAAGCATTTTCTCTAAAATCAAGAACAAGAAAAGGATGTCCACTCTGACTGGTCTTATTTAACATGATTATTGAAACTCTAGGCAGGGCAATCAGGCAAGAGAATGAAACTAAAGGGATACAAATAGGAAAAAGATAAACCAAGAAGACAAATTTTTTCTGTTTTCTGATGATATGATCCTATATCCAGAAGACTCAAAAAACTCACTAAAGACTTTGAAAGCTCATAAATTCAGCCAAGGAGCAGAACACAAGATCAGCATGTAAAATTCAACAAATTTTCTATTCTCCAATACTGAACCTGCTGAGAAAGAAATCAAGAAAGCTATCTCTTTCCCCAAATCCTCAAAAAAATAATGTTGGAAATAAATCTAACCAAGAACTTGAAATACCTCTACGATTAAAACTACGTAACACCGAAGACAGAAATTTAAGAAGACTTTAGAAGATAGAAAGACCTTCCATGTTCTGGGATATACAGAATTATCTAAATGGCCATACCCACCAAAATAATTAATTATACAGATTCAATGCAATCTCCATTAAAATACCTCTGACATTCTTCACAGAACTATATTAAAGAAAACTATCCTAAAATTCATTCAGAAGAACAAAGACTCAGAATAGCCAAACAATACTGAGAAAAAAGAACAATGCTGGTGGTATCACAGCAAATTATTTTGTAGTGCTATAGTAACAAAAGTAGTATGGCATTGGCATCAAAACAGACAAGAAGACCAGCATAAATGAATAGAAGATACATAGATAAAGCCACACACTTAGAATCATTTCATACTTGACAAAGGTGCCAAAAACATACATTGGAGAAAAGATAGTCTTTCTAAGAAATAATGCTGGGGAAATTAGATATCCATATATAGAAGAATAACACTAGATCTATATCTTTCACCCTGCATAAAAGTCAACTCAAAATGGATCAAAAACTAAGAATTAGACCAAAAACTTTACAACTGCTAGAAGAAAACAGGATCAACATTCCAACATATGAGCATAGTCACCAACTTCCTTAACAAGACCACTAAAGCTAAGGAATTAAAATGAAGAATTAATACATTGGATAGTATCCAGTTAAAAATTTTCTGCACAGCAAAGAAAATGATTAAGAGAATGAAGAAAGAGGTAAAGAGTAGGAGAAAAATCTTTGCCAACTATTTGTAAGATAGGGAATTAATATCCAGAGTATATAAACAGCTCAAAACACTCAACACACACACACACACACACAAAAAGAATCAATAAATAGGCAAAAGAACGAAAGAGACATTTCTTAACAGAAGAAATACAAATGGCCAACAAACAAATAAAATATGTTCAACATTCCTCACAAATAGGAAAAGGCAAATCAAAACCACTTTGAGATTTCATTTTACTCCAGTTAGAACAGCAAGCATCAAGAATACAAATAAAATGTATATCTGTACATTGTTGGTGGAACCGCAAATTATTAGCACAACCACTTTAGAAAGCAGTATGGAAATTTCTCAAAATACTAGGAATGGAACCATCATATGACCCAGCTCTTCCACTCCTTAGTATTTTCCCCAAAGAACTAAAATCAGCATACTCTAGTGATTCAGGCACATCAATGTTTATAGCAGTACAATTCACAAGAGCCAAGTTACAGAACTGGCCCAGGTGTCCATCAAAAGATGACTAGATAAAAAAAAATGTAGTATACATGCACAATGGAATTTTACTCTCCCATAAAGAAGAATGGCATTATAGCCTTTGCTGGTAAATGGATAAATATGGAGAGCAGAATTCTAAGTTAAATACACCAGACTCACAAAATCAGGGATGAAATGTTTTCTATGTGGAAACTCAAGCAAAATAATGGAGAAAAAGAGGGAAATACCATGAAAATAGGAGAAAAGTCAGTGGAGAGAGTAATGATGGAAGGAGAGGGAGGCATGAAGGGAAAGGCAGGAACTATGGACGCAAGTGGACCAAATTATGCTGTGTACATATATGAGTATACCACAGTCAATTCCATCTTTATGTCTGTGTATAAAGCATGAATTAAAAAGCAGTAAATAAATAGAAGGAAGACCAGAAGAAGAAAGGGTTAGGTGGAGAGAAAAAGGGTACTGCAAAGGGTCCTGGCAATAGAGCAAAGTATATTTCATGTATGTATGATTATGTCAAAATGAATAATGCACTAATAAAAACATTTTTTAAAATCTAACTCACCATTGTCATTCTGTGAAGAGTGAAACTTTCCCTTTAAGTTTTATTCACAGCCTACTCTTTTGGAATTTGTTCTTTTTAGATATATGTCACAGTAGTGTTTATTTTGACATATTATATATACACGGAATATATCTTATTAGGATCCCATTCTTCTGCTTGTTCATGATGCGGGGTGTGTGGTGTGTTCATATATGAACATAGGAAAGTTACGTCTGGTTCATTCCACTGTCTCTTTAATGTCATTTTTAATGCATGTGCTTATTAGTATTGCTAATACCAGAAGAAGATTCTGGGTCTGCTCAAGTAACAAGAATAACAGGCAGATCAAGGAAAAAGCTGGATTCCAGGAAGGGAGCTAAGAATACATGTGTGAGACTAATCACTTAATAAAATGCAATTGATCTTTTGGGGAAATGATTGAGATGCCTGCTTTGTACCTTGAACCAAAGTAAGTGTCAAATTATTTCAAAATAAAAATAAAACCAACATCTACCTGGAGGAAAGCTATGTAGATTTAAATTTGGGCTGAGGAAAGCCTTTTTTTTCTAAGTGAGATGCCAAAGGCTAGAATCATAATAAAATACTATATAGATTTGATTGCTATTATATGGACATTAAAAACTTTTGTAAAATTATGACAAGTTACTTGATAATGTACACTGGATTTTGCACACACATATTTCTTTTTGAAAGTAGTAACTGCATGTGCGTGTATGCATGTATGTGTTAAAACTACTTTTTTGTGTGGTTTTTTTGAACTCAGGGACACTCGACCACTGAGCCACATCCCCAGCCCTATTTTGTGTTTTACTCAAAGATAGGGTCTCACTGAGTTGCTTAGCACCTCCCTGTTGCTGAGGCTGGCTTTGAACTCACAATTCTCCTGTCTCAGCCTCCCAAAGTGCTGGGATTACAGGTGTGCATCACCACGCCCGGCTGAAAATTACTTTTATAAATATTCACCCACCCTTCTAGATTTCACTGATAAAAGAGGATGTACAAAAAAATGGTGGAGAAGTAGCATGGATTGTTTCCCACTGGCCACTGGTCAACCCCACTCCTGCCTCTATCCTGTTCACATAAACCCTGGAAAAGTTGAGGATGTGGCTGAAGCCCAGAGGAGTCTTAGGTAGAATTTCTCATCTCCTGTCCCTCACCTCTGAACTAAGGTTCGCATACCTACCCAACTATAAAAACGTGGAGGTAAGGGAGAGAATTGTGTTTTCAGCTCACCCTCACCCAGTCATGTAATCAGGTAATGCTGATTACAGCTGGTCCAGAGGAAGCTGGATATGTGGCTGGTCAGTCTCAGACAGAAATACAGGATGCTGGAAGTTTGAGATAAGGCATGAAGCCCTGATGGACTCCAATCTGATTTTCTAATTTAAAAATCTTAACTATTAGTGGACAGAGGCCTCTTCATGTGCCCTCTGATCAATTCAACTAGCCATTATAGTGGAGGACAGGAGGATGGAGAAGGATGGAGAATGGTCAGATGACAAATGTGTAAGCTGTGGCATGTTCAGTCTTGCCTATGGGCAGAAACAAAATATGAGAATAAAACAGTGTCTATTTAACAATAAAATGTCCTTAAAATATGTGTATTATTTTACTAAAAGGCTTGCTTCTTAAAGGAATAACTGAAAGCAGGAAAAAAGATTTATCTCAGGGATACTCATTTAAGAGATAGTTTATAACAAGATATAAAATAACTAAGGTGAAATGATAGGAAAAAGACTTAGAAAATTTGGTGTATTAAAATGATACACTGCTATATGGCTGTTAAAATGAAGTTTATAATACATCAGGTAAAAATGACTTATAAAAATTATATATAATATAAACTCATTTTTGTATTTTAGAAATGCACATGCAAAAGAATAGAAATTTTTTAAAAATCTGCAGTATTTAAATAAATGATATTACTACATATGTTTTTTTTTCTTTGTTGAACTCTGAATTAGCTAATATTCTCATCATGAACATATAGGCTTTATATAAATAAAGACAGTTTAATGAAAGAAAACAAGTAATTGATTGTATCAGTTATGAAGACCACAGCTGTGTCAAAAGTTGTGGAATGACGTAAGTATCTGTCTAATGTAGAAGCTACTTCCAAACAGCTCAGTAAGTGGCTCAAAAACTTAGTTTCGACCTCCAAATAGGAATTATTGTGAGTTTCCATAAAATGAGTTTCTTCTAAAGTAAAAGTTACTGAGTTTTACCTTTTCCTTTTTGACTCTATATTGTTCATTACCACATTCAATTAAACTGTTTGTATATGTGCCAATTCATTCTTCTATCTATCCATCCATGGGTAGAATGAATGCATGATTTACTAGTGCCCAGGGAAGCAAAACAGAAAAAAGATTTTCTCCCAAGACAAACTTGCTGCAACTTGATGCCTACTTGGGGAAACAATTATACTTCTTGAAATAACTTGATTACATGGCAAATAATATGATAATGTGGCATGATACATAGATTTTTACCAAGGAATAGAAAAAGTGAAAGAGATCTGAGTGACTTAGGCTGCCATGGTAAAAGATTCTGGGAGAAGGTACAACTTGCACTTAGCCTTATGAGTAAATGGAATTGTGTCTCACAAAAACGAAAAGTTGGCATAGCTAATGAGGTTAGGGGAAGAGAGTTTGAGGAAAATAGAGATGAAGTCGGAAAACTATTTGGGACCATTTGACAGGAAGTTTTAGAATCTGGATTGAGGAAGTGTCGTTTTATCCACTTGTCTATGTATTTCAAGTCTTTATAATTCTTCCATATTTTTTTCTATGGAGTCCGTTATTGGGCATTACAGTGGGGCACAAAGTTGCTACTTTTTTTGTTTTACCATTTCAAGATAATATTATCCCCAAACAACAAATCCTCCAGGACCACTAATTATAATTATGCAAATTGGACTCAAAGATATCTTCCTAACCATGCAGAAATACCCTTAAGCCCTAAGACTCAGCACCACTAGGCTCAAAGATGTTAGACCATTGTGCTCAAAAGGACTTGTAGGTTTATATGATGGGGAAAGGATTAGACATCCGAGTCTGTGTGTGTGTGTGTTGAAATAACAGCACACTCTTCTCTTGGAACTCAATTGTTTTCATGAGGCTGGTAATATAAGCAACCTTAAGAATTCATGGGCTGGGTAGCCAGGCTACTGCTCCTCTAATCTAACCTCTTCATTTAAATCTTAAGGAAATATTCCATCCTTTTTTTATTAGTGCAAGTTTTTTTTTATTCCAGTGTTTCCTTACATTGGTGCTGAGCCCTGAGATTTACCCTTGGTACCCCTGGGCTTACAGCATCACAGGCAAGAGGGCCATGGGGCCATCATCCAGCATAGCTCACAAAGATTCCATACTGCAATATGAAGGGACCCCAAACCAGGCTGGTGGTAGCTGTTTATATAAGCTACTCTGTCTACTTCTTTTGTATGTATATCTTTCTCAGAAACCTCTCTGAAAGAGGTGGCACTGGTGGCCAGGATTTCTGTTCTGAATCCCAGGTTTACCAAGTGGCTTCTTAATTTGAAGCGTAAGTGGCATTACCTTTCAGTGGTCGTATAGTAAAGTGGCTACAAGGACCAGGGAGTCACACAAATGTGAAAAACAGGCAGGTGTGATGAGACCTGTGATGATAGATGATCTTTCCCATTGACGTAACAAGCACTAGGCTAAGCTGAGTATTTCATGGAACCCCAAAATGACCTCCAAAAGTCATCAAAATCTGAAATGTCACAAAGAACTCAGGAACTCTCAAAGAGCACTGGTAAAGTCTGGGGTCATGACCTCTGATAATTCTTCCCAGAATACAGCAGCCTTCACCTTGAGAGTGAGATGGCAGAATTCCCCTGCAGATTGCTTATGGCTAGTCTCTGTGTGAACCTTGGCTTCCTTTTCAAACACCAATCATCACTTCTGTAGGATAGAATTTACCATGTGTGATTGCTAGGTCATTAAAGCAAAATCATCCAGAGCAACAATTTTGCTTTTAAGTTATATGGGGAAACAGCTGTACTGAAAAGATCAAATTATTAGGCCTTGGGGAAAGTGATGGTGGGAAGAAAATGAGAAGTAATTTTGTCCTTGCTCTAATGGAGACAATCTGTGCAGCACTTCAGATCAAAAGAGCATAAAAACTTTTCCCCAGTATGAGCCTAACATGAGAGATTTATGCACCCAACAGGGTTCTTGCCTTCTCCCAGTCTCCATAAGAGGGAGAATGATGGAAATGGTCACTGGGCAGTACGACAGGGCTCAGGAGGAAAAAGTGTGAGGGCTGAGGGTCAACAGAAAAAAATCCAGAGCTCAGAGTCAAAGTATTGGGATATCCTTCTCCATCCACTTTTGGGGATAAACTTCTAGTAACTCTTTCAATTGTGTTACCTCCTTTGGGAGACATCTCCATCTGACTCTTTTCAAACCTCCCCAAAAATATATATCTGACAGTGTTAGACATAGACATTGGTTTAAATTCTTCCTGTGCTATTTAATTACTCATGAACTTGCAGAGATTGGCTTTCTTGGAGAGGAAGTTCTAGTTTGAAAAGGAGAAATATTAAACAGGGAAGATACAGTCAACCAAGTGTTCCAAAACATATATAATAGACTACTAACACATTATGTTGTTATAAATGCAAATTATTGCTCTTTCTCCCTCTTTCTGCCCTCTGAAGTAGAATTCTGGGAGTGGGAATGAGCAATGTGTGTTTTTGTAAGTCCTCCAGGTAAACTGAGTATATGGTAATTTGTGAGCCACTGCAATAGACAAAGATAACTTTATAAACAAGGTAGTCAAGCTGGGTACAGTGGTACATGCCTATAATCCCAGCAGATTGGAGGCTGAGGGAGGAGGTTTGTGAGTTCAAAGCTAGCCTCAGCAACTTAGCAAAGCACTAAGCAGTTTAGCGAGACCCAATCCACAGTGCCAAAATTAATGAATGAATGAATGAATGAATGAAGAAAAGAGGTAGTCAAAAACATGGTATGATACCTGAAAGGAGTAAAGAAAAATAGGCATGGCCCATCTTCTGCCAATCTCCTGCAGGAGTCCTCTAGTCCCTTTAACAGGTAGGCCCTTCATGTGTAACTCCACTCCCTTCCTCCCTACCCTGTTCTCTTTGAGCTCTTGCTGATTTAGCTCTGAAACATGAAACACTTAGAGTTGTGACATCCAAAGTTCTACAGTACACATTACAGATGCAAAGGGTTTCTGTCCCCTGTTGTAGTTTGGCATTTGCAAAGCACATCCAATGGTAAGGAACCCCTAAGATGGTGAACTTGTGGGAATTTCTTGGCCAGGCAATAGATTCTGTTAGCCATCCCAGCAATCATTTCTGCAATCAAAGGTTATTCTGCTGCCCCAATTGATGAAAATGAGCAGTCATCAAGTTCATTTTTGTTATTTAATGGCACAGTCAACACTTACATCCTTGTTTTATCAATATTTGAGCTACTGTACTGAAAAAAATCATATAATTTTCCTATAAAATGTTGCATTCCTAGAGATTTGTTCTTCAAACTGTCTTTTAAAGGTTCAATGAGTGGCTTTAACGCTGTTGTACTTTCTGCCTTTAGCTGCCCATGGCCAACCAGAAGTACCTATGAGGTCCAGTGTTGTGTTTCAGATACTGGTACAGATTTCTTCAATGACATCTAAGCAGTCAAACTTTTGGAGAGTTCTTCTCGTGGAGTTACACAATTCACCAAAGGCGGTCATGGACCCTAGGGAACGTCTGAACATCCCTGGGCTGCAGGAGTTGAGTCTGACATTCAGGAGTTGGAAAGATAAGTCAAATGCACCTTATACAGAGAAACTAAAATTAAACCAGAGTATCAGAGACCAAAAACATTTTTTTCCTGGGATCCTCACCCAGAATTCCCTTCAGGAATAGGGAGAAAAGCACTCTGATTGAGGTAGCTATGAAAAGGAATTCATTTTGGGGGGTTTGGGGTCTGGTATATAGAGGGGAAGTCAGGAGCAGCTTGTATTAGCTCAGGAGGACCTGTAGAAAGGGTGTCCTTTTATTTTTTTTAAGCTAAAGTAAATTACACTACCTGTCTTTGTATTTTCATGATTTGAAGTGACATTTTATTAAAGGTGTTCCTGACATAAACAGGGTTTGGTGGTAATGGGAGAATTAAACAAGAATTATGCTTGGCTGGTGACCTTGAGCCTAATAGTCTTTAAGAATAGCACAATAGTCTCTCGCCATTTTTTAAAATAGTGTGACCTATTCCCACAAGTGGCAACTTCAAGAGTTGAAAAATTATAAATCAGTACCAACGTTTCCCACCACATTTATTCACTGCCATCTGTTCAGAGCCTGTTAATGATGAGAATTTGGTAGTAGGTCAAATTAATGGAAGTTCTATGTTAACCATGACCTTGATACTTTGCTAATAAAAAAGTAGTGACCAAATCGTCTTGCCTTTGTAGCTTAATGATGAGAACATGATATCACTTGTTAGCAAGCAAGGACAGTGAAGTAAACTACAAGAGGAAAAAACCATGACGTGTTCCAAAGCTTTCAAACTCCCAGCTCACCTAACTCCTAAGAGGTGTAATGCAATGCAATCTACACATACTCGATTCTTAACTAATGTAAGAGGGATGAATGAGAAGATGAGTACACAAGTCCTACATCAAATCAATAATCAATATAAATGAGGCAAGAGTTATACTCAGCAGAGCTAAGAGGGTATTGCAATTTTGTTGTAATGCATTAGACCAAATCTAGCAGAATAGCTTGAAAATGAGGTGAAAGGAGAAAATAAGAATTTGAGAATATTGCAGTATTTGCTGTAGATGGTGGTAGTTAAGATAACTAGTGCAAAAAAGTGTTCAAGTTAGAGTGAGTGTGAAAAGGGGCAGTGGTCAGGTTAGCTTACAGGTAGACCCCAAGGCAACCAACAATAGGCTGAAAGGCACAGCATATAACCACATATTTGGAAGATTATTTGTGAAATTTGATAGTGAAGAAGTCTAGAACTCTAAATCTAATCTAAACCAAAAGGTATTAAAACTCAGAGAAATTTTCTAAGGAAATTCTGAATGTAGGCAATTCTGTACTTGTTTTCAACCTGAGACTACGTTCAGTTATGTTGATCATAACTCCTAATTACTTATTCTACTGGAGTAAAAGGA
>CM053408.1:15396036-15439187 GCA_028644305.1 Xerus rutilus | reverse complement strand
TTGGAAGATTATTTGTGAAATTTGATAGTGAAGAAGTCTAGAACTCTAAATCTAATCTAAACCAAAAGGTATTAAAACTCAGAGAAATTTTCTAAGGAAATTCTGAATGTAGGCAATTCTGTACTTGTTTTCAACCTGAGACTACGTTCAGTTATGTTGATCATAACTCCTAATTACTTATTCTACTGGAGTAAAAGGACATCAAAGTGTGCTCCAGGGAAGGGGTGGGGAAGGAGAGTTTTGGAACCTACTCTTTGCCAAAACATCTAATTTAACTCACATCAGTCCTGCTAGTTAATATCACTAATGTCTTCTTAGCCAATAGAAAATAGGCCCGGAGGGATTAAGTGATTTGCCCAATATCAGGTGACTAAGACCACACTCATTCTCATGTCTTTCTGGATGGTGTCCATGTAGTCATGATTGTGGCTTCCCTGAACAGCTCAGAGGTAAAAGCTCTCTGATGTCGTCTCCTGGGAATTACTGAGTCAGAATCTGGGAATTCCCAGAATCCTGGGAATTACTGAGTCAGAATACTTTTTTTTTTTTTTAGAATCTGCACTTTAACAAGATCTCGAGGTGAACATGAAAATATATATTCAAGCCAGGCGCGGGGGTGCACGCCTATAATTCCAGCACTTTGAGAGGCTGAGACAGGAGAATTGCAAGTTCAAAGCCAGCCTCAGCAACGGCGAGGCGCTAAGCAACTCAGTGAGACCCTGTCTCTACATAAAACACAATATAGGACTGGGGATGTGGCTCAGTGGCCGAGTGCCCCTGAGTTCAATCCCCAGTACCAAAAAAGAAAAAATATATTCACGTTTTACAAGCTACAGTACTGTCTGGCCCTTTGGCTTAGTAGGAAGAATTAGGAATTCCTAGAGATGTGGTTTTAAACCCTTTTGATTATGGAACACTCTAAGAATCTTACAAAAACGATGGACCTAATGCTGAAAATGAATTATGCAAAATGATAACAAACTTACATTTATTTTCTAAGAGCTAATGCCTAAATCCCATGTACGGGCAACCTAATTAGATGTAGATGCTAGGTTAAAAATGCCTTTGAGACCTGATTAAGATAGTGGAGAAATCAAAACCAGTATTAAAAGTTTGGAAAAGTAAAAATACAATAGCAAAAGCAAAAGTGTACTTTTTCCATTAGCCGCACAAATACTATCAAAATTGAGTTACACATGTATTCCTAGAAGCTGGCAGAAAATTTGATTTAAGTCACCTATGTGGACCTGATGGAGTCCTCTTCATTTATTTCTCTTTATTCATTTCTTCACAATAGATTTATTAATAGTTATTTGAAGTTTTAGTCCTGCTATACTTTGGATGTTCAATGTTCTCTGAAGATCCATGTGTTCAAGCCAAGGTCCTCAGTCTGGTGCTGCTGGGAGATGGTTCAACCTTTGAGAGGCAGGGTCTTGTGGGACATTCTCAGGTCATTGGAGTCCTGTTGAAGGAGACTGTGGGACCATGGTCTCTTCTTCTCTCTCGATTCCTGGTCAGGAAGTGAGCTGTTCTGCATTGCCGCAAGCTCTCACCATAATGTGCTGTCTTGCCACAAGATTAAAAACTATGAGTCTGCCTGATCTTCAACTGGAAACTTCCAAACTGAGCCAAAGTAAACCCTTTCTCTTCATAAGTTAATTATCTCCAATACTTTCTCATTAGGAAACAGAGTGGAACCAGTTCCACAGCAAAGATCTTTGATCTTGATAAACATATTTTTCTGCGAACATAGGCATACCTCATTCCAGGGGCGTTTAGATACAGTTTCAACTATGTTTTCAAAAACTTTATTTCAATAACTTTATAACTATTCAGATAGCTATAAACTTGGATATTCCAAAACTTTGTCTTTTATTAACTTTGGATTCTGAAACATTTTTTTAAAATTTTTGTATAAACTAGACACTTCAAGATCACTTAGGGAAATTTCAAAAGCCATAAATTCACTATGGATTGACGATCTAATTGCGCTTTTCTTCCGGTCATTAGATTTGGAAGGTAAGCCTATACTTATTGTGAAAAGATTCACTTCTTTGCTACCCAGATTACCTCTCAAGTCATCTGGAAGAAGTTTTGTCCAAACAGTGACACTGAAACAGATTATCCTCCATTCTCCCTTCTTCAATACAGTCTTGATCTTGCCAGAATCTCTACTAGTGACTTTAGTGTTACTTGGTATTTAGTAGTACTTTTTCTTCTCCATTATTAAAAACACAAATCCTGTTATTTTGAATTTTGCTAACATTTCCTACCTATTCTTCACTGTCCATACCCCTAGGAAAGGACTCATTATCAATATAATTTCATGTTGCTATGAGTTCCTCACACAAATTTATTTAGAAAATTCAGAATAATTACAAACCAGTTGCAGTTTAACAAACATACTACAAAAAAATAAGTCCTTCTAAGTTTATGGAGAACTAAAATCACAACTGTTTACTTCATTTTCATCTACATAACAATTTAGACTTTCTTTAATAACAAATTTGAAAAAATAGATAAATTATGTGAATAACTAGTAACTAGTAAGTAAATTTTAGTAAAACTGAAACATCAGCAAAAGAAAGATACATTTAGGAAACTACAAAATTATACCACTGATGTAAACTTTCTTTAGTTTTAAATCAAACAACACATTTCAAAGTCAAAGATACTAATTTTATTTAATAAATTATTATTTGAGGAATGAACCAACATTTGAATCGACTAAACTATTACACCCCCACATTTACTGTTTTTTTTTGTCTCCACTAGTTTGAAAGTTAAATACAAATTGAAATTCCTAGCAATCACAGAAAAAAAAAAATTTAAGCAAGAACTGAGGCAAGATCAGTTTCCTCATCTTCACAATCAGAGTGCTCTGTAATTGTTTATTCCAATATATTTAAATGCAAAACTCTGTGGGACCAGACTAGTAAAAACAGTACCAACCATACCTCAAGCTGGTATGAATAAATCTGAGCTCTGCAGAAATGACAGTTAACTGTGCTTTTGCTGGGGTTGAAGGTGAACCATGTAACCAAGGTCTCTGAATGAACTTCTCTGTAGAGCACGCTCATTAAAGAATACATACAAAATGTGCTAAATGGGATTTTACATATATATTATTTTTAAAAATGGTAATCTGAGCAATTGCTTCAAATTTAGAGCCAAACAATTCCTTTAGGGAGGCATCCTTACCCAGGCATTGTCCACACATAGGAATCCTGATGCAGAGTCATCAGAAAGGCAGAGAGACTCCTAGTTTTATTGTCTCTACATTCTCTACAGAGAATGAGCTTCCTTGGAGTCTTCACTGAGAACTTTCATCTGTGATTCTCGGTGTCACCGCTTTCAAATATTCAATCCGTGGAGCATATATTATGTTTGTTGTTGAAAATAAAATAAAAGTGATTAAGAAGTGAAGTGAAGCCTTAGGGGTGAGTGGGCTCTGCTGAGAAATTATGTCCTCTTGGAAAAGTAAGTTCCTTCACACAGGGGATGCTGGAAGTCCCATCAGATGCCCAGGAGTCTTGATTTCATCATGGGGACAAGGGATCTCCTTCCTCTCCCCTCTCCTGGCTCAGACACTAAAAGGCCTCTTTGTGAGGGTAAAGAGCTCTTCTGCTTCTTAACAAAACATCTCTCCTACAATGGTGCATCTCCTCTCAAAAAGCCATCCAACTGAAAAGCCGACAATAGCACCTTGTGGCTGTTTAGATGAAGCCTGTGGCTGCTCACTATCTGTTTGTAGGAAGAGATGCTTTGCTGTCCAGACTCTGAACATGTAAGGCACTGAAGAATCAGGGCCAAATGACCAGCAAAGACAATAACGATTTAAGAGTGTACTGTCTTGTGTTTGCTGCTTTGAACTGAATGCTCAGAGACAGTGTGACATTGTTTGATACCACAGTGTATCTCTTTAACAAACCCCGAGACACCCAGAGTTTACAATATATTAAAAAGAACAGATTTCTTTTCAGATGAAATGTGTGAAGCAATGCTATTAATAATGCTGTGTATAACAGCTGCTTTCATTTATTCATAAATACTGCACAAACATCTTACTTGTCAAAAGGAAAGGATTTTCTCTTACTATAAAAAGATAATTAATTCAGGCTGGATACACTTAATGGTGCATTTGCCATCTGGGCAGAGCAAACAAAACACTAGAATAGAATTGTGTGAAGGAAAAATATCAAAATAGGGAACAAAAATATATGCTTAAACTTTATTTTGATTTCTGGAATAACAGATAATTTCCCATCCGGAGTATTATACTCATGCTTATTTAAAAAGAAATATAAAAGGCAGTAGGATGTAGAAAAACACACAGCTGAACTTGGGCAAAATTTCAGGTCATTTCTGTGGGTTTTTTTTGTTTGTTTTTTTGTATACATCAGTGACAAAAGAAAAATATTTCTGAGGCTCCGCACATCTCCTCTATGCCCAAGATAGACAGAAAATCTCACTGAATAAAATAATGTAGATAAAAATGTTATGTGAACGTTAAAGAATCACAAATGACCATCAGCCAGGTCCTTAGAGAGGGGAACCCATAGACATGTTGGGGGCTTTGACTTGATAGTTCAACTGAGGAAACTGAGCTTGGCTGATGACCACGATCTGGAAAACCTTTGAAAACAAAGGTCTTGTTCTCACTTTACCCTCAGGCGGCCAGGTGTCTCTTCTTCAGGAACAGGGCTTCCTGCTTCTGCTCTCTATAAACCCATCAGCTTTGTCCCTTCTGAGCCTCTGCAAGACCAAACTCTGATTATATGCCGTGTCATTGTGCTTCTAGAACTTTCTCTGCCTGGCCACATCTTGCCTCTGTCCACTTCCCATTTTAACTTGGCTGTGTTTTCCCCCAGCAGAGCACTATCATCATGCTCTCGAGCCTTCTCCTCTACCCTTTCTCCTGATGGGAAGAATTGGCCTCCTTATAGCAAATGGTTCTCAGTGAACAGTGACTTAGAAAGTCCTTCTTTCAAGAAGTCTTCCCAGTGGCAAGATTTTGAGCACAGTCCAATTCTGAAGGTCCACAGAAACTCACAAACTAACCCTGCCAACTCCAGCATCTCACATCTCGTGTGCTGTAAACACCTGTGTGGGCACTGAATCAGTCATTACTTGCTGAGGTTGCTTTCCATTAAGAAATTCATTAAATGACTGCAGTGATGAAGCTCATGTGAGATGACGTTATTAGACATAATTTAATGAAGCTGAGATTAAGTGGCGAGATTTTTTTACTTCAACACTTTCCTTGACAGTAGAAAACTCTGCCTCCAATATTTTTTTTTATTCCTGTCAGAATAAGAGTCCTATTTGTTTGGGGGTACACAGTAGAGCCTGTGACACCAGTTAATATTGAGCTTGCCAGTTGTCCCTTTCAGTCCTTTCTCCTGCCCTAGACACTCTAGACTTCCTTTCATAGAAGCAATAGAAAAAACAGCAACCTGGCAGGCACTCAGTTGGTTAGTTTGATAATGTGAGTTTCCTGCTGGCATGGAGATGCCATGAGGGCTTTTCCACAGCTGTAACTGTAGTAACTAGCAAAAACTTTCCATGTAGTTGGCTTTCAATATACATGGTCTTAATGTGATTGAAGGAATGAATTCCTTAATTAAGGAAGAACAGTGATAGCGACAATGATGAAGACAAGCAACTAGGGTGACCCCAGCTTCTTTGATGATAATATTCTCAAAGTGTTGACACTGTTTGCAAAAACTCAGTGTACAATTTTCATTTCTGCTTCTGTGGAGCAATTTCTTCTTCACTTCCTTTGAAGCTTATTTCAAAATTCAGGACTGAAGGAGTAAAATGTAAGATAAAAACATGGCTCTTTATTAATGATTGGTTAATTTTTCTCCTCTATTGCATCAGAGAATGCAGATACAATGAGGGGACTTCTTTATGCAGTAAAGTTTATCTTGCACAATAAATTCCCTAGTGAGGACACAGTTGTCACAAGACACATTCAGAAACATTGAACCAACTCTCTATGGAAATGGGGTTTCCTCTGGGCAAAAGATTTACATAGAGCATGCACTGTTAATCATAACTTACCTGTGTGTGCAGAGAGCTATGCTAAGCCTGATATAACAGAAGTAATAAATAATGCATTTTCTAATATTTCTGTCTTGAATGGGGGCAGAGAGAAGGGAAAAATCACATTATTTGATTTTATATTGTATATTTTGGTTTACTGTTATGAATTATTGAATTTGATGACCATAAACAGTAACAGATGAAAACATACAAGCCCCTCTTTCCAACTACAGCAGCGACAGTGAACCAATTCCCTTGATTCACTTTCTAAGACGAAGAATAAGATCATATTCAGGTAATTGGGTTTTATAGATTCTCCTGGCTCCCTAATTATGCACTGGTTATGCTGCGCTTCCACATCCCCTGCTTTCTAGGTCTTCCTGTTTATTGCCAGGGAGAGCATAGAGATAATTTTTTCTCATATATCTTTTCTTTGCCTGCAATTAAGAAAATGCAAGAACATAATTCATCAATGTGACTTAGAACTGTAAATCTAATTTTTATTAGGTTTATCTTTACTATTTGAGGTTCGATATATGATTTTGTACTTTCTTTACTATTTAAAGTGTGTGGCAAATATTTTCAGCATTTAGGGCAGTACACCACATAAACACAGGATCCTCTAGGCAGATGACACTGGGCAGGTAAATCAGGGTGGAGAGCCAAAAGGCAGATTTCTAAATACAAATGAAAGATTGATTGTGTTAAGAGCACAAGGCATGAAAAATAAAATTTAGACAGTTGTAGATGATTGCTTTGTTTCTTATGCTGAGTGTTTTAAGAAATTGCAGACTTATGCCCTGAGTTTCCAAAGATCAACAGAATTGATCCAGATTAACTAGCTAATGTGAGAATAATTCTAATTTTGAGCAATGGAAAATTCCAAATTTTATGCCCACTCTATGTACATATGTCAAAAATGAGCTAATAGCCACTATAAAATATTACTGGGAATACAACTGGTATTATGATTTTTTTCTTCCCCCATCCCAATGATCTTCGGGTAGGTTTCTAACCTTTGTCTAAGGGATTAGATTGGAAACTTAGGATTAAAAATGGTGCATTTTTAATACTTTCTACCAATAGAAAAGCTAGAGAACTTGCTAATTTTACACAGTAAAATGCAAAAAGATTATAATAAAGTATCAAAAGAAAATTACAAACCATTATTTTCTGTTCCAATAACTTTGACTCTTACAAATAAGCAGTTTTTTATTCTACAAACATGATAAAAAGAACATGTAAATAAAATGCCTCTACTTGGGAAAGCATGAATATAAATGTCGTCGAAACCATTAGTTTTCTGTACATTGTTCTGCCTTTCAGTGAAAGGGTGTTATTGCCACCACCACCTAAGATTTACTGGTACACACTATATGAGGCATTGCAATGTCTTTCTTTAATAACAAGTGCTGTAAATATCAATAACTAAATTACAATGTAAAGCCCAGGGTTCCCATATAGTTCCTCTTTTGTTGGTCGCCAGTTCCTTCTCTGGGTGCTATAGTGAATGGAGAAGTAAATGACAGCCAGTAGTTATAGTTCCACATATGCACACCAGCCCAGCTATGGCATTGGTCAGGCCCCGTCTTGTTACAAAATTAGCCTATAAACTTTAAACAAATGCCCGTGCAGTTTTCCTACAGGAGATAAAATATCAATGCAATTTCAATTGATGAAAAGTATACAGTTTTATTCACAATTTTACATTAGGTTACAAAATATGTACAATTTCAATAATAAATTAAAAACAAATGAGCAAACTAAGTCTGAGGAAAGTGCATAGTTAACTTTGTCATTGGCACTTTTCTGCCTTTATTTCTAGGAGTACACATGATCCAAGAGACTGATCATCTTCTTGCTGGAACATCTTGTTTTGGTAGCACATTTGAAATGCTGAGTGTTTTGTTGCTTCTAAGCATCGGGGAAGATGTTTGTTAATAATAGAAACACTGAAGAGGATCAATCACAATCAAGGAGGGTTGATGAACATTTGTACAACATGTTTAAAACTCTCCAAAAATTCGGTAATATTTTTTTCCTCCAGTTCCTCACATTCTTTGCATCCAGATTCTGTTACATTCTGCCAGATAATAAGAAAGAATTACACTGGTGAGTCTAATATACTTCTTTCTTGGAATATCACATTATTTGAACCATATGGTGAGGTCTTGAGACATGAGAGCTTTGACAAATTAATATCACAGCGGGAAGAACTATGAGAAAAGAGAATTGGGATTTTTATGATACAGCTTATTTTTCCTATAATGAATTAAGGTCACTGAAAAAAATAAGCCATGTCTATCGGACTTCCTGCTTAGAGTGCTTCCATGGTTTCTTATCATCTCCTCTTAGCATACCTCTTTGCCTCCCTGAATCCTCCACAAGTCCTCCTTGAGCTATTCTCATTCCCATCACCTTTCCCCATTGCTTTAAATGTTATGCTCTGAGAACCCCAAGTGAACCCCATTGCTTCTTCCCAGGCACACAGCATGCTATTGGATGCCTCTCTGCTTCTGTTTTTCTGTCTGTTAAGTTCTTCCTATTTTAGCTTCTGCTATGCACACCTAAGAATATTCAACTGCTGTCTCCTTTAGGAAGGCTTTTCTGAACCCTGAGCTCCTTGGAGCTCTGCTCCATGTCCTGTCTTTTTTGTGTAGACATCTCTCATTTCCACTTCACATTTTATATTCACTTTATGGAGATCTACTCCTTTTATACTACTAGACTCTTAGCTCTCCCAGGAGGGCAAGGACATTCATTTTTGCTTCTCCAGCATTAAGCATAGGGCCTGGCACATAATAATCACTCAATCCTTTTTGGTTGAATTAATCCATATAAGTGAATACTACAAATTGTTGTCAATCTAACACAGTGTCATGAATAACTAGAATATTCCAAATGTAGCAATCCTGAACAAATGTTTTAGAGATCGTCTGAACCAACCATGAAGGTTGTGCCAAAAATTAAAAAAATCAGAATTAGATTTTATATCCATTAAGCACTTGGAATTCAGATTCACCTCGTATTTATCAAGCACATACCACATGCCAAGCACTGTCAGATTGCATATACTACTGTCCTATTTGATCCTGAAAATAATCATGTCAGAGAGGAAGGCAAAGATATTAAGTGATCCAGCTCCGTTGACATATTCAATTGACATTCTTCATATCCAGGTCTTCTGATTGTGCAGATCTGCCCCCTTGAACCAGTATACACATTCCACACTATTATCCTGATGGGGCTGACTGTCAACGTACACTTCAAAGAATTCAACATTGACACTGCCATGAGTTATCTGTTATGATTCTTTCCACTGATAAGATGGAGATAACATAGGAATATTTTAACCATCTATAATTTGTGTTTGCAAATATATTAGGTATTGAGTACATGTGAGCCATTATTCTGGAAATTGGCATAGAACACTGAGAAAAATGTCATACCCTTTGAAGCTGACATTCTGAGGGGAAAGAAATGGACAATATTCATTAAGTAAAGTGCATGATATGGCAGGAAGTGGGACATACACAGAAGTGGAAGGATAGTGCTAAAATGGGGACAAGGGGCTGGGGTTATGGCTCAGCGGTTGAGCGCTTGCCTCACATACGTGAGGCACTGGGTTCGATCCTCAGCACCACATAAAATAAAAATATTAAAAAAATAAAATAAATAAATAAATAAATAAAATGGGGACAAGCTTGCATTATAAATAGGTGACATTTAAGCCAAGGACCTAAAGTAGCCTAACATTTTTAGGGAAGAGTCAAGGTCTCTAGCCACATTACCTATTTTTCAATTGCCTCTGCCTGAACATACTTCCCCAGATAGCCTGAAGGTTCATTCCTTCCCCTTGTTGTCAGGTCATCTTAGGGAAACCTTCCCTAAGCTGGAGCCCCTGTTCCCTTTACCTGCCTTCTTCATTGCCACTGGACTTAATGAATAACTGACTTTCTACTCATTTTCTTATTCATTAATTGACTTCTATTTCTTCTGTCCTTAAGAGCATGGGTGTTTTTTGTACTGTCTCTTGAAGGCCAAAAAGAAATTATTACATGGCCTAATTTTACTCTATTCTCTTTGTTTATAAAACTCCTTTCTGTCACCTTGCTTTTGCCATGAATGTTCTGCCATGACAGCCAGTATTCTTTGTGCTCTAGGACTCTGCACAGCTGGTCCCCCCACCTACCCTTGGTCCATAGCATCGGTTCTCCTGGAACTCTCTGTTGCTTATGATGCCTCGCATGTCCCAAACTATACTCCAATCATTAATTATCAGTATCCTTTCCTAGCAAAGGAGACAGATTCTGGAGTAACTCTGCTTGGATAGACTTCTGACTTCCCATTTTACTAGCGGCATGAAATGGAGCAATGATTTAAGCTCCCAATACTCCAATTTCTTCACCTTCCAACTAGAAATGGGGTGCACTAAATTGAAAGATATTAGGATAATGATCTCACATATTTATTTGGAGGACTAAATGAATATCAATTTAAAGCTTTAAGAATGGTGTCTGGCACAGAGTAGAATTGCCAGTGTGAGTTAGTACTACCGAAGTTGAACATGTGATTATGTACTTAGATTAATGTCTATCTGATGCACCTGTTTGGTTTACCACTGTGACTGTAGCACTGAAGCACACTGCCTGGCATTACTCAGCAAATGACTGTTTATCAAATCAATCAATGAGGAGTTGAGGACCGTGTGTATGCCAGCTGTGGTATCACTTTTGGATACTACTCCACTAGAAATGAATTCATTCTCCTGAGCACTGCTGAGAAGGATATGCTTGTCTGCTAATGACTCCTTACAATCAAGTCAAAAACATCAGATGTAGCTCTCTGTACAACTATTGGATAACTCACCCCATTAGAAGATAAACTGCTTTTTGCTAGGAGGTTCAGGTTTTCTATTGTTTGATTAACGTCCACATTTCGTGACTCATGTGAAATGACTTCTAGTTCCAGGAGAAAGCACTTCATCGCTGTTACTTTGCAACTGGGCTAAAAGTAAGAGTTACAAATGAAAAAAAATCTATTATTAATTTTCACATTGATGTCATTTTGATTTTATAAAAATCAAGCCAAATATTTTATAAAGACATACAATACCCACAAAAGGTTTTACATAGGAAGCAGCTTAATTTTTTTTTTTTTTTTTTTGGCTTTGAAATCAAAACCAAAGCAACCAATCACAAACAAGAAGGATGACGCTGTTGTACAGGAGATAGAACTTAAGACTAGAAAACATGGATGTAGTCCACTTCTTTTGTCACTGCGCACATTTCCCTTGTGGAAAGGGTGATAATACTGGCTCTAGACTTTGTAAATCTCAGTACAGATGATGCATCAGTAAGAATTTTGGAATCAGAACTATGTTAACATTTTAAATAGTGGCAGCTGACAATCATAATATTCCTACAATTTCCAAAGTCCCAGAGACAGATGGGACTCTAAGAAATTTTTGAGAAAAAGAAAAGCAGGAGTGATATTTACTCAAAGGTTGGCCAAATCACAAAGGAACCTTACGAGTGCCACAAAGTATACTTTCCACAACAGTTACTTAACAAAAATGGAAATTTTTAGAAAAATAATATTAAATGAGGATTTGACTGTGATCCATTAGACTTCAGATCTCCAATGCTTGGCACAATACTTGGGTCCCTGCCAGCACTTATTAAATGCTCACTAAATGGATGAATAAATGGGCACCCTGTGTACCAACCCTGACAATATTCCTTATCCCCCACTACACCTGCTCATAATTGAAAGGTAAACTCTATTACTATATGAGCAATAATAAAAGTGAGGTTCAGAAATGTTAAGTGACTTCTAAAGTAACATAGGTAAGAAGTGGTTGAGTCAGTTTAAATTTCAATCTCAGGTTCTCCCCATAGCCCAATCAGTTGCAAGGTTCTCTTCTTGCAAAAATGCAACCTCAAGGTACTAAGTGTTGGTGGGTCACTGACTGCTTTCTGCTCAGGGGAAAAGAAAATGCATTAAAAAAAGAAAACATACTGAAGCTAGGGGAGGGAGACAATTTCCATGTGCAGCGGCACTACCCAAGTGTTTGATGGACACTACCCAAGCGTTTGCTGGTTTTTGGCTACAGCTTCTTTCCAATACTCATGAAATGTTTGTGGGGAAAAACCTATTTGGAAAAACCTATTTCAACTAAGTTCTAATTGAAGAATAACAGAGAAGACACTGTTTTGAACACACACAATACAAAGTTTCTTTTCCACGAAGTGCAATTGGGAATTTAGTTCTTGGTTTTAGTGATAATCCAGGGAAAAGATTGACAGCAAAACCAAAAATCTACCAGCCCAGGCAACGTCAGTGTATTAATGGAACCAGTTCATCATTTTTCAATTCTGGTAAGTTTATGGATTATGTTTATGTTTTCTCATGAAGCATACTTAGTCAGAATGTTTTTCTGACATATGTAAAGATCCATGCAAAATACAACATATGAATGCCACTAAGCAGTTTGTACACAATGCAATTTGAGATGGTGCTACCCAACAGCCTAGAAACAACTGACATGGGGGATACTTTTAAATTGAATTAGTTAGCCTGACTCTAGCACCACGGTTTAACTTCATCACAAAAGCATACCATATATTTTATTTGACATTGATGAAAAAGGCTTTTTTTTTTTTTGTATTTTGATTTGGCACCATTATAAAAATAGCATTAATGTAACTTTGTACCCAAGCCCTACAACCTCCACAATCACTTATAAGATTCATAGATTGTAAGGACATAGCATATATTATAAGCATGCATCAAAGTTAGATTTAAAAGCTACACACATTTCAATTATGAAAATATGCTTCTTAGATATTTGAAAACTGGAAAAGTAGCAATTTTGAAGAAAAAGGAAAAACTACTCACATGGACATCACTCTCCGTATATAAAGTAGCATCAATATGTATAGACTGAAAGGAAACAAAATTAGATTAACATAAAAAACCATGCCTTGCTTTAGGTATCATGAGAGCAATCTACTGAAAGCAGTAAATTAAGCTATTTAAATCATTTTTTTAAGTTTAGGATAATTTTAGATTCATACGCAATTGTGAGAGAAAACAGGGGGATCCCTCCTGTGTGCCCTTCACCAAGTTTCTCCCAATGGTAATATCTTGCATAAACATAGTACAATATTACCATCAGGAAATTGATAATGATATAATCCACCAACCTTGTTCGATTTCACCAGTTTTATGAGCAATAATGTGTGTGCATACACGTGAGTGCAGTTCTATGTGATTTTATCTCATAGATTCACATAAATAACCATACCAAAATTAAGATATGAAATTATCACCATCACCCCAAAGATCTTCCTGCTATTCTTTCATGGCCAGACCCCTCTTCTTCACATCACTATTCATCCCACTACAGTGTGGTATGTTTTTTTCTATTCTGTAATTTCAAGTTGCCTATGTCATTATACTTAAAGAAGCTTCTTATAGATAGCATAGCTAGCCAGAGTTTTGATATCAACTCTGCCTTTTACTTGGTGGTATCTCTCCTTTTCTTCTATGAAGCCAATTACAGGAATGCTGGATTTTTTGTTATTGTCCCTAAGGTCCTTGAGCTTCCCTGCCCCGCTTTCTCTCTAGTATTCTAGCTTCAGGTTAACCATCTTTCCTCTGTCATATCATTCTGCTAATGAGCCTTTCCAGTTTGTTTTGTGTTTCAGTTTATCACAGTGTTCAGTTTTAAATTTCCAACTGGTTCCTTTTATATTTTCTACTTATTTGCTAAGGCTTTCTATTATTTTTATTTGTTTCAAGGATATTTGTCACTGCTTTTTGAAGTATGTTTATAATGGCTGCTTTCTAATCCATGTCAGATAATTCCAACATCTGGTCCATCTTGACTATGATGTTCCTCTTCTTGGTACAGTGATTTTCATTGGTATTGTGGCATTGTGGCTATTATGTTAAAAGATCCTGGTCCTGTTTAAATCTGTTTTAACAAGCAGTCAGCTTCTTCTGATTTGGCAAATTCTGATCTACTTCTGTATGCTGTGATTCCAATGGCAGCTAAATTTTCAGGATTTATTTGGTGCTACTGTTGGGCTCCCATTGACCTTTTTAGTGTCACCTACTGGGGCATGAGGAACTTCCTTAGGCCAGGCTGCTTGGTTTCTTATGCAGAGTGTGTGATACTACACCCCCCTGGGATAAAGTGTACCTCTCCAGGTTGATATTTTGTATGAGCCCCTGCTCGTCATTACTGGCTGACTCTGTAAGGCCACCTGGCATTTCTAGGTGGAAGAAGAGGGTCTTTGGTCTAAAGACAAGACATCCTTCCCTGGGGTCAGGTCAACCCTGTGTCCCACTACAGGTGCTACCAAGATACATGGTAATCTGACCTGTGGAAATTAGAACTTTTCAGGTAGGTCACTTATAAATTAAATTTTACAGATAATCAGAAGCTAAAAACAATAAGGAAAAGATGTATTGTTAGGCTTTGAAAGACTTATAAATGTCCACAAAAACATTATTGTTTAACATGACCTTTCCTTAAGGTTGAAAGAAAAACATAAGGAGAAAAAAATACACCATAGCAATTATATCAGCTATTCATGGAAAAAATGAGTACTCACTTGAATAAGGCTTTCAATTTTTTTCAAATCACACATTACATCAGGCCAGTTGGCCTCTGTTTTAGGAATACCTGCACTGATACAGCTGGGGAGAAAAAAAACAGAGCAAAGCACATTGAATGATACAATACTGTCTTGCTAAATACTATAGGCAACAGAGTAATTGTAATGTTTTTATTCTGATCAGTGTGAAGGTCAGTATTATCCTAGTCTCTGGGCATTCAATAGTCTTGTAGATGAATTTAAGCACTGAACAAAGTACACCTTGACAACTTTAGGTCAATTCCAGGACTGGCCAACCTCGAGGACTAAAGAAAAGTCTAATTAATGAAGCAGAAACAACGCCAGATGTGTGGCCATGCTCAATAACTGCTCTTGAATGAATTATTAGTTTTCTTTAGGTAGAGGTTCCAGGAGCCTACCAGGCAGATAAAAATCTTAAAATAGGCAACAATCATTTCAATCAGGTGACAGTAAATGTTCTTTCCCTTATATTCAGTTTCAAGGTGCTCAAACTATTCCTATGCTTGTAGCAGTATTCTTCATTGCAAACTTTAGCTTGATCTGGGCTAAATGATCATATACTTAGTAACTCTGGTGAAAGTTGAAATTTAATATCCACATAAAAGATACTGACCAAGTAACTGGAATAATTGCAAGAGCTTCAGGAAAAACAGCCCTTCTCTGATGGATCTGTTCAGAAGCATATCAATCAATGCTAATCTAGCTTATGAGGAAGATTTACCTGAACAAATTTATGGTTCCCCATACCATGAAGGCATTAGTAGAGGAAAAGTGAACTGGGATCAGATTAGACAATAATAGGTTGGGTGCTGGGGACCAACTGGGTGCAGTATATTAGCTGCATCTAAGAGAGAAGAAAAAAGTTAATAGACGTGGAAAGATAATGCTTGTTTATTAGGAGAAAAAGCAAAAGATGTCAATAAAGAAAGAAACATTGTAAGCTGAACTAGGATAGTGACCAAAGGACAGGAGGAGTCTGTGTCAGGTACAAATGAAAAGCAACACAAGCGAATCCTAAGTCCCTATTTTACTGCTGTGACAGGAATTGCAGGAAGGAATGATACACTCTCAAGTGTAGCTGGAAATCAAGAGGTCCAATTTATTTAGGGAAAGTGAATACTCATTTGGAATATTAGGAGAACAGAGAAATGCACAGTTGGCTGTTCATCCAGCCTACTCTGAATTGCTATAATCTGGTTCATCACACCACAAATTCTCAGTTCCTACAGATAAGAGCAAACTGACCATTGTGCTGGGGACCAGTTTCATGGGAAAGACACTCAAGGACAATAGCCATGGCTTTTGACATGATGATTATAATACCTAAAGATAAATTTACCCCAAAATGAAGACACGAATGCCAGCCTCAGTTAAAAAATGACTATTTAGAAGTAAACACACGTAGCACTGGATGGAAGTAATTCTCAAATGTGGTTTCTGAAAAATATAATCATAGACAAGATGGTAAAATATTTTTAGTTGGAAAGTTAAATGTAAAATAACATTTTATATTTCTAGGTTCAAAACAATGTAAAGTTATCATCATTTCATAATATTCTTTGTCAAATAATGAAACTAGAGTTTATTTTTTTTCTTTATCCCTCACCTCCAAATCTATCTCTATGCTCAAAATTCTTTAATAGGTATTTCTCTGGATGCATGTTTCTGATAATAATTTAACAAAGTTTATATATTTAGTACTATCCTCATATACTAAGGTAATCACTTAATTTTTTCTATTATCTTTCAAGTCTTCTCATCCTGCTCTCCTATTTAACAGATCAACATATTTTATGCAGCACAGATTAATAACACGCATTAATATCAGACACACCAGTTGTATATTAGTTTCATGCAACAATTTGAAAATAACATGTTAATATCACTCGGAAGAAACACATATAAATGAAATCAACTAAAGATATTTTATTTCTCTCTAAGAGCCTCAATATAATACTTTTTCTTGGTGAAAAAGTATTTTTCTAGGAAAATCATTTATCTCAGACATTCCTAGAGTTTTGATACTTTTGCCTGCCTCTTTTGGGTTTTTGAAGCTTTTATAGTTCTGTACTTCATTTAGTCTCCATGAAAGAGATGAATTATTCTCAGACCTTGCCCTCAACAACTGCACAATTTACTGCATAGACAGACATTTAAAGAACAAAATAGAGTGAAATGAGTGAAATAATGCATTAACAGTGACAGGAAGAGCCTGGCAAAATTGTTAATCTTGTTTTTAAAACTCCATTTAATTTATTTTCAAAATAAAGACAATCTTATGTGAACAGACATCCGTGACACCCCAAGGTCTTTAGCAAATAATTGTATAACTTGTTATGAAGTGTCTGAGATTCAAATGACCTTTCAAAGAAAAGTGCATATGCTATTTTCCTCTACTTTTTTCTTACCGAAATTCTCATTACTCAATGCCAGAGTAAGTCCTTAGGTATTGAAGAAGAGCCTGCTATGGCAGTGGATTTCCAGCAGCCATCCATCCAGAATACCTCCTACGATACAATTCCAGGTGAAGGAAAATACGTTAAAGTCATGAGGAGACATTTTGGAAAGAAAGGGAAGGAACTGATGTTTACTGTGCACCTACTTTTTAAATGAATATTCCCTGCTATATGCATCACACTTAATCCTCATGACAGTCCTATGGGGTAAGGTAAGCACCATTTGAGTAAGCTGCCCCAGCCCCACAGCCTGTATGTAACAGCCAGGATATGAGACCAGGTTTGTCTGATCACAAAGAGCAAAACATTTCTATTATATTATGTCCCTGAACTGAAAATTTCTGAAACCATATTAGTGAAAAGTAGATGCATGCAAATATTTAAGATTTACCTGGCCACTCTTTGACAAATCCAACAGCAGTAGCTACTCCTATAGACATTGAACAGATGTGTTCAGTCTTTGAAATAAATCATTGCTAATTGGAACATCATTTGAGAATTTCTTAAGTACACAATTCTATTTTTTTCTAGTTTAAGGTGTGTGAAGAGTACAAAAATTCAAAATATATTCACTTCCATTTCATTAAAGTATTTTAAGCAAAAAATATAAAATATAAACAATTTATTGTTCTATAAAAATAATATATAAAATAATACATATTTATTGGCCTCATCCACAAAAATATCAAAATCTGCTACATCCCCTGAGACAAGTATTCACTACAATTGTTTCAGAAACTCAAATTCTTACACTTTTAAGATATTTCCAAAATATAAAATGATTTCTTTAAAATCTATATTAGCCTTAAAAGGAAAAACTACCATTAATGAAGGTAAAAAATAAGATATTATAAGGGTAAGTTTGACAGGAATATTTTTCCACAAGAATGTATTAAATCTAATCTTCCTGAACATCTGATCTAAATGACCCTTTGATTGATTTAAAACAATAAAATTGCTGTTCTTACTATTCTCATTTCATAATCATACTGTCTACATTATTTTAGTGTTCAACATTTCTTACATTTCACAATTTTTGTAATTTCATCCAAATCCTCTTAAATTCTCTACATTTTGTCTAGTTATAGTATTCCAAATTCCACATTTTTCAAAAAAACAATACTACTTATTGACTTGGGATTGAACAGTGAATGCTAGGAGTGGTGTAATGTTTAATAAGACCTTAGGAAGCTACTTTAATAGACAATGGGGCTTTCCCTCTAGGCTACCTCCTGCTGACATAAGGAAAAGAAAATTAAATGCTTGAGCCAGAATGTTCCACAGTGGAAAGCGGTTCTTAAGCATGACGGAATGCAGTAGGAAATGTCCTCAGAAGCTTCTAACAACATAACCATAACAGAAAGCAGTGTAGCTGAACGGAAACATGTTATGGCTTTGACTGGCATCTGGAGGAAAGAACCTCCGAAGCTTTCTGGGTTGAAAGCAACAAACTGGGCTTTCACTAGCAGCTTTGAGGTATTTAACGTGTCACATAATACCATCCTATGGAATGGTAAAAACGTATGTGTTGGTGAGTGGATGTAATCCCCGTGGGGGTTTAAAAAACAAAACAACTAAGTTTTTTTTCTTCTACTAAAATTTTTATTTGTTTATTTTTATTTTTAAATTTGTTCTAATTAGTTACATATGACAGTAGAATTTGACCCATTGTACACAAATGGAGCACAATTTCTCCTTCCTCTGGCTGAACATGGTGTAGAGTCACAGAGGTAGTGTGATCATACATGTATCTAGGGTAATAATGTCTGTCTTATACTGTCCTTTCTATATCATATGCCTTCCCCTCCTCTCATTCCCCTGTACACAATCTGAAATCCCTTCATTCTTCCCCACCCCCACCCCACCCCCATTATGGATTAGCATCTGCTTATCAGAGAAAACATTTGGCCTTTGGTTTTTTGGGTTGGCTTATTTTGCTTAGCAAGATATTCTCCAGCTCCACCCATTTACCTGCAAATGCCATAGTTTCATTCTTCTCTAAGGATGAATAATATTCCATTGTATATATGCACCACATTTTCTTTATCTATTCATCTATTAAAGGGCATCTTGGTTGGTTCCATAGTTTTTGTGAATTGAGTTCCTATAAACATTGATGTGGCTTCTTCGTTGTAGTATGCTGATTGTAAGTCCTTTGGGTATAACTAGGTCAAATGGTGGTTCCATTTCAAGTTTTCTGAGGAATCTCCACAGTGCTTTCCATAGTGGTTGCACTAATTTGCAGTCCTACCAGCAATGTATGAGGGTACTGTTTTCCCCGCATCCTCTCCAACACTTATTATTGTTTGTATTCTTAATAATTGCCATTCTGACTGGAGTGAAATCTTAGAGTAGATTTGATTTGCATTCTCTAATCTCTAGAAATGAACATTTTTCCATATGTTTGTTGATTGATTGTATTTCTTCTTTTGTGAAGTATCTGTTCAGTCCCTTAGCCCATTTATTGATTGGGTTATTTGTATTTTTGGTGTTGTTTTTGAGTTCTTCATACATCCTGGAGATTAGTGCTCTGTCTGAGGTGTGTGTGGTAAAGATTTTCTCCCATTCTGCAGGCTCTCTCTTCACATTATTGATTGTTTCCTTTGCTTAGAAGAAGTATTTTAGTTTGAGTCCATCCCATTAATTGATTCTTGATTTTACTTCTTGGACATTAGGAGTCTGGTTAAGGAAATCGGGTCCTAAGCTGACATGATAGAGATTTGGTCCTACTTTTTCTTCTATTGGGTGCAGGGTCTCCATTCTAGTGCCTAAGTCTGATCCACTTTGAGTTGATTTTTGTGCAGGGTGAGAAATAGAGGTTTAATTTCATTTTGCTACATATGGATTTCCAGTTTTCCTAACACCATTTGTTAAAGAGGCTATCTTTTCTCCAATGTATGTTTTTGGCACCTTTGTCCAGCATGAGATAACCATATTTATGTGGGTTTGTCTCTGTGTCATCTGTTCTGTACCACTGGTTTACATGTCTATTTTGGTGCCAATACCAGGCCATTTTTGTTACTATTGATCTGTAGTATATAATTTAAGGTCTGGTATTGTGATGCCTCCTGCTTCACTCTTCTTGCTAAAGATTCCTTTGGCTATTCTGGGTCTCTTATTTTTCCAAATGAATTTCATGATTGCTTTTTCTAGTTCTATGAAGAATGTCATTGGGCAAAACCATCACTGTTTCATAAAACAGAAAGTGGTAATCATTTTCAATAAAGGGCCAGATAATAAATATCTTAGGCTTTGCAAATCTTAAGGTCATTCTCATAATTACTTAATAATACCACTACAGTGAAAACCGCCATAGACAACACATGAATGAATGGGTTTGACAGTTCTCCAATACAACTTTATTTATAAATGGGTGATTGGGGCCTTGGGTCTACCTATGTTAGTAAAAAGTTCATTTGCTGATGATCCCTGAACCCTATGCATCCTTTCATCAGCCCTAATTTGAATACAGCTGAGAAAGTAATGTTTTTAAGTGTCATTAATTGTACTGGCATTGTTTTTACAGTAATTGCTTCTTTCAAATAAGAGACTTCCTCAAACACATTTTAAGTACAATATTAAAGCTAAAACATAAATCATTATAAACTATGTTACCAGGAACTACAGCAAAATCTTCAAAAATTATTTCATACAAATGAAAGCCCTGAAGTGGGTATTTAACTCTTTTATAATGCTGCACAACATATTCAAGGGCCTTGCTACGGTCTGAATTGTCCCTCAAATGTTCAGGAGTTGGTCCTCTATGTGACAATATCAATAAGTGGTTGAACTTTTAAGAGGTGAGACCTCTGGAATGTGGTTAATTTGCTGAAATTGTGCTTGTGGAAGGGGATGATCTAGTTCTCAAGACTCCCAGTTATTTCTGTGAGAGAGAGTTGTTACAAAAGAGTAAGCCTGATTCCTGAATCCCTTGGGCTAATAGTCTCACCACGTGGTGATCTCTTCTTCTTTAGTGCATGCTGTTATTATGATGCCACCCACCAGGAGGCCCTTACCAAATGCCAAACTGATAGGGTCACCCAATCTAGAACTTCCCAGCCTTCAAAACAGTGAGCTAAATAAACCTCTTTTCTTTAGCAGCATCCAGCTTCAGGTGTTTGTTTTAGCAATAGAAACATTACTATTATAGGCCTATAAATCTCATAGTTTCAGCAAAACAACAAAAACAAATGACTAGTTAGAATGTTTCTTCTTTAAAAAAACACTATTTCATACATAAGTGTAAAAAATACCTAAAATCATGCTAGGAATAGCATATATTATATGATTTGGGGATTTAATTACATTAGACCATTCTCACAACCATCAGCTTCTCAGCTGAGCTTGCTGCCCTACTCCACAGGTGCCTCGGTTCCTGCAGAGCTATCCCAGGTACTATACTAACTTCCCAACACATTTTGGCTTTCTCCAACATTCATTTTGCCAATTTCAAATTCCAACCTGCTAAGTATTTATATAAAAAATAATGCCACTATAATTTCATGAGGTGTAACCTCTAAAAATTACAAAAATCTGAAATCATACCTGCTACATTATATAATTACAAATGAACAATAATATTGAACTACTGAATATTGAATAATATTTCATTATTATTTTCAATATTTCAATATAATTATCAGTAATTTCTATATCAAGTCACTAATCTCTGCGATCCATTAATTATTTCTTACTCTCCCTAAGAGTCTTGCCCACATTTTTTAGTCAAGTTTATCAGAGTGCCATTTAAAGGTAATAAAATATACACATTATAAGCACATCATGTGCAGAGTTCTGACAATCTCATGTTCTCATGAAATCAGCACAACTACCATGATATAGATCATATTTATAATCACAGAAAATTCACCCACACCCCTTTGCAATCATTCCATCTTCAACCCCAACTTGGTTACTGATTTAACTATGTACTTTCAAATAGCAATGTAGAAGGGAAATCATGGGTAATGATATGAAAAAAGGAAGAGGAAGTAAGTCATGCTATGATTGTTATTTTATTTAGGTACTTGAAACATATTCATGCTGATTAATTGCAAAAACCAAGAGAAAATTTAACTGTTGAAAGAACTATTTCCAACCTCATAAAATAGGAAGAAAAGGTAAAGAAAACTTGAGCAATCTAATAGAAGGTGGTAGTGGTGGGTTGTGGCAATCAGAGGAGGAAAAAAGTTCATAGAAAAAAGCACAGTAGGTAGGTAAGTAGGTAGGTAGGTAGATATTAGATGAAAAAATAATAGATGAGATGTGACCTATCTCAATAATACCCATATACTATTATTTCTATCACCTCCAGTTGGAAAACTCTTGGCTTAAAAACTTCCTCTAAGGACTCCATAAGTTGTCCATACTCTATATAACAAAAATACTCTAAAACAGTCCATGTGTGCTACCTCTGACTGTTCTCCCCAAAGAATTTCCTTCCCTTTAGAATAGTGCTTGAAACACATTATGTGCTCATTAATTTTTTTTTTTGGAGTAACAAATGAAATTTTCTTATTTATTTGTAGGCATAGCGTGTGTTGCAATTATTTAATACAAATTTATTTTTGTATTTTATTATCTAGAGGCAATTTTTACAAAATTGGCTAAAAAATAATTACCGTATGAATGAATCATAAACTCATCAATTTTCACAGGCATATTCATAATATAACGAGTAATAAATAAATCAGGAAATGCAAAAGGATCCTGGAATCTGCTGGTCCTAGTTCTGCCCAGCAGACATTTATTAGATATCTCATATGTGCCAGGTGCTAGGACTACAAAGGCAGATCGTTATAGTTCCTTCCTGTCCTTTAGAAAGATAACACATGCTTTCATTATAGTATTACAGGTTGAAAGAAAACATCCCAGAGATGATAAAAGTAAATTGCCTTAAAGGATGATCAGAGTCATGCCAAGAAAGGAGAAAAGGGCTTTCCATGCAGAGGTAAAAGAGGCATGGAAAATAATGGGCCAAAGTATGGAGGCATGAACAACAGGGGGCACACAGATAGACCTGAGTAGTCCACCTTGCCTAGCACATCAAGTTAGAGAAAGAGAGTAGCATGGTAAATGAGCAATGGAAATAAGTTATGCAGGGCCTTGGCTAACCCTATGCATGTAATGGCATGATGAGATTTGCATTTGGATAGATCATCTTGACCTCTATGCACAGAGTATGTTTAAAGGAGGCAAGACCAAAGGTAGGAAAATGAGCAATTATTGTTGTAGTACCTAAACTGAGGAAGTGGTAATAAGACTTGAGGGTAGAGGTGGAGCTCAGTGATAGAGCCTGGGCTTAGCATGCACGAGTTCCTGGGTTCAATCCCCAGCACCAGAAACAAAACAAAGAATTGAAAAGAGAGGAGTAGCTAGAGTAATTCTTCACAGGACAAGTGGCTGTGTGGCTAGGCAGGGTGAGGCAGGGGAAGAGTCTAGTGTGACTGTGATGTTGTGGCTTGGAATATCGGGATAGTGGTGCTACTGATTATTATTGGAAACAACACTGGTTTGAGGGAAAGGTGAGTCCCTTGGTGTCGGACACGTTAAGTCTGGGAGGTCAGAAGGATATCAAAGAAAAAATTCTGGCAGACGGATGAAGATGTAAATCAGAACTCAGGAGAGGGCAGGACTGCAAATGTAATACAATGGCCCAGAACCATGAGTTCAGAAGAGATCAAGTCAGGGGCACATGTATAGAGAAAACTGCAGCAAGGAAAAGAGATAACAACAATCTTTAACCTTTCTTTAGATAATGGCCTAGTGAAAGGCTTATAATTGCTTCAGGCTGTTGGTCACAGCTAACATGATCATGCAACAAGCAATTATAGCATTCTCATGGTCCTGAGACCTTGTTTCCTTGAAAGTAAGAAACATGTTGTTTTCAATTTGGATATTTCTAAAACTGGGTCACATATTCTAAAGGCCCTCATTCTCAGAAAAGCTATTATTAAAAAGATTGTGCTGGACAACTGGAAATCCATATGCAGCAAAATGAAACTAAATTCCTGTCTCTCACTATGCACAAAACTCAACTCAAAGTGGATCAAGGACCCAGGCATTAGACCAGAGACCCTGCACCTAACTGAGGAAAAAGTAGGCCCAAACCTTCATCATGTCTTATTAGGCCCAACTTCCTTAACAAGACTCCTGATGTGCAACAAATAAAAGCAAGAATCAATAAATGGGATGGGTTCAAACTAAAAACCTTCTGAGCAAAAGAAACAATGAGGTGAACAGAGAGCCTACATTCTGGGAGCAAATTTTTGCCACATGCACATCAGATAGAGCACTAAATCTCCAGGATATATAAAGCACTCAAAAAAGTTAACATCACAAAAACAAACAACTCAATCAATAAATGGGTTAAGGAGGGCTGGGATTGTAGCTCAGCGGTAGAGCGCTTGCCTCGCATGCGTGAGGCCCTGGGTTCGATCCTTAGCACCACATACAAAGCAATAAAATAAAGACATTGTGTCCATCTACAACTAAAAAAAAAAAATAAATAAAAAAAAATAAATGGGTTAAGGAGCTGAACAGTCACTTCTCAGAAGATATACAATCAATAAAAAAATATGAAAAAATGTTCAACATCTCTAGCCATTAGAGAAATGCAAATCAAAATGACTCTAAGATTTCATCTCACACCAGTTAGAATGGTAGTTATTGAGAATATAACAAGAATAAGTGTTGGCAAGGATATGGGGGAAAGGCACACTCATACATTACTGGTGGGACTGCAAATTAGTGCAACCAATCTGGAAAGCAGTATGGAGATTCCTTAGAAAACTTGGAATGGAACCACCATTTGACCCAGCTATCCCACTGGTCTATACCCAAAGGACTTAAAAATAGCATACTACAGTGACACAGCCACTTCAATGTTTGTAGCAGCTCAATTCACAATAGCTAAACTATGGAAGCAACCTAGATGCCCTTTAATAGATGAATGGATAAAGAAACTGTGGTATATATACAAAATGGAATATTACTCAGCATTAAAAGAGCACAAAATTATGGCATTTTCAGGTAAATGGATGGAGTTGGAGAACATCATGCTAAGCAAAATAAGCCAATTCCCCAAATCCAAAGGCCGAATGTTTTCTCTGATTAGTGATGCTAATCTATAATGGAGGGTGTACCAAGAATAAAGGAACTTTGGATTGGGCAAAGAGGTGGTTGGGGAAGGGAGGGGGCATGGGGCAGGAAAGATGGCAGAATTAGATGGATATCATTACCCTAGGTACATGAATGACTGCACATATGGTGCAACGCAACATTGTGTACAACCAGAGAAATGAAAAGTTTTGCTGCGTTTGTGTTCAAGGAATCAAAATGCATTCCACTGGCATATATACCTAATTAGAGTAAATAAATAATTTTTTAAAAGGAAGAAAACATGAGTGACAGCAGTGAGAGACCACGGTGAAAAGAGATCAGTTAAAAATTTAAGATTAAATTTATGATTGGAAAAAAAATTGTGCTTCTCAAGAAAGTGATGGTTTTTCAGGAATCTGAGACAGTTTTATGACATGAAGTATATGGGGACCTGAGGATACCTGGGTGGAGGAAGGAAGATAGGTCAACTGAACAGAGAGAAGAGAAATGAAGTCACCATGCCATCATTAGCTAGCTTCATGAGGCTCTGAGGCTGGGATGGAGCCTGAGAGTTATACCAAGCTGGGAGAATGGGAACCAAAGCCTTTAAAAACGACCCCCCACCTCTCTACTCCCACCCAAGGAACACTGGGCAAATGTTGCCTCCAGGGAGTAGTTGTGACCTTGGGCAAGGAGAATTTATCCTAGAGAAACTCTAGGACAGCTAGAGTTGTCAGCTAGGAACCAGCAAGCAGCAGTCCCTGGCAATTGGAGTAACAGATTTTTCATTCTTGAAGGGAATAATGGCCACAGAATGGTGATCTACAAGTGATATTTAAAGATGAGGGAAATACGGCTTTTTTTTTCTCAATATGATTTGATCTTAATTTGATCATGAAGCACTAAACCTATATTTGTTCACTCATCTCAAAGTATACTTTTGGAAAAGGCTGGGTTACCTGGAATCCTACCCTTTTTGGAATAAAGTAGAGAAATAGAATTATTCCTGAGACTAAAAACATACAAAGATCAAAAAAGGCATTTATTGTAAAACTTGTAGGGACTGACTGAAAAACTTTTTGTCAAGGAAAGCGTAAAATAACAAGAGGGAGTTAGAAACAAGGTAGATTTATCACAAAACTGGAGCTTAGATTTCAGCTCCTCTCTCCTGCATTGCTTGTGGTGAAAGATCATAGCTCGGTACTGTGATGGAGGTATGCGGAGCAGCCCAGCCTGGTGTTCATCTTCTGCCTCCTAAAGTCATTCTGGGTTTGCAGCAGGTATCACTGGCAAGGAGATGCCAGTGTTCCTTCAATCTATCTACAATCCAGTGACAGCCTGACCCCAGTAGACCTCAAGGAGAATCTAGACCTGACTTGTGATCTTAAGGATATAAAGTGGACACGTTAAGTGGACACATTAGGTGGACACATTAGTTTGAGGTCACTATTTTTCAGGCTCCTGGCTATTTTCTGGTTCTTCCCCTCATCTCTCACAGCAAGACCTTCCCAGAAGGGTGAGGATGGAGAAACAATAGGGAACCAGCCAGTTGGACTTGCTCTCAAGGCACTGGCCTGTCTGAGACCATGCCCAGGGAGACCCAGAAACTGGATTTCTCCATGGCTTCCCTTCAAACAGACACTACTTGAGCAAGAAGCCACAGAGCAAGTTAGGTATGTGATGTTTCTGGTCATTATGGACATGAATGACTACTTCCTAAACCATCAATGACAAAAGAAACCCTAAATTAACAGTGCTAGAGGAAATAATGATTTTTCTTTATATTGTTTTGATGGCAAATATTAAAATCCATAAAATATCAAAGAGAAAATTTGAGTATAGGTATCTAAAAATATAAGAAAGGAAGTATTATAAATATGAATCTGAAACTTGGTTATGATAACATTTTTTATGAGTGTGATATTTTTCAATTTTCTGGTATCTGTAATTTGTGATTTTTTCCCACTCTGAAGAGATACCTAAAAAGTGACCCAATTAACTAATTTTGCAGTCCTGATTTGGGATTCTTTTGCAGTATTGAAGACTGAACTTAGGGGTACTCTATCACTGAGCTACATTCCCAGTCTCTTTTATTTACTTAATGTTTTTGAGACAAGGTCTCCCTAAGTGCCCAGGCTGCCTCAAATGTGAGATCCTCCTGTCTCAGCCTCCCAAGTAGCTGAGAATACAGGCAGGTGTCACTATACCTGGCTTTCTTTTTCTTAAGGAGCCTGGACACAGTAAGTGCTGGAGATCCCACAAACCTGGATCATCCCTTGCTTATAAGGTGCTAGGGACTCTTCCACGTAGCCAAGCAGAGATACAAGATCAGTCTCATAACTCCATGCCTGGTCTTGTCTTATACTAACTCATTATCTTTTTGTTGTTTTTAATGACATAATCATTGCCACTGTGGGCACACTTTTATAGTGGAAATAAACATTCAACTACAAACTCAGCATACTAATTGATTATGACTATATGTGCAATAAAAGTTTATGGTTAGGGGAAGACAGTACCAATAACAGAAGGAACTCAGTATATATTTGTTGTATGATTGTGAGTACATGTATAAATGGGTAATAAATAATATTTAATAAATCCTGCTGCAAATAGAGAAAGTTTTGGGTTTATGTGGGAATTGAGGTTAGTTTTGAGGAGTGGAAAAAACCTGAATAGAAAGGAGGTTATCTCAAGCTAATATAGACCAGCATAAATAATATTATACTATGAGAAAACCTAAAAGATGCCACTGACTGAAGAGCATTGAAGGAAGCCAAAGGAAATACACATGAATAGCACAGGCAGATTGCCTATGAACTTCAAAGCTGAATTGAGGAATCTGATTTGATTTGCTATGTAATGAGAAACAATTTCAGATTCTTAGTGATATTATCTCACAATTGTAATTAACAGGAATTAGTTGGGAATTAAATGAATAATTGAAGAGAAAAAATTATGTATCAGCTAGTATAAAAACTCAGACCAGATGTTTACCTCTTATCTTAATAAGAAGACTCTAATCTTCTCAGCGGTCTTTTGCTTAAAAGAATTACTTTGTGATTCCTGGCCACCCATAATCATTCTTTGTACAAGGAAGGACAGATTATCAATTATTGAAGAGTGAAAATTTATAGTTAATTGCATGGTAAAATTACATGTTAAGTATTAACTCTGTAGATAAAGAATTGGATGATAATTAGTCGAGATCCTAGCTCAAAATCTTTCGGCCTCCCCAACACATATTTCCAACAGAGGCTTCCATTTAGACAGTGACACTGTTACAGTTTGAATATGAGATGTCCTCCAAAAGTTCATGTGTGAGACAATCCAAGAAGGTTCAGAGGAGAAATATTGGGTTAAGACAGCTTTAACCTAATCAGTGAAGTAATCTCTGATGGGATCATCTGAGTAGCAACTGAAGGTGGGTAGGGTGTGGCTGGAGGAGGTGGGTCATTGGGGGCATGCCTTTGGAGTATGTATTTTGTATTTTGCAAATGAAGTCTCTTTCTGCTTCCTGATCATCCTGTGAGCTACTCCCCTCTGCCACACTCTTCCACTGTGATGTTCTGCCTCACCTCCAGCCCTGAGGAATGGAGCCAGCTGTCTGTGGACTGAGACCTCTGAAATTGTGAGCCCTCAAATAAATGTTTTCTCCTCTATGATTGTTCTGGTCAGGTATTTTAGTTACAGCAGTGATAAAGCTCACTGAAAAAGATATTATTTGTAACAATAACAGTGTAGTTTTAAAAACATCTGTTTTTACCAAGTGTTTATAGCATTTTTGCACTTTGGCCCGCCTCCTAATGATGGACATCACTCAATCCTCTATAAACCCATTCATGGTCTGTACTCTCACCATAGATAAAAATACTCAGAAAATTTGTACCATTCTCTTTCCCACCCAAATGTCTCTTGTGCTCCTTTAACTTTACCTTCTCCATTTTAAACCATTATTCTACTAAATGAGAAAGTAAATTTGTGAACTTACCCTTATGCATTCATACTCCAGCCTGGAGCCTGCCATGGATACCAACATCTGTAGATGCTCAAGTCTTTAATATGGAATGGCATATCACTTACATGACCTACACATGTCCTCTGGAATACCTTCAATAATCTCAAGATTACTTACAATACATAATACAGTGTGAATGCTACATAAATAGCTATACTACTTGTTTAAGAAATAATAACCCCCAAAAAAGTTTGTACATGTTCAGAAAAGACACAATTTTTTCCAAATACTTTTCACCTATTGTTGGTTAAATCATTCATATGGAGGGCTGACTATAAATGGACAAGATAAAAGTCAGCCAGAAGTTATTAGGTGATTTGTTTCAGGTTCCTACAGTACAGTTAGTAGAACAACCAAGGGAAGACACCAATTCTAAAAATTCATCACTAACAATCATTTCTTTTATAACCACATAGTCTCTCAGATTTTTCAAAATGTCCAGAGAAACTTTACACTTCAACTTCCCACTCTATGTGCCACTGTAGAGAACAAAAGAAATGAAATCCCTTTCCTCATACATATTATTTATTTCTCAAAGTAAATGTATATATGATGAATATATGTCATTGACCTATGGAGATAAATAGAAGTGACTTTCTGATAGACATACTCTAGTCAGAACTTAATATTTTAGATAGTTTTGATCAAAAGATTGATGGGGAAGGGTACCAGGTGTGGTGTCACATGCCTGTAATCAGTTATTCAAGAGACCTAGGCAGGGGGATTCCAAGTTCAAGGCCAGTTTCAGTAACTTAGCAAGACACTGTCTCAAAGTAAAAAAAAACAAAAAGGGTAGGGAATATAGCTCAGTGGTATTGTACCCTTGAGTTCAATTCCCAGTACCACCACCAAAAAAAAAAAAAAAAAGTTTGTGGTTTCTACCATTCTTAATAAAATCAATTTTATTTATGGATAAGTTAAGAAGAGAGAAGTATATAGAAGTATATAGGTAGAAAACAAAGGTGGATGTTAGTGGTTAAGTGTATTGATCATTTATATATGAAGATAATAGATTTACTTGTTTTTGTTGTTAACAAATGTTCATGAGAAAACACACAGCTCAGCAAAAACTGTTTCTGATGGGGAAAGGAACACTACAAGAACAAAGTATTCCATGAACAGTCTTCATCTTCCAGTATACCAGTTCAGGTGTTCTTTAAAGTGTCAACTCTTTAAAAATTTGAATTAGTATTTAGGAAAAAATTACTTCTCAGCAGATATCATTTCAAAAGTTTGTGAATTAAACTGAAGTCTACAATTGGTAAACTCCCAAAAGAGAATAACGATTCTTAGCCTCAGGAACAACAAAAAAGGTCATTTAATTCTGAGAGTAACACACAACCAATGGGCAAAATAAGCTCTCTGCAATCGAATACCCTTAGTCAAGCCAATTAATGACTTAACATGAGCACCTAAAGAGATAGTGTGCATTACTAAATGAAAAGGATGTCTTTCCATAGGGTATAAAGGCTATGCAGAGAAATTACCTTTGGGAAAAAAATGTTTTCTCAGTTTCCAGTAGAAATGTGTGAAACATAAATTATATGGGAATAAAAAATATGCAAAGAATCTTGTTATTTCACTTTAATTCCCTCAGGCACCCATTATCATGCTAGAATGGAATGTTTACATCAAGCAAAAAACATTAGCAGGAAAGAAGAGGAAAGAAAATTCTTTTCCTGTTTATAGTATTTCAGCATATGGGCTACCATAAGGAGGGAAGGTACAACTAACTAGCCTGTCTGAGCTGCCACTTGCCTTTTTATTTATTTATTTTTAAATGAAAATGTGAAGAAGTTCTTATGTAGTTTAGATTCCCTTTGGACACTAAGCAACTTGTTTCCAAGCAAAGCAAAAGATTACTATAGATTACCATGACTTTTTTTACCCTTAAAAAATGTCTTCTTGGGCTGAGGTTATGGCTCAATGGTAGAGCACTTGCCTAGCATGTGTAAGGCACTGGGTTCAATTCTCAGTACTGCATATAAGTAAAAAAAAACAATAAAGTTCCACCAACAACTAAAAAAAATTTTTAAATGTCTTCTTCCTTTTACTTGGAGTAATTAAGCATGCCAATTCTATTAGCATCCTCTAGAGGAATAGAATTGGTAGGATATATGTATGTGCTATATATAAAATTATAAAAGAGTATTATTAGATTGGCAATCAGCTTATGTGACCAGAGGCTGGATAGTCCCACAGTGGCCATCTGCAGCCAAGAGAGCCAGAGAAATCAGTAGCTGTTCAGTACAAACACCTATATGCCTCAGAACAAGAGAGACTAATGATGTGGCCCCAGTCTGAAGATGAAGGTGTAAAAATCCCTGGAGAGTCTCTGGTATGAGTCTACATGGAAAGGCTGAAGATGGAGTCTGATGTCCATGAGTAAGGGCAATAGCAATAGATTCTCCTGCTCAATAAGAATGGAGCTTGCAGGCACTGGTAGCCTTCCTCCTTCTGCTCCATCTGGACCTCCAGTCTATAGGATGGTGCCACCCACCTGCCAGTCATCTCTGGAAACATCCTCACAGGCACACCCAGGAGTATGGTTTACTATTTCTTAGGCTCTCTCAATATAGTGAAGCTGAGAACCAAACTTAGGTCCACCTCTTGTCAAGTTGACATCCAATCATATCTCTATAAATCATACTCTATCACCAAAGAAACACAATAACAAGGTCATAATTCCACCTCACATGATGTCATTAATTCTGTATAATGACATTTCTGTCTACCACTGAAAATACACTAATGATTTCCCCAGAATAGGAGGCAAAGGTTTTGAGTGATGCTTATTCTTCTCTTGACATTCCACAACTTAAATACTAGAATAAATATTTAACAACACGTAGGCACTGATATTAAATCTATTAATATTATGTTACCTAATAAAGGAATAACAGCAAGAAAACAAAGATATTCACTAAATGTGTTTCTGTGCACAAACATATTCTCAATAAAATAAGAAAGAAATACTCATGACAACTACAGTCCTTCTTTCTGTAACTGGCCACACGGCCATAGCAATTTTGCAGCTACCTTCTTCTACAATCCTTTCCCTCCATTAGAAGGGTGACCCACAGCTTCATTCCTGACAGATCTAGTCTATGAGTCATCCTGACTGGATTGGGTTGTTGTAGTTTTCCATTGACCTTAATGATAGGACATTTCCTGCCTACTCTTTTCTCACTTCCATTGTAGAGTGATAGTTCACTTTCCCTTTGGTAATCTGGATCAATCACCTTAACTTTAACTTCCATTTTAGTCTATTGACTCAAGAGGAGCTCAAAGTGGCCAGGGGAAGTCATTCCTTCCAGTTCAATGGAATCACTGTTACACCTCCTGGCAGAAGGATTCCTCTTCTATAACTAAGACTTGTAGTCCAGCAGAACAGAAGGTTGTGGAGACAGCAAGCAAAAACAAGTAAAAAAAAAATAACATAATAAAAAAATAAAAAATAAACTGTGCTAATGGTTCACTGGGGTAATGGTGAGTCAACTATACCCTGCCCCTTTCCACCCTTTAATTCTTTTTTTTTTTTTTGGTACTGAGGATTGAACTCAGGGGCACTCGACCACTGAGCCACATCCCCAGCCCTATTTTGTGTTTTATGTAGAGACAGGGTCTCATTGAGTTGCTTAGCGCCTCGCCATTGCTGAGGCTGGCTTTGAACTCAGCGATTCTCCTGTCTCAACCTCCCTAAGTGCTGGGATTACAAGCGAGAGCCACCGTGCCCGGCTCACCCTTTAATTCTTGAGCCTGTGAATCCTAGCCGTACAAGAAACAGAACCATACAGTGAATGCCAACTCAGAGCATATGCAGCCTTCTGGAGAACTCTGCCCCAGCCCTGCAAGATACTGCCACCTCACTGGCACTGCAACTGCATTTTCAAAAGGCTATTCTACCATTCTGTCAAATCAGCTGCTTTAGGATGGTGGGGAACATGGTCAGACCAGTGAATCCCATGAGCATGGGCCCACTGCTGTACCTCTTTGGCTGTCAAGAGACTTCCTTGGCTTGAAGCAATGTTGTTTGGAATAAGCTGATGGTGGATGAGGCATTCTGTAAGACCAACACGAGTGGTTTTGAAGCATTAGCTGCAGGGGAAGGAAATCTGCATGCAGAATAAGTGTCTATTCCAGTAAGGACAGAGTCCTATCCCTTCCATGATGGAGGCAGTCCATTGAAATCACCTGGCTAATCACCTGGGCAGCTTAGAGCTGATCTCTGCTGCTGGCCAATTGGCCACTCAGCAGTGGCCACAGCCACGTCATTCGATGTAAGTGGAAGTCTATGTTGCTGAGCCCATGCACAACGTCCATCCCTGCCATCATGGCCACTGTGTTTATAAGTCTGTTGGGCAATAACAGGGAGGGGTGGTGTGGCTGGGGAAAGAGTCTGACTGCTATCCATAGACTTGGCAATCCTATTCACTTAGTTATTAAGGTCCTTCTCTGTTGAAGTCATCTTTTGCTGAGAATTTACATGGGTCACACATATCTTCACATCACCTATTTGGAGAGGTCCAGCCACAGACCTCTCCCCTAAACATCTTTGTCACTAATTTTTCAATCATGTTCCTTCTAAATCCTGAAATATCCAGCCAAATCCCTGGCGACAGTCTATGCATCAATATATAGTAGCACATTTGACCATTTGTCCTTCCAAATGAAATGTACAACCAAGTTCACTGCCTGAAATTCTGCATACTATGAAGAGTTTCTTTCACCACTGTCCTTCAGGGATGTTCCAGAAAGAGGCTGGAGTACCACAGCTGCCCACTTTCTGATAGTAACAGAAACATCCTTAAACCAGGCTGTAGTCTTCTCTTCCCCTGTGAACCACTCGTAAGGTACACCCGATTAGGCCATAGGTTCAGGAAGGGGGCCAGAGGTGTAGCAGGAGTAAGAACCATGGACATTTGGGCCACTTTGTCATGTGACTTACTCTTGCCTTCAGGACCTGATCTTAGCCCAATCACTTATGTACCATTTCCATTTGAAGATGGATTGCTGCTGCACACATCCACTTTCATGGCTTGGTGGGTTAGATAACACCCAGTTCATGATAGGCAAGTCAGGTCATATGATAACTTGGTTGCCTATGGTCAAATATTCAGTTTCCTCTATAGCATAGTAGCAGGCCATGAGCTGTCTTTCAAAAAGGAGATTAGTTTTCTGCAGATGACAGTAGAGCCTTGTTCTAAAATCCCAAAGACTTCTGTGATTTACCTATGGGGGCCTGCAAAATGCTTTATACAGCACCCCATCTGCCACTGATACCTCAAGTATCACTTGCTCTGCTAGATCATATGGCAAGAGCCAGAGCAGCCTGCACAGCAGCCTGGACCTGTTGTAGAGCCTCCTCCTATTGTGGGACTCACTCAAAACTAGCAGCCTTTCAAGTCACTTGGTAGATGGGCCAGAGTAACACATCCAAGTAAGGAATGTGCTGCCTCTGAAATCCAAATAGGCCCACTGGAGGTTGTGCTTCTTTTCTGGTTGTAGATGTGAGGGGCAATGACTTATCCTTTGCCTCAGGAAGGATATCTCAGCAGGACCCACACTGCAGGACTCCTAGGAATTTTACTCAGGTAAAAGGCCCTCGGATTTTAGGGGAATTTATTTCCCATCCTCTGACTCACAAATGCTTCACCAATAAGTTCAGAGTCATTGTTACCTCTCATTCACTTGGTCCTATCAACATAATGTCATCAATGTAATGGACCAGTGTGATACCACGTGAAAGAGAAAGGTGATCAAGGTCTCTGTGAACAAGTGGAGCTGAAGAGTTGTTATACTTCTGAGGAAGGACAGTGAAGGTGTATTGCTGGTATTTCCAGCAGAAAGAAAATTGTTTCTGGGAAGCCTTATGGATAAGGATGAAGAAAAAGCACTTGATAAATAGCTGCATGCCAGGTACCAAGAGATGTGTTAGTCTGCTCAAAGAAACCACATCTGGTATAGAGGCTGAAATGGAGTCACTGCCTGATCAAGCTTACAGTAATTAACTGTCATTCTCCAAAATCCATTCACTTTTGCACAGAACTAAATGGGAGTGTTAAACAGGCATGTTCTGGGAACTACCCGCCCTCTGCATCCTTAAAGTCCTCGATGGTAGCATTAATATCTGTGATCCCTCTACAAGAATGTGATGTTGTTTTTGATTTACTATTTTTGCAGGCAGAGGTAGCTCTAATGACAGCTATTTGGCCTTTCCCACTATGGTAGACCTCACTCCACAGGTTACGGGACCAATGGCGGTAGGGGGGTCTACCAAGGACTAAGTATATCTGACCCAATTGTACATTCTAACACTGGGTAATTAACCACACAAGAAGTTCAGGAATGCACTGAATCCACTGGAAATTGGCGCTTGGCCAAAAGTTTATTGATCCACTGACCTCCATAAGCTCCTGTTTTCACTGGAAGGTCACAAAGACATTTTGGATATCCTGGAATCAGTGCTAGCTCAGAGCCAGTGTTCAGTAGTCCCAAAAGGTCTGATCATTGCCTTTTCCTCCATGTATAGTTAATCTGGTAATATGCTACAGGTTTCTTTCAGGAAGGATGGGAAAAAGATTAACAGTAAACCTTTTTGATATTCACCAGGGTCCTTCCTCAAGGGGACCTGGCCTCCCTTTCATTCAAGGGATTTTGAGTCAAGTCTGTGAACTGCATCAAGTCTGGGAAGTGACTGGGGAGCTGTGAGTCTCTGTTCTTATTCAATGTAGACTTTCATTCATTTGCTGTGGAATTTTTCTGCTTGTACCAATCAAGTAAGAATTCAGTAGGTTTCTTGCCTATTTCACTTCTGGGAACAATATGACTAATTAGACAACACCATAGATCTACATGATTCAGACCATTCTGTTAATTGCTTCACCTCTGCTCTCCAGGATCATAAGTATTCCCACCTTGCCTTTGGTGGCTGAGTGCTGCCACTTGGCCCCTGCTACTCTAGGATCCAATTGTACCCATCACATTTAAGTTTCCCAGTTGAGTGGCTCCAGCTCCCATGGCAAATTCTAGCATAAAAAGAAGTGCAATGATAGAATACTTCAAGGATGCTGGTGCCCCCCTCACAAATCTGTTTGTTAAAGTATTATTGAGGGACACATTTTCACCACTACTGGACCCACCCAGTATCCAGTACAGAATTCTAATATATTTGAACTATTAAATCCTGCCATTAAAAAGTAAACCAAGGGCTATCAGGGTATCTCTAGCTCATTCAGTGTGACATCTTTTCATCCATGTTTCAGTCAGCCAACCAACCAAATAAACTATTAATACCTTTTTTAACTCTATGAGCTGCAACATTAAATCCAGAATCATTGTTTATTGGGCTCGTACCAATAAATTCAGACTTGTATAATTTCATGTTCCTTCTACCATACTCCCACCTGTTTAAAATCCATTATCATACATGTTCCTCTAGACTTTTGCTGGTATAAATTGAAAAAGTCCAGAAGTTTCTTTGGGGCATAGCGTACCTCCTTGTGGGTAACACTATTTACCTCACTTCTAGGGGTCTGCTTAGACTTGCGTCTAGTGACAGGTTTAGAGGAAAAAGTTGGGTGGTGAAGGTGGGTCCTGAGGAGTATCAGCATCGTCTTGCTTGGCAACTGCTTCATGGAAGGTCCTTACTGCTCCCAGAGGCAATGCAGGATTAGTTCCCTTAGAGAAGTGAAGAGGCCAATACCACAGAGTGGGGATGGGGATGGGGATGCCACTGCCACTAAGGGTGGTAAGACCACTTCCTCTGGCAAAACAAACCCATCAGAATGCAGAATTTCAATGTCCCCAGCCTCTTTAGGGTCCTCCCACACATCTTCATCCAAATCGACAGGGTTCCATTCTTTTCTAGCCAGTGCCCTCATTTTAACTGAGGACCCCTTTTGAGACTGAGTTAAACTGGCATTGTCATTCAGCCAGTTGCAAGGAGAGAGCAGGTGTCAGGTTTTCTGCAATTTCAGTCCTATGGCTATAGGAGAGGAGATTCCCCTATAGGGCACTCTGAGAAGCCTTTAGGTTGTTTATGTGCCTCTCAAGGTGGGAAACTGAAGCTCTGAGCTCATTCTTTTCCTTTGTTACTCTGTCTAGGGATGCAAGGAGTAACCAGCCAACATCATTATATTTCTAGTTTTCCAGAAGTATTTAAAAGTGTCATGTATAGAGCCACTGAACTCCTTGCCTCTCATGAGTGGTGAATTTGGAGTATTACATGCATTCTCTTTGCATATCACTTCTAATAGTTCATGCCATGTATTATCAGCATCCTCTATACTCTCAGGAGGAGATTGTTTCGCAGCTTTAGCTTTAGGTCTAATGAATTAGACATCCAACTCCAGAAACCACAAAACCAATTAAGGAAATTCATCCTTACAACTGTTTCTCTAGAACCACTCCTGGTACCAAAATCTGTGGGTTCTCTCTGTCTCTCTCTCTTTACACACACACACCCACACACACACACACATACAAATTTATATATAAATTAGCTTACAATATCAGAGACTAGAAAGTCCTATAATGGCTGTCTGCAGGCTGGAGAGCCACAGGAACCAGTAGCTGCTCAGTCCAAGAAGCTGGAAACCTCAGAACAAGAGGGTCTAATGATGCAGCCCCAGTCTAGGGCTGAATGCCTGAAAGTCCCTGGAGAGTTGCTGGTGAGAGTCCATGTTGGAGAACTGAAGAAGATGGGGTCTGATGAGCACAGGCAATAGGAGCAGTGATAGATGAACCCGCTCGGGAAGAGTAGGGTCTGCATGTACTGGAGGGCTTCCTCCTCCTCCTCTTGCTTATATATGATCCAGGCTTCCAGCCTACAATACAGTACTGCCCACATGCGAATCACCTCTGGAAACACCCTCACGGACACCCAGGCACCTTTCAATACAATCAAGTTGAAAGTCAAGATTAACCGTCACATCAACTCATCAGAAAAAAAAAAAAAAAGAAAGGAATTCTGTTTCACAGTGCATTGAATGTAAAAATTCAGAGCATGAATCCAAAGATGTTCTGGAGGAGAAGGGACAATCTACAGAGTGGAAGACAGGCACTCTCTCAGACTCTACCCAGCTTAAGGTAAAGCAGAACCACTAGCAAGTCACTACGGGGAGAATACAGTTGTGTAATGGCTCAACTAAATATCATAGAGTTCAGCTGGTGAGAATACACAGCTGGTGTGACACAGCTACAGAATGGAAGGGAGAACAAAAGGTTTTAACAAGGAAGACCTGGCAATAAAGCATGTTCACTGCAATAGAAATATCCCCCAAACGGACAGCAAATATTCACTGAAGCACTGCTTAGGAGTTATGCCTGTGGTAATAAAAGAGGTGAATGACTGAACCTAAATGACATTTGGTCTTCAGCATTGCAAATATCCAGAGAAGATACTCAAAGCCTAGAATACAGCAAGCATGGCTAAAATGTGCCTGAGGAGTTCCTGATAAGAAGCTGGTAGAGAGTGTTTCCACAGGAAGACAAAGGACTTAGCGAAGTACCAAGGCAAACACAGCTCTGAGATAAACCAACACTCATGTTCTGGGCTTTTAACACACACAGGATGGTAACCCATAAAGACAATTTCTGATCAAAATTTATGGAACTTTCTTTGGGAGGCTGAGACAGGAGAATCGCAAGTTCAAAGCCAGCCTCAGCAATGGTGAGGCGCTAAGCAACTCAGTGAGACCCTGTCTCTACATAAAACACAAAATAGGGCTGGAGATGTGGCTCAGTGGTTGAGTGCCCCTGAGTTCAATCCCTGGTACCAAAAAAAAAAATATTATGAAACTTTATAGTCAAGACATAAAGCCATCTCCACAAATGAAGCTTTACAACAAGCTTTTCTATCAAGTGTTTGACAGAAACATCTGACAATTCTCTGATATTAAGAAAAGAAAAAAAAGGAAAGCAATGTTCATTCAGTAGAATGAAGCACATAAAATGCAGGAGCGGCTCACTTCTGGACATGGTATTGGTGGCATTTGCCTCCCCGCCCCTAACACACAGAGGCACATGTTTCCTCCAGCTATAATAAAACATTGCTATCAAGCCAGAAAATCAACACATTGGCTTCCAAAGCACATGGACTTAGTAGTTTCCCTAACAGAATCCTACAGCTTTATGAAGCCACGTAGTGACAGAATAGCAGTGGAAAAAGAAAATAAAACCCGAAGAAAAACAGATAAACAGCTGTTTCCCCTTACATGAAGGCATCATCACAAATATATAGCAGCATAGGTTCTTGCATAGTGAAAACTCTTTTATTTTCTACATACTGAATGACAACATGAACCATTTTGTTCTGTTTTGGTTGCGATTTTTTCAAACTTTATTACCAGGAAAATCTTTCCCTATGTGCATGTTGCCCATAATATCCTCCCTTCCAGGGAGACAAGTTACAGCTCAACCCCATTTCTAACTTTACTGTTCATCTAATTTTCTTCAATACTTGAAAGCATCATGTGGATGTTTTGGCTTGTCAAAACTGAGCCATCAGTTTGTGGAAGAACTCATCAAAATGACACCGCCAATGTTTCCCACAATATATTTCACAGAAAAAGACAAAACCAACTTTGCCAACATAATGTGTACCCACATTTACCATAAACTGCACCATGTCTGCTTTTTAATATCTTGTCACTTTATCTTAGCAGAAATATTTGTATCTCATTTAAAGTAAGTGCAATCATGAATAAATTGTGACAACATAGTATTTAGAATAAAATGTATTTGTGGTTAAACAACAACAATAACAAAATAAACATGTTTGAGAAGACAAGAATTTTATAAGAAGAAAAGACTTTAATGGCTTGAGGAAAGAAAAACAATTCTACGTTTTGATCAATCACACCAAACCCCACGCATATGTCTGTTTTACTACTACAATATTCTCACACACTTATCTGTAAAACTTTTTCATATGTCATTGCAAAATCCAGAAAACAAATTTCTTAGTAGTCACACAAAATTAATTAAATGTTTCTAGCAACTTGGTTTCCATCAAAGTCTATCATAGCAGACATCAGTTAAAATACATAGTTTGGGAACTGCTCATTTTTATAAATGTAGATAATAAAATACAAAGATAACTATTCCAATTACTTTGTTATCAAGTGGACTAGGACCAGACTTTGTTTCACAGAAAACCCATGTGGCTCCTAATTTACCAGACCTGGATAGAGTCTATGAGATCTGCCTGGAAATAAAGCAGATCCTTGTCATTGTCATAATGGGGACAAACTCATGAGATTCTAAAGCTGTCAGCAAAGAAATCAATGCTTCTCTCAAAAAATATTATACCCAACAGGCTAGGAAATGTGTGCCATATATTTGTTCATATTATTCAGATCAACAAAATACACACCTTTCTTTATCCCTGCGTGCACCAGATCATTTTTTTTTTCATAAAATTTCATGTGGTCTCTAGTTAAATGGTAGCTCTGGGCAATCAAGTTGATTAACTTTGTATCCTCTGCTGTTCCCTAAAGCACTTTGTGATGGAAATTATGGTCACTTGACTCAATTACTTCTGAAAAGGATTTAAACTAGAAAAACTATAATTGTATTCCAATTTCCAAAGAACTCTGAGCATGACTCTTAATTAACCAAGTTTTAAAAGTGTGTTCACAAGACAGAGAGGAGATAAGCTACAAAGCAATAATCAAAGCTTGTAATAAAATAGGGCAGACCAACAAACACAAGCGCTAATCACAAAAATATGTAGAGCATAACAAAACCTAATTTATGTGATTCTTGACCATCTGGATCTCCTATTTTATAGGATCTGCATGTGCAAAACTTGTCCTGGAACCCTCTGAGGCAGTACTTTTTATAGTAGTATGTGGGACCAACTCTGTTTGGCTATAGACCAATCTGGCTGGTTTCCATAATGCCCAGAGATAAAATCAGTCCCTCTGATGAGTGTGGTAGAGGGACAAGGTTCTGGGGTTTGATCCAAAGCAGGCTTATCTTCCAGCTCTACCAATTACTTATGGTAAGCAGAACTCTGCTTCTCCCCAAAACATCTCCTCCCCTAGGTGAGCTCTCACACTTGTGATTCTGTTACACGGGGCGATTACACTTAAGTAGAGAGATTTTTGAGGAAAGAGGAACCTTTAATTGTGAGTTCTTAAAAGCACAAAACTTCTGGCTGGTGGGAGAAGAGGAAACCAAAGCGACTAAAATCATAAGAAAAATTAGACATGCCACTGATGATTGGAAGATTGAAGGAGCCTTGTGAAACACAATATGAATAGCTTCTTGGGATGATGAGAATTTCTTGTGGCTAGATACCCAGCAAGGAAACAGAATTCAACCTACAACCACCAGGAACTGACTTTTCCAACAACTTGAACGAACCTAGAAGTGGATTCTATTTATTCTCCACGTAAGCCAAAACCTTGATTTCTATCTTGTGAGATACTGAATAGAATATCCATTTAAAACCTGCCTGGACTTCTGATGTATGAAGTATAATAAAATTAATTGTGTTAATTTCAAGCCTCTAAATTGATGATAATTTCTTACCCTCAATAGCAATAGAAAATAACGCAGGGCAATTTATTCAACTTACAGAGCTGCTCAAAACCATAAATAATAAATGACTGTAACAAGGACTAATGAGATTAGGTGTGCAATGTGACTGGCACAGCTTTTAGCATATAGTAAGAATTTGACCCATTGTCTGATTGTCGTATATGCAGAATACCTGTACAAGCCTATAAAATTTTATGGGACACCTATAAAATTGCCCAAATTTTTATAGACATTGTATATATAGGACAATCAGACATAACGGACTAAGATGCAATTACTTTTAAATTACCTTTAAATATCTGATTTTATGATACTTCAGAGTTTCCGACACATTTTAAAAGTCGTTCTTTGAAAGGGTTCCAAGATGGCGGCCTAGACAGTCCACTTTGTGCTAGGCTCTCAGGGACCAAGGCTGGAAGTGGTGGAGGCGCCGTTTTCCAGCCAGCTTCCTGGCATCATTCTGCGGCTCAACATCCCACGCAGGAATTTCGTTGGTGTGTGTGTGAGTACAGGATCACCGGGAGGCAGCGGTAGCCGGGAGGCATGGCTTCGGTGCTGGCTGGCAGAAAGCAGTTGCAGCCGGGGGACTCGGCCCAGGGCTCAGGCACTCCGAGACCGAGACTGGAAGTAGCGGGGTGCCATTTTCCAACCAGCTTCTTGGGCAGCTCTCTGCAGCTCACCGCCCCACGCAAGAGTCCCGCTTGCATGTGTGAGCGCAGGGCCACCGGGAGACAGCGGTAGCCAGGAGGCGTGACTTTGGTGCAAACCAGTGGAGTGCAGTTGTAGTGGGGGATCCGGCCCAGGGCTCCAGCCAGGAGTTTACCCCGGGCGTGCCGGGCCTGCTTCTGCACAGGGTGCCTGGCCCCAGCGCCCACCCAACCGCGAGAGACCGCTAGCAGTTGCTACTGTGGACTGACTGTCTCTTGAGCGGAACCCCAGCTATTGTTCTTTGTGGACCACCTTCTAACACAGCGGGACTTCCTACACACCAGGGGGCGCAGGTGAACACCTGGGAGCAAACCTTGGCCACTGTGGAACAGCGACTCCACCAGCGGCCCAGAGTTTCACCTTGGCCTGGGACCAGTACCAAGGATACCAGCCGGGAAAGTCCAGCAAACAACGGACAACGCCACCTACTGGAGGAGAAGCAATGAAACCCTGCAGGGAAACTATAACCATATAGGAGTTAAAACTGTAACACCTTGGATCAGCAGAGCTAGAAGGAAAGACACACAAAAATCATGAGAAAACAAGGGAAGAAAGTGACTCAAACAAACCAAGATACTACACTACTAGAATCCATGGGCTGTACAGCAGGAGGAATGACAGAAC
>CM053408.1:15351401-15395536 GCA_028644305.1 Xerus rutilus | reverse complement strand
ATATATATATATATATATATACTGTTCATTGAAAGTGCATATAAAGATGTTTAATATGAAGAATTTAATCTGCTTATAATTTTGTGCAAAGTTAGAAAAATTATGATTGTAACAATTTTTTTCTATTTGCCTCAACAAATGTTTTCAGTGAACAGTGTGTATACAGCTTCTGAAAATTTGTTTTCTTCTGTTATGTTTGATAACATGTATTAAAATGCGATTTTTGAGAAAAAAAAAGTCGTTCTGAGATCTTTTGAAAAATTATTAGTGCATTATTTATTCCTAGGTTTCCCTATACTCTAAGTTGATTTATAGGTTTGGGTGAATTAACATAAATCTCACATAAAATCCCCAATAAAATAACAGAATTACCCAACAAAGTTCGATTGAAAACCATCTGTAGTTTGTACTCCTATTGTGCTACGCTTTAGTTGGACATAAAAATAAATAAATAAAAAACACCTAGATCCCCTTATAAAGCACTGGGATACTAGAAGTCAATTAAAGTCATAAGTGCTCCAGGTTGAGGCTCACTATTATAATAAAGATTGAGAGCTTCCTGAAATCTCTACAGATCTGAGATGGACTTCAGTGAAACTGTCCATTTCAGGAGCCCCGAAAGAGAGATGAAATGTCTTACGAATATTCCATTTGCTTGCATTGTTTAGCTGGTGGAAATAATTCCTCCTTATGAAAAAGTACAAATACAGGTTGAGATCAAAGGCAGATCATTAACTATGCTGGAATGTTAAGAACAAGACAAGAACCTAGAATGTCTGTCTTTGAGGGAATGAGCTACATACCGAAAGCTCTGATCCCCTGTTGGAATGAATCAAGCTTTATACATATGAGATAAATGAGCAAGAGGAAGGAAAGGGTGATGTTTTACAAGAGAGCAAGAGATGGCATGCATCGTGACATGGTAACAAACACCATGACTCTCACGTGTGTTAAAAGAGGCAGATGGGAAGCTCTGAGGACGGCCGGCCCTGAGGTTATAACCATTCAGAGGGTGAAAGGAAGCCATTAGGAAGGTTGTAGGAAGCAGAAGAAAATGGCCAAAGCAGGAAATCTGGTGGGGAGGTCTCATACTAAGGGCGCAATTGAGCTGTTTGATGTGAGTGATCAGGATTCCTATAGCAATGTGCTGGGGAACTGCACTATATAGAGAGTAGATCAGGAAAAATCATATTCTTGATCATATAGTTATAGTCAAACGAGAGATCATGTGGATCCTGGTTTCCATACAGAAGATTTATAAAGCAGAAGATTTCATCTGTTGCATACAATGAAAAGGCAGGTCACTGTATGTTTTTCCTTTTTCCATGGCAGAACGATGGGTCCTAATTCAGAAGAGAGGACCTCTACTGTATTTTGATTTGGATAAAAAGGAAAGAGGGGAATTTTCCTGCAATCTACTACAAATTAATTTAAACATCCACCCCCATTTCAATGCTTTCACTGCTGCTGCGCTGGGAAATGATACAACCTGCAATGAAGTCAATGTCAGGCCAGCCCTCCTGGAGCTCACTGTGTGGTGAGGAAGACAGACAAGCCCTTGGCAGCTGCTCCACAGTGGGGAGCATTTGAAGAGGATGCTTTGAAAACATACAAGAGCAGACTTTCTGGAGGAAGTCACATTGGAGCTGGGACCTTTTAGGACAAGACACTCATTGACAAGGAGTCAGGAAGGGTTCCCAGCTCAGCGGGCAGCTGAAAGACATTCCCTATAGTTGGAGACTATGATAGACATACATAATTGACTATAAACTGGCTTATTTCTTCATTATCACAGGTCTTTTACATTTGAAGTCTATAGTTCCATCTCACTAGAGATTTTTGTTTCAATATAGAATTCTTGCTATTTCTAAAATGTTTGAAATTCTGTGTTTTAAGCAAAATGGACAAGTTTATGTTTTCTGTCTTATCATATGTACTCTCAAGAGATTTTAGGACATAAATTATAAAGTCACTGAGACTATAAAACAGCAAAGATAGATCAATGAACCAGAATAAGTTTCTGTTGTGAGGTGCTTAAAAAGTAAGATTATGCCAGGCACAGCAGCTTGGGAGGCTGAGACAGGAGGATCTCAAGTTCAAAGTCAGTCTCAGAAACTTAGTGAGGCCCTGAGCAACTTAGTAAGACCCCTGTCTCAAAAAAAAAAAAAAAAAAAGTGGGCTGTGGCTATGGCTCAGTGGTTAAGTGCCCCTGGGTTCATTCCCTGTTAGGACAACAACAGAAACATAAATAAATAAATAAATAAGATTATCTAATTAGAAATAACATCAAAACTATTTAATTAAAAGGAAAACAACCTGAACCATTCCCTACCTCCAGCTCTAGGATCTCTAATCTTTGGTTATGTATGGATAGAGAAAAACTGAACTAAAATATTTATCTTCTTTACATGAAAGTATAAAAGTGAGAGCAGTTAAGAGAATTTACCTCTTATTGCTAAAACAGTGAAGATAGTGTCCTGATCATGTAATGAGACTTCAGTCCTCTCAAACTACCAGATTTTCTCACAGGCACACACAGAACCTTCCCTGGTGACACATCAGTGATTGCCAAGTCTTTTAATTACAAACCATTAGCATGAATTGTAGGAGTACTTAAAGTTGATCTTGCTTCATGCTATTATTTGCTAGTAGGGATTACTGAAATTTTTTTAAAAATGTGAGGCATAATGAATAGAAAAATTAATTATTTACATTTTACCACATAGGATATTAAACTTTGCCATATATATGATGTGGATTATTAACTATGATGGCTACAATCCCTCCCATTTGCTGTGTCCTTTGGTACTTTGACTTTGACACTCCATCTGCTTCTCTTCCTCTTGAATCTTGGTAAGCCCTGTCCCTATAACTAGCTCTAACCAGGAGGATGTGAGGAAAGCAATGTGTGACATGAAAGGCTAGGACCTCAGAGACCTTGCCATTCTGTTTGCCCATCTTTGAAAGTTTCTCATGCATGTAAGAAAATCCAACTGGACTGCTGAATGAAGGACCTAACTGCATGACGCATGATTCAGGCCACCACCAGCCCCAAGGCCCCAGGCAGGTCAGTGAAAAGATTTCCAGTAAGCCCCCAAATCGATCAAGCATGAGAAATACTAAATGTTGTGATTTTCAGCTGCTAAATATTGCATGGGTTTTTTTTTGCAAAGCAACAGATAAATTCATTACATCTATTCAATCTAAAGATTCTGAAAATATGAGTTCATAATCTCTCATCAAGAAATCCCTAGGTCTATGATATAAAGTATCTTCTACAGCATTTTTCAGTACTTTTCACAATACTTCATTTTGCTGATGGGATAGCCTTCTGAGTCAGGTTTCAGTACCCAGAGTTCCAGAGGAGGGAACAAAAGCTGATTGGGGTTTACCTAGCTAGTAAGTACATTCATGAACTTGGGAGTTTCTGCACTAGTGTAGGAGCTTCTCTAGTGAAGTCTATACTACTCATCTTTGTTTCTCTAGTATATACATGATGACTAGATATAGAATATTATTTTTTAAAGGAAGGATGACTGAATAGAAGAATGTATACATGTATGGATGGATAAATGGATGGATGGAAAGACATATGAATGAATGGATCTGCTTGCTCCTCCGATATTTTAAATATTTAAGACAACTGTAATATACATACAATCCATCCTCATATCTAGGCCCTCCATGACACTTGTTTCAGTTATTTTCACTTGAATTAGTCCTTAGATATGTTATATTTCCATTTATCTTTTTTAAAAAATTTTTAAGAAAAATATGATTTATAAATGTTTCTCTCTAACACTCAGGTACTTAAGTACCTGGACATAGTGTTGAATCTAAAACAATTTCAATAACCTGAACTTCTTCATCTATGTGAAAGTAACATTTAATATAGATCATTAGTTTATCTGGACTAAGAAATCATCTTAAAGGAAACAAAATAATTTCTGGTTGTATTGGGAAAAATACAAGATATTTCTGGAAATACGTTGGTTAAATTTGCAATCAATAAAATTGTATTAGGAAAATGTATTAAATCTCTAGTGATCTACTTGAATTAAAAGAACAAATGGACTCATTAATTTAAGTTTAAGAGGTTTCTTCAAATCATATCCTTGATTTTTAGTAACTTAGACAGAATTACAGAATTCTAAGCCACATACTTTTGCCAATTTTAGAAGAATAGAACACCCTTCAATCCCATAGTTAAAGCCTAAGTATCCTAATTCCTTGATCCAACTAGAGTTTGCTAAAATCCTCATGGGCTCTTTCATTCTATCAAATATCATGACAATCTCATAAACCAAAGATTTTACTTTTCATCTCTATGATACTCAATAAGTAAACATTAGTTTGCATTAATTTCTATAAGATCATAAAATTAGGAATTTTATGCAATATTATGTTAAATTCTAAACAACATTTTTATAAATTCTTATAAATTTTATTGAACTTTTTATCTAATTGGTAGAATTCCTGGGCTCATAAGAAGTGGGTCATAATTTATAAAACTCTATTTCTGGACAAAAATTCTTAATTTCAATAGTTATGTAATTTAACAATAATATTTAAATAATACATGTCCATGCTGTGTCAAAAAAAAAATTTTAAAAACAACACTCAAATTCAGTTTCTCCTACTGTACACTGAAAACACAGATCATTTCTAGGACCCTAAAGAGCATGGGTATTTCTTCCCAACAGCTTCCAATCAATTCTTCAGTGGACACTGATGGACATCTGCTAATTTGATTCCAATCTGCTCTATTTACCTGGAGATAGTGTCAGATCCCACAGGTTGAGGGCTCAGTCCTGCAAGACTGCCCCACTTCTGACACCTGTCACAAGTCTGGACCTCTGCAACCTCTGACCAACTAGCTCCAAGTCTGGTTTTCCAAATACCCCTCTGTAGGCTCCACAGATTTGCTAGAGCAGCTCACAGAATTTGGGAAACACATTTACCAGTTTTGACATTTTAAAGGATGCAAATGAACATCCAGGTGATGAGACACATAGGGCAAAGTCTGGAAGGCTTCCGGGCATGCAGGCATGGTTGCAAGCTCCCAGCATGAGGCTGAGTGCATGTTCACCTTCCCAGGAGCCTCCACGTGGTCAGCTTTTGGAATCCCCATCCTGGATGTTTTCATGGAGATATCGTTGAATAGACACAACTTGAAGCATAGACAATTCTGTGGAAATGTGATTGAACCAAACAGGCACAATCTGCTGCTAACAGATTGAGTGGGGAAACCCAGCAAGGCTTGTGTGTTCAGTTTCTTCCCATCTCCCTGGGAAGCATTCCTTTATTGCAGGTATGAGGCAGGACCCCTAATGATTTCCTATCAGATAAGGTACATCACAAAATTTCTTTATGTCCATTTCCAAGACAAAAAGGTAAAAGAAGATGAGTATATTTTTAGTTTCTATGGCCTGCACCAGGGAAGAGAAATTCTAGTTTAATGGCCTGTCTAGGGGAGAAAAAAGAAACTAGTGAAAGTAGGGCAAGGAAAAGTCACAGAGAGACTTTGCTTAGAGGCCTGTCCCTGAAGCCTAAGGCACTGCAACACTGCGACCAAGGACTGTTTTCAGCTTTCATCCCTTGTACTCTAACAAAAGATGCCCTATCGATCCACTCACATAGAAAATAACAAGGGCTGCGCTGTGCAGGTTATAAGCCAGGCACCATGGAGGAAAATAACACAATGACAAATATAAATAAACATATAATACCACACGTATTCACTCATGATTGTTTAAATTACCCAATGCCGAGGATTAATCTAGATCTCTAGATTCCATATCTCAGTCCAGCTTCTGTTCTTTGGCAATAGGCCATGGTAGGGGATGCCAAACTCTGGCTTCCTGGGCCAAATCAGGTTGCAGCTTGTTTTTGTTTTACACTTTTTTTTTCATATATTTTAAGAGATTAGGAAAAACCATTACAAAGAATATGAGACAAAGACTCTATCTGGTCTATAAAAGACTGAAATATTTTATTGTCTGACTCTTTACGGAAAAAAAAAAGTTTACTAATTCTAGCTTCTGGGATATTTTTCTTTGAATTTCCCATTGCAAAACTTAAGAAATCTAAAATTAAAAATTTTCCTCCCAGGCAACATCATGTTCCTTCAACTCTCCATTTCTATAAAATCCAACACAGTGCAAGCACTATCCCATGTTCAAAGCAGCCTTGTTCAGATGCCCTCTCTGATCACTGACAACCCTCTCTGGTTTCCTGTGTCACCACTACTAATTGCAATGGCACAGTCCAGGCCTTCGTCACCTGCAGGCCTGAATTCCTGTAACTACAATCTCTACTTCATGCTTTCATTATACTGTGTTGGCTCCTAATGAACTAATGTAAACCAACAAGCTAGTTTTGTAATACAATCACTCAAATGTTTACAATTTTCAAGTCTTCCTGTTGCTTATTATAGTATGTCTAAATTCTGTGGCACTTTCAAAGTTTTCCTTAAAGGTGCACATATTTTTAAATCTATTGCTCATTTAGTCTCCAATAGGAAGTCATCTGTTTACCTTCAGTTAGCAATGACCTTACCATATTCTATTCAAGTTTTACGTCTTCAAACTTAGAAAAGAAAGATAACTTTTTACTTTTAATAATAACATTAAAATCATAGTAGCTAGCCGGGCATGGTGATGCACATTTGTAATGCCAGTGGCTCCGGAGGCTGAGGCTAGAGGATCACAAATTCAGCCTCAGCAACTTAGTGAAGCCCTAAACAACTCAGTGAGATTCTGTCTCTAAATAAAAAATTAAAAAGGCTGGGGATGTGGCTCAGTGGTTAAGTGGCCTTGTGTTCAATTTCTGGTACCTAATTAAAGTAGTAGTTAACTAATAGCAAGTGCTGACTATTGTTATTTTCCATTCTCAGCTATTTGTTTGTTATTAACTAATTTTTGTTTTATAACAACTTTGTAAGGAAGGCATTGCTATCATCATCATTATAAAGATGACAAATCTAAGGAACAAAAAAATTGCATAACTTACCCCAAGTTATGCAGCTAGTGAGTGACAGCCCCCAAACAGGAACCCAGACAGCCTGGCTTGCACCCATGTTTTCACCACTCACTGCACCATGTTCCTTTTAGAATTCAACCAATACCACCTTCCTTTTGAAAAATTCCTACTGCCTAGGGTTCCCAAGCCTCGAGTCTGAAAAATGAAACTTGGTCTAGATCTGGTTTCTGGATTCTGTGGTAGAGAGGGGAAACACCTCCTGTCAGCAGAAGCTGAACACAAAGTTACCCTCAGAAGGACGTGATGCAAGCCAGCACTTCAGCCAGGAGGGTGGGAAGGCAAAGAAAAACAGAAGTAAAAGAAGAGGCATGGACCAACTTCTCCTTCCAGAGCAGACTCCACAGAATGTGGACTCAGAGTACATTCAGCGGGGAGCTGAGTACTGCTCATGCCCAGAATTCCTGTTGGATACCAATTGGGAGGGTAATTCCACTCACTGAGCAGCCAGATATGACTGAGTAACAGAGGCAAGGCTTCAGTAGGCAGAGAAGGATGGAGTGAACACATCCAAGTCTCTGTGGAAGGAATCCAGAAGTTTCTGCCAAAATCCACAAGGAACATGGAAGACAGCTGAAGAGAATCCGAGACTTGCCCTGGAGCAGCAGTGGCTAAGGAGGAATAAGAGAAGTTTCTCCTATCATCGCCTACTAGGATGGCCTGGGCAGGTACACTAAGGCTTGGGGGAACCACAGTATCTTTCTCTGAAAAGTCCCTCCATTCTAAGGAGAATAAGTCTTCCAAAAAGTGTGCATATATTTTTAGCATATGTGGCACTATTATCTATATTACACAATCAATCATTTAACACATTAACAAAATTAGAAAGTATTTTAACTATAATTGTAAAATACATACTAATGGAATGTTATGTGCTGCATACTTTTTAGTATCCAAATTATATTTCTATCAAAGTGAGCCTTATTAACTGTAACAGCAGACAAAACTTAATGTCCCGTAAAAAGTGTTAACAATATCAGGTTGAGTTTCCACAGAATAATAACCTATTGTAAGAGAAAATTGAAATAAGAGAAATAACTTAAGCAAAGAAGCTCACTAATGGTAGATGGTGTTGAAGTTCATGCTTATGGGTCTATCCATACATACTAAACTTTCCAGTGCTTTGAAACTTTTTAAGTAATATGTGCATTAGGATACCAAGACAAAAACACACCCATATAATTTTTTTCAAAAATTAGTATTTGACTCAACTCCATCTTTCCTTCCTATAACTGAATAAACAGAGCCCTCAAAAGCAGAAGACAGATATGTTTCTTAATCTTGCTAATAAACAAAGCAAACACATCCTTTTTGTAAAGGTGAGTAGTAAATGAGAGTGAATTCCAATCTGTTGTGAATTAAACCATAGGGCTCAAACATGAGGCAGACAGACATGTTCTCTTTAGAAAATGAGCCACTGCTGAGATTACAGATGGACCTGCTCAAATTCTTCATCGTTAAGTTGTCCTGTGGGAAAATCATATCACCACCTCAATAGATGACAGTAGCTATTGCTTACTGAATGCCCACTATATTCCAACTGCCATGTAAACCCCATTAAGGGTTATAGGTCCTGTATCATTCATAGGACCCCTGTGAGGCACATACAAAGATCATCTCCATTTTGCAAATGAAACTGACAGCAAGAACAGATGACCAGCTATTGTGATACCATGCTAGTAGGTGGTGGAGCTGGGCTGCAAATTCATTCAGTTCAATCTTTATACTCTTGCATTAAAAAAAAGAAAAACTAATAATTATCAATAAAAGAAATAGAATGAAAATTCTGAACAACTTCAAACCTACTAGTAAGTCACTACAAGTATCCTTACTGTACTTAGGAGTCAGGATAAGACACTGTGGTACCTATTCTTTGCAAATAAGGGAGAAAAAGAAGAGATGACAGTTGTAACTACTCAAAAAGGGAAAACAAAATGATCTTTAATTCTACTATTATGCAATTAACAAAGTTAAGCAAATTATATGGGATATCAAGTTCTATGGGATAGTTTGGGGCAAAATAAATGATAAATGAAATTTAAATAATCAATAAATTTCATATACATCATTGCCTATCTCAGCAATATGTAGGGGAAAATATCTAATCCACCTTAGCCACAGAACTACACAATGCTCAGGAATGTGTATGATAAGGAATCTTCTAGTATTATACAAAGAAATCAATAAAACAAGATTGAAAAGGCAAAGGGTAATTGAATAATTTGAGAAGCAAACTCGATTCCTGAGAGAAACACTGTATATTACAAATCTATTTATTTCAAATTATTTCATAAGAAATGAAACTTGAATCTAAATTGACTTATAAGAGCTGACATAGGAAATGAAATTAAAACTATGATCCTTAAGTTCATCTGGGAAAAATCTACTAGTAAATACAATTTTTAAATAGAAAAAGAAAAAAGAAGAACTAGAAATAGATGTTAAATGTACCAAAAAATGAAAATAAGTTTGGTTTATCAATACAAAGGTATTGATAAGTTACTCAGTGAAACATTATAACTGCAACTTGAAACAGATGAGATATTATTTAACAAAGATTCTAGGAAAAAATAGATTAGCTCACTAAGAAAAAACTTATATGCTTTCCTCATATTTTATGACAAATAAATTCTGACTTTTTAAAAAATCAAAACATCCAGGAAAAAGCAAGTAAGTAGTTATCTGATATCTGAATAGTAATATAAATTAGGATTTTCTAAAATTCAACAAAGGAAAAGTAATAGGTTTGACAAAATAAAAATAAGTTTATAAGTTAATATGTAATGAAAAGATAAGATAAATGGATTTTAAAAAGTAAAAAAAATGTTAAAATATATTGGCTCTTTAATACATTAAAGGATCATAAAATATTATATGAAGAATTAAAATATCTTTAAACATAAAGAACTTTAATAGATAATTTCAAAATGTGAAACTATAAACAGCAAATGAACTCTACAGAATTGAACTTTTATAGTAATTAGAAGCACTGTAATCTCTCACTTTGCAAATGTGTGAAAACAAGTACAAATTTGCATTTTATTATTATTTTTTCTGTAAGGGTAGTATATTCACATGGTTGAAAACACAATATGAAAAAGTATTATGGAAATTCCAGTTTCTGTTCTCTCTGCTCCATTCTCCCTCCACCCTGGTCTCTCTAGATAACCATTCCTATTACTTCCTGTGCTTCCTCGAAAAGTCCCTTATACAATGCAAGCAAATCTAGAAATAGACACATTCCTTCATTTCTTAAGCAAAATTAAATAATAGCCAGCATTTTATGTGGAGTTGAATATCTTTTTTTTTTTTTTTTTTTTTGATACTGAGGATTGAACCCAGAGGCACTTTACCACTGAGCCACATCCTCAGACCTTTTTACATATTTTATTTAAAGGCAGAGTCTCACTAAGTTGCTGAGGCTGGCTTTGAATCTGTGATCCTCCTGCCTTAGCCTCCAGAGCTGCTGGGATTACACGTGTGCTCTATGCCTGGCTTGAATATATTTTTATGAGTTGAAATGCAATTTATTTCTTTTTATACAGAACGACCTTGGTGTCCCTTTCCCTGTGATTCTATTGCCATGCACCCCCCACACTCCCATCCAACTATTTCTAAAAGCTTTTATTACACCAGAAAGAAAACACTCGGTGATGTTTCTTCCCATTTTGTCATTCTCATTTTGAATTTTTCTTCAGTTAATCATTTTTATTTTGAATTTCCCCAGACTTGTTCCCCCAACTTGCAGCCAAAGGATTTTTTAATGAGTCAGATTCATTTATTGATTGCTTCCTATCTTAGATCCTAAGATGGAGTAATGTTAAAAATGTTTGGGTAGATTCTTTTGGAGTTTCTAAATATTAGTCATCAAAACATAATAGTTTTACTTCCACCTGTTTGTTTTAGAACTCAAATTTTTTTCTTGTATGCTTTGTTGAAAATCTGGTACAGCCTCACTGGTAGGATTGTACATTTTTATCTCAGTATTCTAGCAAGAGTAGCAGCTACACCTCTGGTGTTTTGCCATTCATTATAATCCTGTCTTTACACTGAGATAGTGTGTGTGTGCGTGCACACGTGTGTGCGTGGTAGTGTGTTTACATGCAGGCATGTGTGTGAGCATTTTGTTATGGTCATAAAATCTTTAATTCTTACTTTATTGAGTTGTCCTTATTTGTTTAAACCTCAAAAGAAATCCACAATGACTGCTGAATTTACTCAACTGAATATTCAGCATCTATAGAGATTAACATGATTTTTTCTTAGATCCCTTAATTTATGATTAATTAATATAACAGTTAATGATCTGTCATTCTTACAATGAACCCTACTTTGCCATTGTGTATTACTCCTTCAATAAGCTTCTAGATTAATTCTACTCATAACTTACTGATGAGGATTATCTTCTTGTGAAATTTAGATCAAGCTTAAGTATCAATGACATTCTTACTTCATAAAAATAACTGGAAGCTTTTATTTTTCTAGATGGCTTTAAATCACTCTGCACTTATTTCTTATTAAAATAACCACTAGATAGGATGCAATATTGAAGAATGTATGCTGTAATATTTCAGTAAAAACTAATGTCTGGCCAGGTGTGGTGGCACACGCCTATAATCCCAGCGACTTGGGAGGCTGAGACAGGAGGATAGTAAGTTCAAAGCTAGCCTCAGCAAAAGTGAGGTGCTAAGCAACTCAGTAAGATCCTATCTCTAAATAAAATACAAAATAGGGCTGGGGATGCAGCTCAGTGGTTGAGTGCCCCTAGTTCAATCCCCAGTACTCCCCCCCCCAAAACAAAGAAACAAACACAAAATCTAAAGTCTGGTGTACAAACTAAAAAAGATGCATGTTCTAAAATATAAATAATAGAGTAAAATAGCAATTATTAACAGATTAGTAAAAATAAAGGAGAAATTAAAAAGTTGACTAATCTAAATAAAGGCACAAAAGGTAAAAGCTCCATAAAGGACTGAGTCAAACAGAAAAAGTGGTCAGATAAACACAACTATGTTGATAATTATACAAATAAAAATGAACTACACACTCTATAAAAAACTAAGATTGCCAACTTGGACTAAAGACAAAAATATAATTTATAGCTAGCTATGTGCTGTTTACAAGAGAGAGGCCTGTAACATAAAAACAAATAAAGGGTGAACATAAATGGCAAACAAGCTGGGGTAGCTATATTTATCCCAAAGTAGACTAAGTCAAGTAGCCTTATTAGTAAGATGGGGGTCGGGGGCATTTCAAAACCTGGAAGAGGGCAATCTCCCAGGGTGTTATGGTTTGGATCTTATGTGTTGAAGGCTGGCTTCCCAGTTCATGGTGTTATGGGGTGGGAGGGGGGGCATGGAAACGTTAAGAGGTGCTACCTGGTTGGAGGAAGTAAATCACTGTGGCATATCCTCAAGAGGATAGTGGGACTCCCTGCCTCTTCCTCCCTCTCTCTTTCACTTCTACCCTCCAGGAAGGATGCATCTTTGCTCTATCTTGGGCTCCACACTTTCATAATATTCTGCTTCAATGTAGGCCCAAAGCCATAGGGCAACAACCAGGGACTGGAACTTCTCAAACTGTGAGCCAAAATACAACTTTGCTCCTTTAAGTTGTTGATCTCACAGGTTTTGTCATAGTGAGGCAAAACTGACTAATATACGGGGGGATATCACATTCCCAAACCTATAGCTTCCTAAAATCATTGCTTTACATTTACTAAGTTAAAATTAATAAGACTAAAGAAAAGAGAAGAAGAGCAATTTCATGATCATTGTGGGTGTTTTCTAAAAAATCTTTTCCAAAAAAAGAGAGAAAGAAACCATAAAACAAACAGTAAGAGTTTAATAAGGATAAAGCTGATCTGAAAAAAAATTAATAAACGATCTAGCTGGAGTTGTATGGTACCTTATACCCAACAATGACAAAATCCACACTTTTCTCAAATCCTCTTGGAACATGTGCCAAAATTAAGCATATATTGGGCCATAGAGCAGGTCATTAAAAATTAAAAGGATTGAAATTCTGGCTGTGATATCAGTAAACACAAAAAATAGCTAAGGAATGTTGAATATCTTGAAAATAAAACAACATATTTTTAAATAATCTGTAGCCTGAGAAGGAAATCTGAAAAACAATCAAAGTATGACATCATCATTAGACACAGAAGTATTTCGGTAAGGAGTGCAATTCCAGGAAAGCAGGAGGAAGTGAAAATGGGGAAAATATCAGGATACTGGAGAAAAGCCCCTACAGCAAAGTGCTGCAGAGCTGGCCGTTTCCAAGTGCATAGAACTACACAGACTGCACCTGAAGGAGTCACTCTTAGGCAGAGGAAAGAGGAAGAATGTCCTGTTGACATCTTCATTTCCTTAGTCAAAGCCAGAGAAATGAAAAGTTGTGCTCTGTGTACAATGAATCAAAATGCATTCTGCTATCATGCATACCTAAGTAGAATAAATAAATTAAAAATAAAAAAAGCTGAGACACACAGGCTGTTATTTGTGCACATTTCCATGAGAGAAGGAAACCCCAGGCAAGACACACACACTGCAGGCAGGTAGCTGACTGCCTGTCGGGATGCACACTGTGAAGTTCATTGGCACTTATAGAAGGGGTGTCATAAGTATCAATTCTGAGCTCCTCCAGTGTCATCATTGGAAGCTGTCACCATGAGCCCTCAGCCCATTCCCACCAAGGCATTTCTCTCCTTTTCAAAAATGTGCATTGTGAAATCTGCCACCTATAGATGCAAAAACATCTTTCTCTCTTTCTCCCAGCAGTGATTTCCATTCAAGATTGGTTCTCAGAAAGCACGTCCTTTTCTTTCTTGCAGAATTTATCTATTGATGAGCACTAACATCAGTCCAAATTCCCATTCTTCCCTGCTACTCCAGCAGGGTTTCCTGCACAAATTTTGCTGGCTTCAGTTGTTTTGCCTATAAATGACATATTTTGGATTTTATGGTATTTCACTATCTCTGGATTTTGCTGTATAGTTAGTTTGTGAGTCTCCCCCTCAATCTAAATGCCCTTGTTTTCTGTAGGGTTTCTGAGATATTTATATTTGGCATAAATGATTATCTTATTCCTCATTATTATCTTATTTCCTCATAAATTATTATCTTATTCTTCTTATTTCTAATGAACCAAAAGGATCATTAAATGTTAGGACTGATGAAGAGACAGGCCACCAAGACTCACATAGAGATGACGAAAGTGTGAATTTGTACATGTTTTCTGGAATATGTGTTGAGCATTTTCAATTTATTTCTAACTTTGGACATCTTAATTCCCTTCCTTCAAGGTTAGTTTTGGTCATCTGCTTGACTGAACTAAGGAGATGCTAGGAAATTGATCAAGCACACTTTCGGGTGTGGCTGTTAGGGTGTTTCTGGAGAAGACTGGCATGCGGGCCAGTGAACTGAGTGGGGAAAATCCTCCCTGAATGCAGAAAGCACCATCCAATAGGCTGGAGGTCTAGGCAGAGCAAAAGGCAGATGTGAGCCATGAGAAGATGCTTGGCTTTCCCTTCCCAAGTAGCTGGGGGTCTTCTGCTGCTGCCGCCTATGGACATGAAACTACACATTCTTCAGCCTTTGAATGCACACTGGCACCAGGGGCTTTCCGGGTGGCTTTTGGGCCTTTGGAATAGTACTGGGGCTGCATAGTTGGCTTCTCTCTTGTTTTGAGGCTTCTAGCTTCTTGGACTGAGCAGCTCCCAGTTTCCCTGACTCTCCAGCCTAAAGACAGCTGTCAAGGGACATTTTAGGTCCCCTGATCATGTGAAACAATCTAATAAATCCTCTTTTATAATTATGTATTCTATTGGTTCTGTTCCTCTGGAGAACTCTAATACACCCTCCTAAGAAACTTTCCGAAAAGAATTTTCAGAATTACAGACAAAGATATATCCAAATATACATGCACTAGAGTGTTACTTTTAATAATTAAAATTAGGGTTGTGATACATTTTGCCTTGGATTATTGTACATGCATTGAAATAATATTTACCTATGTAATGCCACAGAGAAATGTTACAATGTGCTGTTAAACGAGCAAAGACACGATCTTTTTTTTTATATATAGTGCTGAAAAAATCACACTGGAAAGAATCACGTAATCAGTTATTCCTTAGTAATTGCACAAGTAGTGAAAATTTTCCACCTTACACATTTCTGTGGTTTTACTCTTACTATAGTGAACATGTATTACTTTGATAATCATGAAAATAGTAAGAAATACTGTTAAGAGTTTTAACCAAATTGAGTTAAAGATAGTTCCTGAAGGCCACCCAAGCCTATAGTTTGCAGTTCTAGGTAAAATAAATAGAAGGCTTTGTGTGAAATCATGTAGAGATGAGATCCTCATGAACTTAACATATATCCAAATTCTTATTTATAAGTACATTTATTCACAGAATTAACTCACTATATACTCAAATTTTGATTCATAAATGTGTTTATGCTCAGAATGTAAAAAGTAAAGATCATGATGAACACTATAGATGAGATTCAGTTAATACAAATGCCATTACACCCAAGGTTTCTTTACTGTAGAGCCTAATATGCTTTTCAATTGATTTCCAAAATAAAAGCTGCTTTGAAGGGAATATCCTGTACTAATCGTGCTTTATTGGGTCCTTGCTACAGTAACAGCAAGGGTCACTAAGGAATAAATTGCCCTTGATTGCCTGCTTTTAGTATGCAAATTGAAAGAGATATTTGAGGTCTCTCTACCTATCCTAAATTTTCAGTCCTCACTCATATTAGACAGGAATAGTTATCACTAGCCACCAAAAGTAGCCAATCAAAATGCCTCTGTTTTTAAGGATACCAACAAAGAAAAGAAGCTGAAGGAAAAACTGAGGAATCAGAAATCATAAAAAAGAAAAACAGGAAGCACATGAGACTTTTCTTATAACTTCAAATACTTATTATTTTTTTTCAAACCCTTATTTACTACTGAGATAATAAGGGAGATTCCTCTTGGAATTTCTTGCATTTTTAACTGTGATCTCATTTAAAGAAAACTCCCCTGCCACTTTCTTTGCCCCCAAATGTATCATAATGGAATTTTTTTAAAAAAATAATGACTAGTTGTTTGCATCAATATCTCATAGTGACAAGATGATTCAAAGCTATATTGCTACTGCTAAAAATGTCCCACATTCTATACCCCAATGATCAAAATGCCCTCCTGTACCTTCTTGGAGCCCTCAGTGCAGAAACCCTAATATGTGTATATCCCAAAGACCACCAGTAAATTGGTTCTTGAGTTCAGGGGAATTCTTACCAAAATTTCTGCTAAACAGTAGTTTCAAGGAAGCAATTATTAGTTTATAGGTAATTACTACCGGATAATATGTTCTTCACACTTTCACTTTCACTTTTTATGTTCTTATTTAATGCCACCAAAAATGACTGAGCAAGAGAGGAACTATCTTTTTCTTCTTAGCATTCTTATAAAGAGTTTCAGTTTCTGTGAATCCCCTTTCCTTCTGTACTATAGGCACATACAAAATTTTGTTTGGAGAAATTACACAAATTATAATAGAAAATAAAAGGAACAGGGGAAGGGAAGAGAGAAGGAAAAGGATAAGAAGGGGACTGAATTAGAACAAAGTGTATTCCATGTTTTTATAATTATGTCAGAATGAATCATAATGTATATAACTAAAAAGAGTCCATAAAAAATTGTTAAAAAGAGACATTTACCAATAAGAAGCCAGGTGCTTGAATTTTCCATTTCTGTGGCTTTATTTTGTTTAGTTCTTGAGAGTGAAATTCATCTTACATTATTCTTAAATATTTTTTAAAAATTTCAAATAATTTCGTCTATATCAGTCTATAATTTCTTTAAGGTAGTAAATTAAGAAGTTGGAAAATGGAATTATATTATCATGTAATTTGAAGCACCCCATTTCTTCAAAAGCAAAGTAGTAAAAAAAAGGAGAATGTGAGCTACAGAATCTCATCGTCTTATGTGCCCAGGACTGGCAAAGTACACAGGCCAAATCTCTTCCTGTTATGGTTTAGATATGAGATGCCAAAAGCTCATGTGTGAGACAATGTAAAACTATTCAGAGGTGAAATGATTAGGTTATGAGAGTCTTTACCTAATTGGTGAATTAATCCATTACTGTGGGCAGGTAGGTTGCAGCTAGAGGAAGTAGGTCTCACTGAGAGGATGCCTTTGGGGTTTATTTCTTTGTCCCTGGTTAGTGGAGCTCTCTCTGCTTCCTGGCTGCTATGTCCTGAGCTGCTTAATTCTGCCACACACTTCCACCATGATGTTCTGTCTCACCTCAGACCCAGAGCTATGGAATCAGCCAACTGTAGACTGAACCCTTTGCAACAAGAGCCCAAATAAACTTTTCTCCTCTAAATTGTTTTTGTCAGTCTTTTGGCTGCAGAGATGAAAAGCTTAGTAAAATGTACTCACTACCTGTTTTTAAATAAAGTTCTGTTGGAACTGACAAGACACATCCATGTCTATGGCTGCTTTCCAGTGATAGGGCAGTGTACTAATTGTGAATGATCATTTAGATTAGAAAGCCTAAAACATTCTCTATCTGAGTCCTTGAAGAAAAAAAATGCTTATTTCTCTTATGTGCAATTTTCTGTCTTCAGAAAATGCTTTAAATAGTGTATGAAAAATGGCATTTTCTTTTTCAACCAAGATGCTCAGTTTACAAAACTTCTGATTTTGTATGACATTACCAGGTTTGCCCCACCTTACTTTTTTTATTAATTACATAAAAGTGTCTATATTACACAATACAGTTTTTAAAACTTTGCTTACATGACCTCCTGTAGCCTGGCTTCCTGCTGGCATGGACTTCTGTGCTCTGTGGGACATCACCAACATGGAACAGGATGAGACATAGCTTCACAGAGCCAGATGGCCACACGTTGGGATGGATTCTGTAGAAGTCAAAGGTGAGAATAAAAAGATCAAAAACTAGGAATTGAATAATCCTCTTCTCCTTAGGCTAATGGTTTATTATGTTCCTGATTATGCTATAGAAGACATGAAGACTTCCATAGAGAAGTTTTCAAAAGTTAAGCCTGAATTTTCTTGGTGAATCTTTCCTGAAGTCTTGAGAATTCCCCATAATTTAACTCAAGTTCATGTTGATTAGAAACTATAATGCTTCATAGAGTTTTCTAGCAAAATGTTCTTCATTCTACCACAAAATAGCATAAAGAAAATGTGATGTCAAATGTATATGTGGGCTTCATGTCATGTTACTAAGGCTAAGGAAGACATTGAATATAGTTTTAAACATCAATTCTTCATTCTACCACAAAATGGCATGAAGAAAATGTGATGTGGGGCTGGGATTGTAGCTCAGCGGTAGAGCGCTTGCCTTGTATGTGTGAGGCCCTGGGTTCGATCCTCAGCACCACATACAAAGCAATAAAATAAAGACATTGTGTCCATCTACAACTAAAAAAAATAAATTAAAAAAAAACAAAACGAAAATGTGATGTCAAATGCATATGTGGGCTTCATGTCATGTTACTAAGGCTAAGGAAGACATTGAATATAGTTTTAAACATCAATTCTAACAATGAAGTATAAGTATCCATTCGGATATTTAATATTAAAACGCTATTATGCATGACATCATGTTTCAAAGTACATATGATTTAGGGAGTTTAAATATGCTAATAGAATATACTACTAGAAAACCTCAAAATAGTATGCCTCTTATTTTTAAAAATGGCATTTCAACTTATTCCTCTTAAAAAAGTCAAGCAGTATAACTTCTATTTTACAAACTAAATTAAGAAACAGCCAAATTTCAGTATGGCCTATGATATAAAGAATATTTACAATAATAGCAATAAGAAGTTAATTTTAAACAATCAGTTCTGACCATTTTTTATGCCTACCTGCAAGTTGGAATTTTTCCAAATTACTCATTTAAAAACTATTTACTCAAAACTTACTATATCTAAGGACCTAATAATGGGTTTTAATCCTTAAGAAACTCATCAACTAGTAGAGAAAAACCTGCAAACAACTGAAAAGTGCTCTGAATGTTTTAAAAGGAGAATTAAGACAGTTCCATGTAAAGCCACTGCATGAGGCCATTGATTCTATGGGGATGAGGAAGATGAGGGACTTGGAAAAATTTCAGTGAAAAAGTGACATTTGAGTTGAACTGATGAGTAGTTTTAGTCTAGCAATGGACTGCTGCCTGGACTGGCTCAGAATTCCTGGAGGAGGAAGAGGATTTCAAAAGGATTTAGAATAGGACTTTACTCTTAAAATTGGTGGCGAGAACTCAAGGTTAAGGACAAATAAACATTAAGTTTCCAAAATTGTAGAGTTCCAGGTCCAGATATCTGCTCTAAGGCTAATTCAGAGGTGGGAAAACATCTCCTGCTTCTACTAACTCCCACCACCAACCCACTCCAAGACTTTTTCTCTGATTCACATATAGAAAACTAAAATATCAGGGAAGTGTAGCAGAGGCCACAACTGGAATTACCATTCAGGGACATGTTGGGGAGGGTTAGTGACTATAGGCCTATGCAAAAAAACTGCCATAGACTGAAATGTGATTTCCTACTCCCCATCAAAATTCATAAGTGGAAGTGCTAAACTCAATGTGATAGTATTTATGATGGAGTCTTGTGGAAGTGATGAGGTTCAGATGAGGTCCAGAGGGCGAGCTCCTTAGGGATTAGTGCTTCTTATAAGAAGAGACACCAAAGAGCTAGTTTACTACTGCTTCTGTTTCCTTCCTCTCCTTTCCTCTGTCTCCCTCCTCCTCCTTCCTCCCTCCTCCTCCTTCCTCCCTCCCCCTCTCCTCCTCCTCCTTTTTCTTTTCTTTCTCTCTATGAGGACATAGAAAGAAGGCAACCATCTGAAAGCTGGGAAGAAAGCCCTCACCAGAAACCAAACCAGCTGGCATCTCATTGCTGGACTTCCCAGTATCCAGAACTGAGAAATAAATGACGGCTGCTTGTGTAAACCACCCATTCTATAGTAATTTGTTATGGGAGCCGCAGCCAGCTAATACAAACTGGTATGTCATCCCCCGGTTGGACATCACATCAGCTCAGGATGAGACAGAATAGGAAGACTCAAATCTCTCAAAGGGATACTTTTCTCTTTTTCTGTTCATTTTCAATAGCCACAGCTGCTTGGGGCTGGTGGAAATGGGCATCATTGTGTCTGGTTGATCAACTGATATCCATCATGCCCCCCACCCATACACAGGTGCTACAGCCAGATGGCCAATCTAGCCACAATGACAGCAGCAGCCAGGATTACATCAGGCTGGACAAGGACCACTGCGGTCAGCCTGGCAGTCCCATGCCCAGCTGAGCTGTGATCGCTCCTGCTGCCACTTCGGTAGCTCCACTGGGAGCCTTAGCTAGTACTACAGGGCCACCACTTCTGCAGTTGCCACAGCAACCACTGATTCCACTAATGCTCCTACAACTGTCAAAAAGGTCACTGATTTGACTTCCACTGCTTCAGTAGTCCAGTTGGGCTGTCATCATGACAGTGTCAGCTGTTTCCAAAGCCCTGTTCTAACCACCACTGCTTTTGTGATTGCCATGGAAACTGCCTATGGCTATCGTAATTGCTGTCAAATACCTTCACTTTTGCCAGTAATGCTCCAGATGCCTCTGCCCTGTACTGCTCCGGAGGTCTCTATCCACACTGTAGTCAATTCCATTTTTCCCACTCCCATCTAAAGAGCACCCATGCAAGGCACAACAGGGCAAGAAGTCTCCAATAAACAGACAGATGATAACACAACTATCCTTGTTACCAACCAGCTGAGATTTCTTTTGCTCAATTCAGTCAAAAAGGCAAAGTGCAGCTACTTAGTGTTAGTATCTCTGAGCTTTAAGTGCCAGCAGCTCTCAGCTTTTATGTTAGCAGCTCTCCCACTTGCCTTCAGAAATCAGAGGCTCTCAGCAGATCTCTGGCTGGTAGGTGTTCTTAAGGGTAGTAGCTCTTCATGTTGCCAGCTCTGAATGAAACTATCTCAGCCTGTTCAACTCAAGACAGAAGTCATGAATAGGCAAAATAAAATCATCCAAAACAAGTTTTATTTGGGTTCATGCTGCAACATAAGGGGGAGCAGTGTATGGGATAAAGATTTCCCAGACTGATGCAGTGAGTATGTAGCGAGTGCTGTTTATATAGACAAAAGGAGCAGGCACACGGTCATCTCTCTGCTAACTGCAGTCTGATTCCTCAATTGTTACCAAATTGAGATAATAATTCTAGGAAGACATCAAGCTAGCTACTTCACTGAATATCTAATAACTGGTAACCAAAATATTTAAAAAAAAAACAAAACAAAGAAAAAGAAACCCTCTAACTCAGCTTGCTATGGTTTGGATATGAAGTGTCTCCCTATGTGTTGAAGGCCTTTCCCCCAATGCAGCAATATTCAGAGGTGAGGCTTTTGGAAAGTGATTGAATCATGAAGAGTCTGACCTCACTTGTAGATTGATCCACTGCTGGATTAATAATTTGATGGTATTATGGGAGGTGGTGAAAATTTTAGGGGATAAGGCCTACTTGGAGGAAGTAGATCCCCAGGGTTGTGCCCTAGAAAGGTATTTCTTGTTCACATCTCTCCTCCTATATACTCTTTCACTCTTTCCCTTCTCTCTCTCTCGCTCTCTCTCTTTCTCTCCTCCTCCCCTTGCTTTCTGTTGCAATACACTGAGCAGCTTTCCTCCCTCTTGCCCTTCCATCATGATGTTTCTGCCTAGAAGCCAGCAAACCATAGACTGAAACTTTTGAAACCATGATCCAAAACAAATGTTTCTTCCTCTGAATTTTTTATGTCAAGTATTTTGGTCACAGCGACCAAAGATGACTCATACACAGCTCTTAGGCCATGTTTTTCCCCTAAGAGGCTTTCCAAAGTTAAGTGGCATGCACCTGAAAGCCCTATAAAAATGCACTTTCCCGAAGAGACCATATGACTTGCTCTAGTCAATAAGACCATGTAGGACCTGAGAAGCATTTACTTAAAAAACGTGAAAATGCTGTTCAGAATTGTAGTAAACAAGGAAGTACTCATTTTGCCAGCTGAAAGCTGAGTCCTCCCCAGAAATATTGTCATGAAAGAAGCTATCTAGTCCAAGGCCATGACCACCTCCCCCCGCCCCTCGTAAGAACCTGGCCTTCTTCCCCAGGATTAGATCATCTCTGAGGGGCTTCCTAGCTCCACAGCCTTCCTCAAAGCATCTGCTGAATCCTCTACTGCAAGGGCATCACAGTTCAACCTCATCCCCTGCCTACCTTGTTTCTATCTGCCCCTGCTTCCATTAGGAGTCGAGAAAATGCACTGTACATAAAGTGCACATCTCTGCCCATCATCTGCTCCCTAGAAAACCCAACCTACACAAATAGTGTATTCTGTCTTTGAGAAAATGTAAGATTGGAATGCACCTGTATCAAATCAAAGCAGATTATCACAGAACTTCTTTTAATTTGACCATGTGCATGATGAACCACCAGTAAATAACTGAAGTCACCCAGTTACTTCCTCACAGAATTTTTTTTTTGTTATATTCAACATTTTATGAGACTTATATTCTCTAGAATATCCTCTGGGAAACATGAATGCAGTCCATTTGGGATGACTTTCAAATCTAATCATTAAAGGTACTCATGTCAACATTTCTTATAATAGAAAAATAATGGAAACATTCTAAAATTTCATCAATAAGGCATTGCTTAAATGAATTATGATGCATTTGAATATTATACATTCAAATAAAAGAATGAGAAGTTATTTAAATACCAGTGTGAAGGCATATTTTAAGTGAAAATAACAAGTTTCTTCAATAGTGTATATTTTTTAAAAAGGGAAGCAGTAAATATATATGTGCATTTTCTCACATGTACACAAAAGTATTTGTAAAGGTATATACTAGAAAATTACAGCACTGATTGTATCTATAGGAGAGATCTAGAAAGCAATTTGTACATTTTGAAGTTTAAAACATGAGAATTTATATTAATTGATATGTTCTTAATATAACATTAAAAATTAACAGCAAAACATGGCAAAGACATTAGAGATTTAAATACTTTGTCTAATTGTACATGAAAATACTCTGAAAAAATTTATATCATTTATGAAGTTAGTAAAACTATGAGCTCCATAAAGATCGAAACAATAACTTATTCATTTAGAATGTCCAAAGTCTAGCAGTGTCTCAAAGGAAGCAGCAAGTAACCTTTTTAAGAAATAAAATCCCATGCTTCTAATACAGCGTACAGCTTCTAATACAGATTTAAGATAGCATCCTCACCCCATTTTTTTTGAAACAGGAAAATTCTAGAAATGGATAAAGAATAGTATCTTCCATAAATATATTTTTTGGTCTGGCTTTTCTTTTATTGGCTTATGTTCTTCAATATTTAAAAAGTATTCAGATCTGTGTTAACAAGTACAGTAGCCATAAACCATGTACCTTTTAAATTTAAAAGTAAACTAACTAAAATAAACTAAAAGTAGAAACTCATTTCCTCAATCCAGCCATTTCAAGTGCTAAAAAGACACATATATTTAGTGCCCACTATGTGGGACAGAGAGGAATAGATTATTTCATTTTCACTACTGCAGAAAGTTCTTCTGGAGAGGTATAGAACAGAACTTGATTTCAGATAAACCTGGATTTGAAACCTGACTTAGCCACTTACTAGTAGTAATATTTAGGGTAAGTTATTGTCTCAGGATCTCAGTTCTTGCATCTATAGATTGGGAAACATGGTATTACCCATCTCACAGGATTTTTGTGAAGTTTAACTGAGTTCACTCAGGCAACCTTTATAGAATTAACCTTGATACACAGTGAACACTCAGAACATTAACTCTTTATGAGCAATTATCCTCATTGTGAATGAAGCACTGCACCATAAACCAGCTGCATCACCCCTCACACTTGGGCTATTCCACCCATCCACTGCACTGGCAAGAGAAAAAGTAACCATTTTCTGTATAGTCTAGTTCAGTGCTATTAAAGCACCAGTTTGCAATGAATTAAGCTCACATTGATTCCTTCCTCAGAAAAGTCTTGCTATAAGGAAAACATCAGTAAACTAAATGTGTGTTAGTAATGTGGTTGATTGACATTCTGATGCAAATTCTTTATCAAGTGAAAGACTAGGAACAGTTTTATACTTTCAATTGCAATGGTCTCAGTCCCACTGGAAAGACATATCCCTGGACAGGATTTTAAAATATGAAGGCAGTCCATTTTTGCTATGAAAAGGGCAAAGACTCATACAGAAAAATTGTAAATGCAGGGATTTCCTGGGGCAGTCAAGGTGAAGGGTCTATAGTTGGTAAATTTGAGCTCAATTTTGAAGAACATAAAAACCACAACAGTGGAAGAGCATGGCTGGAGAAATATGATAAAAGAATAATATCAAATAAAAGGTGTTATGGTTTAGATATTAGGTGTCCCCCAAAAGCTCATGTGTGAGACAATGCAAGAACATCCAGAACTGAAATGATTGGGTTAGGAGAGCCTTAACCTAATCAGCACATTAATCCCCTGATAGGGTAACTGTAGGCAGGTAAGTCATGGCTGAAGAAGGTGAGTCCCTGGGCACATACCTTTGGGATTTATATTTTGTCCTTGTTCAGTATATCTCTCTCTCTCCGTCTTTCTCTCCCTCTCCCACCTTCTCTCTCTCTCGTTCCTGATGCAATGTCCTGAGTTGTTTCCCTCATCCATACTCTTCTTACCATGATGTTATGACTCACCTAGGGCCCCCAGGAATGGACTCAGCTATTTATGAACTGAGACCTCTGAAACTATGAGTCCCCAAATAAACTTTTCCTCCTTTAAAATTATTCTTGTCAGGTCTTTTTGTCACGGTGGTGAAAAAGCTCACTAAAACAAAAGGAGAGAAAGAGAAGGAAAAGAAGCCTTATAGGGTTAGCCCCTCAAGACTAAAGAAGTGGTTTCCTTTTACTCCAAAGGCCAAGCCAAACCTTGCTTACTTGTAGTTTCCAGAAATGAAAAAATAAGTAGGCCTGAATTTAGTAGTGGCCTCCTTATTCCTCCTATACCCTATCTGCTTATGATAGAAATTATTATACATAAATATCATAATCTTAAATTCTACAAATACATATGGAAAGCTATTTTGATGGGTTTCTGAACTTCATGCATATTCAGTTAAGATAAATTAGCCTAAAAAAGAAAAACAAAAGGTTCTCACGTATGCATTTTTTGCATAAAAATGCTTTTTGGCTTCTTCAAGAATTTATATGAAAAGATCCATATAAAAATTATTCTTGACCATAAAAATCAGCCAGTCATTACCTAACAATTTTCCAGTACTGCCACTATACATAATTGTTTAGCTATTAAAATGTACGCTGTGATTTATAACAACCACAATGACACCAATCTCTGCATGACCGCTCAGTGCTTCCGTGGAAGATGTACATCATCTCCTGTAGCAGGACATACCACAGGACAATTTGCAATGATGCACATTTCCTATTACCTGCTGACAATAACCTGTCAATGAAAACAACAGTCTAATGGTATAGCACATCTCCTGCTGACAAATAACTGGATTCAAACATTTCTATTGCTTCTCACTAATTCCCTACAGCAGCAAAGAAGCACGACTGCCACAAATGTCAGGAATACACTTACCATTAAATAAAACGATTTAGAGCAAGACTGATCTTTTATTAAACACAGATGCACTTGAGACCACATAATCCTACCCTGTCCTCAGGCAGTTTGACTAGCGCTGGCAGCCATTCTTCTAACCTTTAATTATTCTTGCCAATTAGACCTCCGGCATTTCCCATTCCAAGTTATTTGGCTTCTTATGAAATCTATCAAGTGGTTTACACTGAACATGGAATCTCTGGAACAATAGACAGCCACAAATTTGCTAAAGCAGTCCCAAATATCTTATTTCTAAAGCACTGCTTCCTGGCTCCTTCCTGACATGCAAACTAAACTTCTCAAGTCTCCCTAGCAAAGAAGTAGTGCTCATGAAACTGCTAAGCAGTAGGCTGTTTCTGTTAATAAAGTTTATTTGACAGTTGACAGAGAGTTTGAACTCCTGAGCTCTAGTGTGATTCACATGGCAAGTTAAGAGAACTCGTCCACCCTTTATCACACTGTAGTTCTCTCCTCTCCACCACGGCTGTGTATACTCATCTAGACAGAGCTCACAGAATGTCTGTTCCCATGATAGGAAACTTACTTTTAGTACTTTACTCCTCCTTCACTGACCTCACTAAATATTACTTAATTAGTAGTTTCCAAGCTATTGCTATAAAGAGATTGTCAATTGTAACTTCTTAGGCTTCAGTTCTATTCCATGGTTAAGATTAGCAAGATTTCAAATTCTGCCAGGAAGTCTTCTTTGGTCTGTGTTACATGAACTATAATATTGGAAATTGTAACATTTTAATGGTGAACAGAATAGAAAAAATGATGGCCCTGTATGAAGCATAGCACTCTTCCACAACACATACAAAGAGAGATTCTTTCTTGTCTTTAAATAGCTATGTGATCTTAAGTGAAGTACCTCATGTACCTAAACCTCAGTTGTCTTTAAATAGCTATGTGATCATAAGTGAAGTACCTCATGTACCTAAACCTCAGTTATCTTATCTTTAAAGAGTTTAGATTGGAAGTTCCTAAAGTTCTATCCAGTGCCTAAGTAACATCTGCAAAGGTATAGTTGATAATCTTAGAATATATTGAATTATTATGCACACCCTTGGAAACACCAGGGGAAATTTCTCCAGTCTAATCATCTTAATTTTCAAAAGAGAAAAAAAATTAAATGAGTTGCCTAAATTTTTCACACAAAGAGGTAAAATTTTAACAATGCATTTGGGTCACCATTTGTATTCTGGATCCCCACTTTAATTCTGCACTAGGAATTCATTCATTCACCAAAAATATATATGCATTATGCCACTTCTCTATGTTAACTTCAATTTCAGAATGAGTCTAATGTATCCCTACAACCCAGATTACAATGTTTGGGGCTTGAAATTCACATGTATTGATCATATCTAAAAGACACTTATTAGTGAATTTTGAGCTTTTTTCCTGCCGTATCTTGGAGTTAACTGTTCTACATCATCACTACCACCAGCAAAACACAGCTATAATTCAAGTGGCTCTCCACAACTGATTTCCAAATAGCTGCTTTCTGGGTCAGAAAAACAAACATTCCACTTGGAACTGCTCTGAACTTCTCTTTTCACCCTAACTCACTATGGTTCCATTCTTACCCTCCTTGCCTGGAGGAGTGGGAAGATGAAGATTCACGGTGTTCTCACCAATGGCTAAGCCACATTCATGCTTATTGTCCTGCCGGCCATATAGTTAAGGGCCAAAAATAATGTGCTCTTATCATCATCTCTTTGTCTTTAGTATTCTAATGAATATTGTACCAATACTGGCATCTTCCCTATCTCCCAAAACTAAAGGCAATATTTTTCAAGTTTTTGAATTAAATTTGATGTCTCCTACAGACTTTTCATAGATATACTGTGTCCATTTTTGAAAGATCCCATCTATTCTTATTCTCCTAACAGTTTGATATTACTTTTTTCCATATCACAAGATTATACTGATAAATTTTCTGATATTGAGCTACCCATACAATCCTCAAGTATTTTACCATAGTGTGTATGTGCCTGCTGGGGGAAATTACATGGTTTATTTGTTTTACTGTTGTTATACTAGCTAGTATTTTGTTTAGATTTTTTTTTTCTTGCAGTGCTGGGGATCCAACCCAGGGCCTTTCATATGCTAGGCAAGCACTGTACCACTGAGCTATGCACAGAGTCCTAATATTTTATCTACTATTGCAAAGTGCCACTGATTTTCTTGATCTTCTGTCTGAAAACCTTGGTTATTTACAAGGCTTTCATCTACAAATAATGATCACTGAATCTCCTCTCATTTAATCTTTCATTGTTCCAGTGAGGTAGTGTCCTCCCTGTGAAGAATGCAGGCTCTAAAGACAGACACCAGTTCACATTAAGTTCTACCACTTCCTAGCTGTCAATCCCCAGCAAGTCACCTCACTTTTATTTTATTTTTTTTTACTTTTTTATTTTTTGGTACCAGAGATTGAACTCAGGGGCACTCAACCACTGAGCCACATCCCAGCCCTATTTTGTGTTTTATTTAGAGACAGGGTCTCACTGAGTTGCTTAGCGTCTCGCCCTTGCTGAGGCTGGCTTTGAACTCGCTGTTCTCCTGTTTCAGCCTCCCTAAGTGCTGGGATTACAGGCGTGCATCACCTTACTTCTCGATGCCTCAGTTCACTCATCTGGGAAGTAAGGAGAAAGTGCCTCATGAGTTGGGAGGGTTAAATATGTGAAGATGCTCAGCACTTTGGATGGCAACAAATGTTCACTACACAAATATTTACAGAGTGAAGTTAAGAATGGAAGATGCCTAACTCAGTCTCAGAGGGTTAGGGAAATAATTGCAAAGAAAGCATTGTTGTAGACCTTTACACCAAGTAAAAAGAGACAGAAGGAAGAGGCATTGGATGAAATACTGTGCTCCCTATGAGGCAGCATGCCCTAGTATCCGGCTATGCAAGCAAGCATGGTGTACTTGGAGTACAGACAGCACTTCAACACACAGGCTATGCAGCTCTTTCCATACAAATATTAATTGCTCCACTAGATAATAAATTCCTGGAGATTATCATGGTTGCTTGTTTTTTCAATCCCTTCCAGCACTTAGCAGAGAGCCATGTACAGAGAAAGTGATCAGTAAATGTCTGCTATTATGTAGCAGAACTTCTTGTCCACTGTCAGCCTTCCTGGACTAAAAAAACATGTCCTAGAAGCCATTCTTATAAATTGCAGTGGTTGAGAAGAGCATGGCTTGAATTAAGAGAGCTCAGGCTTTATAAAATAAATGCCTTAATATCAAGTCAAATAAGCCATCAGCAAAACCACATGTCTCAAGTTTTAGAGGTTCTGGGCATATAAAAACAAACAAACAAACAAAAAAACCAAGGATCTTACTTTTCAGGAGTAGAGTCTAAAGACATAAAATACAGAATTTTCTTTTACTCTGACTTGGGGTTATAGTAAATTCTGAAGTGACATAATAATGCTATTAGGGCTACATATTTATTATCTTGCATTGTTAGGGAAAAAGATACTAACCAAACTACATGCTAGTAATACTTCCAATTTTATAAAATTTCCCTCATCATTTTTGTACTATTGAAATAATTGTGTTTTATTTTTAAAATACTTGGTAAATGAAACTAAGAAAATGAAAGGACTTCCATTGGAAGGAATTTAGACAATAGGGTGTGCCTTGTTTCAACTTCCTTTCATTTGTTGAAGCACTTACTTTGTGATAATAAAATTATCAACTCTAAATAAAACTGGCATGCAATATTAAACAGCTCTGGTTTTGTTTGTTTGTTTCAGTTCTAAAAACTCTTATTCCTAGTAATAAATATGAAGATTCTATTATCAATAGCCTGGGCCAAATTAGGCTCTCAGGCAAGTTCATTTCCCTTCCTGATCCAGACAATACAGAATATGCTGGGGAGAATTTTCTAACAGCCATGTTATCACAGGTAACTTACTCTGAGTCAAATCTAGTCAAACTCTTTTTCCTGCCTTTTGTTCCACTGTGCCTCCTCTTCTGAAAGCTTTTGGTACCCCTGACCCCCTCCCCTCAAAAAGTGGAGATTTGAGACAAGTTCTCTGTCTTCCTCAAACCTGGTTTTAAATAAAGCTACTTTCTTTCCAGCTTTCCAAATTTTTGTGGAGGAGCAGGAGGTAAGCTCTTTCACCACGGTAACAAGATGATGACAGGTGTTTGGAGAAGCTTTGAGGGGAATGTTGGTAGGAGGGCAATGTGAAGTTTAGGGTCAGCTTCATTGCAAAGGAGATACTGGAGCCAGTTCTTGAAGGAGGTAAGAGGAGTGGGTCATATCTGAGAAATGAGCATTCTAGACAGAAGGAAGATCAAGTTCAAAGACCCGTACATAAGGACATAACATGACTGATGAATAGAGGAGCCATCAGGGTGACTGCATCCGTGAGCTTGGGAAAGAGTAGTGGACGGGGTGATGGATACAAATAACTTGGGGACATACCGATCACCGTAACAGAATTTGGCTTTTATTGGAGTGAGATAAGAAGGCAATGGAGGGTTCTGAATGAAGGGGAGGAGGTAAGACCTGGTTAATATTTTAACAAGATCACATTTTTTGGCAGATTTTCTCTCAAAAGTAGCTACCATAAATCAAAGCCTTCCCATGGTGAACCTGCGTACCCATAAAAAGGTGGAATCTATGTCTTTTCCTCTTGAACAGTGGATGGTCTTCTGACTTGTTTTTCCCAAAAGAATGAGAAAAATGTGACAGTCAGTGACATTCAACTCCCAGGCCTTAAGACCCTGCAGGTCTCGCTTTCTCTCTTACAGAAATTGGATTCTATACAAGGAGTCTGACACCCCTGAGAAGTTCATGCTATGAGGAAGCTCAAACCAGCCACATGGAAAACCATGTGGAGGAGAACCAGGGAATCCAGACAACAACCAGACTTGAGATTCCATATATATGAACCAATGTCCACTGGGTACTAACTGCTGAGATCACAGACATTGTGGAGTAAATCAAAACCATCACCACTGTGTCCTGTCCAAATTTTTATTTTGTGAAAATAAAATGGTTCTTATCATATACCAGTAGGTTTGGGGGTAGTTTAATACATGGCAATTAATAACTGTACCTGAAACTGGTATGAGACCAGGTGGTGGGTGGACACCTGAAGAAAAGCAAGGAAACTGTCACTAAGGGCTAGAAAGGCAGCAAGGAAACTGTCATTAGAGGCTGGAGAGAGGACAACTCATGTCATAGTGTGACAAGATGTTGGCAGCTCTGTGGCCTATAATAATAGAGAAGAAAGAAAATATGCTTCTGAAAGTGACAATAGGTTTCATTTAGCTCACCATGAATTAGTACAGGAAGAAAGATATAACTCAGTGTTCAAGCAGAATTTAGAGGAAATAGTTCAACCTAAGATTTGCTGGCTGAGAAAATAAAACTAATTCTTGCCTTTCTACGCAGCAAAAGATACTCAGAAAGAAGTGGTCATAGGAGAAAGGTCAAATCCAAGGTCTACTAAAACAATGTGCTCTCAGGTTAAAAGATCATATCAGGTGTGTGGCAGGAAGATCCTTCATTAAGAACTTAGAAAGTTTTAAAGTGTTGCCTTAGATCTTGTCAGATTTGGCTCCTAAAAATCTTTAAAATCTTAAGGGCTTCTTCTGTAGCATTCTCACTTGCAGAGAAAGTAAAGAGGAGCCAGTGTCTCTCTCTCCCTCTCCCTCTCTCTCTCTCTCTCTCTCTCTCTCTCGATATATACATATATATATATATATATCCTGAATATATATATATGTATAATTTCAATCAAATGGAGTAAACCTCAATCAAATTCAAATTCAAAGGAAGTCCCCAAAGTTTTAAAGAGATATGAATTTAAAAGCAAGAAACAATATACAAAAGTATACAAAAGGTTTCTAACCCTCTAAGGGTAGGAAGCAGGCTACTCAATTGCAAATGTAAATTAGTCATCTAGAGAGGCCAAATAGAGAAAGGTCAATTTCTGGCCAGTCTTTAGCTTTCCAGGTGTTCTAGCTAAAGTGACAGATATGAAAACGAAGACACATTCTTGGATATTCAACTCTAACAATCTAAGAGTCAACCAGCTGAAGGTAGCCCAGATTGCCAAATCATGATAAATAACAAATTAATAAGGTTTTTAAGTCACTAAATTCTCAACTGTTATTGTATTACATTTTTATCTGGTGGTGACAATCATTTTTAATGCAGGGCCGTTTAAGCGAGACAATATGGCTTCTGCATTGAGAACAGGCTGGAGGGGGGGGCGGGAGGAGAGGCCACTGTAACAGTAGAGAGACCAACTCTTGCATTTATACTGTGAGCAATGATACTGGCAGATTTTTAGGAGCCCAATCTGACAAGATCTAAGGCAATGGTGGTGAGAAAAGGTCAACGGTGGGGCATATTTCAAAGGCACAGCTAAAGGATTTGGTGGCAGATTCAATGTGGGTATGAGAGAAACACAGGTTCAGGATGACTCCAAGTCTGATTTGATTGATGATTGACTTACTGTCTATGCATTTTAAAGAATGGGATTGTTATGATTTGGATGGAAGGTGTCCCCCAAAAGCTCATGTGTGAGACAACAACATAAGAAGGTTCAAAGGAAAAATGATTGGGTTGTACGAGTCTTGACCAAATCAGTGAATCACCTTTCTGATGGGATTAACTGAGGGGTTGCTGAAGGCTGGTAGGGTGTGGCTGGAGGAGGTGGAGATTTGGGGGCATGGCTTTGGGGTATATATTTTGTATCTGGCAAGTAGATTCTCTCTCTGCTTTCTGATCATTATGTGAGCTACTTCTCTCTGCCCCACTCTTCCACCATGATGTTCTGCCTCACTCAAACCCCCAAGGAATGGAGTCTGCTGTCTATGAAATCGTGAGCCCCCAAATAAACTTTTCTCCCCTAAAATTGTTCTGGTCAGATCTTTTAATTACAGCAATGAAAAAGATGACTAAAACATCAAGTAAGATGGGGAAGGCCGTCTCTAAAGGAACATCAGGAATCCAATGAGCATTAGACATCTAATTGAGATCTGGGAGAGACTTTGGATATGAGTCTGGAGTTCAGGGGCGAAGTCATGCTGGTAACATAAATTTATGACTCATCAGTATACAAAGGTATTAACACCATGAGACAGATGAGATCACCAAAGCAGTGAATATAGATAGAGACAAGACCTAAGGGCTGAACCTTCAAACTCTCCTGTACTTCCAGCCTAGGGAAATAAGAAACCAGCAAAAGAGACTGAAATGTCTGCAGGTGAGGTAAAAGGAAAATAAAGAGAGAAGAGTGGCTGGAAGCCTATCAAAGAACTCTCAGATCCTGCTGAAAGAGAATGGAGGAAGAGAACCAAGAACTAACCATGAGATTTAAAACCACAGAGCTTCTTGGTGTCCTCGACAAATTCATTTTCAGTGCACCAGTGGGGATGGCAACCTGTCTGGTTCAAGATAGAATGAGAAAAAAACAAATCTCAGGTAGAGAATATGGTGAATTTTGTAAGTTCTCCTATACAATGTGGCAGAACACCCAGGTAGTGGGAGAAAGAAATGAGAAAATTAACACCAAGGTTATTGTTTGCTTCATAGAAGAAATTATAGCATGACGATATGGTAAGGGGAAAGACCCATTAGAGAGAGAAAAAATGATGAAGAAAAAGAATTATTAGAGCTATAAACTCTTAAATAGATAATGGAAATGAGACCACACACCTGAATTAACTGGATGGATTTCTATCTGGTTTCCTGATCTCTAAATTGCCTTTTTCTTCAACAAATTCTATCTCGAGCTAACTTTCCTAAAATACTATTAGTATTACATTGGTCCAGCACTGGTTTTGCTATATTGCTATGCCTCTTCCTCCATCACATTCATCTGCTTAGCTGTCCAACTTTTGAATGATCCAATTGACTCTCACTGAAATCAAAATCCTTTCTTTATTCAAAATGCAAGTACAGAGTCAGACTCATATCAAAATGAATTTGCAGACATAAAAGTTATTACAAAGAAATATAGACAGCACCAAATAAATTTATAAAAGGAAGAAAATACTTCTGCGTGGGCACAGGATGAGATTGCACACACTACAGATAGACGTTTTGTGCAGGACCCATGCAGGCTGGTACAGAGGAGTAAGTATGTGTAGAAGACAGAAGCAGTGTGCCTGGAGCTGAGGCTGTAAGAGGAGATGAGAATGCAGAAGCAATCACAGCCCTGCTGGAACTATTTCTCACTGCCAGCCAGGGAGGAGACTCCACAGAAGTCCCATTAGGTTCTTTACCTCTGCCCACTCTGCCCTGAATACTTAGCTTTACATGCAGTAAGCCATGGCAATCCAGAAGCCAGGGGAACATGCCAGGGATAAGGCTGAACTAGATCGGAGATCTCCCAACTGAAGAAAATATGCCCCTGGGTGTCCTGCATTTTCCCAGGAGTGTATGCATACAAAGCACTAAAGGAACCAAATTGGTTCATACTCACTGCATACATAGGACTCCCACAATATCAACGCCATGCCTGATGGACCCGAGGCAAGCAGATTTCTAGCAAGTTCTCCTTTCTTACTTCTCCTTTCAGAGTCACCCTTCTCCCACTTTATGAAAGACATACCCCTCCCCCATACAGAATCTCACCATGTGGCTTGTCAGTGTACCACATTAAGAAAGGGGCAACTTAAAAAAATGACTTAAGAGAAAGCTTTTAAAACCAAACAAATGTTATCAATCATCTCTATGTGTACCATTCACATTTCCACTATAGCTTTAGTTTTATGCCTTATTGTTGCTTATACAAAGTTAAGAGGTTATTTTGGTTAATTGCATACTCATAATATTTAAAATAACATAACCAAGAATAAATTTTAACAATAAAATCTTAGCTGAAAGAATTAAGGTTTGATTTATATTCTTTTGTTGTAGGGAAGTAAGGAGAAAAAATAGAAAATATATTATAAAATCCATAACTGTAAAATGTTCAATTTAAGAATAACTATTTGAAAATGTTAGAGATCACCGCTAACCATGTAGAAGAGCTGCTTCATTTATCAAATTTCAATTAGAAGACACATGAGTCAAATGCCCACTAAGGAGAAGTATAATTCAGTGTTATAAAAGATCTAGGCTGTCTCTAGGCAGTTTTTTTGTGTGTTACTATGATAACTTCCTCCCTATCAACCTTATAAGCATCATATTTTCTTCTTCTAGGACCATTTTCAGTTGCAATTCCTCCATTTGACAAATAATTTCTATTTCTCTTTTGATATTTCCTGAAACCTCCCAGGACTTGGAAGAATCATTAACATTTGGAGAGAACACAACCATGTGTTGCATCCAGACTTTTGGGTCCTCCTCCTCCTTCTCCTCCCTCTCTTTTGGACTATATGCAGCCCTCTATCTCTGCCATGGGATAAAACACTGTAAAACAGATGCATACAAATACCTTGTCTTCAGATGTAAAATGTGTATAAATAATATTGTTGAACTGAATTGAGCTCAAATAATAATAATTCTTATAATAATTCTTTTCTTTAAAAAAAAGAACATTCTCTTGCATAAAGTTAAGTAATAAATATCATTAGATCATCCCAATCATGGCCAGCATCTATTTCATGGCAAGGACATAGGCATTGTAGTTTTCATTATACTGAACAACTGTCTTTCCCTAGAAAAGAAAATATGGGATATCCAGAAAAGTATTAACTTTGTAACCAACATAAATCTCAGCAGAATATCTTCTTAGCTATGTCCTAATTCAAGTGAAATTCTGCATACCAGTACATTTTTTTTGTACAATGAGGATTAAAAAAAAAAAAGTTATTATTAGAATTCCATGAGGTCATGTAGATGAAATACCAGTGTGGTGCCTGAAAATTCCTTTGTGTAACTTCCAGTTTCACATTAGGTTCCAACTAGAGTGATTCTCTTAATAACAATAATTTGTACTTCAGACTCTGTCAAAATTTCTGGGCTACCCCTGGTTCAATATACTCCAGAAGCAGAGTGAAAAATAACCCTTATTATCTATCCCCAGATGTTAATAGGTGATATGTACAAGCATACATATATATACAAACTCACATATGCTTATGCATGCACACATACAGAATATATACATATATGCATATGGGTATACACATATGTACATATACTTGATAGTAATATGTTAGTGAAATACACCACCAAATTGTTATTAATTACATTCTAGTACTCACTAAAACCACACATTTTCTCTCAAAGGCCCTATAGAATTTTTCCACCCAATCAATTTAAAAGGATAGCAGCAAGCATTTAAGCAATGTTCAGTCTTTAAAGACTCATGAAGTTACTGTAATCACTGGGTAAGTAAATCTAAGAATGAATGTGGAGCTAAAGAAAGAAGTTGGCTTCTTCCCAGCTTTATTATCACACAATCTTCTGAAAAGGCAGTTTCCAAAATAGATAATGTAACTCCTTCCAACTGTGATGTCATAGGAAGGGCTTTCATCCTGATCCCTCTGGAGTCCTGGCCTTCTACCTGGGTAGATGGATAAATAAATAGGTGGATACATATACATAGATCAATCCAAATTTGCCTACTATTAGTCTTTGTCAGCTAAAACTGATAGGAATTGGACAAATGCTTTTATTCAAGGAACATAAAAGATATTTCCCCAGGGAACTAAACATATATAGATATTTAGATGAATATTATTTGAATAAATAAAATTGTTAAATATATACTTATTGATGTCAATTATGTAAGTGCCATACAAACATTACTTGAAAATCTACATTCTAACACTATAACATTGCTTCAAAATGAAATATGATTGTAACTGTCAAACTGTAGGCAATATTTCAGTGAGAATAATAGTATCCTTGAATAAATACATGCTCTCTTAACTCAGTAAGTTCCAGGTACTCAATCCTGCAAATATTTTAATGAAAGATTAAAATAGGTTGGAAATCATAACCTAGAGCTTATGTGTGAATTAACATTAATTTATATTATTATAACTATTATATTTTTCTTATTATGTAAACATAGTATATATTATATACCATATTTAAGTTTTTAATTGATGTTTCACTTGTGGGATAATGAGACAAAATAGGTTAAACCTGTCTGAGTTAGAATTCCAGTGCTACCACTTTCTAACCCTGTGACCTTGGGAAAGTTATTTACTCTATATTTTAATTTCCTCAGCTATAAAATATAGTTTGCATCACAAAAGTATATCAGGATGATTTTTAAAATGCATACTTTGGGGGCTAGGCATGTAACTTAGTGGGACTTGTCCATCCTGCTGGATGCCCTAGTTGAATTCCCAGCACTGCCAAAATACAACAGAACATACTTACTTAAAACAATGTTTGGTTCATCAGTAAGTACTCAATAGGTGTTGGCTATTAATCCTATTATTGCCCAAAATTCAACTTGTGTATCTGTAGACAGTACTCTGTATTATCATTAACTAACCTGCAGAAAAGTAGTTACGCAATAAACAAAACAACCTAAAACACTCATAGAAATGGGGAGGGAGGACAATCTTCTAAGTTCTAAAAGGTTTGTAAACTTTTTGGATCAAAGACCCATTTAAAAAGCTTATTAGGATTATATAGTAGTATCCCAAAGAAAATCTACACCTACGTAGCATGCCAGCTTCTTTTACAGACTTCGTGTAACTTATCAGACGCAGCAAACCTGACATGGGAAGCTTCTGGTGTTAAATGCTTCTATTTCCAGATTCTACTTCAATAAACTTAAAACTATTATTTTCTCCATCCTCTAAAGCAGTTTAAAAATATACATTCATTGACATTATGTTTTAATATAGTTGATAGTATTCTGCTATACTAATTTCAGGGATTGAAACAAAAAGTATCATATTATTTTTCCTAAGCCTATGGATAATCTGCAGGTAAGTTCTAGTGAGGACTTCAAATCAAACACTGAAGTTGCTCCTTTAAATTAGCAGAGAGCCATGACATCCAAATCATGAAAACATCTCACCTATCAGAGATTTTGAATCTAGGGCCAACCTCATCTCTCTTTGTCATTGCTGCAAAGCAGATCATGAGTCTGAATGAACCTCTGAGAGGAGAAAAAAGAGAAATATAAGGGCATGACACAAAGAATCCTAAAAAACCCTGAGAATTTTCTGACACTTTAAAACTTCAGCTTTTTCTTCCCTTTAAAGCTCTAAAGTAGCTATTGCTTTGTGTTCAGCCCTTTACATATCTTGGTATTTCTTCCTTTGTGCCTCCTCCCTCTGTCTACCATGTCCAATGCACTACTTTATAAGAAGTTTAAATTTTAATGTGTATTGTATGTTGATGATTTCAACAGAATGGTCCACCATACTCTTCTGCATAGTAAGATGTACAACCATCCTGATCTGTTTATTCCATAATCCTAACACAAGAGTTCAGCCAACTCAATTGGGTCTCATTCCATACACTGAAAAGATGAGAGTGACCACAACTATCAAGTAGTGGCCATTAACCACTATCATAATATTACAAAATAGTTTTAGAAATACCTAATGGGAAATTGCTGGTGACAACCACTTTGCTTCTAGTTTGAACTTCTGACTCATCCTGTTTAAGAATCTGCATCATTGAAGAATTATAAGTACCAATGAAGAACTATTTCTGCTTGACACATACTTTGAAATTAGCAAATTTTAAATGCACAGGATCCCACAAATTAAATTCAAGTGAATTGTACATTCTTGTAATAATGGAGCTTCGATAAAGCTTAAAAAAATTAGTTGGCTGTTCATTCAAAGCCTCTTGAATAAAGATTTTTATTTCAATACCATTCTCCCGAATTTCTTGCAAGTTCTTTTTGGCATTCCAAATACTGCTTTCCTAAGAAACAAGCGGCTTGTGCAGATTTGGCACGAACACAGCGCCAGGCCTGAGTGCCAAGCACTGACCATTTCTGAATAATTCTCTCCCTAGAAGATGTATCCCGATCAAAGACGGATGTAATTTGATTTTGCGAAGGTAGCGAGAGAGGCGCGCGCGCACGAAGAGCAAGGGTCTTCCGGGCGACAGAGAGCAAGCGGAGAGCAGCGGTACCTTTCTTGATCTTTCTGAGCTGGATTAGGTGCGGGAAGAATTGGTGCTGCCGGATCACGTCTTCTTCGAAACCCTCTGCGTGGCTGGGACAGTCAGACACCTTCTGCCAGCCTTCGCAGAGTAGGTGGAGCGCAGAAAGCCGGCCGGCGCAGTCACCCACTCGCCCGCCACCGGGAACTGCAAGAGTGCAGCGCACCGGGGAGAGACGCACGCACGGCTCCAAGGGACGGGAGAGTGCACTCCTCCGGAAGCAGGAGTGTGGGGAGGAGAACCCACGAGAGAAATAAAGGGTAAGAAGGAGAAAAACTCTGCACGTCGCGCAACCGAAAATTGAAGTCCGCGTCAAGTGGGCGGGGCGGCCCAGCTGCGGCTGGTGGAGGAGAAGCGGGAGTTGAGCCGCAGCTGGGAGGGGCCGGGGCGTAGGCTTTCGGGGAAAATTCCCTCTTGCTAGCCTGCACCACCATCTCCCTTCCCAAAGCAGAGAAGCTGAGCTCCTACCTCCATGGAGACCTGGATGCAGGGTGGTCTCCTTGCAGCCCGCGCAAGCGTACCAAGGACAGCCTAGGGGCTTTGACAGCAGAGCGACTGAGTCAGCTGTGATTTTCCCCGCTGCCTTCCAACTGGGGAGTCCCAACTCTGGAAAAAAGAAAAGTGAAAGAGAAAGAGCCAGAAGCAAAGGCAAAGATAAACACCACCAGCGGAGGCTGGGGGAGGGACGGGTGGCAGCAAGCTCCTGGAGCCACAGGTGTAGTCGCGATCACTTCCAGGTCCTGGGGCACACACAGAACTTGAAGCGGGAGCGGGAGAGTGACAAGGAGCTCAGACTCGCCATAGTGGACTAACGGCCACCGGCTGCATCTGCCTCCTGGGACACCTACAAAGAAGTCGGAAGCGGTGGTGTGGAGCCCACAGGCCACACAGCCACAGCTCCTGCCGCCCTAGGGAAACTTAGGACAGCCTGAAGACAGGTGCTGTGGGCGTTCAAGAGGAGGGGAAAGAGATTTCCGATTGGGATGGATGGTTACTCTAGACAAGCCAGTTCACTCGCAGCACAAGTTGGAAGAAGGAAGTTTCCGAATTATTTGAGGAAACTGTTGAAAGAAAACACCGGAGTGAACCCTTTGGTCGCAGGCAGTTGTCAGGGTTGGTGAGCTTGCAGGAACTGGATCTCTCTGGAACCCCTTATTCAGTCTAATATGTAGTGGAGCTTAAAACATTACACGGAGTCCCATTGGATGGGATCCTGAGATGTTTTATTGTATGTTCAAATTGGAATGATTTTTTATTTTTTTTTTGAGGCTGAGTGATCTGCATGTGGATCCAAGTTAGCAGCGAAGGCAGGATAGAATCTGGCATGCATGCAATCATTAAAAATCCCTAGTGGAAGGTGCTTCTCAGAACTTTTCAGAATCAAGGCACAGAAAGAATGATAAGGCTTCTTGGAGCTTAGTTAAAATTTTAATTATCTTTTGCATTACATTAATATGACAAAAATAAAGTGGGGAGTATTCAAAATGATTGTTCACTGTGCATAAAATCCCACATAAAATCATTTATTGCTCTCTATGAAAAATTTGAGTTTGTTTCCATAAGCTTATCTTTCCTATATAAAGTTTTATATTTGAAATAACCGATAGACTTTTTGATAATAATCACTTCAAACTTTGCATAGCTATGATAGCAAGTTATAGAAAATATGTAAAACCTTTTTTTACAACTACTCTAAATTTTTTCATAGTTGAAAATTGTATTTAAAGAAGTGTTTTTGGACAGAATCCTTCTTTTCTGTCCAAGCAAGGTAATGCCAAATTTTCTTGTGATAATGCTCATGAACTTCAAATCCAATCAGCCTTTCCCACAGCAACGTCAGGAAGCTCTGATGTGCAAAACGAGCACCCATCTGAGAGGCTAGCAGCTGGATGGTATTCCATCGCACAGCTATATAGCAATTATGAAAGAACTGATGCATGAATGTGTGTAAAGAAGGAATGGGGATGGACAAGTAGCCAGGTGACCCCAGTCTCAACTTGGACCACTGACCAACTTCTTGTGCTCCTCCAGCTAAGTGAATTCCTCTCTCACCTCCATCATTGGCCACACCCAACCAGCTAGCAGAGCTAGATTTTGCTGTCAGAAGACACATCATATTCTAGATACTGCTTCTCTTGGTCTGCCCAGGTACTTTAGGGGAAGCTCTTCTCAGCTGGAGATCACTAGTCATTGCGGCTGTCCCAGGCTGATGGCACACTTTTGACCCATTGCAGCCACCACAGTGTGTTTAATGTTCTGAGCTACTGGAGTTTTCCTAACACTGTGAACTGATGGGAACTTTCTTCATACTTGAAAGAACACTCTGAATATATAAGACAATGAAGTTCTAGACTTACTGATTCAGCGCCTAATGTATGTTCTGAAATAAGATGATCTAAATGATATAAAGCTTTCAGTCAGAGGAGGGAGATAAAATAATAAAAAACCAAACTGAAATGAAAAGTTTTTATAGCCATAGGATATGCTTTGCTTTGCTACTTACCTCCAAAATATATGGGTCAAATTTGTTTTCTTAATTACAGACACAAAAGGGAAAATTTTTAATTCATTATGAGTGCCTACAACTCAGTGAAGTCAAGTTTATTGCATAATTTGTTTTTGTTGTATTGCACTCAAATGGAAAAGCCTAATGTATGTGTCTTGTCTTTTCAGTTGCCACAAGCTGTTTGGCAAGATATTGAGAATTATTCAAACCAACGAACAAGTAAATTCCTCTGCATAATTAAAAGCAAAGACAAAGATTGATGAAATGATTTGAAACTGCCTTATGAAAAATTATAATGTAGGAAGAAGTAAAAATCAACTAAACCTTACAGAAGTGGCCATAATAATCTTCTTACTTCAAAAAATGAACAATGAAATCATGGTTTAATAAATGTTTCAATATCTGATTTTTTTGCAAAGACAATATTTGCCAATTAAATAGTTATGTTTAAAATAAATTAATCACATGTATTTTCTATAGCTTTTAAGAGTACATGGAAGGAGCTAAATGTTAGCTCATTTGATTTAGTGTTCAAGGTCCATGACAGAGGTTTTATTTTTGGTCCTCCTAAAATTAAATCACAAGCCAAGAACAAGTTGATCTGGTCTTTGGAAAGTAAGGGCTACCCAAGATCCCTCAGCTTTCCACTTTAAGTAAGTGTGATTGAAATGCAGCATTAAACCTCAGGGAAGCTGCCACTTCTCTTTCTCTTTTTTTTTTTTTGCTAGTCTTGGCATTAAAAGAATACACGTGCTTTTAAAGATGACTTCAGTTTTCAGGAGCTGTAGGAGTTGCTGCATTTTTAGAGGTATAACAATAGCTATTTACTTTAGCTATTACTTCTATAGTACTTAAAGTGTGCACCTGGTACTGTGCTCAGCACAATTTATTACAATTTTGTTATTTTTATGTTATTGTATACAATATGGGGCACACTGTGATATTCAGTATCTGTATACAATGTAAGTACAAATATTAACTCATTAAATCCTCACACCAATACATTGAAATATGAACTATTATTATCTCTATTTTACAAATGAAGAAATTGAAGCCTGAAGAAATTAGACAACTTGTCTCAAGTCTCAGGACAAGTGACTGGCCCAGCAAGGACTTGAAATCAGATAGTCTGGCTTGAGAACAGACCTCCACCCTCTGCTGCTTCTAAATTGACCACACTCCAGTGCTTCTAAACCCAAAGGTACATGAGAGAAGAAGCCACTGACTCTCAGGCAGTATTGTTCTGTCTGATTTTTGTTTGCTCAGGGTAATCTTAGGCACCACCAGGGAGGAAATTCATCAGTTGCCGTGCATTACTTCCTCTTGATCTCCTGTTTCTGTAATGAAACTGCCCTGGGTGCTGCAGCCCTGCCACAGACACAGGCTGTTTGAACAAAGTGATCGATAGAGGTTGACAGAGTATTGTTTGAGTTTGAAATAGCAAATTAGTGGCTCATAGACTTTGGCCTGTCCCTAATAAACATGGGCAAATTTTTAAAACCTAATATGCCCAAGTACACCAGTGACATAGGAGAATACATTGGTTTCAAGGTGGAAGTGTCTGAAAAACAATAATATACACTTAATTCTTAGTACATTTGAAAATACATTAAATATTAAATGCACTGGGGGATGGAGCCAAGAGTTAATGTGCTAATGCTAAACTGTCCTTTAATATTGACCTTATCAGTCAAAATCCAATTCAAAAAACATTAATTACTGTACTTTGATTTATAATAAGAAAGTATATCATAGAAGTATACAATATGAACTATCTTGTTGACATTTATTTCAGTGACAAATTTCAAAAATAAATTTTGCTTTTTATCACATGCCTGTGGATACATGGCACATACTTATGTCTTGAATTAGTTCTATGGTTTAAGTTAATTAATTTTATTTTATTTTATTTCATTTTATCTTATTAAGGTCTTGCTAAGTTGTACAGGGTGGTCTCAAACTTTTGATCTTCCTGCCTCAATCAACTGAGTGGCTTGGATAACAGATATGTGTCACCATACCCAGCTAAATTTATTCATTTTTAGCAATGTATCACAACATTAACAATTAAAGGATATAAGGTAAAGCCAAAGACAGTATGTCTATTGTTAGGTCGGATCAGGGTCCAAGATGTCCAATTAAAGGGACTGGTCAGGGCAGGCGCAGCCAGCAGCTGTGAAACGGAGATGCCAGCCAGACGCTGATGTCACCAGTAGACACGCCTCCTGTCAATCAGCGGGTTTTTCCTGACCTATCCAGGAAGGATTCTGGCCTTCTCTTCCTGCCCCCAAACCCTCCCCTTCCTGACCAGGCCTTTTGATATTCTCTCTACGCCAGAGCCCCAACACCATTCTCCCAGACACACTCTGATGGATAGGAGAATTCGGCCTGAGAACGTGTATTTTCAATAAAGCCTTGCCAAGTGGCTTTAATTCTTCTTCTTCTGGTTGTCTAGTCTTTACATCTATGTCAACAGTTGAAGTTAAGTTAAAATGATGTTAATTTTAGCCCTGTGACTGGAAAACAGTAGGCCTTTAATAAGTGTTTATTGAGTTTATTTTTTCAAAAATAATTTCACTGTCATTTCATAGTTTAAAATTGTGGTAAAATCAAAATCTGAGAACTTAGGTATGTATGTATGCACATATATACATTTATACACATATTTCATATGTTTATATAGATAGATAAATATGTGTGTATATAATGGCTTTGTTAAGGTTTACACATAAGGTGTCCAGCAAAAGCTAGGAGACAAAAATGTAAGAATGTTCAGAGGTGAAATGATGGATTCACTGGGTGATAACTTTAGGCAGGA